>OZ007587.1:58924437-60124437 GCA_963931845.1 Maratus michaelseni | reverse complement strand
TTTCTTTTTTCCATATAATAGATATTGCAGCAGAAGAAAATATTTATCAATGGGAAAAATGCCAAAATGAAAACATGTTAAGTATGAATTTCTGCCAGCAACATTTCAAAGATGTTTTGTTGGTTTTCAGTAGAAAAAAAATATCATTAGGGAAATAAATTTTAATTTAAGACTTTGTAAATATTTTATAGGAAAATATTTCCTTATTATTATTTAACTGGAAAACGTATTTTGGTAAAACTTTTTTTTGTGAATACTTGTATAGCAAAATTAAAGCTACAAACCTACGATAGAAAATACATTAATATTTTATCATCTTTCATGGGTATTTCATTGTTTGGAAATAACAACATAGTATTTACTTATTTTAGTTTTGTTAAATCCACACTTAAAATTTAATGCATTTCTTTTTTTAGTTAAGAAATATGATGCTCTAATTCAGCATAATATTCAGTGAAATTCTAATAAAGTTTGTTTTCATACAAAGTTAAATTATAAATCATTAACATATTCGGATTGCAATAGTTTCCTAAACTTTATAGTTGAAGAAAAACATTTAGTTTTTAAAAAATTGTCAAAACATGAAGAAAATAATTAGGAATATATCCTTGTATTTTTCTAATATATATATATATATATATATAAGGCTAAGGTGAATGAAATAAATTGTAAATAATATGATTAATGTAAAAAAAATTATTATTTTTTAAAACGTAAAGAACTTTAATCAATTTCTATTGAGTGAAGGGATAGCAACGTTAAAGCCCGAAATTGATCACAAAATATACGTTATATTTTTTAAGCCGTTTGACGGTTGGTAAGGAGTATTGTGTAATTCCATTGAAAATCCGTATCGGCCATAGATTGGATTATTCCTTATACAACTGAATAGTACACCAACAGCGTAATATAAATTACTGTTACCGCAAAGGTGTATCTCAATTTGAAAAAAAGTTATGATGCGTATATCTTAAGAGCTTTTTTTGGAATAACTAGGAAATGTAACGATATTTACAAAAAAATATCTTAATAATGAGTAAAAGCTCTAAAGAAGTAAGGAGCTAGTGTACATTAATACAATCTAAAGTAAACTTACTACTGTTTACTTGGATTTACTATTACTTGGATTTAATACTGACATATGTCCTTTGATCATAAATTTAACATCGTTGCTAAACGTATGCTGTATTTTACGAATAATATTTTATAAATTATAAAAAAGTAGTTTCACATAAATCTAGCGCTCGCTTGGCAGCAGTGTCACAAAACTGTCTTAGTGAATTGTGATCATCAGATTTGTCCCTGAAGTCCATTTGGCAACGCACGGAGCGAGAAAAATCCCTGATTTGACTCCTGGATAAGACAGACTTTAACACAGTTTCCAATTTTTCAAGGTAAAAATAATAATGTATTGCTTAACTAAGCTTAAACATGCACTGTTGCACCTAATTGCTCTTCTGACTAACAGCTGACTATGTAAACCATTGCCCTATCGCATACGGAATCTATTAGGTACAGTAATTGTGCTGTCATCTTTCCCTGAATTATTATCTCGGACATTAACTCGGTTAAGCCAATTGGGGTAATATATACATGAGTGTATTTAGTATAAAATTGAAAACCGATAAACCGAAAGTTTCCTAAACTTTATAGTTGAAGAAAAACATTTAGTTTTTTAAAAATTGTCAAAACATGAAGATAATAAATATGAATATATCCTTGTATTTTTCTAAAAAAATATATATATATGGTAAAGGTGAATGAAATAAATTGTAAATAATATGAAAATGATTATTATTTTCTTAACGTAAAGAACTTTAATCGATTTCTATTGAGTGAAGCAGCAGTGTCACAAACCTGTCTTATTGAACTGTGATCATCAGATTTGTCCATGAAGTCCATTTGGCAACGCACGGAGCGAGAAAAATCCCTGATTTGACTCCTGGATAAGACAGACTTTAACACAATTCCCAATTTTTCAAGGTAAAAATAATAATGTATTGCTTAACTAAGCTTAAACCTACACTGTTGCACCTAATTGCTCTTCTGACTAACAGTTGACTATGTAAACCATTGCCCTATCGCATACGGAATCTATTAGGTACAGTAATTGTGCTGTCATCTGGCCCTGAATTATTATCTCTGACATTAACTCGGTTAAGCTAATTCGGGTAATATGTACATGAGTGTATTTAGTAAAAAAATGAAAACCGATAAACCGAAAGTTTCTTAAACTTTATAGTTGAAGAAAAAACATTTAGTTTTTTAAAAAATTGTCAAAACATGAAGATAATAAATATGAATATATCCTTGTATTTTTCTAAAAAAAATACATATAAGGCAAAGGTGAATGAAATAAATTGTAAATAATATGAAAATGATTATTATTTTTTTAACGTAAAGAACTTTAATCTATTTATATTGAGTGAAGCAGCAGTGTCACAAACCTGTCTTAGTGAACTGTGATCATCAGATTTGTCCATGAAATCTATTTGGCAACACACGGAGCGGGAAAAATCCCCGATTCGACTCCTGGATAAGATAGACTTTAACACAGTTTCCAATTTTTCAAGGTAAAAATAATAATGTATTGCTTAACTAAGCTTAACGTTAAATCCCGAAATTGATCACAAAATATACGTTATATTTTTTTAATGACTGTTGGTAAGGAGTATTGTGCAATTCCATAGAGCAGGGCTGTCCAACGCGGCGCCCGCGGGCGCCATGGTGCCCTTTGAAGAATTTTATGGCGCCCTTCAATTGAATCTTTTTACTATAAGTTGTTTAAATAAAAATCCATTTTTTAAAATGCCTCTTTAAAATTATTAATATCTCACATGATTTTTTATTATAGTCGACGATAAATTTTTAGCTCTAGAAAATATTTTGATAGGCTTTCGGGAAATTTAATTCTAAGTTTGCTATGATTTATGTTAATATTCTTGCAATTGATTTTCACATCGAGCTCTGCATAATAAGGAACCTTATGACTCACATTGTGAGGCGTTTGTGTGTTTTATAAGACGTGTGTACCCATTTACACTCTACTAGGGTTGCCAGTATGGCTTCCTTTTTTGTTCAGAAAATCTGATTCTCTACCATTAATTCCGAACAGTAATTTTTATTTTATTTAATGACAGACATTTTAGGATTACTTAATGTACAAATTCGTCTATCAGAATTTTTGAATAAAAAAGGAGGCTAAATTGGCTATTCCGCCCCCTACTATACTGAAGAAATATTGTTCTATGTTTCTAGACATGTGAATAATGGCGCCCTTCAATGATTTCCACTAGATGAGGTGCGCCCGCGCTTATTGAAAGGTTGGATAGCCCTGCCATAGAGAATCCGCTTCGGCCATAGATTGGCTTATTCATTATACAACGGAACAGTACACCAACAGTGTAATATAAATTACTGTTCCCGCAAAGGTGTATCTCAATTCGAAAAAAGTTATGACGCGTATAACTTAAGAGCTTTTTTCGTAATAACTAGAAAATGTAACGATATTTACAAAAAAATATCTTAATAATGAGTAAAAGCTCTAAAGAAGCAAGAGCTAGTGTACAGTAATAAAGTCTAAAGTAAACTTACTACTATTTACTTGGATTTAAAACTGACATATGTCCTTTGATCATAAATTTAACATCGTTGCTAAACGTGTGCTGTATTTTACGAAAGATATTTTACAAATTATAAAAAAGTAGTTTAACATAAATCTAGCACTCGCTTGGCAGCAGTGTCACAAAGCTGTCTTAGTGAACAGTGATCATCAGATTTGTCCATGAAGTCCATTTGGCAACGGACGGAGCGGGAAAAATCCCCGATTCGACTCCTGGATAAGACAGACTTTAACAGTTTCCAAATTTTCAAGGTTAAAATAATAATGTATTGCTTAACTAAGCTTAAACATGCACTGTTGCACCTAATTGATCTCCTGACTAACAGCTGACTGTGTAAACCATTGCTCTATCGCTTAAGGAATCTATTAGGTACAGTAATCGTGCTGTCAACTGGCACCTACAATAACTCAGTTAAGCTAATTCGGGTAATATGTACATGAGTGTATTTAGTAAAAAATTTAAAATCGAGTTGCAGTCAGAAGTAAATGTTATTACCTTTAGATGTATTTTCTAAATTTATGAAGGTATATTTCCTATTGATTTGCGCAATGTCCTTTCAAAAAATACTTAAGGGATAAAAGAAAACAGTTGCGAGATCACATACTGCCATTGATTTAACGTTTTTGCATGAACGTATTGCATGAAGGTATTTTGCATGAAGGTATTTTGCATGAAGGTATTTCAGTATACATTCTTTTATAGATTTGACAGTAGCATAGCTATACATATATTTTTCGGTAGAAAATAAAAGTAAAATGGAAACAATTATTTCATTTTTTATTTTTATGTTTTAAGTTAATTTAATTAAATATAAAAAACTTTTGTTCTTTTTTTTTTTTTTGCGAAAACAATGCGTAACTATTGTATTTCGTAATTCCTTTTAAAAGATTAAAGTGTAGTTTAAATATTGTCAAAACTAAACATAAGTATTAAAATGGCTTCAGTCGTTGTCTAAAAAAATTATCTCAGTAACAGCTGTTTTTTTTTTTTTTTTTTTTTTTTTTTTTTTTTTTTTTTTTTTTTTTTAAGTTTGCAAAATCGGGTAATTATTACATTTTTGATTGATATTTGTTGCCGAACAATCAATTTATAATTAGCGACTGCCAAATTTATTAACAACTCTTGAAATCAATTCAGTAGTTCACAATATAAAGGTAAATAAATGTCAGCTGTTTTTACATGCGATTTTGAAACTTTTGTCAATTTTCTTGTTAAAAAAAAAAAAAAAAAAAAAAAAAAATCTTCGAAATCCGAATAGTGACAGTTAGACGTTCAGATGAGATTGCTTTGAGATTTTTAGCTGCTACGGTACGAATGATCTTTTATTATACAAGTGATGGTAAAAGGGACATAGTTCTGCTGTTTTGTATGTATTTTTTTTTAACGAAATGCATGGACAAGATGAAAGTTTTGTTGCAGACATTCCACAGGACGACATAAATACAGCCAGGAACTGAACACTCTATTAGCGCAACGGAATATCCAGGAGTCGATACTGGTACCACCAACCGTCCACTCCCTGCCACGGAATGAATCTTACACTCCCGGCCACGGAGGGTCCAATACGAATGGGGAAAAATTAGAATATTATAATTATTATAACTTTATGCTATTAAAAATGATTTTAAAGCCTCAAAAAGCATTAGAAAAGTAACATAAAATTATTATTTTGCAGATATTTTCTGTAAGTATTTTATGATAAAGCATTTGTTTTTTGTCGCTTAAGTGGATTTAATTAAAATTTGTTTAGCCTTCTAAAATTAATAGCAGCGTTATAAATAGAAATTGATCAGTGTAATAAAGATAAAGTTATTATTTTTCCATGCCTCGTGGGCTGTGTTGTTATGATAAATTGCTAGTTTTTCTAGGCTACAGAGACGTTGATTCATTTAATCTGGCGATATAAGTTTGAACGAAAACGTTCGTAACCTAGATTTCGTAAATATTATATCATAAAGAGTATTATTTTCATTTTATAAATGGAAAATTTTTAACAGGATTTTTTTTTTGTTAAAGTAATAACAGATTAATTTTCACACCTTTCTTACCCAATACGATATTTAATTAACACGTACATATTATCCATTTTTCACTTAAACGCTTATCCATTTTATATTCATATAACGTTTGTTACTAAATCTTTTTGTCTGATTAAATAGATTTTCTAAACAGTAATAAAAAGAAAAGTTAAAATGAAAAATTCATCAAAACAGAGAACTTGAGAAAGGATTTTCTGCTTGTAATTTCCCTTAAGATTTCCCTTCTTTATCAATACATTTTTGAATACCTCTACAGAAATAAAACTACATTAAAGTTTCATAAATATTATATGATAAAATATCTGGTGTTCCTTATTGTTATCAAAAGAGGGTTATTTTTTTTATTTAATTCTTCAGAATAAGTGGCTAGAAATATTAAATAAAAGAATCGACCATACGAACTAAATTATTATGTTTTCATAATGCATAGATCTTTTATATGTTTGAAAATATCAAAAGAATATTTATTTAAACATATGTTTATTTTGGAATGCAATTGCCCAAGTAAATCGGATATTCCATATAATTAAACATATATATATATATATAATTAACGCATAATGTAATAGATTATTGAGTTTCTTATCATTTTAATTTTTAAATAATAGTATTTGATTGAACCAGTATATTTTTCTGAGTTCACACATTTTATAAACACTGCATCAAAAAAAAAAAAAAAAAAAAAAAAAAAAAGAATCGTCAAAATAGTTAACATAAGAAATATGAATTCGTATTAATCATTTCCCTAAAGATTTCCCTTCTTTATCATTACATTTTAAATACCACTAGAGAAATAAATCTAAATTAGAGGTTTCGTTAATTTTAGAAGATAAAATATTTTTCCCATTATTGTAATGGAACTTATTTTTTTTTTAATTTAGTTCATTTGAATTAGTGGATGGAAATGTTAAAGAACAAATCCATTATAAGAACTAAATTATTATAATGTCATATTTCATGAACGGGTTGTTTGTTTGGAAACATCATTGGAATATTCTTCTTCTTGGTAATACAATTTTTAAAAAAATCATGTCTTCTTTATTAAACAAGAAATTAAATTTATGCATAAATTACGTATATGCGTAATAATACGCATATCATTGAATTTCTTTTCAGTGTTACACAAATATAAAGAATAAGACTAGTATATTTATCTGAGTAAACACATTTTCGAAGTACTCCATTAAAAGAAACAAAAATAAGAAAGCAAGAATTGTAAGTTTGGGAGCTACAAAGAATAAAATATTTTTTCAGAAATGAAACGTATTCATTTAACTCTGTTACAGATTACATATTTTTTATTGAAACGCACAGTATTTTTGTTAGACTATCATGTATACGCTGCACTATTTTGTCTCATAATAAAAAGAGAAGAAACTGGAAGGAGGCAAAAAAAAAAAAAAGGCTAATCAATACAGTGACAAATAGAACGTTGGTAAACAGTAAAATAGTACATTGATAAACATTTGCAGCAGACTGTCCAGTCATTCGACCGTTTTTATAGAAAACAGTTACAAAACCGTATTTTAACTCTTCTCTGACCATGTTGTAGCCCATATTATGGTCAGAAAAGAGTTAAAATACGGTTATGTAACCATTTTAAACCCTGTGATGAACCCAACCTTTTTATGAATGCTCATTTTTAACATTGTATCTCACTCTGTAATACAGGGTGTCCAAAAATGATTGACTCGGCAACTTTAACTCATAACATAATATGAAGAAAAATGTTATTACATATTCGTAAAATACAACTGAAAACGTTATTATAATAACACAATTCAATTTACATATGTGTAATGTTACAACTGAAAATTTTATGACGCAAATAACTACCATAATCAAATAATAATTAATATTAAAAATTTATCATATTTAGCAAAACATTATTAATGAGTTATGTAATATATATCTATCTAACATTGTACTCATAATTCAATAGCAACTTCTTGATAAATTTGATAAAATTTTAATATTAATTATTATTTGATTGTAATCGTTTTTTGATTAATAACGTTTTGAGATGCCACTTGGCCTATATGTAAATTTAATTGTGTTATCAAAAAACCTTTTTGAGTTGCAATTTACTAATATTTAGTAATATTTTTCGTCATAGTCTTAAATCAAAAGTTATGAGGTAAGGAAACCGGGGTAATCATTTATGAACACCTTGTATTACAATTACCTTTATTCACTAATGGAAAATATGCATTATAAGTTACTTTTTAAAGTGACTTTTGAGACATGAATGGATACCATAGGGGACACTGTTCTCACTTTAGCACCACGCTATAAGTTTTGATCCCTTTAATTATCTCACTCTCTAATACAGGGTGTCCAAAAATGATTGACCCGGCAACTTTACCTCATAACATAATATGATGAAAAATATTATTACATATTCGTAAATTGCAACTGAAAACGTTATTATTATAACACAATACAATTTACAGATGTGTAATGTTAAAACTGAAAATTTTATTACGCAAATAACGACCATAATCAAATAATAATTAATATTAAAAATTTATCAAATTTATCAAAACATTATTAATGAGTTATGTTATATATATCTATCGAACATTGTAGTCATAATTCATTAGCAACTTTTTGATAAATTTGATAAAATTTTAATATTAATTATTATTTGATTATAATCATTTTTTGATTAATGACGTTTTGAGATGCAACTTTGACTATATGTAAATTTAATTGTGTTATTAAAAAAATTTTTTTAGTTGCAATTTACTAATGTAGTAATATTTTTCGTCATAGTACTAAATCAAAAGTTATGAGATAAGGAAACCGTGACATTTATGAACACGTTTAATTACAATTACATTTATTCACTAATGGAAAATATGCATTATAAGTTACTTTTTAAAGTGACTTTTGAGACATGAATGGATACCATAGGGGACACTGTTCTCACTTTAGCACCACGCTATAAGTTTTGGTCCCTTTAATTATGAGTATTTAGACTTCTAATGAGTTCTAGAATGCAGCCGTTGATGCATGGATGCAGCGAAATCTAGCAATAACCACGGAGTTTACCAGATTAATAAATTGCCGTTGAATCGCATAAATATCAGCACTGTATACAAATATTATTTTAAGTAAATGTTTTTACTATTTCCATTAATGTAAATTCGTTAAGCAGGGTATTCAAAATAAGCAGATTTATAAGTGCAATGACTAGAATTATTTTACTTGATAACAACCAGCTATTACTAAGTGTTTTTTGTTTCAAGTTTGTCTCACTGTGTACAACTCTCCCCTATTCAAATTATAATTCATTCTCATTCAAGAAATGTAGGGTATGGCGCGTTTCCAAAGTACTTTAATAAACTGCTTAGAATTCAATAGCCAATTTCTAAATAGTGCAAAAGCAAAATATTTTGAAATAGTGCATAGTACAATAATAACCATTAATCAAGATTTTTTAAGACATTTGTAGTCATTCTTTAATTTAATCTATCAAGTAAATCAATTAATAATGTTATCTTTAAAATATAGGTTTAATTTCATATGAGCATTTTATTTCATTATATAATATTTTTGTATTTATAATTATTTGTTTTCTCATAAACGTTTGCAGAAATTGCCTGTAATGCAGATAAGCTATATACTTTGTTAATTATATTCAATTATGAAAACAGTAAACGGAAAAATAAATTCAATTCATGCCTAAATGAAAATCTAAAATTTGATAACTAAGATACGGTGGTAATAAAATCTCATTGGATGTCTAATCTAGGGCCCTTCTCTAATTCTACCAAAAAAGCCTTTTCTTAATAATTTAAAAGTAGACAAAACATGTCATAGTACAATAATACTATAAACTATTTAGTAAAACATTTTCATTATATTGTTATTCGAATTTAAGAAGCCTGGGGATTATTTTAATTATTATAATTCCCATCTTATCGTGTTCATAAAATAAAAACTGGATAAGAAATTCAAATTTATTCATAAACTTAATTTATGAGTCCTTGCATTTCCACCAGTTTTATTATTATTAAAATATAAATACATAAATATTTTCTGTCTTTGTATATATTTATTAGCGCATATAACATAAAATAAACACTTGAATATTTATTAATACAAAAACTGTGCATAATCAAATAACAAAAAATATGTGCTGGTATTTCTTAATTTCCCAAATGATTCTTTTGCTTAACAACACATTTTTATTTATCACAAAGAAATAAAACTAAATTGTTATATAAATTTCCATATTTAATAGCATTATGTGATAAAAATCTTGATTTTTTTCACTATAAGGTTAAAGAATTTTTTGGTAATATTTTTTCTGCACAGTGCGTGAATAACAATATTAAAGTAACAAATCGATCATAAAAAAGCAGAGCTATTATTTTGTAATGTTTCATGTGCGTTAGGCGTTTCAGAAATCATTAAAATTTTCATTTGTATGTGCCTAAAGTTGCATTTAGTATTCATAAAGAATATTCTAAAGATCGAATAATGATTGTTAGTTATTTTAGAATTATGGAGAACGGTAAATTCTCTCTAATAATTGAAATAAAAATTATAAACATATTCTGCATATACAAGAGTAAATAAAATCGAAAGAGTTCTGAGTATATAATTATTTTAAAGCAACTGTATTTAGGAAGTTTTCTTTTATTCTGTCTTTGAATCTATGAATAATAATTATTTTTAAGTTTATTTTAATAGTTTAGTATGTAATTAAATAAATGTGTTCTTTTATTTTATTTTATGCATACTTAAATTATTATTTATAAAAGTTATTAAATTAGATACTTAATTTGTGTCTAAATTCATTAAAATTTAACTTAAACATTAATTTCGTTTCATTGAAAATGTATGTTTGATTTTGAGACTCATTTCTATTTTTCATCAGCTTTGTTTGAATTGTAAGTTGCAAATCACTCATACTAATAACCTCTAAAGAAGGTTTATAAATTTAATTAATGCATATTATTTATATAGTAAAGTACTTACACAGCCTAAATCATAATGTAGAACAAGAACAGCCAATCTTGCAATAAGCAAGGGCGCATTCTGCCGGTGGCAAACAGGGAATTAAGCTATTATTCACATGGATGGAAAAATGCAGCAATATTATCTTTCTACACAACCAAAAAAGACAAATGCATCTTAATCTAGGAAAATAGAATATATAAACACGAACTGAAACGTACAATAACCTCTTCCGAGTTACCCACGAAATGGTTTCTTTATGTTTAGAAAGCTCAGAAACGAATATATTTTCGAGATTTAAAGAAGCATTTAGAAAAATGAAGTTCCTTTTGCTACCACTGATTTTAGGGAACGTTTCCGAGTAGGTTTTATGTTCTTCAATTTTCTCAACTGAGAATATAGCTTTTCCCAATACTATCAAGGTAACATTTATTTGATCAACAATCATGTTTTATAGATAAACATGATAATTTAACATCATTAACATTAACTTAATTTTTTTTAAGTTTGCATGTAAAATTCAATTACGCAGCTGAAAATGTTTAATTAAGAATTGGTAGCATTCTAAAACCGATATAATGTTGGAAAAAAATCATTAATGCACTATAATAACTCCTGGGTAAATGTTTTGGAAAATCAACTGAAGCAAAAGAAACTTTGTTTTTTATAAATACTTCTTGAAATATCGAAAATAGTTTGGTTTCTGAGATTTTTAAATATAAAGAATACTTTTCGAAATTATGGATAACGCAGAAGCAATTATTGCATATTTTTGCTTGTGGTAATTATATATTTTCACTAATTAAGAAACATTTGTCATTCTTTAGAGTGTACAGTAGAGATGGTAGCGTTACACAATAGACTCTATTAGTTTCACAGTACTACTAAAATCCCTACATTACCTGAGTCTCATATAAAGTAATCTGCATTAAAAAAATATAAATCATAATAACTTTAGCATTGCATATATATTGAGGTGAGTGTGATTCTATCTCAATTTTTGCAGCGAAAGGAGACATTACCTTATGCAACTTATAAAGCAGCATTGCGGAAACCTAATGATTTTAAAGAAATGTATCTTTTTAAATGGAATTTTGTTTAAATAGCAACGTAAAATCATGCGTCAATCACAGATTATGAAACACGTTCTAACACTTCCTATATACGTTAACGCAACTTTACTGATTAATAACGTGAAAGTTGACATCTAAGCAAATAATTTCGAAATCACATAACAAATATCAAAACCCAATTTCAGCAAATACCATCAACAGTCATAAAAATATCCGAATTATTTTGTGCATCTCTGTATGATTTATAGGTTTGTATATATACTACACAGTATGCTAAAATTCAGTTCAGTTAGAAAACGCATAGCACAGTTAAAAATTTTAATCAGCAATTTCCGCATATAAATCGAAATGTATTCGACATATTTTGTGCTGCCTTGTACATGATATATAACATTTATACACACCAAGTATTATGTAAAAAATTAGTTAAATTTAAAAACTCGTTAAATTTCAAAACGCAGTTCCAGCAATTATTGTTCTTAGACACCACTATAACTGAATTATTTTGTGTGTAATTGTAAATAAACGATGTCCACCATATTCTATAGTAATCCTTTTGTAGTACACTTCACTAATATATATTAACTAGTGTAAATGCCCGTTTTAGGACGGTGGGTAGAAATCGGGGTTTTCACTTAAAATTTGAAATCTATATATTTAAAACGCTAAGCGATTTCTTTCGACAATCCGTGAGAACATGCATCAAATTACATCATTCTTTTTTTAAATGAAAGAAAATTGCACACAGATTTGTTATCGTGCATTCGTTTGTTCGAAAATTTAATTAATTAACCGTAATTTTCAATTAAACTTTTACGTCTGCTAATGACGTCATAATCGGATAACGCCTACTGTTCCGAAGCACAGAGTTTATTTTCTAAACTCTGTGGTTGAATAAAAGAGAAATAATAAATATTAAAAGCACGCGGTTTTAAGGCCGAATTTGTTAATTTGCAAGTTAAATTTCGGTAGAAATACTTATCCGCGTGTTTTATAAGCGAATAAAAATTCATATTTATTGTGACGTCACGGGAATATTGTCCATTGGGTTTATTTTATCATTATGCATTATAACTTTGTTGATGCCATTTTTTCATTGCAATTAAATACTAAATATATTTATATTTGTGTGCATGGTGTTTAAGCATTAATGTAAGGAATATGAAGTACGTGTGAAAAGTTTGCGCCGGTGAAAATGACGTTATGCTTAGCTTGAAGTGCATTTTAACATTGATAAAACTAAAGAGAAAAATGTATATGATTGTGTTAACATGACACAATTTTACTGATTTTTGCATTCATAATTATAAAGATTAGAATTGGAGCCGTCATTGATTTCTTCATCTTGATTGCATACCTTGATTACATGTAAAGGATTTCAGGAAATTTAAAGTTATTAAAAACAGTGTTATGGTAGAAAAAAATCTTGAAATAATTATTGTATTTTTTGCTAGAATAAACAATGTAAGACTAATATTTCATAGGAATTATTTTGGTAGATTTATTATAAGTTCATTTAACAGTTCCTTATTAGCGCAAAGTCCTATTTCTTTCACTGTGAATTTCTCTTTCGATGTCAAAAAATGTTTTTCCACTTTTGGACGCCAGCCAAAATACAGTGGCAATTTTTAGAAATGTACAAAAGTTGTGACAACAAAGGCGCTATTGCTTTAGCTTTCATCGCGCTTACATCACTTCGAAATACTACAAATTTCTATTTTTTACTACATTTTACAATTTCAAATTCTTACATCATCAATTAGAAAAAAAATTAGCTTTCGATTGAAATTTATTTGAAAACTGCCGATTAATTTAACGACTTTTTAAATAATTTTCAAGCATGAAAAAGTTTTCAATTCTATCTTATCAATGACCACCAGTTTACTTCAATAATGTAAAATAGCCCCTGGGAAAGTTGCCACAATTGAAAATAGATTTCCCTAACCATCATAAAAAGTGAATAATAATTTTTAAAAAAGTGATAAGTCATAAGATCAGATTATCCATAAGATAGAACATTTTGGCGCTAAACAAAAATCTGTCAGGAAAAAAAAAATTAAAAAAAAAATAAATAAAAAAGACTATGTTGATAAAGACTATGTTGACTAAATTGATATGTTGAATTCGTTGATGAATATGTTCCATCAGATATCAGGATATGCTAGGAATTGCATTTTTTTTATTTTTTTACATTTAAAAACTGTATAAGAGGGAAAATATCCCCGACTCTGACGGAAAAGGGATAATCATCCTGATTATGTCAAGGAACCGAAGAAACCATACAAATAAATTACACTTGAAAACATTAAAAATCTCCCTTATCTGCAGATAGATTTATTACTGTAAAAAACTTCTTACTCTTTGCATAAAAATTGCTTAGCTTAAAACAATGGATGCGTTTTAGAAGATATGGATTTGAAATGAACAATGGTTAAAGAAGACATTTTAAAACTTTTAATTTAATCATTTTAAAACTTTTTTAACGTTGAATTTCGACGGTGCTTTTGGGCAGATGCAATGCACATGCGCATAGGAGCTCATTCGGTTGCATTATCACAGGGGGGGGGGCGAGATGTGTGCTTTATTTACTATGTTCTGTTATTTACTGAATATGATATGAACGTAGGAATATGGTTTTTGTATATACTTCATAGGTCCATGATTTTTTTTTCTTGCCGTGGGTAATATGGTGGTAATGTCAAACTGATTTGTATTACACAGTTATTTACGGATTGTTTGTTTGGAGTTTGCATCGGAAATAGTATTGTATTTGACTGGGGAAAAAATTAAATAAAATATTTGAAAGACTGTTTTATACGCGCCCCTTCGTAAATAATAAAGAAGCTTATTTTACTGATATTGTTATAGTATTTTTTTGCGTCAAGTTTTGACGGGTTCCATCTAGTAATTGATAAATATATTCATATACTATTCATCGACAATAAGGAAAATTGACCAGCACCGTTAAGTTCAGGGTTAATGGTAAATTTTACTGTTAATGGTAAATTTTACGAAAAGTAATCTTTTTCTTTATTTTTGTTTTTCAACTCAAAATGTTCAAATATTTTTCTAAATAATTAAATCTTAATCTTAATAACAATCTCAATAATTAATTAAAATCTCAACAATTACTTAGGACAAGTAAACTATAGGTATTAATTTTCACTATAATAATACGAAAACGATCTTTTAGTTTAATCCAAATCTAAAAGAATGCATTAATTTTTACACAAAGTCAAATATTTCCCTTTCAAAATTGATAATAAAAATAATTTAAATCATTAAACAAGAACGAAAAATCATGCGTCAAGCATAGATTATATAGCACTTTCCAACGCTTCCAAAATAATTTTACAAATCATACTGTTTAATAAGCTAAAAGATAACATCTAAGTAAACAATTTGGAAAACGCATAACATATTTAAAAACATAATTTCCGGAATTTCCAACATATACAATATTCGGAAAAATATCCGAATACTTTTATTCAGCCCTGTTTAGGATCTATAGATTTGTATATATACTACATAGGATGCTAAATTTTAGTTCAGTTAGGAAACGCGTAGCACAGTTTAAAATTCTCCGTCTGGAGTTTGTCAATAAATAGAAATGTGTTCGTGAACTTTTGTGCTGCCCTGTATAGGATCTACAGAATTTATACACACCACGTAATAGACAAAAAGCAAGTTAAAATTAAAATCGCGATCAGTAACTTAAAACGCACTTCCAGGAATTATTGTTAAAAGACAGTAGAGAATTCTTTTGCGTGTCCCTGTAGATGAACGATGACTGCTATACACACAATATTCCGTAGTAAGTCTCTTGTCATGCACCTTAGTGATCTATATAAATTTCAATGCGTTTAAAATAGTGAAACATTATTTAAATAAACCGCAGACGATTTTTCTCCATAGACGTAATGTAACGGAATTATTTTTACTGTCCCTGTAAAGTAACTATAAGTGCTATGCACACCCTGTTCCATATTAAGCTTCTTCTAATGCACCTTAGTAATATATATAAATTTCAATGCGTTTAAAATAGTGAAACATTATTTAAATAAACCGCAAATGATTCTTCCCCATAGACCGCAATGTAACGGAATTCTTTTGAGTGTCCCTGTAAAAAAACTATAAGTGCTACACACTTCCGTTGAAATAGGGAACATGCTATACATAACGACAATAACATATAAAAATTGCAGAGCAATCCGAGCATATTTACGGGAGTTAGAGTACGGACAGACGGCAGACGGCAGACTTCCAGACGGCAGACGGCCAGACAAACCGAAGTCATAAGCACTTTTCAACTAGGTTGGAAAGTGCTAAAAAGTTGATCTTGAAATTAATCAATGGTTCCTGAATTTTTCTTATTTTAAAAATATGCTTATATACATTTATATTATTTTACAACTTTATTATTATGTTATTTTTTTTTCAACAGAAAGGTATTTATACAGAAAGGTATAATTTGTATTTATTGCCAATAGGTGGCACCAGAACAATATTTAAGAACAAAATGTAAAATACTGGTAGATCATCGCAAAGCATTGAAACCGCAATTTCTGAAAAATGTGCGTACAGGAAAAAAATTCTTACAGAAATAAATAAAAAACAATCCTTTAAAATATTTAAAGAATTTAATATGCTTTTACAAATATTTTAAGAGCATAATCGGATATTTTAATGAAACGTTCAAAGAGGCATTTGTTTTTTTTTAAATTTGGAATTTGTGTTTCTGAACAAAAACAGTATTCGTTTGTTTAAAACTGGCAATCCGATGTTTAATCTGTTATTTTTAATTTAAAACTTAAAACTTTTTAACTGTATATGATATACATATGTTATACGAAAATATGTTGAATAGGAATAATTTCAAGTAGAAAAAAATATCATTTAGCTGTCATATGTTTTTCATTAATCCTAACATGGCGTTTAGCTACTCTCGATTCACAAATCAGAGTGGTCGCAACAGGCATGTTTACACTGTGTTTTATTACATAGAGATTTCAATATGTTTGACATAGTTTAACATCATTAAAATACAACGCAAACACTTTTTCGCTATAGACCGTAATATTACGGATTCTTTTGAGTGTCCTTGTAAATGAACTATGATTGGTGCACACTTCATTTTCAATACAAAACTTGCCATTGTAAACCTTAATAACATATATCTTTTGCATGGCAATCCGAGTATATTTACGAGAGTCAGAGCACGAACATACAGACAGGGTGAAAAACCCTCAGGAAGAATTTTCCAAGATGTTGAAAAATGTTAAATTACTACAGGATTAAAAATGAATAATAAAATCAGATATAAATTCTTTTTTTATCTCAAATTAGTGCTTCTGACAAGAAATGCCTATTTTTAAATGGAAATTATGGAGCACGTAAAAAAATAAATAATGTAAGGAAAGTACATTATCGGGACTTTCCCATAAGTCGCCTCAGTTGAAAAATTTAGGATGGCAAATTTATGACCAGAGACTCGCTGGCGACAATTTTAAGCCATAAAAGTCAAATAAGAAGAACTTTGATTTAAGTTGGTCTGGGAGATAATATCAAAGAACACACACGTAGTTCCGAGAAAGAAAACAACACGCTACAGAAACAACTGATGCATAGCCATTGGTTGGGGTTGGTAAAGAGGAGGTGAAACTGACCCTCTGTTATGCAAATTTCAGTTAAAACGGTAGATCAACTACCCAATGAAAAAAAAGAAGGATGGGCTTAAAGCACTGTCATGCAAATTTTGGGCAGAACGAAGTACGGCCCACCGTGGTGATGAAAAATGAGTTGTGAAAAAGAATGAAAACAGAACACACATCGATCTCAGAAGCGAAAGTGAGAGGTGAAATAAAATGACGCGATGAGTTTTGTGCGGTCCGAAAGAGGAAAATAGAGTGAGTGGCAATTCTGATGGTAAGAAAGCAACGAACCCGAACAACATATATGGAGAGTGGGGAAGTTAAGCTAAGTTTTGTGAAATGAACATTTTCAATAAGTGCAGTGCTATTTAGTTAGCGGAAAGAGTGCTCTGATACAAAGAGAAACCTTCTTCAATCAATGTGTAGAGGTAAATATGACTCTGACCTAAGTAATTCCCCAGTTTATTTGATTTTATCAAAATATTATAAGAGAAGCTGGTAGTGTGACCTTAGTCACAAATGGAAGTCAGTATTTTAATTGTAAACAAATAATGTTGTCAAAGATCAATTTAAATATAAATACAAACAAATATAAGTATCCTTTGCAAGGATCAAAGTGTTAATGCCAATATTATAGGAGAAATTTTGTTAGGAAATTAAATCAGATGTGTTCTGATAAATCTTTTTTTTTTCTTGAAATAACTGTAAATATTGTAAATAAATAATAGTGTTAATTATTTGGAGTCTTCTCATTTAAATTATCTAGTATGTGTTTGTTTATTTAGATTTCCATTTTAAAAGTCAGCTAAGGGCAAGAATGATCATTCTCAAAAAGGGTAATGGGCTACTTCGAAATTACACAATGCAATGGGGGGAACATATCCAAAATTTAATCTCTATGGATTCCTTTTATTATTATTTTCTGAATAAATTAATTTATTCTATTAGCCAACCCCAGAGAAACCTTTATGTATTTAATTCTAAGCTTTAATTTTGATCAACTTGTCCCAGCAAAAGGGTTATGTTGGAATGGGCAGCAATTAGAAGGGAAATTAAAGGATAAAATCTTAAATAAATATTATAACTGAGCCATGCATATTTCTCTTCAACAATAAAAGTCTCAGCAACAGTGTATACAGCTTTAAGTGAACTTTTTATTTCTTACGATGTGCTGAAATGAAAATGGAATGATAGGCGTAGATTAAATACATGTAGTATTATTAATACATTCAGATAATAACAGAAGTAACGATGAATAAAAAAGTAGAATGTTCCATTGTACTTCCATTGCACCAAAAGTACAATGTACGGAAAGGCATGTTCCATTATTAAGACTCTGGACCAGAAAGGGTTAAATAATATTTATGAGATTGTTTAAGGAGACCGTGGACCTTTATTTGATCAAAAATCGATCCAAAAATCGAAATTTATTTTTGTGTGTATTATTATTATTCAGTTTGTATTGAACCATTTGAGAAAATCTGCATGCAGATGCGATGATTTTTCACAAAGTTACAAGCGTTTGAATTATGTACACAATCAATTTTTCGATGCTTTAGTAAACTTTATACCTGTTTTTCTCAATACCGATTTTACACGTTTCTTAGATTTTTGAAATACTGCATGCGTTTTAATTTTCATTCAAAATTTATAAAATTGATAAGGAAGAATCTTGATACTGTTTACAAAGAAACTGTGATGTATTTTACAATTAGACATCGTTAAGATAATTAAATTTGATTTATAACTTATTAAAATGCTAAATTTTGATGAAAATCTAAATGGAATTCAGAAAAAACTCTCACAAAAATTAACTATTCACGGTATTAAATAACTGATGCACAGATTTGTCTGTAATTAAGTTTTAAGTTATCCAAATGCCAAATCAAGGAAATATATTAAAAAATAAATCGCAAGGAGCATTTTAAAATTTGTTTTAAAAATTTCAAATTTTTTTAAAAATCTTAAAATGATATTAAGATTAAACATTTTTTTAAAGATATTCTGTATACTTATGGTGAAATGTATATAGGCACAAAATTTCATATATCTATGATGAAAAATGAAAAAAATTAATCTTAACGTCTACCGTCCCCTTAAATTCGGAAATATATTGAATCTAGGAACCATTATATATGTCTCACAAATTATATGAATATCAAACTCGTATATTGACTAAACTATTTGAATACATACATAAATTGTATTTGTTAATTTTTTTTTCAACAGTTTTATTGATATTCAGATTTAATTAGTGAAATCTGCAAATTCTTTTAATCGCACACATTTTATAAAAACGTAAAACATAAATATTTATCTATACAAAAGTTTTGTATAATTAGACAAAATAAATACATAACTCTGCTTTATTATTTTCCAAAAGATCTTATTTCCTCTTTTTAACATTTCAATTAACGAAGAGAAATAAAACTAAATTAAAGAATATTTCTTATTTTGGATTATCATCTTGAAGTGAATGCATGATTAAATATTCACTTTTCGTTATTCTAACTAAAAAAAGTTTATTTTTGTTTGAGAAAAAGAATTATTAAAAGAAGATATTAATAATGAAATATTGTGTTATATTAATCCTCTCTGAAAGTCATTTGAATTTGAAATTTCCGTTTATCTTATAATAAAGATTAAATGGAACGAGCAAATTGCTGAGTTTAGCATGCGCTTTAAAATTCTATTTAAATTGATAATTGTAAAGTTCAAATTATTTCAGATTATTTTTCAAACAAAAGTTCGAATTTCACCTTTATGTAATTTTTTTCTAATAATCTCAGTAGAAAACGCTTATGTGAATGCTTACTGTGATTATTCTTATAATTATATTTTAAGATACAAGAATAGTAAAACAATTTGTTTTAAGGGGCCTCATAACTTTTGAAAATTTTCCACCGTCAGTAAAAAGGGATCTGGTAAGTTCTCATAATTTTTAAATACATAGTGAAATTACATAAACCTTTGTAATATATTAAGCCATATTTCAGGCTTTATAAAATGTAAACATAAACATTTATAATATAGTATAATAGTTTTAAAAAATTCAGGTAGTATTGCAAAATTTTTTCACAAGGTATGTCACAATCCGCACGGTAACTAAATTTAGAATGCCTATATGTACATAAAACTTATGCTGAAACAACCTTTAAACACTATTTTATAGAAGGAATTAATGATATATCAATTCATTGACAAAAACTATTTTAAAAGTTCAATAAAGTTTGAAAAATAGGAAAAAAATTGAAAAAAAATGATTAATTAGTCATTAAAAATAATGAAGATATTTAACTATCCCAATAATATTATTTCATTCTATAAAATGGAGTTTAGTGGTCATTTTAGCACATGTTTTATGTTCATATATTAATTCTAAGTTAAGTTATCGTGCGGATTGGGATATATCATGTGAAAAATTTTGAAAGATTAACTGATTTTTTAAAAATTATTATATTATATTATAAGTGTTTATTTTTACATTTTATAAAGCCTGAAATATGGTGTATATATATTGTTATATATTTGTAAATATTTCATTTATTTTATTTTATTATTGTGAAAATTGCAGCATTATTTAAGTATTTCCTACCGAGCAGCATTTAACTCTATGCTTAAGGCCTTGGGCGCTTTGCAAGAAAAGCAACCTTACACCCTCATCTTTATAATGGAGTTCTATGGGAATATCGCCAAGGAATGGGTTTATCGCCAAGCTGGTGATGGTTTTGGCGATATATTGCCAAATGTTGCCAAGTTGGCGACATTTTGTGCAACCCCCCCCCCTTGTACCTGTACATTGGTGTCCTTTCTGGCTTGTGGTCCTCTATCGAGAGTTGAAGCACCTTCTGGTAATTTCTAGCATCCGAAAGCTCTGGAATATTCTGGAAGTTCTCTAAAACCTATATAAGGGACAGCTACCTCCACGAGTTCAGTTAGTTGTCTGTCAACTGCGATTGAATATATACGAGAGGCTTTGCATTGAGACTACGTTTCTCTGAGCGATTTTGTCTCTGATACGTCGTATTGAACGCATTGTTTCTGTGTGAAATTTTGCTGTGCTTTTATTGGATTTGAAGATTACTGAATATTTGTGTTTTGAGAAGATATTTGTTTTCTTATTTAGAGTCAATAAAGCTTGCTGATTGTTTTTATATATTGGCATCAATCCTTTCGTACCCCGAGCTCACAACAATATTACAGAGGTGTGTGTAATTTTAATAAGTATTTAAAAGGTTATGAGAACTCGAAATAACATCTCTTTTCTTGTGGTAGAAAGATTTCAAAATGTATGAGATCACTTAAAGTTACTGTTGTTGTATATAAAAAAAATATGCATTCTTAGATTTTACTTATTGTCTAACATTGTGTTCATATCTAATTTCACTACAAATTTATACGAAAAGATTGCAAATTACATAACGGATAACAAATATTAACAATTTTTTAGCAATGCTATTTTCAAAATACGCATGCTCACCTTTCCTGTCTCGATTTATTTGCTGTATAAAATACTGAAGGACGTACAGCCTCATGTAATCACTGGATTTTCATGTACAGTAATCCCTTAACATTCGCGAGGGTTATACGTTCTAGGAAAATCTCGCGAATGTTGAGTCTATCTATCTGCATTAAAAAAGCAGTTATGTTCTATAAAATTTTAATCAGAGTGACATAACATTTCAAAGAACAAAAGAATATACCTATGTATTAACAATACGTTTTGCATAACAGCATAACATATATGTAGAAGGTGAATGTACACAAATATTCATAAATATGAAAGTTATTTATTGAAGATAATTAAACTAACTGACAGGATAAATAATCACTGTTTAAAAAGTATAGGTTTTTGTAGAAAGTAATTTTGACTTTCTCTATTCACAAAGAGATGATAATGTATTAGTGGGTCAGTATGCGGAATAATATTAAAACAGGATATTTAAATACAGGTAAATTCTTCAGAAATACGTTTGTTTTCAATCTAAGCGCAGCTTCATGTCTATCTTTACGAGAACCTGCACATGTCACTTTACCACTTATAATATGCCCATTGCAATGACTATTCTGTACTGTTATTATATTGCTTTCCTAAAACATTCGCTCCTTTTTCAGTTCACAACTGAATGTTGACGTTTAAATAAATACTAAGAAAACACAGGTAAAATAATCTTTAACCACTGTAAATTCTGAAAACGAAAGAAACAAAAATAAAATCGCGAATAATCAAGTCAGATTCTCGCGAATGTTGAGTTTTTCTGCATTTTCATATTCGCGAATGATCAAAACTGGCGAATGTTAAAACCGCGAATGTTAAGGGATTACTGTATTTAAAATAATATGTGTTTTTGTATTAATCAGTTTGTCTTAATAAGCTAAATTACTTCTCTTAATGGACGCTTTAAACTTTTATATATATAGGACGGGCCAAAATACTTTGACACACCTAAATTCAATAAAAATTCGATTAATGTGGTATGGACGAAAATGATTTTTATGAATTAAACATATAGTTTCGAGACGTACTTTCAAATCTGCAAACAATTCATCAAAAAATCAAAATAATCCTGTTAAAGATGATCTATTTTGTACAATATACAATCATATTCTAACGTGCGTGGCGTTGAATATTAACAACATCCCATTTCATTTCACACGTTAAAATATGGCAGAAGTTGTAAAAAACAAATATTCTATTAATAGTTTATTTTATTTTATTTATTTATTTATTTTTTGTTATTTAAGCGACTGTAAAAGTGCAGCTATGGGCAAAAAAAAAATAATAATAACTTTTGAAAATGTGAAGCATATTACAAAAACCACTCTCTTGAGCCAATTACTTGAGATTTCAATGAATTTTAAAATGTGACAAGGATGCACAAGGATTGTGCAGTTAATTCTATTGTAAATGTAAAAAGAGTATTTTAATCGTCAAGTCTTAAAGTCTTGTGATATTTTACAAATGTAAATAAGTTTAGGACCAGCATTTTCTTTTAAATCTAACATAATGAGATGACGTCCTGACGGTAATATTTTATGCGGGACTCATCTGCGATGATGCTGATAGGTTTAGCAGTTGTTAGATTTGAAGTTTTGTGATATGCATGCAACTGCTGCTTTGAGTATGGATCGAGGGAAATCATTGACTAAAGAAAAAAAAGGGTAAAATCACGAATTGTTTGGATTGCGGGCTGAGTGAAAGCCAAATTTCGTTAAAAATAAATACATCTAAAACTACCGTGCACAATTTTCTTTCTGATAAAATGAGCTATGAGCCAAATAAAAGAAGCGGACGGCCATCAAAACTCTCAGCCTGGTGTAAACTGAACGTTATTAGAATGGTGGTTTAAGATTGTGTCTATTCTTCTACCATAAAATCTGCTCTAGAACTATCAGAACTGTTAGAAATGTGTTAAAAAGTGACAGATCCTTGGAATATGCTAAATTCAAAGTCAAGCCAAAACAACAAAAGTATCACATTAATGCAAAGCAAAAAATCTCATCGTACAATGTCTTAACCTGCAATATATGGTGAAAATTTGTTTTTACTGATGAGACAAAATTCAACCTTGATGGACCAGCTGATTTAAGATATTACTCGCATGATTTACGAAGTGAGCCTTATCAGCTTTCAAAGGGGTTGGTTTGGGATGATTTCGGGCTGCTGTAATGCAAAAGGAAAACCAAGTTTGGTTTCCATCAAGACAAAGAAGAACTCCTTTGACTATCAAGATATTCTTGGTAATAATTTTGTTCCCCTTAAAGATGAACTTATAATAAAAGAAGCGGACGGAAGTACTTAGAATACTTAGTATACTTAACTAGTATAATAACAGAAGTGTGTGTTTATTCAATATAACGCGTCTATTCACAAGTCTGTGTCTACTTTAGATTGGTTAACTGCAAAGCACATTGTAATTTTGAACATTTCTATTAAAAGTTATGATTGAAATCCCATAAATATGTTGTGGGGAATCTTGGTTCGTCAAATTTATGCCAACGAAAATTGGTTTAATTCGATTGTTGGATTGAAAGCTGCCATTTTGGAAACATCGATCAAAATATCCATTTCTGCATGTAAAAAACAGGCAATTCCCTTACCAACATTCCAACAAGCGTCCTTACCTACAAGCGTCTTTAAGAAGTCACCTGTGTTAATGAGAAGTAAACACGTTATATCGATTCAAGTTCTGCAAAATGTATACATTTTCTATACATAAAAAGTCAGCAATCTCTATACCATAAAATTCATATTGACTGATGAATTGCAAAACCCAGCAAGCAAAAGCAAGCTTCTTCCATTAAAAATTACGTGGTATCTTTAAAAAAGTGTATTCGTATTAATAAACTCAAAAAATGTAAATGATTGCGTTATCAATATGAATATAATCCTTGCGACTATTAATCATAACTTAATGTTCTAAAACTATATTATATTTGTATAAATATATTAATTTAAATAATGCTAATATTGCTGTGAAACATACAGCATAGTGAACGGGTATCAATTCACGGTGGCGAGAAGATTAAATGAATACCTAAAGTTGAAAAGGCAGGAAGAAGAAATTGACCGGTGAAGAAATTGACGTACTTCTCGAAAGAAATGATAGATATTCATTCATGAGTATAGTAAATTTTACTGTTACATTCTGAACTCATCACATGAAATAATAAGGAGGAACATAAAAATCAGATTGGCAGATTATCCCGCCGCAATTTCGAAGTAGTATTTCATTATTAAAATTAATGTCGTATTTAAAGCCAAAAAGAGAATACTAGCATTCATGTAAGTCAATAATTTAAAAAATATTTCAATGATATCCTAATCGTACATTCATTCAATTGCTCCGATTGTTTGAACAAAGTTATTCTGAAAAGGAAACTTTTACATTGTAAAAGTTATTATGAAATAATTTTTCTTGCTTGGAAAAAATAATAATTTACTATGTTTAAAGCATTATATTCACTAGACTTTATATCTACTCTTAAAAAGCTCCGACCCATATTATTTACTAAAAAGGCTTTGGTATGCACGCATTGAAACGTTTTGAATATCGTAATAATGTAAATTCCTATTTTTGCTTTTAATTTTTCAAAAAATGTCTAAAAACAATTCTTCTTTTTTTACAATGAGAGACCAAGTGTAAATATTCTATGTCTATTGCCATGATGTGGTTGTGGGGGTTGTTAACATTTCCACTTTGTATATCGTATTATTTGTTTTCTCTTGTATATTAAGACGTTTATGTAACCTCCTGTACGGAAGACTGTTACATAATTTCCTTTTTATTCTTTATGATTCCTTCTAAAAAACGGAATTTTTTGACCGATTTATACAAATTCGGTTTATTCATTATTATCTTGGGACATATATTTATCAAGCAGGGCGGTCGCTCTGCCAAGCCAAGCTTTAAAAAAAACGCCACACAAACAACGCCAAGAACTGGAATAAAGACCGCTAATGCTTATATACAGAAAGCAACTTCGTAATGTTAAATCGACAAAACACGCCAGATTATAATATCACATATCAAACAAACCAAGCGTCGTAGAAAAAAAAAACGAAAACTAGAAGAATCTAAGGAAGAATTTCTTCAATTTAAGACCAAACTCATCTTCATAAGTGATTTATAAACAGAGATATAGCTTTTTTTTAAAAACGTCGAGTTACTTAAAATGATCACTTTTTTCTTCGTCAAACTTTTTTTTTCAAACAAGCTACAGGCCTTAATATTGGGCAGAATAAAAAAAGGATTGCATTTTTGGACAAGTAATTACGTAATCTATGTGCTTTTATAAAATTCAGTGTAAAAAAGAATTATTTTCTATTCTTAATTAGCAAAAAACTGTTAATTAACTTGGCGATTAAAAAATTATGCCAAAACAGAGATAAAACCCGCCAACGACCATGTACCATCTGTATTAAAATAGCACAAATCAGTTACAGGTTATAATATAACCACATCAAATTTCATCTGCAAGTCAGCCATTTTCTTTTGAAGATATTTAAAAAAAATAAAACTTCATAATTATAAGAACACACATTTTATCAGACAATTAAATATGACTGCAAATTGTAGCAGATGACTGTTTCCAACATGAATAAGTATGAGAAATTGCCGCACAAGGATATAGGTCTGGGTGGCTCTGTCGCAGCGCGTCAACACGGCATGCACAAGATCCAAGGTTCGAGTCCTGCCCACGGTTAACTTTTCACTCATGTTTGTTTAGTGCATTTAATTGTCTGATAAAATGCGTGTTCTTATAATATTGTAAAATAAATTAATCAGACGTAGTGTTTATGCTTTAAAAAATATTTTTAATACATAATTTACGTTTTTAGAAAGATCTTTAAAAATAAATTAGTTTTTGAGGAAAGATGTACCTTCTAAAATGTATACATTAAGACTTATCGGCATTTAAAATTTCTTTCCAAACGTAAACAAAATTTTTGAAATGAATTAAATGTGATTCATTTATTTCTTAGGAAAAAAAAAAAAAAAAAAAAAAAAAAAAAAACACGGTAAAGGACAGGCATTTCGTTCGCAGGAATACCTTTCACGTCATTTTCCTATAAATTAATGAAATCCAGTTGTTAAATTACACAGCTCAACACAAATCTGAGGTTTGAAGAATGGCACTTTTTTCTTAGTAAATCAGTCACGCTGATCACAAATATGACATTAGTTTTTTTCTAACACCCACAGTTTTTTCACAAAACAAAAAAGAAGGGGGTGCCTCTTAATAAAATCAATGTGTAATATTTATTAAATAAGATACATTTTTACAAAAAACAAAAATTAATTTCTTAGTAAAGTGACATTAATAAATGCTAAAATATAATACTGCACTAAAGGATGCGAAACATAAATATAGATGGCGCCACTTTATGTATTGATATTTGCCTGAGAAGGCGCATTTGTAGTGAGAACATGCATTTATTTTGTTCGTTTATTTACATCTCACGTTTGTTTTGTCAGTTTCTTATAGCAATATGGCATCAAGAGGTTGTATAAATCCAGGATATAAAAAAAAGTGATTCGGCAGAACTTAGTTGATCCAAAAGAAGTCCTCTTGCCTCCCCTGCACATTAAATTAGGTTTAATGAAATATTTCGTAAAAACCTTAGATAAAACAGAGGATAGTTTTCGATATTTAAATGAAGTTTTTCCACATTTATCGGAAGGTAAAATCAAAGAAGATGTGTTCGTTGGCCCAGATATGAGATGGTTAATGAAGGACGAAAATTTTGAGGGAAAAATTAAATTAATCGAGAAAGATGCATTGGTTAGTTTCAAACACGTTACGCAGAAATGTTTAGGAAATTACAAAGATCCTAACTACGCAACGATCATTGAAAAAAAGGTTCAAAACTTTCAAAAACTAGGTTGTAACACGAGTTTAAAAATACATTTTCTGCACCCCTATCTTGAATGTTTTCCTGAAAATCTTGGTAAAATGAGTGAAGAACAAGGTGAGAGATTTCACCAGGACATACATAAAATGCATGGGAAAACGCTATCAAGGACACTGAATGTAAATATGTTGGCAGATTACTGCTGGGGGCTAAAAAGAGACACTAAACCAGCTTCAAAATCTAAAGGATACAAGCGTTCTTTTGATGATAAAGAAAAGTAATTTTACTGTATATACTAGAATATAATTTCTTATAAAACAAGCACACACATTTATATATGTATATATGATTTTATTTATTTATCTGATTTTTTTTGTACATTTTTAAATGAATGTTGTGTAAATTGTATATTCTCAAATTCCAAATTATTAGTTTCTTAATTGAAAGAAATCCTGACGTGATATATAAAAATGGATATTATTTTGAAATAAGCATAGCAGATTTCTTACAATTTACATAAATTCATGAAAACCCCAGATAAAAAGTTAAATTTTGTAGGCCTGTGTTATTTTTGTTTTAGAAGTGAAGTTTCCATTTAAATTTATTGTAACAGTACAATGTTTAATTGAATAAAATAATGTAAATCTAAGAAATTGCTAAGAAATTCAAAACATGCACAGGGCAACGCAAAAATAAATAAATAAACAAAAAATAAATAAATAGATAAATAAATAAATAAAAATCAGCTTTCAGAAATTCTAAAAATTGTTCGTATATCTTAATCACAAGCTAAAGGAGGGTTTATTTCTATATTATTCTATATATAATAGTAATTTCAGCAAATATATTAAATTCCAATGCGATCTGATTTAAACTTTAAGATAGTTTATAAGACATGATAAAAAAAAAATATAAAAAAGAGTGGCGCGTCACATTTCGGGGAGGAGATGGGGAGGGGCGTGAACAAAATTAGGAAGTATAATAAGGCTATCTGTTTGAAACTTTACGATATTTTATAACACATAACATAAATTTAAAAAATAAAGCCGCGTCAAAAATTGTAGGGAGGGGCGGAGCGTGTTTTGCCTACACAAGGGGAGGGGGACACTTTTCTAAATTTTAACGATATCCGTCATGTCACATATCGTTACAAAAGGCTGTGACCACTTATTCCTGCTATGCATCACAGGTGTGACCCTCACATTTTGCGCCCCCCCACCGACACTACTCATGTGATATATCGTTGGAAAGGTCTGTAAACGCTTAATCATACTATGCAGAAAGGGAGGGGGTTCTAAATTTTGCACATACCCCTCATGTGATACATCGTTGGAAAGGTCTATGACCGCCTAATCCTATTATGCATCTCCGGTGTTCATCCACCCACTTTGCCCCTAAACGTGATTCGCTTTCACCATCAGGGGGCGCTTTCCTATCTCTGTTTCTATGGGTCGGATCACGACGGGGTATGGCTCGTTCGACTCGACATCGATAGAGTTTTCTGATTTTAGTTCGTTTTTTCACCACCAGGGGGCACTTTTCTATCTCTGGTTCTATGGGCTGGATCACGACGGGGTATAGCTCATTCGACTCGACATCTATAGCCTTAACGATTTCAGTGCCCGAGGTTCATATAGAACAGATTGCGCTACCTGGTGGTTTTAAGATGGAACTGGAGCGTGCGCAGCACGACTGCTATACGGTGCCGAAGGCAGTGGGGACCCGTGTCGGATTTTCGTTCGGTTAGTGGTTTATACTGTTCGATGTGCAAATTAAGGGATTATCCGGTGCCGAAGGCAGTGGGGAACCTGGTCGGAGGTTCGTTCGGTTCAAGGTTTATCTTGTTCGAGGTTTTACAAGATTCGAGGCCCCGATGTAAATTAAGGGCCCGCTAGTGGGCGAAGCCAGCTAGTGCTAATAATAAAAGAGCGTGATATCACGTTTCATATGAAATGCAGCATTGACACGCTATGTACGTATTCTATTTTTATTCATTTCATGGATAAGTCAGTAATATTTTTTAACGGAGGATAACAAGTATTATAACAAGCCACATTTAGTATGTTGTTTTTAAGAGTGTAATTAGTTTAATTGAAAAATCTACTGGTATTTCTAGTTAACCTTTTAAACAATGACTGAAAGTAAAATGTAATTTTAAATTATTTCTCATGTTTAGATTATTTAAATTATGTTTAATCTATTTTTAAAAAAAGAAATGATATCTACAAAAACAACTTTTCAAAAGTAGAAAAAGCCAAGTGTAAAAAAAAAAAAAAAAAAAGTTGTGGCTAAAAAATGGTGTGATATCAAATTTCCAAGCTATTATATTACTTATTTAACTTTTTTCCATTAAATAAGTTATCATATATATAAGTCGAGTGCCTACGTATATGTTAATAGAAATCGTTTTCTCCTGTACTAAATACATCCTAACGAGTTACTGAAAATGGATGTATTTAGTACAGGAGAAAACGATTTCTATTAACATATACGTAGGCACTCGACTTATATATATGATTACTTATTTAATGGAAAAAAGTTAAATAAGTAATATAATAGCTTGGAAATTTGATATCACACCATTTTTTAGCCACAACTTTTTTTTTTTTTTTTTTTTTTACGCTTGGCTTTTTCTACTTTTGAAAAGTTGTTTTTGTAGATTAATATATACAGTGGCGGCTTTTGTTTGGCTTTTCAAGGCTTTTATGCCTTGCTAGAACTTTTAATTAAACTAAATTGAAATTGAAATCATCGCTTTATTTAATTGTAAAATCTTTGTAGTTAAATAAAGCAAAGATTTTTTTAATAAGGGTAGCAAAAAATCCTAAAATTTCCAGACATGCATGAAGCGCCCTAAAAAGCCAAACGCAAGCCGCTGCTGTACATTGTAATAAAATATGTCTCAATATAATAATGTATAATACTGAGTTTGTATAAATAGGTCAAATATTTCCGTGGTTAAAAATGAATCATAAAGAAGAAAAATAAAATTATATAACAGTTTTCCATTCTCATAGATGTCAACCCTCTGACACACCAGTAAAATGGTAAAATATTAATGTTATTTTCAAAATTAATTTTCTAATTAAAATCTTCTAAATCAAAATTAAGAGCAAGAAAATGTAAATCTGCTGCGTTTTACTGACATTAAATTGTATTCATGGGGTTAATTTATACTTAACGGCCCTAAACATTTATAATTCCACATGAACGAAAAATATATCTATATATATATATATATATATACATATTTCTCAATTTTATACCTGTAGAATACACTAAGTGAAAACGCGCGAGGATTCTGATATTTAATAATAGAATAATTTAATAATAGAAGTTCAAGGATTTATTTTTTAAATTACTAATTTACATTTGCATGCTAATAAAAATAATGCAGATGAAAAAATACTGATGTTTGGCAAATTATGTTATTCGAAATAATGTTTCTTCAAATCTGCAGAATATGAAAATTTAAATATCATGACTTAATAATTTTCTCAAAAGAAAGAAAATGAAATATATTATTTAAAAACAGAATATAATCAAGAAATAATTTAGATTTTGGATATTATAAGGTTGTCTTTTGTGAAACCTTTGTTAAAATGACTCAGAAAAATCAATTCTATTCCAAGAATAATGATTAAATTATTTTTTTCGTCTAATCAAGGGATGTAATGAAAACACACATTGAATATTTTTTTTCTGTTACATCCGTACGGCAGAACATATAATACATTCCATACTGAAAAATGTGTTTCTTTCATTCCTTTTCACAATGCACAAGACACTTATCATTTAGATATGTTATCATAACAACTGAACGAAAACTCATAGAAAAGTAAAACTTAATTACAAAGGTATTCTTTTCTTTACAATGAAATGAAGAAAACCGAAGAACCGTAAATTAAGTTAAATAACTTTATCTTAGAGAAAGATTTGTTTTGAAAGCATAAAAGAAGATTTATACTTGTATTACTTACTTTTTTTTATACTATTATATAATACCTTATAAAAGATTTTGCTGGATCCTTTAGAATTTATCACTTTTATTTCCATTTGTTTATATTTAATTATTATATACAGCATGATGCACATTGTCTGCAAATATGATTTTTCTAGTTTGTTCTTTAGGGAAAATAATGAAAAATGTTCTTTTAAAACAAGTTATCAAATATATTTTTCTATTTTATAAATTTTAAAAGTACTATTGAAAGAAAAAAGAAATAAATATTAAGCACAAAATATTGATTTACCTTTACTATAAGCATCCATACAAATAGAAGTATAACAAGAAATATTATTACACAAATAGTTTTAAATCATAAGAAATGACAATTAGTTAATTATTATTATTTTTAATACTCAATTAATATACACAAAAGTTTATCTCGATTCATTCAATATATTATTTTTCATATATCCGGAAATATTTTTTATAAATATTTAGAATGAAAAACAATTTTTTGTTAGTTTCAAAGTACATTTATTTAGAATTAAATATTTGGGGGTTTCCTTTTATAATTATATAATATAGAACATAAAATTCTTTTTAAAATATCAAGATTAATCAGGATAAAAGATAATTACAAAAAAAAATAAATAAATAACTGCAGAAAACTTATGAAAGATATATTTTTAAAATTAAAAAATGATGATAAATTTAATTTAAAGAGATATTTTATAAGATATAAAAGGGGGAATGACAGAACAATATATTCTTAATACACCAATTTCGCTGATATTTTAGCTAAATTAATTAATATTTCAGACATTTTAGTATTTTAAATATTATTATACTTAAACACAGACAGTATGAAAAACGCTTGATGGGTTTAATACATCTTTCGTGCTAAAAAAGTATAGAAAAATTGTGTGATACAAAATCCACACAATTCGTTTTTAGGATACAATTTTTTTTTTTAAAGTTTAATTATTTGATAAATATAACACAAAATCCTTCTTTTAAATTTAAAAAATCAATATCTGCAAAACATTGCCCCAAAACGTAATATATGTATAAATATATAAATATATATGAAATCATTTGACTCTTAATTTGACTGAAGAAATATTTGATTTCATGATCTCTTTCACACCAAACCTGTTTAAATTTGGACACATATGCTGAAATATACTTGCTGATTTGGGTATTTTTATGTGTGATTTAATGATTTTTTTAAATGTGCATTAAGAAAAGGTCTTCTCATCTGTCTATGAAGAACAATATTTCACAAAAGTAAAAAAAAATATATAAAAATAATAATAATCGTCATTTGCGGGGAGTGCTGTTATACTTTTACAATTTAAAGAAAAGCGACGCTGAAAGTCATCGTTTACTTGTGGAAGCTCACGGTGAACATGCTTTTTTCTGATAGTATGTGTAAATTGTGGTTCAGGCAATTTAAAGCAGGTTTATTCGATGTTGAAGACGCAGAATGTAAAGACATACCGAAATACATACCGCTGCTACTGAAACCTTCTGAAACTGCTACTAGAGAAGTCTTCCGACGACAACTAATGCGTGTGAAGCAAGCAATTAATGAAAATCGACCAGAATGGGAGAATAGACACAATAAACTGATTTTGAAGCATGACAACGCAAAACCACATACTGCAAGCGTCGTTAAAACCTACTTAGAAAGGCAGGACTAGGAAGTTATATCCTACCCACCATATTCACTAAATATTGCTCTTTCTGATTACTATTTATTCTGGTCGATGCAGTCAGCCCTTCAAGTCGCATGATTCACATCTTATGAAAGTATCAAAAAATTGCTTGACGTATGGATTGCTTCAGAAGACGATGACTTCTTCAGACAGCGAGTTCGTAAATTGCCCGAAAGATGGACGAAGGTGGTGGCTTCTGATAGAGCATAATTTGAATAATGTACCACTTTTATATGCTTGAAAAATAAACACGTAATTTTAACCAAAAAGCGGAACTTAATTTTGCATATACTCAATAGAGCAACTAATGATGTCATATTAAATAAAGAATAATTGAAAAGTAAATCTGAATGCAAAATAAGAGCACGGGTTTCGAACACAGACAGAAGCATAATGCACTGATGGCGGAACCATGAAGCGTCACCTCATGATACGAAAAAAATTTTTAAGTTAATGTACTAATATCTATATATATATTTGTCTTACGTGGCGCGAAAATAGGGCTGAATTTCTAGCTTATTGTTGGCAACAACCGTAGTTTCCAGAGCTCAGACCAATGAAAAGACTAGATTGTGTTAGATAGATCAGCTCCGGCTCCAATATGGTGGTCAGTGTCAGAGCAGTGAAAATCAAGTTAGAAAATATTAAAAATAAAACAACATGTACGTAATCCAAAGCATCTGAGATTATTCCTCATTTTAATTATGAGTAATACTGCTAATTTCAAATGAATTCTCAACTCTTATTTAGAATTTATTTATGAATTTCACTCACATGAAAAATCGGAGAGAAGTAAAAATATCAACTGTCTAGGTTGCACCTGCTGCCATCTGTTGCAGAAATCTATAATCAATTAGAATAGTAAAATGTCGAACGAAATTTAAACAATCATTGATGATAAACTATCTTCCTATTACGTAGTGTTTTTTTTTTTTTTTTTTTTTAAGGAATAAGTTTTAAACAAATTATGTTTCCAAGATCCTTTATTCATAGTATTTAAATGATTTATATGCTCATTAGTAGCTGCAACTAAATGCATTTTTAGTTGTGTTTTCAACGGAGTTCAATTACTTTTTTACATTAAAAAAATTGTGAATTTCATATGTTCAAATGATTTATGGTTTATTCCGGCTAGAATTACTGCAAAAATAAAAAGGGGCGAGCGAGCGAAGCGAGCTGGGACCGCGTAGCGGTCTCAATGTGAATTGCTTAGCAATTCACGGGGGGGGGGGGGGGGTTGGCGAGCGTTAGCGAGTAGGGGGCTGAGCCCCCTAGTTTAAAAGATTTTTAAATTCATTATTTTATATTTACGAGAGTTGGTGGATAATTATTTCAATGTTCTTTTCTACATTTGATCTTTTAATAACTATCATGGTGCTAGGCAAATCGGTGACCCTATCGTCTGGTCATCTCCTTATTACAAAAATTTCCGTATCTCTCTGCACTATCTATAATTGAAAAAAAAACTTAACCTTTACTTACTGCAAATATATCCTTCCTTTGCAAAAAAATTAACCTTATATTCTTTAATAAGCCTTAGATTTAGAAAGGAATACGGTTACATAGAATTTCATTTCCTTCCAATTAATTTGATTAATTTAAAGTTTTTCAATTTTTACTAAATTGTTACACACATAACCATTTCATCATGGGAGCTGTAGTTTTAACCAAAAAGCGGAACTTTTATTTGCATATACCCAATGGAGCAACTAATGATGCCATATTAATTAAAGAAAAATAGAAAAGAAAAATCTGAATGTAAAATAAGAGGACGGGTTTCGAACCCAGACAGAAGAACAATGCATTGACGACAGAGCCATGAAGCTTCCCCTCATTATACGAAAAAACATTTTAAGTTCGTGTACTAATATTTGCAAGATTTAAAAATTCATTATTTTATATTTACAACAGTTGGTGGCTAATTATTTCAATACTATTTTCTACATTTGGTTTTCTACTAACTATCATTGTTCTAGGCAAATCCGTGACCCCATTGTGCCTATAGCATGAACTTAAAATTTGCGTGTCTGTAGATTACAAACTGTCAAAATTGGAACAATTTGAAATAAAAATTTTATTATTACTTTTCTTTTCATAAACTAATCCATAATTTATTTTATAGGAAATTCCTTGAGATATATCTCTTTCTACATTTTATTCGTACTTTGTATTTATTTTCTTTTTAATTTTACAAATGTGAACGAATGAATACATTAATAACGGCTGTTTATAACTATATTATTGTCTATGAAAGAGTAAGAACTTATAACATATAATTTCGAAAGGGTGGGTTTGGCGATGCACAATGTAATGCTTTTTTTTCCCTCCTCATGTCTGAATAATATTAATATTTTAATAATTAAAAATAATATAATATCATCATTTATGTTAATTATTTAAAATATCATTAGTTTATAAATTTATCTACACTATAATTAGCTAATTAAGTAATTACAATTTCGATTGTCCCATAAATAATTTATAAAAAATGAAACTTTAATTAACATACTGTCTAAAATGTTGGTAGAAATCATTCTTCCGTAAATAATATGCAAGTGGAATTTACATTTTTGTATCAAAACAATTTGTACATAGGATTTAGTGCAAAACTAAATAATTTTAAATATAAAACCATAGATATTTTTTCTCTTAGATTAAAAATTTACATATTATTACACATTAAAGTATTTAACTCTTTGGCTATTCATGTAATGCTGTATTTAAAAAAATTTAGCTTTAGCCTTTTCTCAAGATTAAAAAATGTCAAAATTTAAACAAATTGAAACAAAAATTTTACTATAAAGTTTTTTGATAAAACTATCCATAATTTATTTTATAGTAGTTTTCTTAAGATATATCGCTTTTTATATTTTATTCCTAATTTATATATATTTTTTCTTTTTTAAATGTGAACGAATTAATAATATTAATAACAACTGTTTATAATTATATTTGTGTGTATGAAGAACTAATAACTTATAACTTGTACACAGAAAGGTTGTGTATGTCAATACACAAGATAATGCTTTTTTCCCACTTACGTTTGAATTATATTAATATTTTAAAAATTAATAATAATATAATATCAACATTAATGTTAATTATTAAAAATATCATTAAATAATAAATTTATTTGTTTTAGAATTACTTAATTAAATAATTATTATTTCCATCATGCCATAAAAATTTGGAAACAAATGAAACTTTAATTAACATATTTTCTAAAATGATTGAAATGAATAAAAATCATTTGAAATTTTCTATGGTATAAATTATATTTCCTTAATATGAAAATAAAATTTAAATTTTTTGTATCAAAACATTTTGTACATAAGACCTTTGATACTCAAATTCTTGAAAAGCAATATTAATGCACTGCATTCATTTTCAACTTTAATTTAGAATATAAATTTGAAATTTTCTTTGTTTAACTCTTTGTCTGTCTCTCTTTCTCTTTCGTTATTGGAAGTAATCCAGTTAAAAATGAAATTTTTAAAGGAAAAAAAATAACTGTATCACATATTACAAGATAATAAAAATGTAGAGGAAGAAAAGTTTAATTTACCTTAACGGTAGAAAATTTCTAGAAAAGGTGATTACTTTAATTTATTATTCGAAAGAGCTTCACTAATCAGACTAAGATTTATTCTGAAATTTTCGCATTAAGGTATACATCATAAAATATATTTTTCGTTTTCTTAATTTATCTTCTTAAGTAAATTAGAAATATTCAAATAATTGAAATATAGTTTTATCCACTGAAACTAAATTTTAAAACAATAGTTCGGGCTAAAGAAAATTAAATAGATGTATTCAAATTTCAATTTATTAAATTTTCATAAATAACATACTGAAAGCTGCTTTGTTCGCTAAAAAATCGTTAAATTGATTTGGAAATTTGAATAAATTGTTAAATTTAAAACAAATGTCATCAATATGCCTTGAAAATAAATTACAGTTTCATTTGAAATTACATTGAAAATAATCCATTTCAAAATATTGCTTAAGCAGTGCAGAGTAAAGTGGGATTTTTGTATACATTAAATATAAACCCACACGTCGAGTATTATCTTTCAGCATTCATCAATTTACATTTTATTTCGAATTTGCAAATAATAATAATAATTATTATTGTTATTGCGTTTTAAACTATACACATACACACTGCTGGTTCTTAACTAAAACACAAATGCAATGAACTGTATAAATGCGTTTTATTCACAAGCAACAAAATGCGAGCCATCACGCGGCTTATTCCACAACATTCTTTTTCACATTCCAAAAACAAGAAGCAAAACAGAACACTGAGTGTTGCCAAACACGGAAAGTAAGAAAAGAAACTCACATAAATTCGGAGCACATGAAATCAAGGAACATGCAGCTTTAGCTCGCTGCAGACGATAACTACACAAACATTCTGTCCCCCGTTGAAATCCCCTGGGATTTCAACAAGTGGTTAGTTGCATATAATTTCTGACTATAATGAAAAAAAAACAATTAATAACACAAACAAATTAATGCAAAACAAAAATAGAAAAATGTTAAACAGTTTTTAGTTCACAGGTTTTAGTTTCTTTAGGAAGTGGACACAAATTCACTACTGGACGATCAATTACACACACTACTAGTCTTGATCGTCACAACTCTGACCTTATTATCTGAACCTGGATGAACAGTTAGTATTCTCCCTAATTTCCATTTAAGTGGTGGAAGATTGTCATCTTTTATGAGGACTAAGTCATTGACGTCTAAATTTCGCTGACTTTTCTGCGATTTAGGTCTTTGCTGAAGTTGAGCCAAATATTCCCGGCTCCATCTTTTCCAAAATTTCTGTTAGATGAACTGTCTCACATGCCATCTATCGAGGTGACTCAAGGAACTGTGACTTAGATCTTGTTCGAGTATGGCAGTTAGAGAAGTTCCAACTAGGAAGTGACCTGGCGGTAAAGCAGTCAAGTCTGTTGGATCAGATGATATGGGACACAGTGGCCTAGAGTTGAGGCAAGCTTCAACTTGTGTAACCAAGGTTTGGAACTCAGGATAGGTTAATACAGTGTCACCAACGGTTTTCTTCAGATGAGATTTCATGGATTTTACTGCAGATTCCCACAGTCCACTAAAGTGTGGAGCAGAAGGCGGATTAAATGTCCAAGTTATTTCCTCTGACGACAAAAATTTGCAATTTTCTTCATTCTGCTTGCACTGCAAAAGATATTTGTTAATTTCTTTTTGCGCACCTTTAAACTTCGTTCCACAATCACTAAAAATCTCAAAAGGTTTCCCTCTTCTTGCAATAAATCGTTTTAATGCACTTAAGAATGCCTTTGTTGAAAGATCTTCGACGACTTCAAGATGGACTGCTTTGATGACGAAGCAGACAAATACACACACATATGATTTAAATGATTTTCCTCCGCGTCCTGCACGATATTTAATCATGAATGGTCCTGAAAAATCTGTTCCAACTCGATGAAATGGTCGTGATTGTGTTACTCTGGATGCTGGAAGGTCAGCCATTATTTGTTTTGCAGTTTGAGCTTTATATCTGCAACACGTAACACAAGCTCTTGCCACTTTCCGAATAACAGACCTAGCAGTAATGATCCAAATTTGCTGTCTAATTAAAGAAAGAAGTTCTGGACCTGCATGCAAATATTTTTCATGATAATGTTTAATTATGATCTTAGTCACATGGTGCTTTGATGGTAATAAGATTGGGTGCTTTTCATTCTCCGACAGCTGTGCGTTTTTCAATCTTCCTCCTACTCTTAATATTTTGTTATCATCTAAAATTGGACACAAGCACATGAGACTGCTATTTGCAGGTAGCTCTTTTCCAGCTTCTAAATACTGAATTTCCTTAATGAAGTTCACTTGTTGAACTATCCGAATAATGCAGCGTGTTGCGGCTTGAATTTCACTGCTTGATAAAAAGGATGTATTTCTTTCTACACGTGTTACCTTTGAATTGGAGATGAATCTCAATATCCAAGCAAATATGCGTTGCAATTTGGAAAACGAAGATATTTTTTATATAACTTCAAGCTCTTTTACAGTTTCAGAAGCTGCAAATGATAAGGTTTTACGTGTTTCTGGTAATTCTTCTTCATTTATGGGAATAGGTTCATGCACTGGAATCTCACTACTTCTTAACCATAGTGGGCCGTTCCACCACAAGTCATGGGACAGCAGTTTTGCAGGAAGTAACCCACGTGATGCACAATCAGCAGGATTTTCTTTTCCGTCCGCATGGTTCCAATTCTCAGCTGGTAAAATGGATTGGATTTCAGATACTCTGTTGGCTACAAAGACATGCCATCTTTTAGGGTTTGATCTTAGCCATGACAATACAATTTGTGAATCACTCCATGCGTGCACAGAATCAGGTTTTATATGTAATGCAGCTCTGACTGCCTGTATTAAGTGTGCCAGTAATACTGCAGAACATAATTCCAGTCTTGGAATCGTGACAGGTTTTAGTGGTGCTACGCGAGTTTTAGCTGTTACAAGTTTCACATCAATGTTAGAGCTATCACAAGTTTTAACGTAAATAACTGCTGAATAACCCTTTTCTGACGCATCACAAAATCCGTGAAGTTCACATCGAGAATAATTGGGCAAGATTACTTTCCTAGGTATATATATGGAATTTAAGAGTTTGATTTCTTGGCACAAAATTTTCCACTTTTGGTCAATATTTGCTGGTACTGGGTCATCCCATGATAATTGTAATTTCCACAGTTCTTGAAGGATCATTTTAGTTAGAATCACAAAAGGTGCAATCCACCCCAATGGGTCAAACAGCGTTGAGACAAATGACAGAATAATTCTTTTAGTAGGGACACCTTGATAATTTATATCACTGAAAATACATTTGAACATATCATTATCAGGATGCCATTCCACTCCTAGAACTTTTGTGGCCTTACTGCTCACTACACTATGTATATTATCGTTAACTGTGTTTGCTAACCCAGCATTTTTCAATAGTGATGGTTCATTTGTGGACCATTTATGTAGCTCAAACCCACCTTTTTTTAGCATTTTCTGCAAATCAGATATCAATTCAGTACCTTCCTGACTATTCTCAACACCAGTTAAAACATCGTCGACATAAAAATCTCTTAAAACTATAGACTTTGCTTTTGGGAAATTAAGACCCTCATCAATTTCTAACTGACTCAAAGCTTTAGTTGCAAGATATGGAGCAGCAGCAGTTCCATACGTGACAGTATTTAAGCGAAAGACTTGTATTTGTTTATCTGGACTATCTCTCCATAAAATGCTCTGAAAATCCCTATCTTTGTCATGAATTTTTACCTGCCTATACATCATTCTTATATCAGCTGTTATGGCAATATTATGAAATCTAAACCTTAATAAAATGCAAATTAAATCATCTTGTATTTTGGGACCTACCATTAGAGTGTCGTTTAAAGAAACACCTGTTGTTGTTTTCGCACTCGCATCAAAAACTACTCTTAATTTGGTAGTTAAACTAGAATTGTTTAAGACGAAGTGGTGTGGGATGTAATAATGTTTAGTTTCTAATTCACGATCTGTATTCGAAGTCCATGTGGCCCAGAGATAAATATTCTTTCATAAATTGAACATATTGGTTGTAAATTTCTGGCATGGATATTAGTCTTTTCTCAAGATAAAGAAATCTTCTGTGCGCCATTTGGCGTGAATCACCTAAAATATCTCGATCCTGTTTGAATGGCAATGCGACTGAATAGCGGCCTGACTTTTCTCTAAAATGAGAACTCTCAAAATGTTTTTCACAATGTTTTTCTTCAACTGTTAAAGGTTGCACATTTGGAATTTTTTCTAATTCCCAGAATGAATTTACTAACTCGTCAGTTTTTGTACTTAAATGATTTACATGTACTGGATCAGTTGCCAGCGTTTCAAAATGTGTAGTACCCGAAATTATCCACCCAAGTCTCGAATTTAAGGCAAATGGAAGGTTAGGTTCACGTTTGACAATTTCACCAGTCATTAAATGCATAAATACATTTACACCAAATAAAATGTCAATTTTTTGTGACTTGTAAAACAATGGGTCAGCTAACACTAAATTCCTGAAATTATCGCAAATGACTGAAGGTAAAGACACATAGGGAATATTATCTGTCACTTTATCCATTACGAATGCTGATGTTGATATTCTAAGATCACTTTTGAAGTGAGAAGTGAATAATAAATCTACTTCCGCATTACTCACAGTATTAAATGTTCCCAAACATGACACAGAAATAGAACTATCTTTTACCTTTAATCCTAATTTGCTTACACATTCTCTAGAAATGAATGACTTCTGAAAGCCTGTATCACATAAACATCTGCATTTTACAAACTATTCTTTACAATTTTGAACTTTTATTAATGCGGTACACAACAAAATATGACTCTTTTGATTACTCTTTGCATTTGATTCATAATGAGAGGCACAGACTGTAGACGAAAACTTATCACTCGTTGACTCAACTTTTTTAGGGATAAATTCTTGTGCGTGTGGAGACGTACTATTCGTCTAAGTCTTATTCCTTGAATTGTTTACCATGTGCAAAATACTATGATGTTTCTTAAAGCAATGATGACACGTATTTAGACTCTTACATTTATTGAGAAAATGCATATTAGATAGGCAATTGAAGCAATAATGATTATGTTTTACGAAATCTACTCGTTGTTGAACAGGCAAATTAAGAAATTTCGAGCATTTAGCTAAACTATGTTCTTCTTTACAGTAACCACAACCGAAAGTAGCTACAAAAGCATTACTCTTATTTGGAAGTACAGATTTAGCTGCCTTATTTACCACTAACTTGCTATTTTGAAGAGTTCTTGCGTAATTCTTAAGAAATTCAATTAAGTTCTTAAGTTTCGGAATTTTATTGCTTTTAAGCTGATGTTCCCACCACAATTTTGTAGAAGGATCCAATTTTTGCAAAATTAAATAAGTCGTTAATGTATCCCCAAATTTGTCAATGGTTTGGTTCAATACTTCTAACGAGCAAATAACTTCATTAATGTTATCAACTAGATTTAAAATAGCAACAGCTGATTCTGTTTGAATTGCTGGTAAACTTAGAAATCGTTTAAAATATGCAAAAATATGTTCTCTCTTATTTGAATATATTTCGTCTAGTAGATTCCATGCAATTTCAAAATTAGAATCCGAAATTTGAATAGACTGAATGACGCGATACGCTTCACCTTTCAATGAAGCCTTCAAATACTGCAATTTTTGAGCATTAGATATAGTCGTATTACTGTTTACGCATGCATTGAAAAGATCTTTAAAAGCTATCCATTCAGTGATACTGCCTCCAAAAGTAGGTAATGATAACCTAGGTAATTTAATATTCTCAAAAATGTTTTCGTAAATTACACTATCAGATTTATTTTCACTCTTATTTAACTTCGCATTTTCGATTTTCAATACTTTCTCACCTTTAATTTTCCACAAATCAATTTTATCGGAAATTTCCTGTGCGGTATCTATCTCACTCTCTATTTGTTTAGATTCTGTAATTAAACTTTCAATTTCCCTATCAAGTTTTTTTAGTTCCGTTTCTTTCTGTTTTAACAATTCAATATTTTCTTCTAATTCTGTTAAATTAATCTCACCATCTGCGGTTATACTTTCAATTTTCTTAATAAAATTCGTTACACTTCTCCGTAGAGCAGTTATTTTTGTTTTAAAAGTTGTTAGTTCAATCATTTTTACTTTAATAAAACCCAAAACTAGTTCTAAAATACGTTAATACGAAATTCAGTTTAAATCTATACCATTATTCTCATCACAATTTCACAGTTTTAAATAGCAATTATTTTTACACACGAAATATAATGTTCAAAGTTAACTTACCTCACAAGATGAGGTAATTTTTCGCCACAAACGACATCACAGCCGTTCAGAAAAATGTTCTATTCTACATTTTTTTTTTCACTAGCACTCCGGCTAGACTTGTACCAAGAATGTTATTGCGTTTTAAACTATACACATACACACTGCTGGTTCTTAACTAAAACACAAATGCAATGGACTGTATAAATGCGTTTTATTCACAAGCAACAAAATGTGAGCAATCAAACGGCTTATTCCACAACATTCTTTTTCACATTCCAAAAACAAGAAGCAAAACAGAACACTGAGTGTTGCCAAACTCGGAAAGTAAGAAAAGAAACTTACATAAATTCGGAGCACGTGAAATCAAGGAACATGCAGCTTTAGCTCGCTGCAGACGATAATTACACAAACAATTATACTATTCCAATGTATTGTAATAGTTTACCTTTTAATAAATTTATTATAAAACTGGGACTTTGAAACATAATGAATTTACCCAAGAAATATTATTCTCCAAATAAAGATCTAAATGCTAATCTAATGCATTGATTATACAGATTGTTACTTTTGGTGCAGAAGAAACTTTGTTGAGGTCTATAAGATTTATCACAACATTGATTTCAATAGCGAAATAGCTACTGAGTAAATTTCAAAATATTATACGAAAATGAATATACTGTATATTTTTTAAAAATCAATAACAATAAAATAGTTTAAAAGAATCAAAGAAATTCTTAACCAATTTTCCATTTTTTAATGCAAAACAAAAATTGTTTACTTCCCTGTTTTATTGAATTTGATGAAAATATACGTAAATATGAATCCACTTTCAAATTTAAGATGAAATATTACCTTTCACATTACATTTTATCCATACTGAGATTCTGGAGAAAAAAAAAAACGCTGAGAAGAGAAAAAACATTTCTTCTATAAAGAGTAAAAATAAATGGAATAAAACTGATAGATAATAACAAAAACTATTATTGAAACTTTTCACTACTTAGCAAAAATACATAAGGAAATTCATTATACTTAATTCATTCTTTCGTTTGTTAGACAAAATTTTATATAGTATCAGATGTGTTTCTACAATAAGAACACAATTTTTCAAAACAAGTTCTGAAAATGTTACAATTTAACTCTAAAAATATCAAAATCAGCTATAAAACGAAATTGTACAAGATAATATTTTCTAATATTTTTATGGTTCGAAAATAAATTCAAAGCTTTATTAATAAAAATTACAAATGCAAAAGTTTAATTGTAATTTTATATATAACTATAGATTGCACATACTTTATTATTGTAGTGTTAATTTAAGTACATTAAATTTTTCTCAGCAATTAATTACAAAATGTTATCAGAACAGAAAAAACATACATTATTATTTCATAAGGAGTACTTTTTGAATCTTTTTTTGTTTATAATCGGAATTAAGATTTATATATTTATATTTTATTTGTGAATATTAATGTATGTTAATGTACTTTTGCTCTTTGAAAGGCTCGATAATTCAAGATATATTTATATTTTATTTGAAATTAACTATCTAAATAACTGGTGTTATTGGAAAAAAATATCTTCGTTGAAAATAATGATTTTGTTATTAAGATCTGTTCAGTGGGTTGAAGATGCAAAAAATGAGTAAGTCGAAACTTATCAAAATATCAGAAAATTTCACTTTAACTAAATCAAATAAAACAGATTTATATTTTCATCACCAGTTATTATTATTATTATTATTATTATTATTATTATTATTATTATTATTATTATTATTCCAATCACGGCAATCGGATTTAATAATGAAAGACTTTCTTACTGAAAGAATTATTTCTGGTATTATTCTTAAATATTCAATTTGATTTACGTGATGTCACAAGCAATAGTTGATTATGTTAAATCATAATTATTGTAATTTCCCCCCCCCCCTAAATCCCATGTAACAAAGGTATTCTCAAATAAATGATTAATTAACCACAATGTACTGTATTGTAAAGTTAAGGCTTAGAGTTAAAAAAAATATGTAGTAAAACATATTTTATCCAATGTTATAAAATTGCTTGAATTACACGAAAATTGAAAAATTCAAGCTAAAAACAACTATTACTCTACTTTCAATTATAAACAAGAAAATAAATATTAATATTACTATTATGTTTTGCCTTTCAATAGAATAAAAATAAATTTTAAATGGTGAAGAAATTTTTTTTTATCCTTACAGTTAGGCAATGGAAAGATTTTTTCTTTATAAGATATATTTATTTAGAATGCAACATGTGGCGTGCCTTATATTTAATAATTATCTAAAAAATACTGTGTAAAAATGTAATTTGTATCTTTTTAAAACTTCTAATGTGAACTTCTAATGTAATTCTAACTGTGAAATTTTAAGCTAATTTCCATTCATACTATTTTATAAAAAAAAATTATAATAAATATTAAATTATTATAAATATTTATATAATTTTGTATATATATTATATAATAATTTTATACAATTTATATAATATATAATAATTCTATATAATTTATATAATATATAATACTTTTATATAATTTATATAATTTTATTAAATTTTAATAAATATTAAATTATTTATAATAAATTAAATTCATTTTATATTTCCTTAATCTATGCGTAATCTATGCAGTTTGTGTAAGAAATACTTTTTTTTTTTTGCAATATACATTTGTTACATAAATTTAAATATATGCGTACATTTTTTTTTCCAATATACATTTGTTACATAAATTTAAAGATATGCGTACATTTTTTTTTTTTTTGCAATATACATTTGTTACATAAATTTAAATATATGCGTACATTTTTTTTTGCAATATACATTTGTTACATAAATTTAAATATATGCGTACATTTTTTTTTTGCAATATACATTTGTTACATAAATTTAAATATATGCGTACATTTTTTTTTCCAATATACATTTGTTACATAAATTTAAAGATATGCGTACATTTTTTTTTTTTGCAATATACATTTGTTACATAAATTTAAATATATGCGTACATTTTTTTTGCAATATACATTTGTTACATAAATTTAAATATATGCGTACATTTTTTTTGCAATATACATTTGTTACATAAATTTAAATATATGCGTACATTTTTTTTTTCAATATACATTTGTTACAGAAATTTAAATATATGCGTACATTTTTTTTTGCAATATACATTTGTTACATAAATTTAAATATATGCGTACATTTTTTTTTTGCAATATACATTTGTTACATAAATTTAAATATATGCGTACATTTTTTTTTTTTTTGCAATATACATTTGTTACATAAATTTAAATATATGCGTACATTTTTTTTTTGCTTCATTCAAAAACTATAGACACTGAAAATGCTCACGGAAAAATTATATATTAATGTAAATGTAGATATCAAAGCATTAAAAATTATGCATTATGTGTGTTCAATCAGAAAAAATGTAATTATGTTCTTAGATGAAGATTTTAGACTTTGGTACTAAAATATTTAAGCTTGGATATATGTTTTTCTGGCAAGAAAAATCAGGTTTTTAAAAAAATAAAAAATGAAACATACACAAAAAATGAAATGAAAGCTATCAATAAATGGTGCATTTGCAATTATTGAAATTTAAAATTATCAACCATAGTGATATCAACACTAAGCAAACCTGGTATAATGCTTTTAAAATGTTTCTTTCATAAAAACTATGTCCATTTATAAATATTTATTAAATTCAGAAATCTGGACATTCTGCTATTTTCATCTTATTCAATATTTTTTACATTTTATGTACGTGTATTAAAATACATAATTTCTACTGAAGTTCTTCGTAAGAATCATGTGCTTAGTAGTAATATGCAAGAATCACTTTGATATATATTACATTTATCAAATTTAACGTTCTTGGTATTTATCTATTTTGGAATGAAATGACAAATAAAAGTAACAGTTTAGAATTTATAAGAGTACATAGTGCCATAGGCTTTTTTAGACAATTGTTGAATAATAAATCTATCTTTCTAAGTGACTTCTTCCGTTTCTTAGCACTGTTGAAAAAAAAAAACTTTTTTCCATTAAATTTCTTATGAAAAATGAATGATAAAGTACCTCAATATTTTGACATTAACATAAATTTACATTTTAGTAAATTATCTATAAATCCAGTTTGTGAATATTTTCAAAATTAAAAACAGAGCTCAATGCTTGCGTAAGTGATTTTTAAAAAATAAAAAATGTCTTATTAACATCGGTATTAATAAGATTAGAAAATTAATAATAGATGTACACTGTAAAAACAATCTTTGAGGTTACTCTAGACATTTATATTAAACTGCGATGCGTAGAACTTTTTATGTAACTGCAACAAAAACATTTCATGTAAAATTACAAAAGTTGTTTTAGTAACTGTTACTAAATAAATTTTAGAGAGCATACCAATTTCTGTAGCTATACAAAAACTAGTTTTGTAAATTTACATCTTTTTTTTTTTTTTTTACAGTGAAAAAGTATTCTCTGAAAATTTTAATAAATCATGAAAACATAAAAAAAAAGAATTAAAACATATTAAGAAAATGATATGCAATAGTTTATGGGATTTTATTATTATTATTATTATTATGCATCACATCCCGCATAGCATGCACAGTCACAGTGACGTCATTGTGACGTCACTGTGAGTCACGTACGTCACGTCACATCTGTAACCAAAATGACACCACTTTGTAACGTCACACTGTGATCAAAATGTGAACGTCTTGAAGATCTAAAGAAAATTTAAAATAAACTTTAGAACATCTTATGGCATGAAGAAAATTACTTTTTGACAGCTTTAAAAAATTTTGTGACGTTGCAATGACGTCACTGCAAGTCACATAAGTCACGTAAAACCTATGACCAAAATGCCAACACTCTGTGACTTCACGGTGTGATCGGAGAGAGAATTTGGAAAAAAAACTCATAAAATATAGAATTGAATTATGTCATGTACCTAAATCATTAATAAAATCATTGTCACACATTATTTAAATACATTGTATTTCCAAAATAAAATAATAAATAAATATTTGTCTACATATATGAGGCAGATATTTTTTTACAATTTTCATTGCCATTTTCATGAAATTTAACAAAATATACTATATAATACACAGGTAAAAATCCTTAAATAGAAATTTAGTAACGTTGAAAGTTTTGGCGGAAAGTAATTCAGAAATAGATCTCCCATTCTAATAAAACTGTTAGCGATTTAGAGATTTGTTAGCATTTTAAATACAAACATTTAATTTTTTTTCCTACCACCGCATAGAACTCATTTGCTAAATTTGTGATACTAAAAATATTTTAAAAATCTCCAATCTCTTATTATTTTGAGGGGCCACTCAACCCAATCATCAGCTTTCTGTGTAAAAAGTGAGGACACCATTTTTGCGAGTTCGACATCGGGAGTGCTCAGGGTGACCGTCGAACGCGTTCAAGATTTTTCTTGTACTGAATATTTAAGGTGGTTCTCAAATGACCTGCTCCACAACGCGAAGCTTTCTGACATAATTTCTGACTCATTTTTAAACGCAACGGCATAAAATGGGCAGGACTGACTATGGAAGCAATTTGGAATCGAAATGAGTTTTCCATTTTTTGATAAATAAATTACTTATCGAGTTATAAGCAATTCATGTCACGTGACGACTGGTTTTTCCCTTTTCTTTCCCTGTTATGTCGGGTATTTGGTTCAAAACGCTGACTTTGACATTCTTTTCTGAAAGATCTTCTGATTTTACTAAAAAATGGAAAACGTCTTTCAATTACAGAGTTTCTGAATAAAAACAAAAGCCAATTTCATGCGTTTCCGAACAAAAACGAATTAAAAATATGTCATAAAGTATATGTCATTCCTATAGCAATTTATTCCAAAACTGGTCAGTGCTGAATAAGATATCACCTCTGTTAAATATATTGCTCTTTTCAATAGAGTGTAAAAAATGAAAAAATCGTATTTAGGAAATCTGATTGCAGAATAGTATTTATATTTATGTCGTAATTATTTTATAAAGACTATTAAATCCATTTTATTTAAAATTTATGTTTACTTTGGACGCCTAAAACAAATGCAACTGATTAAAAAATATATAAAAATTTAAATTTTCACAGCTTATTTCCAAGAATATTAAACTCTCTCATATAAAAACAGAATATTATAGTTTTATTAGAAGTTATTTGTCAGCCATATAAACTTTAAAGCATTTGAAATGTATTTATTTAACTGTTTTCTTTCTATTCTTTTTCTGGAAACACCTGCTAGATGTTACTTTGTGATAAACATCACTGCGCAGATCATGATCGCAGATGTTGAGGACAGACGATTATTTTCATCGGCGGATTAGAGTGTGTGGTGTTCTTTTAAGTTTGTGGAAGTATATTGTGGAATTCATACCGTGAAAGTAAATTAACGTTTTAAAGTGAATCATCCATTTTAACCTATCCTTATGTCTAGCTGGGTGCGTTATTAAGGTCTGCGTGATATTTGATATCTCAGATCTATGAACACACCTAAGCTGGACACTTTGAAAATTAAAGCAGTGGATTTGAGTCTCATTTTTCAATGAAAACGAAGCAGTGAACGACCATTAAAACTTAATCCCTAGAACTGGTGGTTTTACTTATAGATTAGCAGGTAACTTTTAAGTCTTCGCAGTTTTGTTAATAGTGCATATTTAGTAATGGTACATTAATAGTGCATTATTTAAATGTTAAGATGTTTAAATCTTTTTTTTTAATCACTTGTATAAAATTTTATCTTTAATGTTTTAAATCGTTTTAAATAGAGAGTTTGGAAAAAAGCTTAAAGTATTTACTAACAATATATATTCTAAATGTAAAGTGTTATTTATAACGAGGAATGTATTTATATTTTGCGTTTCTCAGTTCAATTTTCATAGTTATTCATTGTAATTAAAAACATTGCAATTTTTAAAACTATTAATATTTGATTTACAATTTGAAAATTTCTTAGCTAGTGGAGGTTTTGAGAAATAATTTTCTGGTATATTTGAAATAATTGCGACAATTTAACTCATTACAAATTTAGTTGTCAAGATATGTCAGTATTAGGTGCACAAAAATAATGAATATTGATGAAACAATAAAACAGCTATTCAGTTAAGGTAATTTTTCCAGTTATGTTATCGAATTTTTTCTATAGTAAAAATTGATATTTAAGCTCTGCATTTAGTATTCTATCAAAAACTATAAATAAAATAATTTGTAAAGAAAAAAAAATATTTTTTTTTCTTTGCGTTTATGATCCGAAGTTTTAAATTTCATTTGCTTCGAAAAATGTTTTATTGCTTGATACAATGTTTATTATTTAATAATATCGCACAATAGGTAGATCTATTATTTAAATGGATTCCTAATATAAATTTTTCACAATGCTTATTTAAAAATCTATACTTTTATTTTCATTAAATTTGTAATCAAATCCAAAATAACTAATTTCTGAATTCATTTTTATTCGGAAACACATGAAATTGGCAGGTGTTCTTATTCAGAATGTATGTAATAGAATGGCGTTTTCCATTTTTGACAAAAGATGTTTCAGAAAACACTATCAAAGTCGGTGTTTTGAACCGAATTTCCGACGCGCAGCGTCAGAAACGGAAAAAACCTGACCAAAATTGCTCTTAAGCATTTCATTTATCTAAAAATGGGAAACACTATTCATTCCAAATCGGTTTAATAATCTGGCATGCAAGTGCCAAGCGTTTAAAAATTTGTTCATAAATGTGTCAGAAAGTTTCGTGATACTGAACGAGGGGAAATATGGCAAAGTATACACATTTAAAAACTTCAATACTTAAAAGCAAAATAGCATAGTTTTAATTATTGTCAACATTTTTGGTGGTTACATAAAACAAATGGAAGTCGAAGTTATTTTTAAAAGTGGTTATTTGCACAATAGAATTTCATATTATTAAAATATTTAATTTTATTATAATTTTTAATGGATTCATCTATTATTTTTATATTAGTATGCGTTTTTTACATTTATAATTTTCTTGTTTAACGGCTACATTAGCCGGTTTCCCAATCAGATGCAAAGTTTTAATTTGAATACGAGTTGCATAAAAAAAATGATTGCCGATCCAATCCTTATCGTCGATCTTATCCGTATTTGGTGAAATCTTGTTATCCGAATCTATGCGAAATCATTTATCAGGTTCGGTCGGGTTGTTGGCCTACAGAATTTTTGTTGTTGTTGTTGTTGGGTTAGGGTAAGATTACGGGTTGAATGTAAATATAGTTTCAGTCAACCATCATTCATGTTCAAGTAGACATTCAATCATGTTCAAGAAGTATATAACCGGATTCGTGCATGACTCTAGATCCGAGCCGACATCAGAAATTGTATCGTAACACAATTTCTGATAAAATCTGGTTACTTGGTCGTATGCAAGATTCTATTCTGAACAAGACTTACAGTAAAAACATTATACCCGACTCGGGTCAGATCGGGTTCACGAAAATCAGGTCACACGCAACTAATCCAAATCTATTCTGTAGCCAAACAAATCCAAAAAGATCGATCCGAAGTTTCTGGATTGTATTCGCGTAAAATCTGGTCACCCGACCCGGTGCAGTGTCGTCACAAACGTCACAAACTTGAACCATAAAAAAATTTTGATCCGAACAATCCGTATAGGATTCGGGTAAAATCTGGTCACCCTATCCGATGCAGATTCGTCACATTTTTCACATTGAAGTCGCACGGTGACTTCACAAAGTAGTCACATTGTGAGGTCACAGAAAGCCTTGAAAACGGCCATAACGACCTCGCATTTACGTCACAGTGACTTCACATCGACGTCACGTGACGTCACGACGACTGTCACAAAGTCACAGTGTGACTTCACAGTGACGTCGCCGTGATGTCACCATGCCTTACGGGATGTTACGCTTTTGTCGATTTTTTTGTAGAAGTGGATAATATGTGCGAAGCTCGCATGGTTAATGCTTTTGAAAACGTTTATTTCTGGATACCAGTTTTAGCCTTAATTAGTTACTGTAATTTGGCGAATTACTAACGCTAAGATTACGCTAAGATTTCGAAAATTAAGGGACATGAAAGTAGGAGCCGTGCGAGACCTCCTCGTGTTTCCAAAATCTGTTTCGTTCTACTTTGAAACGTTTGAACTTTAACCAGTAACTATTTTGCGAATGAAATAACGTGTGCGCGTTTCTACTGAATTTTCGTTCATGGATTCTACGTAGCCCCATCGAAAATTCATCATCTCACGAAAATAATTATATTTACATGTTTGTGTCTGTAATTGCTTTACTAAAATTGTAGTTGCGTGGAAAGATATCCAATACAGATAATCACGGTATGTCAACAGTGCATGGTTCCGTCATCTCAAGAAAATATTTACATCTATAAGTTTATGTCTGTAATCGTTTCTCTCAAATTGTAGTTGCGTGGTAAGATATACAATACAGATGATCACGTTATGTCAGCCGTGCATGATTCTGACATCTCAAGAAAAAATTACATTTATAAGTTTGCTATAAGTTACATTTATAAGCTAACGAATGTTTTCCTGATTGATTAAATAAGAACAATTAAACATCTAAAAATCAACTTGAGTAAAATGGTTAAGTAAACAATGTCGCTGCATAGAAGAATTTTACAACGATGCTATAGAAAATTGGTTACTTCTCCATTATCCTGTCAAATATTTTCTATAAATGAATAGAACTGTCGCCAAAATATAGGATTTAACGCCAAAAGTGCATGATCGTGGCGTCGCGTCGCATTCTTTTAAACATCAGATGCGTTACATGTATTAGCTATTTTTAATTCAACGTTTATTTGTCTTTTTGTTACTTCTCTATTATCCCATCGATCAATTTTCATTAAAAAAAAAAAAAAAAAAAAAAAAAAAAAACCTATCACCAAACTGTAACGCCAAACAAAAAAGTAGAAGAATTTTGCCATTGGAATCTCAATAAATAAATAAATAAATAAATATAATACAAGAAATTCGGAAAAGCCCGACTCTCCAAAGTGTCAACTATTAGTAAGTTTAAGCAATAAAATTTGCAATATATTAATGAAAACAGAAAACAAATAATCTTGGATATTTATTTACATTGTTTTTGTTAATTATACCTCTCGGCTGGTGAATAAATGTTTGTGACGTCAGTTGAAATTGATCTATTTTTCAATGTCTTTTCTTTCTTAATATCATGACACTGCCGTTTAAGGATGCAATTGTTATATTAATTAATGAAACAATTAATAAGTCAGTAAAACATAGTGAAATATATATGCATATGTCGAATTAAAAACCACTTGATGCCATAACAAACACATATAATGCCTCTGACGTCAAGTGATTGTGACGCCACGATCATGCATTTTTGGTGTTAAATCCTATAGTTTGGCGATAGTTTTTTGTTATGAAAATTTGTCGACGGGATAATGGAGTAGTACCATTTGTTAATGATATTTTAACAATTTATTAGGTATTTATGAATTTTAATGATAATTATTAAACGTGAAATATAGTTTTTAATTGAGAGGAAATATTATTATTTACGCTGTTTTAAAATTTTCAATAATAGGTAAAATATTTGTCGAAATGAATCTCTCATGTAAATATATTTTTTAATTGAAACTGTTTGGAAATATTGTTATTTGAACATTTTAAATGTGACATAAGTTTCCCTACTTAATGCTTTGAAAACGCGTGTTAATTTAATTGTTTCTGTTTTTAATATTCACGTGGAGATATATTTTTTATTACGTAATTTTCCACATTTACTTCTTTTAACACTTGATATTTTAAGAATTATTTTAAAGTTTTATTTCTGTTTTTAATAGTTTTTAATAGTAAATACATTTTTTAATTTAAAGAGAATATTATAACTTGCGCTATTTTACAAATTTACAACAATTCAAATAGTGGGTTTTATGAAATATCAATTAAATCTTCATAAAAATAAGAAAAATTTTGAATAAAAATTGTGAATATAACCTCAAAAAATGATTCAAATTAAAAAATAATAATAATTGCAGTCTGTACACCGCAAGCTTGTCAACTATATCCTTATAAATTATGGTTAAATTCCTATGCATATTTTTCGTTCCTATAAAATTTTTTTAAGAGAACCATTTTGACCAAGTTTAATATTAAGTATATCTTAAAATAATTCTTTTATTTAAAAACTAGCTATGGTTATGCGTGTTCATCGCATATTTCTTTATAAAACTACCAATTTTCATACTTTTATATTAGTCCAGAAATATTTCAAGGCACAGAATCTTCATTGACAGTGGCGGCTGTGGCGACGGTGGATACAATTTTTAATATAGAGAGAAACCATTTCTATCAATTCGAATATACTGCTTTTGAAGAATTTTGCAACTTTAAAAATATAGTTTTTCAAATATGGTATTAAAATAGCTGAATTTATATTTTAAAATATTCCTGAGTGTAAAAATTAATAATAAGAAAATACTGTTTTATTGCTCGTGGTATTTTATTCCCCTTAATCTTAGTTTCAATTTCTTAGGTATGAACGTACAGTAGATTGACTATTTGTCGTTTTCAAAAGCGTTGCGCCGTTTATAAAAAAATGGTAAATCAATTAAGATTTTTAAAAGGAACAATTTTTTGTTACATACTCAACAAGAAATATCTTTATATTTTTCTTTCCTATGAGTTTTTAAATTAATTAAATTAATTATTTATTAATTTATTTGAATAAAACACATCTTGCTTAACAAATTCAAAAAAAAAAAATCCTTAAAATATTTACGTAAGCATTTACGTTCTAGATATTTTTTTATATTTAAATATATTTATGTTTTATGTGTAAGTAAAATAAAGCAATTGTTTCCTGAACTAGTAATGCGCAATAATGTAAATAATTTCAATAGTAATAAAACAAAAAAAAATTTGAAAAAAAAAAATTCTAATTAGGAAAGTGGATTTCTTTCATATGTTTAATTTCTTATGGATATGAAACATTTGTTTATCCGGCAGTAAGAAATGGAGAAATTTACGAGGTTGTTAGAATTAAAAATCTTTTGTAAAAATAATATAAACATTTTCAGCATTCACAATATGGGCTATTTTTACATATAGGTATAATGTATGCGATGCAAAAAACAAAATTAAATAAAAATTCTTTCAAATTCTTCAATGGTATTCTTTCAAATACATGCTAAAATTATTTTTAAATTAAAATTAAACAAATTTTGTGAAATGTCTTTTACTTGCGATCTATAGAACAGCTTAATCTGGGAACATTTATGACACATTTGAGATTTTTTAAAAATAGTTTAAAGTTGTTTGATATTTTTTCATTGCATCACTGTGTACTTTATTAATATTTTTAAAACAATTTAATACCAATGAAACGTATGTTTTTTTTTTTTTAAATTGATAATAAAAATCTTTATTATTGATCATTTTGTTCGCTACATTATAAAAAAAAAGAATGTGATGTGAACCACTCTAAATAACGTGCATTTAACGCTTTTTTTTTTAAGACAGCAAAATTTTAGTTTAAAACGCGCTACGGATTTTGTGTTTAATACAAAAACGGTTAACTTTATAATAACATAAAATAATAAAACTGAAAGACAATTTCTGATTTTTTATACAAATATTTTTCTTAATATTGTATCATTAAGATATTGCTTTTCGTTAGTCTTAAAGATAAAATGATATTTCTTCAAAATTACATTTTTTAGAATAAATCAATAGAAAGTATAAAATTGATCCTGGAACTGTTTACTTATGTTAACATATTTCTTTGGGAATTCATGTGTAAACATTTAATGATTAATTTATTTACGTTTTTAAAGATAAATATTTCATTGAAAAAGACTTTTTTTTTAAATGCAAATCATCACTTCTAAAGCACTTTATTTTTTATGAATAATGCAAAAGTTTTGGAGATAAGAAGTGTTTGTTTTTCAAAATAAATTAAAAATCATAAAATAAGTAAATTATCGAGAAAGAAAAATCATGCGTCAAGTGTAGATTATGAAACACTTTACAACACATTCAGAATAATGAAAAAAAAAACTTCATAGAATAATATGGTGAATAATGATGTCTATGTAAACAAAGTCAAAGTCAAACCGGGCGGGGAGACGTACCTTTCGCTTTAAACTCAACTAACCCCGCCTAGAAGGTTTGTTTACTATGCCACAAAGTCTTACAAGATTGTTCTAAAAATTGAGAGATTACAATAAATACAAAACAATACTAATAGATCACTTATTGAACGATAAACAATTAATAAATATGATAAAGACAAATGAAATAATAATAGAATAAACACAAATCAAATACACCATGAGATTAGAAAAGTAGTACTGAAACACAAATTCCACAAATTAAAATTTTGATGATATAATAACTGAGATTTTTAGGAGGAGTAAATTTTGATAATTTACTAACTATACTGAGCAATACTAAATTATACTTTGTGATACTAAGCAGTAATTATAGTCTGTAATACTGAAATACGAATTCTGAAATTACAAAAATCCGAAAATACAATTTACCAATTATACTGATCAGTACTAAATCTACAATATATATATAAAATCCTAATGAAACGAATTTGTGAAACGATTTTATGAAACGAATTTATGAAACGATTTTATGAAACGACTGATTAAACGACTGATTATATTTCAGGACTATTTTTAATAAAATATTAAACGCTTGATGTTGAAATTAATACCAATTGTCCATAAAAATCCGCGGATGTCAAAACTGGTAATAGAATTTTGAAATTGGAATTAGTTTTCGAGATATTAATTTTTTTCTAATTTTAATGACATTTCTGTAATGATGGCAACTAATTACTCAGTTTTTTGTGACAAAAAAGGGAAAAAAATTGAAAAGGATCCCGATAGGGATTATTGATTTCTTTTTATTCGTCATTTTCAAATTGAAATTGAATTTATCTTTTATTTCAATCGATAATGAAGAAAATATTGTGATTAAATTATGTTTTTCAGGAAAATTTGAAAAAAAAAATCACATTTCTATCGTCAGGATTTAATCGTCTGCATTTAATTTAATTTATAAACTGAAAATATTTTGAATAAATTAGTCCAAATGACGTCATTTATGTAAACGCAAAAGAAAGGGGAGGGGAGGAATTAATAGTAATTATTATTTATTGATATCATTTTGTTATTTTTTTTGTAAAATTTAATTAAACGAATTTATAAAATCACTAATTCGGAAATTTGAAACGAATATATAAAATAATAATTGTCCAACTGAACGCAAGGAGAATAAAATATCCTGCTTGGTTTTCTTTCAATTTTAAAGAGAATATGACATCAATTATGCTAAAATGACATTTACTATTTTCTCTCTTTCATTGGCAGCAAGGAAAAAAATGCTTCTTATATATTAGAGAAATACTATTAAAGTTTAAAACAAATGAATATTTCAGTAGCATTACTTTTTTAATAATGAATTATATGTTTGCACGTAAATATCAAAGAGAAGAAAAAACTTTAAATAATTAAATTACTATACTCGAAACACCTTTAAGGTGTAAATTGCGTTATATATTAAAATGTTTTTCGTTACTTTTCCAATTTAGGGACCTTAGCGAGATAAAGAAAGTGACCTTGGCGATGAATTGAAATTCGGCAATATGTTTTCTAACAATCTATTCGCTTTTTGATATACACAGGCAATTATTTCGATATTTATACAATTTATTTAATATAAAGAAGCCATTTATCTATTTTTATATACAAAAAGAGGTAAATTGAAAGAAAATTATAAATAAATTATTTATATACATATACATACATGTATAAACAAGCATAAAAGTTCGGTGGTTTTCCAGTATATGGGGCCTTAACGAAACAGAGAAAATAGCCTTGGCGGAAAAGGAAATTTGGCAACATACTTTCTGTCAACCTATTCACTTTGTCATTTCGTATACAGAAGCATTTTTTCAATATTTATACAATTTGGTTAGCGTAAAATGGCATTTTTCCTATTTTATATATTAACGGAAGTAATTTGTATAGAAATAATAATAATAATATACGTATAATTAAAATACGCATGTAAACAAAAAAATCGTCGAATTTGTTTCCATGGCTGTTTATGTCATTTGGCACCAAATCTCACTTTCTGATGCCCGAATTGCGCCAATCTTTTTAAAAAAGCGTCAAGACCCCTATAATAGAAAAGCACCAAAAGTTCATTGGATTTGTTTTCATAACTTTGGGCAACAAATCTGAAGTTCGAATTACGCCAAATCTAAAAGCAAAGGATCCTATACTGGAAAAGTACCCGATTTTCTTATGGACAATATTCAAGTGACATAACATGGTGTAAAAGTATTGCGGATAGCAAATTTGTTTAAATATTTCATCAATTGATGCTGAATAAATGCAGGCATGCATGCACGAAATATTTAATTAATTTTGTATGATAAATAATTATTAGAAAATTCTTATATACACATTAATTTAAATAAATAATTTACATATTTAAAATAACATGAAATAACATGCAATGAACATGCATGAAATAACATGAAAATATGCATGATGGTGCACTAAAATAGAGAAAAAATTAAAACCTGTTACTGAAAATGTCTATAACATAGTACTTTTCAATACCGTGGTTCTTAAGCTTTTCACAAGCAAATGGAATTTTTCTTATCCTTAAATGCAAAGGAAGAATAGAATACAGATCGTTGTTATAAAAGTCCGAGAGGTAGCCACAATTTAAACCTAACCATTTTATACAAGCTGGTTTTCAAGGTGTAATTGAAAAAACAGTCGTCAGTCCCGAAAACAGTCGTCAGTTATCGCAACAGCTGTGTATCAGGCCATGATAATCAAAAAATGACATATTAAAACGTTAAAAGCATGGCAACTCAATTACAGATGATTTACCAATATTTTTAAAACAAAGCACGCTGTCATGTTTTTAGAGGCCTGGAAGTCTGAGCGGGGGTTGGCGAGCATAGCTCGCAGGGGGCAGGCCCCCTAGTAATACTATAATACTATTTGATACAGCAATAATACTACCATGTAATAACACTGTATGATGCTGAAGTAGAAAATAATATTGGATAGCAGTAAGTACTAAATGAACAATAATGAAGGAATAATAATTCTAGAGTAAACAAACATAAAATATAAGCAAATTAAAATGTACAAGAAAATTCAATCCAGCTGGACCAGACATCATGCGAGACAGACGTTTAATATTAATTCGTATGTAATTACAGAATAAGAAAAGGAAATATTTAAATGTAAACAAAATAGTTCCAATACAAAATAAATTTACAGAAAATTAAACTTATATAATAATAAATTATTAAATTGTATAAGTACTTTTACACATGTTACTGATTTTAAATTTGAATTTAGTCCTAATAAATCTTTCTGAATTCCTTAATCGTACAAATTTTATAGTCGGTTTACGTTACAACCGACTAAATTTTAGTAACTTACTTTTGAAGATTAACTCCTCACCCTGAAGATTTCGTATTGAAATACTTCAAAATTATTGCTGGACGCTGCATGAATGGTTGCAATTAGTGTAAAATCTTTTCCATGTGAATGGGGACTATTGTATCTTACACAATTTATACATTTATGGCAATCAGAATTGTGTTGAAGTTGACATTATCTGGAGTCATGGGAAGATGCACAGTATGCACATCTTATAGGATTACTTTCAGAGCATCTATTTGCTACATGGCCGTAGTGCTGGAATCGGAAGCACCTCTGTAAGTTAATATATTTCTTTACAATGCTAAATTTTAAATCATAATTAATTCTGCCTAATTTAAGTAAAATATTTGCAGAAGAAATGTCTGCTTCAATTATCTGGTTGTAATATTCGTCCTTGTTGATTTTCATACATTTTCTTCAGCTTTCCATATGGTACTCTTTCTCTACTAAAGAATTTTAACCATGCTTCCCTTTTGGCGGCTTGAATCTTTTTCCTGTAGATAGCTCTTTCTCTTTTATATTTACTATGGTAGTCTTGCGTTGGCTATTGGATCTTCGACCTGCCTCTCAGAGCTCCAACAGAGTTACGTTGTTTACGGAGATCATTGGACCACCCTGTGAGTTTTGGCGTATAAATACTTTTCCGTTTTATGAAGTGTTTTTTGCATAAGTCTTGGATTAATTCCAAACAAAGATCATAGCGGTTATCAAAGACCTCTATGGTGTTTATCTGTTTAAAGTGAAAATCATATTCTTCTGTTTTCTTGAACAATTCTACGTCAAACTTCTGAAAAGAGATGTCCTTCGTTCTGTATCTTCGTTGTGGTATTTCAGGAATGGGTGTCGATAGCGTTAATGTTATTAGACGGTGATCTCCATAGTCTAAGTCATTGTCAACTGCCCATGTTAAAATTAAAGAAAACAGTTGTAAAGATGATATAGAGACATCCGGCTAACACTTTAGATGTGTTGTTTCAAAAGTTGGCGAACAATATGTGTCATTTACAATTATAAGATGTTGTGCACTCATATGATTTATTAAATGCTGACCTCTATCATCATCAGTAGGATAGCCCCACAATGGATTGTGGGTCTAAGTAAGCAATTTGGAAAACGCATAACACACTTGAAAACCCAATTTCAGGAATTACCAACACTGTTCGGAAACATATCGGAATTCTTTTGAGCAGCCCTCAATAGGATCCATAGAATTTATTTACCAAGTAATATATGCAAAAAAGGGTTATATTTAAAAACACGTATCACAAACGTAAACGCACATCCAGGAATTCTTATTCAACTATTATTGATAGACATTACTGTAACCGATGTATTTTGTGTATCCCTGTAAGGAACGATGAATGCTTTGTATACCGTATTCTTAAGCCCCCATTAGCAACATGTGATGCACCTCAGTGATATATATCAATTAATATATGCTTCAAATAGTGTAATATCATTAAAGTACACCGCAAAAAATTTCCTCTATATACCTCAATGTAACGGAATTCTTTTGAGTATTTCTGTAAATGAACAATAAATACTACACTCTTCAGTTTAAATACTAAACAAGCCATAGTAAACCTCAAAAACATATATCAAATGCATGGCAATCCGAGTATATTTACGCGAGTTAGAGTTCAGACAAATGGAAGACAGGCAGGCGGACGGAATACAGCAGACAGACAATACGAATTGATAAACATTTTTCCAATATATTGGAAAGTGTTAAAATTTATTAACTCAAAAACTTTAGACTAATACTAAAAGGAAAATGTTAGTAGTAGTAAATTGTATAGAAATAGCACTGGGGACAAAGTCTTATCAAACAGACTTCATATATTATTTTATATTGAAGCCTTTTTATTAACACAAAAATTGGAGTTCATTTTTTATTAGTTTTTTTTAAGATATAAATTGTATTTGCAATATAAGATTTTTAAATCTTTTATAAAATTTTCTATGCAATTTTCTGAGCATTTAACATAAAAACAATTTTTAATCCAAGAAATGTGAAACTCAAAATGATGAAAATACGAATTTGGATCTTACCTTTCTCATAAAAATTCTTTGTCAATTAAAATAATAAAACAAGTAACAAAAATCATGCGTCAAGCATAGATTATGAAACGCTTTGCAATATTTCCAGATTAGTTTAACAAAACATCGATGTTTAATAACACAAATAAGATACCTAAGTAAACGTATTAGAATAGGCATAACATATTTCAAAACGTGATTCAAAAATTACCGCCCATAGCCAGAAAAGCACTTCAATGCTTTTGTAGAGCCCTATATTTATTCTATATATTTATACATATTATGCATAGTATGCTAAAATTTTATTTAATAGGAATAAATATAATAGGTTGAAAATTCACCGTCAAGAATTTCTACCAATCATGGGAAACATACTGGAATTCTTTTGCACAGCCTTTATAAAATCTACAGATTTTTATACACGCCACATATTAAACTAAAATTTAATTTAAAAAAAAACACCTAACATTTCTGAAATTACACTTCCAGAAATTACTATCCATAAGCGGTCATTTATCCAGTTCTGTGAGTGGCCCTGCATATTATTTTATTTATATTATACAAACATCTCTTAGTATACTAAATACAGTTCAATTGGAAAATGCATAACTCAGTTAAAGGCCACATTTAGCAATTCATGTTTATTCTCAGTAATGCGTGCGAATTCTTTTGTATAGCCCTGTATATGATCTATAGCATTTGTACGTACAAAGTAGCATTCAAAAATTTTATTTAACCTAAAAACGCATACCGTAACTAAAAACACACTTCCAGCAAGTATCGCTAATAGACATTACTTTGGATACTGTATTTTATCCGAAATATTTTGTGTGTCCCTGTAAATGAACGAAAAATGCTATGCACATCATATTCTACAGCAAGTGTTTTATAGTAAACCTTTGTATATCAATTTGTTATATTTGTTATAGTGCAATATAATTAAAATACTCTGCAAAATGTTTTAAGCGTAGACCATTATGTAACAGAATTCTTTTGTGTGACCCTGTAAACAAATAATGAATACTTTGACCCCATATTCTAAAGAATGCATGTTTTAGTGCACTTCATATATGCATATAATTTTGTTATGTCTGAATAGTGTAACAGCGTTAAAATACACTTGAAACTATTAACATTGACCGTAATGTAACTGAACACTTTTGTTGTCTCTGTAAATGAACTACAAATGGTACACATTTTATTTACATTAGTGATCGCGCTATAATAAATGCCAATGACGTATAAAAATTACAGGGTAATCTCACTATTTTTCCAGAGTTAAAGCACAATGAAAACTTTCAACTATGTCGGAAAGTGTTAAATACTGCGCTAGAATTAAATTACAATAGTTAATATAACAATAAAGAAGAGTGTTTTACTTGCTTTAAGGAGTGTAATAGATTTCATTTGTTTAATTTTTATCTGAAACTCTTGGGATTTAAATTAAATAATTGAAATCGATTTCACGCCTTAAAGCAAACACTTTTGTTTATTGTTGTATCTACTTATAGTTCAGCGCGTAGCCTCCATTCAATCTTTCTACAAATTAAATTGATATACTTATTTTGTATCCCCTATATTTAAGCATCATACACATTGCTAACTAATTAAAGTGTATTCTATAATTTTTATGTGTGACAGAATAAATGAATTGGTATAAATATCATGAATGAATTACGAAACTTTTTAATAATGTCCTCCAAATTTTGTAATAATGTTACATTTAAACATGAATGACATTTTTTTATTTGTAAAACTGCTGTCAGTGCACAAAATAATGTTTTAATCAACATACATTGTTTTCAGCTTTTTTTTCACCTTTTTAGTTAACTCAATCTATTTTTTGAATTTTGTAATAGATTACTGTAATCGAACGACCCACTACTTGACAGGCTAGATATATAACAATTACGTTCACAGATGTCTTTTCGATGACAATACGACATTTTATTATTTTTAAAACGTAATTTTTCCATTAACACATCACAGGCGATAAATCGTCAAATTTTCTCTGTAACTCGTAGAATTGTATAGGAGTTGAAACAAAAAATATTGAATGATTCGCCAAAATATGTCAATTAGCTCTGAATTCGCAACAATGAAAAATTTTAAAAGCTAAATAATAGAAAATAAACTATAAATAAAGAATAAGAATTGCCATTAAAATGCAGATATAAATGCCTAAATGATAAAAACATTATACAAAAAGGCTTGTAAAAACCTTTTTATACGATGATCGACAAATTTCGAACGCACAAACGACGCCATAATCAAGATCTACACGATAAATAAACTATTCTAGAAAAATGTTTGAAAATAAACTTGAAAAACATAAGCCACAAGATCATATGTGTAACAAAAGTAGGTGCTTAAAATAGTCAACTGCAAACGTGAAAATTCATCTTTCCTTATTGTTTTTTTTTTAATTGAAAAACACCTCGTGTCAAATTTTAGATAATTCTATAGAGGTTGATTCACTGAAAAAGTTTATATCCTTTCAATATATCCGTTGTCATCTATTTCATCTATTTTATTTATTTCATTGGTTAACTGGTCTGGAGTACAGACTGTAAAGACTCTCTTAATAGAATGCTAAATGCAGAAACAATGTAGCAAAAAGGTGCTTGAGTATTATACGTGATAATGAATAGATTGGCCATTGGTTTTCTATAAACATCATAAACATAATATATAACGCATAAAAAACCAATAACCAATCAACCATTATCCCACATAATTCTCAAGCACTATTTTCCTACAAAGTTTCTACATTTAGGTATATTATTAAGAGAACCTTTACAGTCTGTATTCCCGATCAGTTAACCAATGAAATAAATAAAATACATGAAATATCAAGAGAGAACGGATGTAAAGGAAGCACTATTAATAAAATAATTGCGAAAATGGAGAAAGAGCAGAAAAACTTCAATAAAAAATTTCCAAGTTATCTACTTTACAATATTTCTCTGTTTTATTTGAAAGATTGAAATATAATCTTAGCAAATTAAATATGTGCCTTATTGCAAATCGTCCATAATACACTGCTCAAAACAATTAAAGGATATTGCAGTTTTAGGTGGATTTTGTATCTGGGACACTTTTTAGCTGATTGATACATGGTCGACAGACATAGTAGGTTATATGAGAATAAATTACACATTTTGGCAGAAAAAAATGCATTTTATTGCGCATTTGTTTACAAAAGGAGAAAAACACAATTTGTGCAAATGAGAAAAAAAGAATAAGAAAAGGTGTTTTCTTCAAAGAAAATCATTTTCAGTAGGGGGTATGGTTTCCACGGAAGGCCAGCAACGTTGAACACCTTTGAGGCATGGACTCAATGAGGCTATTAATGACGAGTTGGGGTATTCTGCCCCACTCTTCCAGAAGAGCTCTTTCCAGTTCTTGGAGAGTTTGTGGGGGTTGTTGGCGGCCAGAAACTCGTCTTCCTAGAGCGTCCCAAACGTGCTCGATTGGATTCATGTCTGGAGAACACGCTGGCCATTCCATTCGAACGATTCCTTCCTCGAAAAGGAAATCCTCCACCAGGTTTGCACGATGTGGCCTGCAGTTATCGTCCATTAAAATGAAGTTATCTCCGATTGCTGCAGCGTAAGGGACTACAATAGGTCTGAGGATCTCATCCCTATATCGGCGACCAGTCAGAGCTCCATCTCGAATGATGTAGAGGTCAGTGCGCCCGTCAATGAAGATGCCACCATACACCAACACTCCTCCACCGCCACATCTGACACTTTCGTGCACGAACGCAGGATTATTCCTACTGCCACGGTCCCTCCAGATGAAAATACGCCTATTATCCGGATGCACAGAAAAACGGGACTCGTCAGAAAACAGAATATTGCTCCATTCATTTCTCCTCCAGTTGACATGCTCGGTTGAAAGCTCCCTGCGGTCGCGACGATGCCTTGATGTTAATCTAACACATACCATCGGTCGGCGAGCATACAGACCTACAGCATGGAGCCGGTTTCGGACAGTCTGAGTTGAAATCGTGGTGCCTGTAGCCGAGCGAAGGTGTTGTTGGAGAAGAGTAGCGTTCATGTTTCGGTGTCTCCGAGCTGTTAACGCTAAATACCGATCTTCATTGGGCGTTGTTGCCCGTCTACGACCTTGCCCTGGTCTTCGGCCTGCACATCCACTCTCCAAAAAACGGTTCCAGATCCTGGAAATGACACTTTGTGACACTCCAATTGCTTGCGCTACTTCGGCTTGAGTTTGGCCCCCTTCTAACCTATCAACAATTCTCCAAGCTTCTGAATCTGTCAAATGACTTCGCTGAGACATCGTACTCATCGAAACAAAGCAATCACTGAATGCCGATCATCCTTGTCTTCATTCTCTTTTATCCAGTTGAAAGTCAAATTTCATTCGCTGCCGCTGAAGCGACGTTTTTGACGTCGAACTCAAAATTTGCATACTCCACAGTTTGAAAACCAGAAAAATTTGCATTTGTGATTCTCTTCTTCTATTTTCGGCAAAAAAAATTTCGTTTATATCTTTATTTTATATAAAACTTCAAATATCCTTTAATTGTTTTGAGCAGTGTATTAAAAAGTGTAGCTTGTAAGAAAATAGACACAATGTAGCCGAATCAACTGTCAAGTAGTTGTATAGTATATTTTGTTCTTACAAACTTTTTAAACCAAAATATTTAACGTTCAATATATAAAATTGTAACTAACGAGAAATAGAGAAATAAACGTTTAATAATAAAGGACATTGCATATTAAAATTAAAGAAATAGTTATTAAAACGCTTCACCTAGTATACATATACATTTAAACTTGGAATCATTAAAATTTTATTTTAATTTTGTAACAATTGAACCCCTGGAGATACTTAGATTTTAATATACATTTATTTTATGAACGAATTGAAATGTTCATTATTTCTACTATCATTCATGCTTAATTAATAATGCCTTCATTTACTTCTGATTTCATGAAACTGATGAAATCCTGGAATACAAAAACAGTATTAACGTAAAAATTCAGGATTATAAAATTATACAAATATAATCCTGTTATTTTTAATTTCCCAAATGAGTAATTTTTCACATGAATACATTTTTAATTAATTTATCAAATCAAAGCTCAATTAAAACATTTTTCATATTTTTATTAAATACATTTTAAATGCTATTTGATTAAATATATTTTTCTAGTTGAATTGCCTATTACTTTTTATTTTCTGTTGAATGAACGGATGGAATTATTAAAACAAGAAAATCATAAAACTATATTTTTTTTATGTTTGTTATCATCGCAATTGATTTGATTTTTAAGAAATTAATCAAATTTCTATGTTTGTCTTCGTAATTTTGAATGCAAAGCAATAAATCATAAGACAAATTTGCAAGTAAGCAATTTTGATTACTTATATTTGAATAATAAAATTTATTCAATTCATGCAGAAGAATAAGTGTTTTGCATACATATTAATCTTTTGTGCATTAGAAATTGAAATATATTTTTATTTATTTCATTTTATTGCTCTTCTTTTCTTTTTTTCTGTGTGTGTTCGAAAATAAAACCCTTTGTAAAAATAATTTGCTTTGAAAATACGAAATGTGCAAAGACTTATGTGTTAAACTAAAAATTTGGGAGTTATAAAATAATACAAATTTTCCCAAACATTAGCATATTATAAATAATGTAAAAGTGTTGTTTCAATTTCAAATTATAGAATATAGAAATATTCAGAGTACATTTCTAAATACTCGTAATTATATAATCGTGATATAAAATCTCTTATGAATTTTATATGCATGAGAATTAAGAAAACTTCTCAAAAATAAACTTTTAATGAACTTTTCTTATTTTTTCTATATACATTTATTATTATGAACTTATTACATGTGGCGAACTAAATATGAAATATAAGAAATATTTCTAGTCTAAAAAAAAACACATTCTTTGAATGGCAGTTCATGAGAAATTGGAAATTGAAATTGTATGTTTATGCAAATTAATGACTTTTGTACAGTCGTAAACAAAGAGCATACCACATGTTACTTTACCTAACACTTATTAAAGATAGGTGCAAGAGGTACTAATTGACATGGAAGTTTGTCTTCGCACCAAATATTGACACTAGAAAGACGGCAAAATCGAACTTCCTACAAAGCCCGTAATGGTCAACTTGACCACTGTTTATAAAAAAAACTCTGGCCAATAGGAATCCACCTTGTTTTACCTTGACCTGACTGCATGTGTATTCCTAATTCATGTTATACGTGTAATCTTTGAAGGAAAAAAAACAAATAATTCCGAAAGACGGCAAAATCAAACTTCCTACAGCCCGTAACTGTCAGTTTGACAGCTGTTTAAAAGAAAAAAAAAAGCTCTGGCCAATAGGAATCCACCTTTCTTGAGCTTGACTTGACTGCATGTGCATTCTTTTTTCATGTTATACATGGAACGGTGAAGAAAAAATAACACATGATTCCTTTATTTTTTCACGAGATCCTAAGCATCGGTCATACAGCTCTGCATTTTCTATATTTACAGAAATCTAATGAAAAAAATTAAATTATATTTTTTTAAAGGATATGTGCAGAGAAAAATATTAGGAAATGTAACAGAAGGACATTATCAGAATATAAAAAATAAAATGAAATATATGAAGAAATCTTCGACTATCGGTCAAATTGACCGCGTCGGTCGTTCTAATGTTAATATAGTTTTTAAAGTAGGTAGTCTAAAAATTGCATTAACTTTGATTTTTAAGTGGAAACACTTCATTTGAAATCTTAATTCAGTTTCTCCTGTCAATTCAAACCGCAAAAATGTATAGTATATACATTTTTTTCCTTAAATCACATAGTAAAACAAAATGTGTTGGGGGTTTATCTATAAATTTAGAAAAATAAAATTATGATCTAACAAGGAAAAGAACTGAAAATTTATAGTGGAGAGAAATTATACATAAATTACAAATTTACCAAATAGTGCCGAACCAGTTTGGGAAATTTCATATGATACTGCGCTAACACAACTTTACCTCTGTTATTCCAATATTTGGAATAACTGAAAAATACGTCTAGCTCTAATTAAAAGTGGTGACTTGAAAGAGTATATATTTATGAATGTAAATTAAATTTATATAAAAGAAATATTATGCATATTTTCCGGTCTTAATGATCTTTTGCTTCGTGATTCTTTAATAGCAGAGGATGGTTGACACAGAGACCGTCGGAAAGAAATTTTTTTTTATCTCTTAAAAACAATGATTGGAATGAGTTTACGCGCTCTTTCCAATGCTATTTATTTTCTCATTACGCACTTTGACAATGCTAATTATTAAGTAGCTTTCAATACAAAAATCTACCTATTGCAGCCGTTCGGAGGAAAGCAATTTCAAAAAATTTTGGTATATTTTCACCGGTCATAACCCTCAGACCACCAAACCATTCTCCGTTCAAATGTTGATTTATATATCCATATATATATCCATATATATATATATATATATATATATATATATTGTTGTGAGCTCGGTGTTCGAAAGGACTGATGCCAATATATAAGAACAATAAAAAGGCTTTATTCACTATAAACAGTGCAATACGATCACAAATATCTTCTGAAAATTACAAGATATTCAGTAATCTTCAAATCCAATAAAAGCGCAGCAAAATTTCACACAGAAACAATACGTTCAATACGACGTATCAACGACAAAATCGATCCGAGAAACACAGTTCTCAATGCAAAGCCTCTCGTATGAATTCAATCGCAGTTGACAGACAACTAACTAACTGAACTGATGGAGGTCCTTATATAGGCTTTAAAGATCTTTCCAGATTATTCCAGAGCCTTCAGATGCTAGAAATTACCAGAAGGTGCTTTAACTTTCGATAGAGAACCCAAGCAAGAAAGGATCCCAATGTATAGGTATAAGGGGGGTGTGGTTGCACAAAAAGTCGCCAAATCCGTCGCCAACTTGGCGACATTTGGCGATATATCGCCAAATTTGGCGACAAAAATAAGTCGCCAAAACCATCGCCAACTTGGCGAAAAACCCATTCCTTGGCGATTTTCCAATAGAACTCCATTATAAAACCGATGCTGTAAGGTTGTTTTTCTTGCAAAGCACCTGAGGCCTTTAGCATTGAGTTACATGATGCTCAATAGGAAATACATTAATAATACTGCAATTTTCACAATAATAAAATAAAATAAATTAAAAAGAATGAAATATTTACAAAATTCATAACATTGCCCCCCTCTCAAGGACTGCACGTCCCGGGCAGTTCAACCTTTGATCGGAAAGCAAACCCGTTACCAACAAATGCTATACTATTCAAAGCACTTAAAGCAAATATGGAAAATAACAATTAAACACATTCATAATGCTGAATTATAAAGCATAGACACCATTACATACAAGTATTTAAATAATAATAACAATAATAATGATAATGCTAAGCAAAATAAATAATTACATTAATTTATATACAAGACCATGGTCATACTAATTTACATTATTTACATTACACTATTTACAATCAATGAACTATGTACTATGGCCATAGTATGGAGCCAGCCTGTCGTAATGAACGACTCTAGGCTTCGAACTTGGTGACTTTCGGATCCGAATTACGACATCGTTCAGTCTGTTTAGGACTGTATAAGGACCGTCCCAGTGCGATTGCAGTTTGGGAGAATGTCCTTTACGTCGAGTCGGATTATAAAACCAAACCTTGTCACCTTCTTTGAATTGATGTCCCGTGGCTTTCGTGTCGTACCTGGTCTTCATCTTCTCCGTCTGTATATTGATCCGCTCTCGAGCCAAGTTGTGGACGTCTTCAAATCGTGCCTGGAGATTCTGCACGTATCCCTCTGGCGATGAAGGCGCATCTGGAGGGCGACCAAAAATCAGATCACAAGGTAGACGAAGATCACGACTGAAAAGCATCTGAGACGGGGAATAGCCGGTTGTTTCATGGACGGCGCTGCGATAGGCGAGAAGAAACAAGGGAAGTTTTTGGTCCCAGTCTTGTTGGTTTCTTGAGACTAGAATTGAGAGATTGTTGAGGATGGTACGATTAAATCTCTCAACCATGCCATCCGACTGCGGATGTAAAGGCGTCGTCCTAGTTTTGTCCATTCCGAGAAGTTGACAGAGACCCTCAATCACAGCAGAGATGAAATTTCTCCCCTGGTCAGAATGCATTTGAAGAGGTACTCCATACCTTGATATCCACTGGTGTACCAAGGCATCCGCAACCGTAGAAGCTTCTTGATCAGGGATGGCATAAACTTCAGGCCATTTTGTGAAATAGTCCATGACAACAAGGAGGTATTTGTTGCCATCAGCACTTCTTGGCAGAGGACCTAGGATGTCAAGGGCGATGCGTTCAAAAGGTGCTCCTACATTGTAGAGATGTAGTCTTCCTCGGCTACGTTTCTTTGGTCCTTTCCGAGCTGCACATGCATCGCAAGATTTGCACCATTGTTCGACGTCAGCTCTCGCTTTTCCCCAGAAGAAGCGCTCTCGGACTCTGTGTAATGTTTTCATGACTCCAAAATGGCCACCAGTGGGACTGTCATGTAATTCCTTGAGGATCTCAGGGATTCGGGATCGAGGAAGTACCAACTGCCACCGAGATGTCTTCCCATCTTCCGATTCGAATTTTCGGAACAAGACACCATTTCTGACGTGGAGGGAGTTCCAAAGAGCCCAATATTGCTTCGTCGTAGGACTGTAAGTCGAGATGTCTTTCCAACTGGGCTTCGTGCTAGAAGATTCTAATAACTCCAAGATTGGTTTGATGTCAGAGTCTGCCATTTGATCTTCTCGAATCTTCTCATCACTCCAGGGATCTGGTGGCGTTGATAGTGAAGTCTTCGTCTGGCGTATGACATGTTCGGGATTATACTTGTTCTCCGCTCTGGAACAATAGCGACAACTTTCGGGACACGGTCTTCTTGAAAAGGCATCAGCATTTCCATGCGATGAGCCTTTACGATGCCTGATGTCAAAGTCGTATTCCTGGAGTCGTTGTATCCATCTGGCTACTTGGCCCTCTGGGTTCTTAAAATTCATCAGCCATGTTAGGGATGCGTGATCAGTACGAAGGAGAAATTTCCTGCCATAGAGATAGTGATGGAAGTGTTCTATGGCTTTTACTATAGCTAATAACTCCTTACGAGTGACGCAATAATTCCGCTCTGGTTTCGATAAACATTTGCTCCAGTATGCTACGACTCGCTCTTGGCCATCTATTTCTTGGGAAAGTACAGCGCCGACACTTTCCTGACTGGCATCCGTGTCCACAATGAATTGTTTGTCGGGGTCTGGATAGGTAAGGACTGGAGAGGATGTGAGAGCTTCTTTCAGCCGCTGGAATGAATTGTCGCATTCTTGTGTCCATAGAAACTTCTGTTTGCTTTCAGTGAGCCTATGCAAGGGTCTTGCGATGTTGGAGAACCCCTGTACAAACTTTCTGTAATAAGTGCATAGTCCCAGAAAGCTTCGCAACTGATGGACATTTTCCGGACGTTTCCAGTGCTTTACTGCAGACACTTTTTCAGGATCTGTTCGAACACCTTCAGTTGAGATGATGTGTCCTAAATAGTTTACTTCTCGTTGGAAGAACTTGCATTTCAAAGGGTTCAGCTTTAAATTCGCCGCTCTTAGTTTCGTTAACACTTTTCGAATATTCTCTAGATGTTCTTCAAACGTGCGGCCACCAATGATGACGTCATCTAGGTAGATGAGACAAGCTTCAAAAGTCAGACCTTTTAACACTGTCTCCATGAGGCGCTCGAACGTTGCTGGAGCATTGCAGAGCCCGAACGGCATAACTTTAAATTGCCAAAGTCCTTGTCCAGTAGTAAATGCGGTCTTCTCTTTGTCATCAGGATGGATCTCTACTTGCCAATATCCACTCTTCAAATCCAGTGTGGAAAACCATTTATGTCCTGAAAGAGTATCTAGCGTGTCGTCTATTCTTGGTAGAGGATAGCTGTCTTTCTTCGTGATATCGTTAAGTTTACGATAATCCACACAAAATCTTGTGGAGCCATCTTTCTTTCGGACCAACACGATGGGAGAGGCCCACGGACTTGATGACGGTTCGATGATGTCACTATTCTGCATCTCTTGTAAGAGCTTAGAAACCTCTTCTTGTTTTGCGAACGGCAAGCGTCTTGGATGCTGTTTAATCGGTGGATGGTCGGCAGTATCAATTCTATGACCTGTCAGAGAAGTGCGACCTATATCATTCTCGTTTTGTGAAAACACATCCTTAAATTCCTGGAACAGTCTTTCTGCGGCATGTCTCTGTTCAGGAGATAAATTTTCATTTCGTCCAATTACAGGTGTTAAACTTGTAGGCGGCTCCGATAACGTCAAGCTCGGGTCTTTGCAAACACAGGTAACTGGAGCACAGGTGGCAAGCACTTCACCTTTCTGGATAATTCTAGACTTTTCACTTACGTTCGCAATCCTCACAGGTATCACATCTCTCGACAGATCTACCAGCGCTGATGCTATTAGCACTCCCTTTGGGCTCTTCTCAGGATATCCAGTCAAGCCATACTGGAAAATTCTTTCGTTTCCAGTTAATCCAGGTATCATCATTTCGGTCCGAGGAGGGATGATAACATCTGCCTTGGCTGTGATCCGTTGAATAGACCCGGACTCATTTCCAAGTTTGAAAATAGTGACATCTTCTTGAGCAGAGCGTAACTCATTATTCTTAAAATCCAGTGTAAATCCATGCTCTTTTAAAAAGTCCAGTCCGAGTATGAAAGGGTCTGAAATATCGGCCACATAGACTGTATGGTGGTAAGCGGCGTTCCCAAACTTTATTTCCAGTGTCATTCTTCCAAATATGTCGATCTTATCTCCTGTCACAGTTTGAAGGATTACACGTGGCGGGGTCCAGGAGAGTTTTTCTTTCAGCCGCTGAGCTAGATCTTTCCGAATGATGGTCACATTGGCTCCTGTATCGATGATCATATTACAGGGAAAATCATTCACACTTCCGACTAGAAAAACTCCGTTCTCGCCGCAACTTCTTGCAGAAATTTCACATACTTGAAAATGAGGCTGCTTAAGATCTGGAAACCTCCGCCCCGCAAGATGGCCATTGATCAGTTTTCCTGCTCCACCGTTAGCGGGTGAGCTATTACCTTCGGTGCTGGGTCGTCTTGGGCAGTCGATTTGGATATGGCCTTCTCCACCGCATTTCCAGCACTTGATCTTCCTGTAAGGTTTGTTGGCCCTTAAGGAGTTCATCTTTCTCATTATGTCATTCATCTGCTGCTGTAAGCGCTCCACAGCTCTATCCGACGTCTCAGGCAGGTTGGCTACTCGCACAAAGTGTCGATCTTTCCTTGTAGCTTGCTGGGCTGCCTCGAATTTCAGGGCATAAACTAAAGCCCCTTTTAAGTCACTGAGATCTGCAATCCGGAGTTGTTTCTGGATCTCAGAGTCACGCACACCATCAATAAAATGATGCAGAGCCAAGCTTTCTCTAATTTCAGTCGGACAGCCAGGATAAGCAAGATGGGAAAGTCTCTCGACATCCGTAGCAAGCTCTTGCAGGGATTCAGTGGATTTCTGCTGTCGAGATTTGAGCTGGAGTCTGCTATATTCCTTCATGCATTTCTCGCCAAAGCGTAATTCTAAGGCACTGACGAGCGTTTCAAAATCCAGCCGTTCGTTTGCAGGCAAAGTCTGTAGGACGTCGGCAGCATCAGCTCGTAGAGAAGCAGCTAACTGGCAAGCCTTTGTCTGGGAATCCCATCCATTGGCGTCTGCGACGATCCCAAATTGTGTCTTAAAAACTGGCCATGAGGATTTTCCGTCATAGGTCGAGAGTTTAATAGAGACCCGAGGAAGCATAGCTTGATACTTGACATCTTCGGGATAGTTTTCGGCAGTTATCTTTTGTTTCTTCACATTTTCCAACTCCTTTTCTACACTCTCAATCCTTTCTTCTACGGTTTTGGCTGTCCTTTGAATTTCTTCTACCTTTTCTTCTACGGTTTTGGCTGTATTTTGAACTTTTTCTTCTATTTCTTGAAATCTTTCTTCAACTTTGTTTTCCACGCCGTCAATTCTGTCATTTAAAGATGTTATTTTATCCTCTATTAGTTCTTTCAACTCACCAAGGTTGGTTGACATATCATTCTTCATATCATCTTTTAACTCACCAAGGTTCGCAGTCATTTTCTCATCCATCGCTGTCATATCTTTCTTCATTTCTTCTTTCAACTCGCCAAGGTTCGTTGCCATCTCAGCCTGATTCGCAGTCATTTTCTCATCCATCGCTGACATATCTTTCTTCATTTCTTCTTTCAACTCGCCAAGGTTCGCAGCTAATGTCTCCAATAATTCTTTCAGTTGACCCTCCATTGCTCTGGTGATCGGCATTCAACCCCACTCCTGACACCAAATGTTGTGAGCTCGGGGTTCGAAAGGACTGATGCCAATATATAAGAACAATAAAAAGGCTTTATTCACTATAAACAGTGCAATACGATCACAAATATCTTCTGAAAATTACACGATATTCAGTAATCTTCAAATCCAATAAAAGCGCAGCAAAATTTCACACAGAAACAATACGTTCAATACGACGTATCAACGACAAAATCGATCCGAGAAACACAGTTCTCAATGCAAAGCCTCTCGTATGAATTCAATCGCAGTTGACAGACAACTAACTAACTGAACTGATGGAGGTCCTTATATAGGCTTTAAAGATCTTTCCAGATTATTCCAGAGCCTTCAGATGCTAGAAATTACCAGAAGGTGCTTTAACTTTCGATAGAGAACCCAAGCAAGAAAGGATCCCAATGTATAGGTATAAGGGGGGTGTGGTTGCACAAAAAGTCGCCAAATCCGTCGCCAACTTGGCGACATTTGGCGATATATCGCCAAATTTGGCGACAAAAATAAGTCGCCAAAACCATCGCCAACTTGGCGAAAAACCCATTCCTTGGCGATTTTCCAATAGAACTCCATTATAAAACCGATGCTGTAAGGTTGTTTTTCTTGCAAAGCACCTGAGGCCTTTAGCATTGAGTTACATGATGCTCAATAGGAAATACATTAATAATACTGCAATTTTCACAATAATAAAATAAAATAAATTAAAAAGAATGAAATATTTACAAAATTCATAACAATATATATGACACATGTCATGCTATAACTCTAATTTTTTAACCGATCTGGATGTAACTGAGTATGTGTACAGAACATACCAAGGTCTCGAACGAGTTCGTTGGCCAGCTTCATCTGCCATCTTGTTTCAAAATGGCGGCCAGTTTAAAATTTAAATTAAAAAAAATTCAAACAAAATGTACAAAGAATTATAAATTGAAAAAAAAAACATTCTGTTAAGTGTTAGAACGTAATACAAGGATTCTGGAACATTTTTTGTTTTTGATATATCTTAAAAATCGGCTGAGATATGGCAGTTTGGAATTCTAGGGTGTCTGAGATTTTGAAACAATTTGATATTTGTTATGCTGTAACTCTCGTATTTATGAACTAATATAAATGTGACTGATCATGTGTACAAAAAATACCAAGGTCTCGACACAGTTCGATGACCAGCTTCATGCGCCATCTTAGTTGGCAAGTTAAATATTTAATTTTTTTTTAATTCAAAAAATGTATAAAAAATTATCAATTGAAAAAGTTGTTTCCGTTAAGTGTTAAAAAATGGCAGAGATATGGCAGTTTGACATTCTTGGTTGGCTGACATTTTTAAACAATCTGATTTTTGTTATGCTGTAACTCTCATGCTGAAGTGCGCATCCGAATTCAGTATTAACGAAAACCGGGTTTGAATCTTCTATAATGGGGTTCCAAGAAATTTAGCTTCGGGTATTTGAGTAAAATGAGTTGAATTTTTTAAAAAATGGTTTATGAAAGCTACCTTTTCCTCCCAGTACATGCCGGAAGGACTTTTTTAAGTACTAGTTAATGCAGGTGAAAGTTCTTATTTTTTAATAATACAACTACATTGAATTATAATTTTAATAAATTGTAATATATTTTTTTAATGTATAAGTCTATGTATTGTATCTCAGTAGAAAACAAGCATTTTAATCGTATAATGTATGAATTAATAAGATGTGTATCATTGTTTATGAGGTGCATTAAATGTTAGCATTCTCAAAATTTAACTTTTGCAACTTTATAAAGATTTTTGTTTTAAGTACATAAACTTTTTTCAAGCTGTTTTAAACCAAGGAGCTATAGGGACATTCAAAACTATCTATGGCCGTTTAAAAATTAAAAAGTTGGTACAATGTATCATATGTAGGCAAAGCTTATTTTGAAAACTGTATTCGCATCCGGGTCATTCCTAGTCTAATGGTGCTTATCTCATGTGTCTAATGGTGCTTATTTTCTGTACTAATTTGGTGATAACATAGAATGGGGTTCTCTCTCTATATATAAGGTGGAGTGAAAATGACCATGAAAAAATTTTTTTTTGGAATTTTTTCTTCGGATAGGTCTCAAAATTTGCCTTTTGGCACTATGAATACTAGGTTAAATTTTCATTTTATTTCGAATTCATCTTTAAGGCTCTACCAGCTCTTAAAGATTACGCCCTTTATACGTGAAAAACCAAAGGAGTGTAAATAATCATGTTTTTTTTTTCTTTGGATCGGTTTCAAAATTTGTCTTTTTCACACTGAATATTCGGTTAACCTTTATTTTTAATTTATAATATTTTATAATTAAATTTTCATTTAATTTGGAATTTATATTTAAGGCTCTTCCAACTCTTAAAAAATATGGCCTAACTCTTAAAAGAGGGCCTAACTCTTAAAAGATATAAAACTAAGATCGCACTATGTACTGTAAATTATTCAAATTATTCTTTTATTTTTACAGAATTTCTCTTATTTCAGTAAAATACCCATAAAACTTGACTGATTAAAGTATTACTTGTGATCAATCCAAGTGTAGTGATGCTTCGGCAACTTGAAGCTAAAGGTAACCCTAAAATGTGAATTGTTCGCAAAGAAGGTACAGAAAGAAACAAAATAATTAGATATTAGAGTTCACTTTTATGTTTTGAATATACACGAGAAATAGTTCTCTGAATATATACGAACTACAGTTTTCTGAATATATAGGAATATAATAAAAGGAATATATACGATATACTGTAAAACAATCGGATCTTTCATTCTAATTTATATTGATTGGCCTTTGGTATCAAAACTAAGCCTTATCTTTCGTGATTTGATTTTTGTGGGTATTATATCCGTCTCTCGCTTCTACTCCTACAATTGGTAATGATGCATCAGTAACTAATTTCACGCATCTTTCAAAATAAAACTTTCAATCTTTTGGCAATCTTTGTTTAAAAAAATCTAATATCACCATTCTTTCTCACAGTGTTTACAGCTGTTCCGTCACACCATATAGCCATAAGTTTGTCGCGTTTTAAGTTGTTTTCAGTACAGTATTTTAAAATGCTTTCTGTAATATGCTTTCCTGATCCAGAAGATTGTGTAATGTGTCCCAGATACAGCGAATTTAGCTCTTTAATCAGAGATACGTGTTCTTTACTTATAGTTGTTCGATGTAATCTATTTCCAATTTTCTCTTGACGTATTCTTGATTTTCTCCAATTTTCTTTTTTATGTTTTCGTCCATCAAAATATATGCTTTCGATTCCTGCTTATAAAGCTTTCAAATCATCTTTTTAGCACATTGTCTAGTTTTCTTACGTTCTCTGCATACTTTGCTTCGGTCAATTATATGTGAGGAATCGTTTTCTGTTATAATGCCAATATCTTGTAGAGTTCCAGAAGCTATTGCTACCACGCATCTATCAGAAACCCCATAGTGATCTGAGACCCTTGAAACCGTAGGAGATGTGTTCTTATTTGTCTTTGTGACTCTTCTTTAGAAGTAGATGCTTGTGATACGGATATTACTTTTTCCCATCCTGATGAAGAGCTACCACTTCTTTCTTCATCACCACTGTCAAAATACATAACAACTGTGCTGCCTTGATTAACTGCAGACTTTAAACTTGGCTTTTCAGCCCTCATCGAGTCCCTTGTTTTCCTGTCTTCTCATTGCCTCAATTTACTTGTCTAGGCATTACCGAACGTGCCAATAACTGTACTTCTTGTTGACCATTCGTGAAGAAGATATTCTTGTTCTTTTGGAGGCACCTTCTTTGATTTTTCACAAGTACATTTAGGAATTGGCTTGTATTTGCACACCGAAATGGCTAGAAGTTTACTTACAGCTTCAGATTTGAAAAATTGACCTTCTTCACGTAATTATAATTTATTTTAGATTTGGAGAATCGAATAAGGTTCTGGATGTCAGAAAAATCGTTGTCTATCATTTGATCAATATGCCTCTGGGAAACAACAGGAAATGATGCTTTCTTCTAATTTTTTTCGACTTTCTCTCTTAGATTTGAATTACCTATGACTTTGGTGGATCTTTACCCTCCCTACTCTGTTTTAATTCTTATCTTGTATATAAGTAACATTTTATAACGTCTGCTATTGTTCCCAAACCAACTTCATATAGTTTTGAAGGAACACTAAATATGGGACATCACTGCACTTCTAGTAATGTTAAACTTCGTTTTGCCTCCAGTCGTATTCATCTTTGTGCTAAAATTGAGAAAAATAATTTGTAAATCTCAATAAAACATTTCAAAAATTTTAAAATAAAGACTTAAGGTTTAGATATGATAAAGGAAGTTACACTAAATATTTTAAATATAAAAATGTGAAACGAGATTACCAACGAGCAATGTAAATGTACAATTTATGGTAAAAACCTATTGCGTGAAACAATGAAAATATAAAGGTCTTGTTAGAGCCCTGAAGGAGTTTTTCAAAATTCATGTAATTTTGCACGTATATTATAGGTACTGAAAAGCAACTTTTGGCTGCTATCCAAAACCAAAATTCAAACTTTCGTTTTTTCACTCCACCCCACATCCTTTACAGTCCTTAATTGTTTGGTATTCTTATTTTTATTAGCTTTAACCATAGCAAAGATTGTTTCACCATGATTTTTTAATTTACATTTTCATTTTTAAAAATAATTATAAATAACTAATAATATTAATTTCACTAAATGCATGATTTAAGTTTATTTATAAATACGTGGACTTTTTTATTTAAATAATAATTCCTTCTATTTCAAACAGTTCTCCTATTTCATTCTCAACTAATTACAATTTCCTTTTAAAAATCTTTTTTGTTTGTTTGTTTTTAGGGTTTCGTTCATCTCACGAAACCCTATTGCTCCCGCTGCGTTGTCTGTCTGTCACAGAGCCATTCTCAGAAATTATGTAACTTACAGAGTTAAAACTTAGTGTATAAATCTGAATATCAGCTGTGAAGAGCTGAAAATATTAAAATTTGAAAAATTCGTATTATTTTAATAAATAGAGATAAAAAACCAAAATTCTAACAGCCTTTTCTTATTAAATTTAAACTTTTTTCGTTATAGTCGATGCTAAAAATTAAAAATCCACGATAAAATTATTTCTACAATAATTAATTTTCTATCAGACGATTTCCACGTGAAAAATGAAATAAAAAAGTTTCACCAAATGAAAAAAAAAAAGATTAATATGAAATAAAATTGATTGACGTCATAGTCGTAATAAAACGGAAAATGTCTAAGATTTCTCAATAATACAAGGAGTATGAGTATGTGTAAGTACACAAAACAGATTAAAATCACGTCATTAGAGAATTAAAAAGAAAATCTGACGTCATATGGGAAGTTTAACTAGTTTTTCAAATGTTTGAGATTAATACAATGGGAGTATCAATATAAATAATAGAAAATAGTAAATATATGAGTTTGAGAAACATATTGAATCGTGACAAAAATCCGATTATGGAAATATTCGCATACTTTAGCATTTTGAAAGTGTACAATTTGTGTAATTTTGAAATTATTTTTTTAAATTTTGCATTTAGTCCGTATGACGGATATTAGTATGAAAGAATATAATAGCGGGCTTGGCCCGCTATCCGGCTGGTTTAGATATTCGAAAAAACGAAAAAATAGACCGGTAAATTTTTACTTTATAAAAAACATTTTTTTTTTTTGCTAAATAACATTTGTTTGAATTTATTAAAGAAAGGATAAAGTGTTTTGAAAGGAATATTAAACGAAACCCTTTGAGCGATCTTCGATCACACTTACCCACTTGTTTTTGTTTTCTAGTTTTAATATATTTTAAATTTACATAATTCCTTTTGAATCAATTGATTACAATGGAAAACTTTGTATTATGAAACCATAAACGCTCCCATGTTGACATAATTTGATGATTACCTTCGTTAGTTCTTGAGACAGATCAGCCCTGAAATTCGTGTCGCAACAAACAGAGAGACATTGGGTCCTAAAACAGTCAAATCATATTCAGGACATCCTAAAACGTAAATCCATCAAAAAATTAAAATTAAAAATTTTAACGAGTCCAATACTTTTTTCTTATGTATGAAGGAAGTGGGGAAATTTTAAGTATGAAGGGAAGAAAATGTTTCTTATGTTTTTGTCAGTTTCGCTTCTATCTTGTTTATGTAATTAAAAGTACGGAGGAAGATGAAAAAGTGTTCACGCCAAGCTTGGTCAATTAATTGTCAATTATGATACATACACACAATTATAATACAACGTACTCTAAAACGTACATTAAATAAGCAAAATTAAAGAGAAAACAACTGTTTTCTCTTTAATTTTGCTTATTTAATGTACGTTTTACAGTATGTTTATTGAAGTATGTTTTACAGTACTTATAATGAAATGTAAGTTTTACAACATTTGTTACTATTTTATATAACTTTCTTTAATTATTAAAACCATGCTTTTATTACCATGCTTTAATTATTAAGGTTTTAAAATTACTTAATGAAAATCCTCTTTAACTTAACGAATAATTGAAAATAGTTTTATTTCTAATAATATTACGGTGATCAGATGCATACAATTAAAAAAATCATCATGTTTAAATATTATTTTCCGATTAAATTATTTATCACACGGTTCAATCAAAAGTATGTGTTTATAAATAAAAAAATGTACCATTTTTCGTAATTTCATAAAATGTAGTTAAATGTATTCCCGCTCACCAAAAAATTATAAATATTTATATGTACTGAATTCAATTTTTTTACTGCATGAATTAAACGAAATTTAATGAATTAATAAACACGAAAATTTTTATTTTTCAAAATTCAATTCTGTGATACATGAAATTGTTTCTATGAATGAATTCACGGAAATGGCTGTATAAATTTATGCTGTTTTTTCAATGAAATATTTAGTACTAAAAACATTCAGTTCACGGAAAGCAGTTTTTTTTTTAATATTAACAAACATTATTCTTAAAGTTTTTTTTTTTTGATGGATTTTTATAAAATGTTTACTGAACCGTAAACATGTTTTCGAAATCATATATTAAATGTGAATCATTTCTGCGATATATTTGTTGTAGTTGAATATACTCTGTTAAATGATAATTTCATTTAAAAATATAATAAAGGGTATTAAACGTCAAGTTTTAAAATACTTTGACTATAATATTAAATCATTTGTTTTGCTATGTTTATAAAGTAATAAAATATAAAACTGATATTTTTTTTATAATTGAACAAACATGTTATTACATCAAATAGTCCGAAAGGAAAAAATGGTACTTTTTTTAGCGCAGAAGATGTTTTTGAGAAACACATGATTTAATTATATCTGCTTTATATAAGAAAGATATGAAACCCACTTTCAATTTATCGGGATTTATTTTATAGAAATCACCAATACAAGTTCTTCGGTTATTAATAACGTACACTGCAATTTTCAAAGACAATACTAATTTGATAAGGATTTAAATAAAGATTATTTAAACATAATTATAGAATTTCAATTAAACAAATTAAAGTAAAAATAAAACATCTACTTAAGAAATTAGAATTGTTAAATTATATCAAGAACATTTCATGTCCTAAATAAAATAATATACACACATTTGAGTTAAATATTTTCATTCACATACTAATCTAGTACACATTTATTAATTAAAGATATAAAAATTCGTTCCAACATTTAATGTTCATAAGACAATATCATTTATTTTCTTGTATCAAAATACTTCAGCGAAGAATAAAGAGAATAAACTTAATTACTAAGTATTTCTTTTCTTTAGAATTAATTCTATTTACTTTCCAAAAATCGGGCATCCGCAAATTATGTTAAGTATCTTTAACTTAAAAAAAAAAGAGGTTTCTTTTACGATCAGCTTGGATTATTTTGTCACTTTCAAAAGAATTTTTAGGCTGTTGCCTTATCGGTTACAAGAGGTTTGAATGGTGCCTCTTTGTTTCTTTTTTCTTTAAAATACATTATTCTTTATGTCTTTAAGAAAATTTTGTTACTTCTTATTTCTACATTTAGATTAAGGTTATAAATCAGTACTAAGAAGAATTGAAAATCAAAGTGACTTTTATATATCATAAGGAATATATAAAGAAAATAAATTTTTGAAATTAAAAAGTTAAGTAAAGGTGTATAAAATATTTTCTTCATAAATTATAATGAATGATTAATAATTTGCTTTTAATAAAAAATAAATTGATTTTTATTATTAAATAAATTTTTCCTAATTTGCTTAAAGTGATAATTTTTTATTTTCAATTAATTTATAAACTGATATTTATAATGGTACGTTTATTTGATTTTTTTTTAAATATTTTTGAGGATTTTCTTTTAAATCCGTAAGGAAAGGAAACATCGAGGCTAACGAAAGAGAAATGCTACTAGGAAGCTTTAGGCGTATCTTTTTTTACAGACCACCGGAGTCACGTGATGCTCGAATGCACCAATGGAGGTGTACGAAAAGAGCAACACGTCACTCTAGCGGTCTGTAAAAAAAAGATAAGTAGAATGCACCGCGGTAGCCTGTCTTTTTCGTTAGCCTCGGGTAAGACTTCTATACTAGAGAGCTGGCGCATCGTCCGACATTAATATTCCCAAGTGGGAAAGCGTTGGCGCTAGTTTTTCCGGTAGGACCCATTTGGCGCATTTATCGCCTTCTTAGTTGCTTTGCAGAATTTATCAAAAAGTACGATAGGAAATGAAAGTTTCGAATAAAATACGTATTCTTGATCATTGATTTTCATTGCAAATTGTAGCCTGCATGTTATTGTTCAATAAAATTAGCAATAAATTTATTTACTTTTATTAAGAACTTATTTACTTTTATTACTTTGGTTTTACAATGAACATTCATTTCACTAATTAATTATACAAGCAATGTTGAATTCATGGAGTGTGGGGGGGGGAGTGATACACACACGAAAGATTTTGTTTTCTAATGGTCTAGAAGTGCACCCCCCCCCCTTTGATCCAAACGTATTTCTTAGAAGTGGAGGGGAGTCGTTTGATCGTTTTTATCATTATGTGTTTTCAGTCTTAAAGAAAAAATAAGGCTTTTATTTAGGGAGTGACCCGAGGGGGGGGAGGGGGGCGAGATATATAACCGCGGAATATTTTGTTTTTTAATGGTCTAAAAGCACACCTCCCCCCCTCCTTTTAGCCAAACTTATTTCTTAGAAGGGGAGGGGGGGGGTCGTTTGATCGTTTTTATCATTATGTATTTTCAATTTGAAAGAAAAAAAAAGGTTTTATTATTTTTAGTAAGTATGCATGTTTCATTGGTGCTATCTTTTGCATTTAATCTTTTTAAGAATTTTGTTACTAAAAAAAGAGTTATATTAAAAAGCAAAATATTTAACAATTAAAATTTATTCTTCAAGTGTACTTTTTTCCAAAAAATAATGATTTTTTTTTTTTTTTTTTTTTTTTTTTTGAGTGTATGTTGCATTTCTGAGTGTTTTTCACTTAACAGTGTAATGAAAAAATATTATAATTAATTTCTGACGTAAAAGTATAATTGAAGAAAAATAATATTAAAAATATAATTTCAGCTTTTACTTTGTGATAAATATTTAAAAACTTCTATTTAAAGTAATTTTTAAAAAGTTTTCATGTGTAACAATTTTTCATTACTTTAATAATATGAGAACTGTTCTTTCCAAGAGGAAAATGTAATGATCCTTCACAGTATCCAGATATCCTTCGTTATCATAAACAAATTTATATCTTAAAGTTACAATAAAAATATTCTCCATTTCTTAATAACATTTAATTATGAAAATTGTTTAAAATATTTATTTATATATTTTATTAAATATAACTGTATTTTGATGAAATATTAATATTAAAATTATCTTTAAGCAAATTTAGGGATGTTTGTTTTTTTGAAATTCAAAATAGAACCCATTTATTTGGTGAAAATGAATATGTAAAAAAAAAAAAAAAAAAAAAAAAAAAAGAAAAAAGAAAAGAAATCTGTAATTTTTAAAAGTAAATTTCCTTTAAAATATTCTATTTTATATTATGGTTCTTTCGAAAACCCTCATAAATTTTAATTATATATTAATATTCTTAAGTTTTCCATAAAATTTCAGTTTAATTTTGTGCTTTTGAAAAAAAAAAAAAAAAAAGTTGGAAATAAACATCGTTTTCCCGAAAATGAACTAGATGGCGCTACGCCCTTGAAATCGCCGTTACCGCCAAGCTGGCGAACAAAAAAATTCGGGAAGAATAAAATCTACAATTAATAGTTAAATTTGACAATTTTTCATGTTTACGAGGAAATTGAAGCATGCAGGGATACTTTCTTGAATGATTCGTAGAATTAATAGCAGAACAACTACCCATAATTAAACCTTTAAAGTTAAAAAATAGACAGAAGCTAATTCAACGCCATTGAAACACATTACGTGAACCAGTCCAGCGGGAATAAAAATGCCTGACGAGTCAGCCTATATATTATAGGAGCTTTAGCCTCGGGAAACATTATGTGACGTCATTATTAGCGAGATTTCTCAAATTAAACTGCTCTCCTGTTTTAAAATATCTAGCTATAATTCTTATAAAAAATATTTTATTTTATGATAAAGTGATCATACAAAATACGGAATGATGTGTTCAATTCATGATAAAATAAAATTTAATAATGATGAATTAAAATTCTAAAACATCTTCAGATAACTTTATTATAATAAATAAAAAAAATTAAAAATTAAATTAAAAAAAATCGATAAAAAATAAAGATCATATAGATATATTTATGAAATTATTCTTTTTACGGCAAAACCTTAACAAATTTTTAAAAAAATGAGACATATACATAACTTTTCTAACAAAAAATCTTTAGCAATTTCAACTGAATTTATTCCATTTGATTTTCTGATATTTGTTATTAAAGAGGAAAATAAATATCATTAAATTTTTATATACAAAATAATCCTATATATTAAAACGACAAGCAAAAATTTTCAGCGCAAATTCACCGTTTTTGCACATGCGTGAGATTAAAACTAAATTCTGTTCCGTTTTAAGGTACACTTGAACATGATTAGGGTAGCTGAGTGGTCTAAGGCGTTAGTTGAAGCTCTGGCTCTCTGCTAAAAAATGGGTTCGAATCCCGCTTCCAACAGAATTATTTCTGTATTACTTTTAGCTCTAATTCATTTCAATTACTCTCATATTTTCAGGAAAAGAAGTTACATATATAATTTGTATTTTTTATTCGAATGCTTGCTAATTAAGTAAAGTTTATCACCCAATAATATTTTTACAAATTAAAAATTGCATTAAAAATAAAAAATAAATAAAAAATATTTGTATTAAAAATATTTTAATGTTGCATGTAATTATTATCGATTAAATAAGTTGAAGTGATCTACAATTTTTGCGATATTTTGCATTACCATTACTAAGAATATATTTACATGTTCAAATTTTCATTACAAGGTTTTAGAGTGAGATTGCTAAAAATTAAAGTATTGAAAAATTTTAAATGGCACGTGGTTTTAAAAAATTAGAAAATTCTAAATGTTGTTATTTTTTCAAATAATTTAAACTATAATAAGTAAGAATAAATGCTCTACTCATTCAATTAATATATTTAATAAAATGTCTGCTAGAAACAAACATAATATGTTATAAATTACAAGTTTAAAATACTTTCACTTCATTAATTGAGTATATTGGACTGAGAACATCTACCGCCTTATATATGTAATAATCGCTTATACAATATCGCAATTATTCAAGTTTTCAATATTTAATTAATTTAATTGCAACTAAATAAAAATTCAAACATTTTTCTAATAAAACTTTCAAGTTGTTTGTTCACCGTCAAATCTTGACAGATACTACCTAGAGTTCTTTTATTTACTGAATATAGTATAGACGTAGTAATATACTAGTTGTATGATACTTCATAGTTCCATGAAATTTTCTTCCTTGCAGTGGTGAATATGGCGGTAATGTCGAACTGATTTGAACTACACTGCTGTTTACGGCTTGTTTGTTTGGAGTTTGCATCGAAAATAGTACTGTATTTCACTGGGGGAAAAAATTTTTAAATAAAATTTTTTAAACACTGTTTCATAACCCTCCTCTCTTATATAATAAATAATCTTATTTTACTGATATTGTTATAGTAATTTTTATTCGTCACGTTCTGACGTGTTCCATATAGTTTAAATTAAATTATATTCTGACATATTTAATTTTTTTAATGTTAAATTCGAATATATTGAAAACTATGATACAATTTTTATAAAATTGCTCATACAAACATTACAAAACCAAACTTCTTTATGTTAAAAATTTATTTTTTAATATTACGCAGAAAATTACCTAATAATGTTTTGAAATCACTGAAAACTAATTTATTCTACTTCATTAAATACTTTGATCAACTTAAAATCATAATTTGCAATAAATGTTACAGAGTAGAACTTTAATATAAATCTCTCATATTTGTAATCAGAAAAATTCTTAACAGAAAAATACAAAGAAAAATTTAAGTAGAAATACAAGGTGTGGGGAAAAACAATGTGTGGAAATGTCGTCTTTCTGCGCTGAAAGATATTGCTAAATCTTTTCCATAAAATAGTCGAGTTATAAAAAATTAATATTTAGTATGTATGCTCCGATTATCATCTAACTTGATGTTATTTAAAAGTATTTATTTTTATCTAGTTGAAAAGATTCAACTGTAATATTTAAAACTAGACGTCCTATTTTTCCAGTAATTATAATCACTGAAAAAATAGAACGCCTAGCAGGTCCTTTTGCATATTATATTTAAAATAATTATTTTAAATATAATATGCAAAAGGACTTGCTGTTGGGTGCTCCTAGTAGTGGAAGCCCCGTTGCCTTTGTCATCGTACTGACCGACCATTAATGTTGCAATCACTATAACTGTAGCACTTTGAAAATACGCGAAATCGAATCAATAACATCATAAAAATATTGAGGCATTTGGTGCATTGCACACTGTTGCGTCATCGAGGACAAATATTATTTAGCATTATTTTTCATGAAAATTATATTACATATGAAGTTTTGTGCAAAACCATCCGTTAGATGCCGAGACACAGATATCACGAATAACCTGGAAAAAAATCGGATTCGAAGCGCCAATTGTAGGATGATATACAACAAACTGTCTTCCATAGTAATTTATGTCAAGGTCTGACAAAATATGGTTTTTGATGAGAATACTTGCATTACTTCGTGATATATAGCTATTACGGTAGCTGTTAAAAATAGCCGTAACAATGCCACCTGTTAGACGATTCACACCAAAATGTAATTACCACCAAATTATATTTCTTTCGAACAGAATGTGAAGTTTGATAAAATTCTGTGCATTAGGTATAGAGATACAGCTGTGGTGGAAATCTGAAAAAACACAACATTGCAGCGCAAATTGTGAAAATGCAGTATAGCAGCGCATCATAAAGCGGAAGACCAGAATATTCACGATTCCAAAAAGTTTTTCTTATGTATACAAAAAAAGTTAAAATGAAAATACAATAACCCATTTTGATGCAGTCATAGTAAATATAAGATATATGAATGAAAACGTAAGCTTTCATTGAAATAATTCTTTTTAAATTAAACCATTTTATTTCTATATTAAGATTTCATTTTCAAGCAATTCGAAATAAAATTAAAATTTTTTTTATGGATTTAGGACTAAGTTATTGTATTTGTAATCTATTTTTCATGTGAAAACGTACCTCGTTTATATTTCTATACAATGAACCATAATATAATATTGATATAAAATATAAATATTCTTTAATCTCTTTATTAAAAGTCGGGAAATATTTAGATAGTGAAGTAATGTTTTAGAAACGTTGATATTTAAAAGCGTCATTTTAAACAAGAAGAATAACTGGCGTAGACAAAATGACCAATTTTTCATGATGCTCACGTTTCATAAAAGCAAAGAATCCTCATTTCAAAACATAGCATGTGTGTATTCTTTTCACGATTGCTTTTGGCAGAGATAGTTATTTTTTCGCTATCTTCTTTTCAAAAATTTTGAGATGTTGCATTTACAAGAACATTCATATATTTTTCTTTGTGCTATTTAAAAAAAAGAACATATTTCTTTATGGTGCACATGATATTCCCATGATACAGTTTAGATATATTTATAAAATAAATAAACTTATTAAAGTTAATGATATTACATGTGTCTCTTTGAATTTTTAAAATCATGATTGCATATAAAGTTATAATCCAAAGATTTAAACTCTTTTTTACAGAAAACATATGACCCGTTTTAAATTGAATGTCTAACTTCATTCTAAAAAAATTACCTCGTTGTAGTTTAGTAAGTAAGCGATCTAACTTATATCAAATATTACGCGCAAATTTCACACAAATAAATGATATGTTATCTTCTAAAACATACGTACCTACACTACTAATAACTAAGGAATAAACAGTAAACTGTTCAGTCATGTAAAATTAAAAATGTTCTTTAATTATACTTAAAAAGCTTCTTCGTACACTACAACTACATAACTTATAAAAATTATAGATCTAAATTTTACACATGCATTTATAAATTATGGCGGAAATCCCTTTAACCTGTATGTGTTAGTATTGAACATGTTAAATTTAATGTTTCATTTTATTTGCGTTTTTGAAAATGTGGTTAATTCATCGTGTACTCTTTTTATGCATTAGTTTGTTAATATGGCAATTTAAAAATTATTATATCTTATTTATTTTTGCACTATTTTTTTTTCAAAATGTAATTTATTTTACATTTGGAGATAACCTCTCTTTGCCTACATAGGTTACCAGTTAAAGGATTTTTTAATCCTTAGAGGTTAAACCTGCGGGTTTGACTTGATGTTAAATATTTTTTAAATCTAGCATTTTCTTTACAAAACTGATAAAAAAATGTTTATAAATCGAAATTGTATTTATAATTTTAATACTTGTTACAAATATTAGGAAAATTCAGAATAAATGTCACATTTTGTCGTGAAATGTATTTTTAATGAAAATTTTAAATCACCATTTCATATGCTTTGTCCTCATATTTTTCTATGACTTTTCACAACTATTGTCTCTCCCTGATTTTGCATCCCTAAATAATTACGTTTATGAACATATGGCATGGTATTTTTAGAAACCTTATATATACATATTTGTTTTTTAAATATTTACTTTGATAACCCTTATTCTTAACTACAGGTGAACATCACAATTTCCATGAAGGTAATTCTTTCTATAGTATTGGATGAGGTATTTTGTCCCATTACTCTTGAACATTTTTAAATAAAGTGTTGTAAGTCAGTGTCTCAATAATACCTATTTAAAAGTAAAAACTCAAAAAATGTTGGGTGTTATATCAAGAAATTTGAACGGGCATGGACCGGGTACATTTTTCTCATTCCATTTCAGAAAATAAAGAGTGGAAAATGATGTGTGGCTGCTTGCTTTGTCTTGAAGCAGCGTATACTGAGTTCCTAATAGTATGGGAATTTCATCATAATAGTTTTCCCAGAGCTCTCTATTTTAAATTTGCCGTTATATGCCCAATCAGTCACAATCATAAATTCTATAATAAAATCACTAATTTTCATTAAAATACAGATGTAAATACTTAAAGTGTTAAAAGCAGAACACAGAAAGGCTTGTAAAAACCTTTTTATATGATTATCGACAAATTTTGAACGCACAAACGACGCCATTATGAAGATCTACGCGATAAACAAATTATTTTGGCAAAAAAATTAATAAACTTGAAAATCATAAACCGCGAGATCATATGTGTAATAAAAGCACGTGTTTAAAAATGGTCATCTGTAAAAGGGAAAATAATTGATTTTTTACAATTGAAAAACAACTCGTGTCAAATTTTAGGTAATTCAAAACAGGCTGATTCATTGCAAATGTTCTCGTTTCGCATTTACGCGTATTACGCATATATTACGCATGTATGCGTAAAGAATTCTTCATCGTGTTCTGTGTTCGGTGATATGTCGTGTGTAAAAAAAGATAACCATTGTATTTTTAAGATACAAATTCTTGCTACTAATTTTTTTATAGTTGATACTAAATTATTTAATGATTTTGCAACAGTCCTTTGACTTTGAACAATTTTGGGAGTTGAAAAATATCATTTTTGCAACATTCAAAGAATTAAGTTTTTCCTATCTATATGTACTTGGAACAATGTTTTCTACTTAGAGCCATACATCGATTTTTTTTTTTTATTGTCAATATCATCTATCATAACTACACATATCGAAACACCGTGGCTTTCACAGAGATTTTCATAGGTGAATTGGAACAACTTTCTTTGGAAACATTCCAAACATATCCTTACATAAAAATACAATGTAGCATTTTACATGTACACAGACATTTCAGCTTGCGATCGATAATTTATACTTTTAAAAACATAATTCCAGGAAAAATACAATTTTCCAAGTAGACTATTTTTTTTCTTATAGCCAAACAAAAGCAACTAAAAAGTTAGTGAATCTGTATTTTTGAAAGGGATATGGAGAATATCTATCGATAGTATAAATTTTGGATTAGTTCAAAATAGTTGGTCACTAATATTTCGAAGACGTTTGTTACTGTACAATCAGAAAATGTTCTTCATTTTCTGTAGGAAAATTGTATTTGCGAGTAAATTCGCCTGATATACATTCTATACAGCATGTTTCGATGCTATAGGAAGATTCACTGAATGAAATCATCACCTTTGCAGTACATGCCGACATTTTTTTTTTGTTTATAGAATGGAATGTGCACTAATAAATTTCAAAAAAATCTGTGGCTTTATAATATAAATATATATTTTTTTCTGTAATATTTTTGTGTAACATTCATTTTAGCACATTTCTCTCAATTTTTCTAGATCGTGTATTTTATTCGTTCTGTAAAACATTTATATTTTTATTATGAAATGAGGACGTTTAGTCATTTAGTCAAAACACATTACATATGATAGTTTGATTTTTTTCTTTATAAATTAATTAAATTATGTTTAATTTTTCCACTGCTTTCTCTATACAACGTTATTAGTAAAATAACAATGTGTTAATATTTTTTGCATAAGTTAAAGAATTTGCAGTATTTACAAAACGTTCATGAACACCAGCCTGCTAATATTGCTCCAGTTTTAACAAGAAATATTTCATTACCTCATTATCAATTTCTATTCCATAAAACTTATATTTCTAGAAAATTCCTATTTCATTACAAAAATTTCTAATTTAATATGTATTTGTCGATAATAGTGAAATTTTAACTTCTCATTTAAATTTCTCATTACCAATAGTGAACAAGCAATGAGAAATGTTCTAATTTAGAGTATGACAGTTTCCTGTTTCAAATAAAAAGTTGCACAAAATGGATGCACTCCTCAATTGTTCGGGCTCTGCAATTTTTTTTTGTATAATTTTCGTATCTTGTGAAATTCTAATCCTACTTATTATGTAATTTACTGTTGTATATATCATAGTGTGAAATTTTCCTTCTGAGAAATAATTGTGTTTTAAAATATCACATGTTATGGTTTTGAAAAAATATATTATTGGGGCTTGTGTATTTTACTTTGTTATACACTCTATCTATCTATATTATAAAGGACAAACGTGTCCGTGCGTAACGCTGACGGCATTTTGCGAATGGCAACACTACACGTGAAGATGAAATTTCGGTTTTGCATTTATTATATTTATTATTCGGTTTTCATTTCTTATAGAATTTAAATTAAATTTCAAGCATGATTGTTTTAAAAATCTATATCGTTTGCAGACGATTACAAAATATTAATCTGTTTACACTTTAAACAATATAAAAAGTTCAGCATTTGTTTCCAGCTAATATTCCATAACAAAATTAAACCTTAATTAAGCAATAAATAAAATAGTATAAATAAAAAAAAAATTAACAGACATATAATCGAAATAATCGCCTAAAAGCACTGAAATTATCAGAATAAGAAAAACTGCTATATAACGAAATTTTTAGCAATTTCTTTGGCTATTAACTTTTGGTACAAGGCCAATACGAAATTACCGTTTTCAGTAAATTTCAAAATTTTATTTGAATATATAATTGACATATTTCTTATAGAAATGCTCTTTGGTGTTGTTAGGGGTAATCTAAAAAATATTAAATGTAATAAATCTATTAGAGTTTTCAATAAAAAAATAAATGGTTTTCACACTTATTCTCTATTCCGGGAAGCCCGGATTGGATGCCCTAGTTAACTTAATAACATAAATTATGAACTTCATGATAACACTATATTAATTATTAACTTCAATATTTACAAACCTACTTTTATGTAAGTATTTCCTTTCGTGTTAATTTTAGAGAACTAATTCAAAGAAAATGAAATTTTGGAATTTATAAAAATGCATTACATTATTGAATAAAATTTCCGTAACGTTTGATGCTTATGCTTAAATCCACAATGCTTTTATGTTTCTATACGAATGATTCCACAATACAATTTCAAAAAATTTATTAAAAGCTTTTATTTGTCTCTGGAAGTTCTCGAATATGATATTTTTACATTTATTATAATCAGAATAAAATTCGGTGAAAGAAATTATTACATCCTGAAATGTATTACATTTTGAAAATTTGGATAGAAATTTCACTATTATCGACACATACATATTAAATTAGAAATTTTAGTAATGAAATAGGAATTTTCTAGAAGAATATGTTTTATGGAATAGAAATTGGTGATGAGGTAATGAAATATTTCTTGTCAAAACTGGAGCAATATTAGCAGGCTGATGTTCATGGACGTTTTGTAAATATTGCAAATTCTTTAACTAATGCAAAGAATATTGACACATTGTTATTTTACTAATAACGTTGTATAGAGAAAACTGAAAAAATTAAAAATAAATTAATTAATTTATAAAGAAAAAAATCAAACTATCATATGTAATGTGTTTTGACTAAATGACTAAACGTCCTCATTTCATAATAAAAATATAAATATTTTACAGAACGAATAAAATACACGATCTAGAAAAATTGAGAGAAATGTGCTAAAATGAATCTTACACAAAAATATTACAGAAAAAAATATATATTTATATTACAAAGCCAAAGATTTTTTGAAATTCATTAGTTATATTTAGCTATACTGAGTTGTACTTCAATATCCGTAGAAAAACATATAAATGTATTTTTTCCTTCTCTGAGAAATGTTACAATATATTTCTCCGAGCATATCATATTTACATAATTATATCTGAAATTACAGTATATATTTGCTGAACACCGAAACTCAGATGTAACATATTTACCAAAGTTTGTTGGGAAAATAAACTTAATTTTAAAGATTATTAACATTCTTCTGAAAAAATTTTGTTCGTGTGACACAATCAATTATATTAAATTAATTATATCTTTCTGGAAACTGTAACTTTAATGAACATAATTCTATGTATATGTATTTAATTAAATATACTTTAATCTTAAATAAGAACTTATAAAGTATTTTATTCCCAAGACGGTCAGAGTTATTTTCTTTGCAACATGCAACGCACATAAGACAAGGCCGTTACTGACGTGTATCACAATAGGTGAAAGAAAAAAAAACAATAGACAAAGTAAATTATCTGAAAATTCCTTTTCTTTACAGTGAACTCGAGAAAACCAGAGAACAGTAAACAATGTTAAACATCTTTATCATACAAAAGGGATTTATTTTAGAAGAAGCCTGGCGTATTGTGTCATTTTCAAATTAATTACGAAGAAGCAATGTCGTCTTATGTGATAAAAAAGTTTTAGTGGTGCCCTTTGTATTTACATTTTTTTTTTCTGTTTCTTCGAAGGACATTTTTTACATCTCTAAGAAGTTTTTTAATCTTTGAAAATATGGCTGTAAATTATTTTTTAAGAAGAATAAAAATATTTTAATTAAGTAATATAGTAAAATAGAAATTAACTTATGAACATTAATTTAAAAATACATTTATCTATATTCATAAAACAAATTTATGTAGAAAAAGTAAATGAACAATAATAAAATATTTTCTTCTATATTGTGAAATATATTTATAATGATTCAGTAAACCAACTGTTTTGTTTTTAGAAAAAATTATAAATGTTTTGACTGATGTATATCCGTTGATTAAGAGATACTTGTTAACCAATCAGACTAGGGTCTGTTCAAAGTGGGACACGTCTTAAAACAGCTTTTGAAAAGCACGTTTTATTTCTTTCTGCACGAATGGAGAGAGACATTACTGTACGCCAAAAAGTAGCCTATCTGTAGGTAAAAATGTAGAATATGTACGCCTTTGTATGTGTTATCTGACACCACACAATACTAGTACTCTTTGTAGATGATTCGGGTCATGTAATGTTGTTAAGAGAGGAAAGTGGTAGGTACTACCAATGTAACTTTATCTAAATACATATTTATAAAGAAGATGTAACCACGGTTTGGGTTGAAGCCTCAATGGGTCCTCACGTTAACCTCCATGTCTTTCATGTGATACATGTAACTACTGATAATACGTAACAACTGAAAAATATCGAGAGAAGATCATTCACTTTAACGAAAGAACATATTCTGAATCTTTTCGTGATATCTTCATTTCATGAATAATAATGCTCGATCTCAGACAGCTTGGCTTTTTCAAAAGTCCATCAGGTTCAAACTCTAGAATGATAAGACTCTCCAACGGGATATCTAGATCTTAAACTAATCAAGCTTCTTTTTGGGAAAATTTTGGAAGATATTTGGCTGTTTGTTCGTTCAACATACTGTAAAATAAATTGCTTGTTTGATGTCCTGCGTCCGACAACGTAATTGACATTAAAGACAATTGATGCACACCAGCAAGAGAAAAAACATAAAAACTTATCTATCGTATTAGATTTGCACAATATGATTCTTATTCTACTTCTCGAAAAATGGATTTTTAAAATAGCGTAATAATTTATTTTTTTAATTAAACGTGTCACAAGTATATAAATTTAATGCAAAATGTTGGCCTATTTCATGTCCTACTTTCATGATTTTATATTAAAGGTTTTGAAAGTTATTTACAAATACTTCAAAGCCTTATAAAGCCACTCTATATACTAGTGTTTTTGTAAGTCAAGAGTTTGTGTACTTCTCTTCGCACATTCTACCTCTCATGGAGATGTTCAGAGCAATGAAACTGGAATCAATATATTGATTCCAGATAGTCTTGCAAAATAATCTTGCAAAAGCTGCAAGTCTTGATAACCTGCAAAACTTGCAAGTCTTGATAGTCTTGTCAAAATCCATGAATATTTTAACAGTTTGTTTTATAAACTTGAAAATATAATTCAATCATTTCACTGTATTGTGAAGCAGTAAAACTGCATAATGAGTAGCATGTTATTTATAGATGTTATTAAAGATTATTGAAATTGCCTAATATTGCCGGAGTACTTCACTTTTTAGGTGCTTTCGTAATTATATAAATACATAGCACCTATTGTCGTCGTCTGGTCCGTCCGTCTGTCTGTCCGTCCGTCCGCATATAGCTACGCAAAAACTACCCAACTGAATTGTTTGAAATTTAGGATATATTATCTTTGCAGAATTTTGTCGAGACATTTCAAATTTCATAAAAATTGAATTAAAACTTTATACAATATAAACAAAAACATTTATTAAGAAATTTGAATTTTTTTTTTTTTAAATCGGTGCTTTCTCGTTATAGGAGCTTCCGAGATTTAATCGTCAAGCGACCGAGATACTTATTTTATTACAGAAATTAATCTGCAGACGATATAATTCATTTCACAGAATTAAAAATCATCAAGATCTGAATATTTATATAACTAGCTATAGTACGAACGCACCTCATTTGTCACGTTTCACGTACAATTTCCAACTTGTTTTGTTTCACATCATAGCGTCTTTTGCGAAATAGCGCGCATAAACTTTCGTCATGTAATGTATCGTGTAAATATTTATTTTAATTAAATGCAATTTCCAGTTGTGTGTTGTACTCGATTCAGGAAAACCGTTTTAAAGTGTCAGGTGAAATTCATGGAGGACAGAGGGGAACAGACAAAACCGCAGAAGGGAACAGGCAAAACCGCACGATTGTGCGTCTACAAACATTGATACGGAATAATTTGTTATTTTTAATCCCTTATTTTATACACTGCTAAAAATTTTGTGCTGGGTCGAACCAACGCACAGGGCGGTGTTTTGACGATCTAGGTGGACGAAATTATTGCATTGAAATTTAATTAAGTTTTGCTGTTTTTTCGAATGTATCACTAATAAAATAAACAGTGATAAATATTTGGTTTATAAAATTAATTATTGTATTATTATTTATATTATTACTATTACTAATAATATTATTATTTATATTATTATTAGTTATATTATTATTATTACTTATATTTTTATTATTTATATTATTATTATTATTACTTATAATATTATTATTTAAATTATTATTTATTTATATTAAAAAATTGTATTGCTATTGAAACTGCACATGTATTCAAAGTTATAGCTCAATCGGATAATTAAAAGTGGTTTAAAATGGACTTGCAAGATTGCATACATACACTGCAAGTTGATAGAACCTAATGATTTGCCAACTTTTGCAGGAGTTTTCTTAAGTTTCCAATATTTAAGTAATTGAACTTTGATTTTTTTTTAAAAAAACATTATCGCTTAATAATGCTTAATATTGTATTAAAAGTCAAGAAAATTTTTATAAACAAGATGGCATTTATTTTCAAACAACAATACGTTAAATCTTGTGACAATCATGTGACACGTGTCCACTAAACTCGTGTTCTCAAATAAAACCGAATAGTGACGACGTGCTTTCAAACTTACAGGAAACTAGCGAAATCGTTGAAACTCTCTGAAACCAACTTCCTTCTTTAGGGTAGTAGTTAATCGACATCTGATATGTTTTCGATAAAACTCATACGAATTTCGACAAAAGATACATTCAGCATACTCAGTCTTGTTAAATTCCGAGATAATCGGGAAAATGAATTCTGTCCACCTAGATCCTAGATCATCAAAACGCTCCACTATGAAACGGATCTGATACGGATGTGATATGATATATGTGATTATATGTGTGAAATATATGTGTACTGCAGTTGCTTCAATCATAATACGGTAAAATCTTGTTACAACATTTGGAGCTCCAGTTGAACTCGCGCCAAATGTTATAATGAGAATCTACCATCTTATGGTTGCAGCTACTAAAACACGAAAAGATTGTTTGACAAAATTCTTAGCTATTCCTACTTGAAGTGATTAATGAAATGTTACATTATCTTTTATTTTAGAACACAAAAAATGGAAAAAATCAGATATTAAATTATTTTTATTTTGCCTTGGAGTAATTCGACCTTATGTATAAATTGAAAAAAAAAACATAAATTATGTATTTAATGTGTCAGTATAATTTTCTCCCTGTTAGGAAAGCAGGAAAATAGCAATTGCGTGAAGGACTACTGATGAAAATACCAATTTCAAATGCAAATTTAATGAATTATCACATTGTTTGTGTTGATTTATTTAATACTTAAATGTTAAAGAGCTGTTAATATAATTATATTAACTGCCTGCTGATAAGTAGTATTTGGGCATTGCAATGGCAAATCAGAATATGAAAATATACATTTGAATGTGTCAGACTTAAAATAATTGATGAGAATTGTATTTTAGATATAAAGAAATTATTATAAACTTGAAAATATTAAAAAAAACACCTTGTTTAAATCTAAGAATGAAATAATATTATAAAAAAAAATCCTTTTTTTAAATGCTAAAGAATAAGGATCTTTAATTTATAAAATATATTCTTTGAATTTGCTAGGTAAAAAGAAAATATATGTGTGATTTAAAAATTACAATTTTGATGATAAAAGAATGAACATTATTTGATAATATACTTTTTTTTATGAAAAAAGTTTGTTAAAACTCAAATAAATATATTTGAAAATGAAATAAACAATAAATTATCTATTTAACTTTTTTTCTACATTAAAACGATCAAACACGAACATTAAAGTAAATTTTAAAAGATAAATACTTAAAGAAAAAAAAAATTTAAGAACATACATTTCAATTATATATATATTATTAAAAAGGTGGAAAAAAATAAAATCTTTTTAATTTTTTTATAAGAATTAGTTTTAAAATTGGTAGAAGGCTTCTTAATTAGTAATTAGTTCTTTACTTAAATGGTGAGAATTCCTAAAGATTCTAAAAAAAATAATTTTGGGGAAAAGTTGAAATTTTGGTAACTTGCTCTTAATTAAATCTCGGCTTTTCATTCCACTTTTTAACGAATAAAAAATATATAGCACTCAATAGAAAATATAGAAATAAAATTTTCTGAGCAATTAAATTATTTTTTTAACCTTATATGTTAGAAGATTTATTCTTTACTAAGTTTAATGCTTAAAAAAACATTTTCATTAATTAAATTAAAAATTTTAAGAGTTATTTAAAAATATGTTAGTCGTTGTAAAAAAAGAAAAAAGAAAAAAACACGATGTTCCGTACAATATATATATATATATATATATTGTGTATTTTAAAAATTAGATGGAAATCATGAATAAATTGAATTTTTGAATTTTGAAACTAATCGTTAAAATAAATTATAAAAAATACATTTTGAGTCATATAAAGTAATCATATAAAGTAACAAATTAATTACATTTTGTAAAATATATCTCTTTTATTATATCATATATAATTCTGTATAATTTTTCTGTATTTTTTCCAGAAAACTTGCAGAAAAACTTGCTGCAAACTTGCCAGAAAGAATGCTTATAAAATTTTAAAATCTTTTTGTTTTCTTTGTAAAAAAGCTGTGAGCTAGACTGTTGACTTCATATGAAAAACGTGACACGTAATCTTTTTTTTTTTTTTTTTTTTTTTTTTTAATCTGCACGCGGAGTATAACAATCTATAGGATTTTTTGTCTGAGATTAACATGCGTTTTCGTGTGCTTTTCTGGCAATATGTTAAAGAAGAAATTATATTTAAAGTATTCTTTTGAACTTATAAAATAATTTATTCATAGATGATCAAACTAATGTAATTGAAATTTAAAATGTTGTTCATTACAATTCGTTAATTTCGAAAAACGATGCAGTTGCATTCTTAAAAATTCACTTCAATTTCTACGGAAATCGGCTTGGGAATACTTACATTTAGGCAAATTACAAGGTTTCTGTTGGAATATGTGTTTTCTGAACTTTAATATCGAGTAATAAATAATCCATTAATCAAATAGATGAATCAAGGACAATTATATAAACAAGGAAAAAATATATCTTTCATCTATATTTTTCACCCATGCAAAGCAACAAAGTAATAACTTACTTTGGTGAAACCAAGTTGAACATTCATCGGGATTATCCATAATAAGCTAAAGACATTAAAAGATAAGTATGCTGTATATCTAATGAAAGTTTTTCAATCTTATAATGTAAAAACTTTAATCATCATATAAATAATGATGTTTTTTATGTTCCGCATGCATCTCCTTTCGAAAAATGTTACACAGTTAGAAGGAGTAAATATACACTCAAGAGCCAAAACATTATGACCGCCTGTCAATAACGAGTTGGCCCACCTTTGGCCCGCAACACAGCTGCAACCCGCCTTGTCATGGACGCTACAAGTCCTTGGTAGATGGCCGGAGACAGATTGAACCAGATGTTTAAGCAACTGTCACGCAAATCCGAGATATTGCGACTGGTTGGTATTTGAACTCTGATCTGTCGTTCCATGACATCCCAAATGTGTTCTATCGGATTGAGATCCGGTGAGTTAGACGGCCAGGACAGTGGTTCCTGGAACCACTCCAATACAATTCGAGCCATGTGACACGGAGCGTTGTCCTGCTGGAAGACTTCCTTTCCAGTTTCGAAGACAGACGCTATGTAAGGATGCAACTGGTCCGCAATGATTTTCAGATACTCCGTAGTGTTCATTCACTTTGAATAGGTTCTAATAACTGTAGATCGCGCAACTGTATTAAAAAATTTAAATTTGTAATATTTAGAAGTGATGTAAGCGCGATGAAAGATAAAGCGATAGCACTGTTTGTTGTCACAACCGTTATACATTTCTAAAAATTGTCACTGTGTTTTCGCTTGCGTTCAAAAGCAGACTACCATTTTTTGATATCGAAAGAGATATTCACAGTGATAGAAATAGGACTTTGCAGCTAATAAGGAACTGTTAAATGAATTTATAATAAACCTACCAAAATAATTCCTATAAAATATTAGCCTTACATTGTTTATTCCAACAAAAAATACAAGGATTATTTCAATTTTTTTTTCTACCATAACACTGTTTTTAAAATTTTTAATTTTCCTGAAATCCTTTACTTTTGTGACTTTTTTATTAAAAAAAGAAATAATCTAACCTATACTTAGAAAAAAAGTAACTGGTAACATGTAATCAAGGTATGCAATGAAGATGAAGCAATCAATAAAGGCTCCAATTCTAATCGTTTACTTAAGAATTGAAAAATCAGTTAAAATTACGTCATGTTGACACAATCATATAATTTTTTCTCTTTAGTTTTATCAGTGTTAAAATGCATTTCACGCTAAGTATAACGTCATTTTCACCGGCGTAAACTTTTCACACGTACTTATATGCGCTACTTTTAAGCTTAAAAACCATACATACAAATAAAAATATATTTGTATTTAATTGTAATGAAAAAATGGCATCAACAAAGTTATAATGCATAATGAAAAAATAAACCAATGGACAATATTCCTGTGACGTCGCAATGAATATTAATTTTTATTCGCTTATAAAAATGAAGTGTACGCCTATAAACAATTTTACCGAAATTAAATTGCAAATTAAAAAATTCGGCCTAAAAGCCACGTGCCTTTTTATATTTATTATTTCTCTTTTATCCTCGCAGCCACAGTACTTCTCGTTAGTCTGTGCCTTGAAACAGTGGAAGTTATCCAATTGTCGACTTTATGACGTCATACGCAGAAGTAAAACTTTAATTTAAAATTACGGCTAATTAATTAAATTTTCGAACAAACGAATGTTCGAAAACAAAGGTGTGTCCAAATATCTTTCATTTCAAAAAAGAATTATGTAATTTGATGCAGTAGTTTGTTCTCACGGAGTGTCGAAAGAAAACGCTTGGCTTTTTAAATATATAGATTTAAAAAAAAGGAGAAGCACCAAAACACACATTATTCACTGGATTTTTTCAAAACTTGATTTTGGTTAAATTACAACAGTGGTTCAATTTTTCACCATTTACTTTACACTCTGAAATTGCCGCATTACAGAGCTATGTCTGCCTGTTTTTCTAGGCAGATCGCAAACAGGGGCGACAAGCGAAGATTATTTCAGAATCTGTCTTGTAATATGTCCGTTGAGTTGCTTGTCGAGTTGCTAAAAACCCGCAGAACCCGTCTCATTAATTAAATTTTCGAATAAACGAATGCACGATAAAAAAATCTGTGTCCAAATACCTTTCATTTAAAAAATAATGATGTAATTTGATGCAGTAGTTTGTTCTCACGGACTGTCGAAAGAAAACGCTTAGCGTTTTAAATGTATAGATGCACTTTGTAATGTTAAAGTTAAATTAAACGTTCTGGAGTATAAAATGAATAACTACTGTTATTTAACATTAAATTAATCATTTAATAATTTCTCTTCAAACTAAGCAGTATGAATACGTATATCTATGGACAGTCATTGGGATACTACTTTTGTATTAAACTGGATTTAACCTGAAATGGATTACTGAATAGAAAAAGGTAAGTGGAAACTTCCTTACCTCTATTTTAATTTAAGTATACTGTAGTTGAGATTTAGAAGATAACAATATCTGTGCATTAATAAACTTAAAAATGTTTAATTCTAACAGTTGCCACGTGCGCACATTTTTTTTATTCTGTTTGTACAATTTTCTGTTCGTCAAATTCAACAAATAAATAAATAAAACAATTTGTTTCTTACATTTCTACAAAAGTTTCAAGAGACGCCTACTTCGAAGAACGTATTTTAGAAAAAGTGGTACAAAGGGAATATAAAAACAGTACCTATGTCTAACATGATATTAATATTATTATTTTTAATTCAAATATTGCTTAATTCAAAGTGTGACAACACCAGCATACGAACTCTAGCCTCACTTTCTTGGATTAAAAATATTTTGCTTTCTCGATTAAACAGGTGGCGCGACACTGGAAGAACTAGAGACATTGGAAGTGACACTGGAAGAACTAGTGGAAGAACTAGAGATTCTACATTAAAGAGAGATTGGACATTGACGAAATGTCCGCCATGTAAGTTCCAAAGCTGGTGGAACACAGCTGAATGCAATCCATTTCTATCAGCGTGTATAACTTTTTGTTGTATTAAAATCATACAAAATTCGTTTTATATGCCATCAGAGAGTCATTGAGAACATAAATATAAGTACATTTCCCTTTAGTGAATATGAATTCTTAGAAAATTCTTTTATTTTATTCGGATGATTTGCAGAGAATCTGAAACAAGCGAAAATTTCATAGAAGTTGCTATGTTTTGGCGCGTGCTCGCTGCGGTTAGGGAGAAGCGCAAAAATGCATTTTGTTGGATGTATATATTTTTGTTCTACCTTTTTACGATATCTCAACACTAGGATTTTATTTAATTATCAGATTTTGATTTATTCATACAATTTTTTTTTAAATTTTTGATTTCTTTCTATTAACAGGAGTGCCCTTATTTAATTTTTTCTTCCAAAATATCAGTTAATGTTTTAATAACAACACTCAATCTAACACTATATATTTACCAGACGTCCATGTTTAAAAATATATCAAAGAGCAGTACCAAGAAATTTATTATAAGATAAGAATCTCTTCAGTGCTGACAGTAAATTAAGCTTGAATCATACATATACTTCAGTGGAAGTAGTACATCATAAGTACAATTTTTATTTTCTTTGAAATTTTCAATGCGAAGATAATCTATATAATAAAACCGTATGTCATGTGACTGTCCTCAACAGTTCCGGGATGCCGCTTCACTTTTTCATATGCCAGGCAGCCATTTTTATTCAAAATTATTTTTTCTAATAAAACTGCATAAAAGTTACATTTTTAGAAAGATCGTTCAAAATAAATTAATATTTGAGAGATGACTTACGTTCAATTATGTATACATTCTGCAATAACTTCAGTTTCAATTAGGTTCGCTGTTCAAATTCTCTATCCATGAAAGTAAACAACAACAAAAAAAAAGATTCATTCGTTGTGAACGTTTAAAATATTAAACCATGAATTTTTGGACCGCTGCCTGGTGTAAAAAAAAATAATCAGCACCAGTGAGACAGTCAAAGTTTACCATAATTCTGTTCCATACAACTCAACTTCCTTCGGATCTTTTCTTGATGTAAGTTGAACTCCGTGGTTGAACTCATGTAATAATATTTAATGGATCAAATTTCGAAACAAATTGTCAGCTTTTATTTTTCGTGTGTATTAATTAGAAACGATATTTTAATTTTGAAATCAAATGTTTTGATTTATGATAATATTTCTTATTTATCTATTTTCTATTTTAAAGAAAAATGTGAACGTCATGTATTTTAAATTGGAACAGCTGTCACGGACGCACCAGGGTTGGCGGAATTTTTGTTTTGCGCCATTTTGGCGAGAAAATCCCATTTTCAGGTACCTATTAGAGATTACTAAAACAGCATATACTTTTATTTTATTATGAAATAGTTTATTTTATATTAAAAACACACACACAATGATTAATTTATTATAAAGTGGGTTAAGCGGTTTTTGTCAAGAAAGATGAAATACATAACAACAAAAAATGTGCGAAATGCTACCACGATCGCAAAAGTTCTTGATTTGTCTATTAGATTTTTCCGGTTTGACGAAGGATTAAGGAAAAAAATAAATTATGAATAAAAATAATTTGTTACAATGCTTAACATACATTTAAGGGCGACCAAACTGGTCGCCAGTGGCGGCTAGTGAGAACTTTAATAATTACTGTTGTTTAGACGTATAATAGATTAAGGATAGTTCAAAAAATCGAATCTTATGGTTCATTTTCTATCTGGTAATCGTTAAAAATTATTTTCTCAAATATTGTAAAATTGAAACTGTTTTATTGTGATACTGGGAATCTTGAAAAAAGAAAAAATAATAATCTGTTTATAAACAAATAGACTAGTTACTTTTTCCCCCTCCACTAAAAAGAAATATATTTAACATATGTATAACACATGAAATGTTTCCTATATAAACAATTTTATCTTGTGTGGGTATGTATCTATTAGTTTCCTCTGTTTAAATGTTCATGACTGTAGATCAGTTAGGTACAATTTTCTATACAAATAAATTAAATGTATTAGAGGGAAATCTTTCAAATTTTATATAAAGATTAAAAATATACCATTTAATAAGAATAAGAAAATTAAACAAAATACTGAAACAGTCAGAAAATTATATATTTTTGAAATATATTCCTGTATACCTCATATATTACTATACTGTAAGTATTGTATTCATACTTTTAGATAGTTTTACAGAAACTAATTCGTTGTGCGAATAGAAAAAAATTCAATTCTCTAGCTGTAATACATATTATAATACTGAGTGTATCTAAATATGTAAAAAAAAAATACATTCCCATAAAACTACAAAACTAGAAGACAATACATAAACATGCTTATTAATGTTTATTTAAGAAGAAAAAGGCTCTCTGCTTTAGAAGTTTATATATAAGTCTCGTTGCGAGGTTGACGTTGCACTTAAGCGACGTTGCATTTAAGCGACGTTGCACTTAAATGTTAAACTATAATATTTACATATTTTTTTAATTGTCAGAATCTGCATTATTTTTCTATACAGAAAATTGATAATTCGAAATGTTTATGTCTTCTGTGTTCTTAAATTGGGAAGTTTTAAAAAAAAAGGAAATATTAAAAAAATTAATATTTTAAGTATTTATAATTTATAAACGTTTTCATATTTTCAATACTGCACTATATACAAATTTATTGTGCGTGACTTTCTTCAAACGAATCTTCCAAAATGTATATCTGAAAATATTTCCCAAATGTTTAGCAAATTGAATCTAAATTGAATATTATTTTATCATCGTATTTTTCATCTGGGAGATGGAGATGGTATATGTAATTTTTGCATATTAAGATTTAATAGATTAAATAGAAAAATAAAACCGTCTGCTTCGTGTAGAATATTTACAAACGTACAGTTACCAGTTTGAAAAAATCGCCTGCAGTTTTATTTTTTAGTTTCGCGGTGTTTCCACAACGTAAAAAAAAACTCAGTTTTTATGGAATGCTCTTTGGATATACACACAGACACATATAGCAGACACAAGATTTGCTCGTATTATAATATATGATAAGATACTTAAAAACATTAAAGACATTGCCTGCGCCACAAAAGCATTGTTACACTGTATCTAGTCAAGAATTCTGCTACATTTTAATTTTTTCTACATCGTTAAAAATCTACAGAAACTGTAAATACACTCAACCGTTTTTATAGATAACGGTTATTTGACCATATTATTAAATGTTCTCAGTCAGAATAGAGATAAATTAAGGTTTTGTAAACGTTTTCTGTAAATTCAGTTGAATGATTGGACAGTTTGATGCAACTTTTTAACAATGTACTTATCTTACATGGAATATTACAATTTATTTTATTAACTCCAAGAAAATATTAAACCGTCAGCCATAGTGAGATATTAATTGAAAACGAAATGTTTATACGAAATATATCGACGAAATATATCACGAAATATTATCGTGAACGTTCCGGGACATTACACACTTTAAATAATTTGCACCAAACTGTAGTCATTCAACTGTTTTTACAGATAACTGTTATTTAACCATATTCTGGAACGTTCTTCGTCAGAATAAAGATGAATTAAGGTTACGTAACTGTTTTTTATAAAGCCGGTTGAAGTAATGGGCAGTGTTCTGCAGAGTTTTACGAATGTACAATCGTTACATACAATATTATGAATAATTTTAATACATTTTTCTCTTTTTTAGAAATTTACAATATAATTTATATAAAAAAATGCATCTTTTATTAAAAAAAATATGTGATAATGTTATTTACTTTCAAGTAGCATAATGAAAAAACAAATCATAATAAAATGAATGAACCTAATTACGCAAGGTGTTTTTAATTTATAATAATCTTAAGGCCACCACAGTATTAAAGAATTATGTTTATGTTTTTATCTAACAAAGGGTTCTTTTTCTAGAAGCTTAGGAAATGTAAGTCAGTTTAAGAATTTTTTTTAAATACGGTCATTTTATGCGCTGCAAAAGTTTTTAGTTGTTCTTTTAAAATTTTATCACTGTACTTTTCCTTTTTTAACTGTATATTTTATATTTCGAAGAAAGTAAAAAATAAATAAATTATGAAAGGTTTTTAGATAAAACAGAAAATGTATAATATTATATTTTATTTTATGCGAAACAGAGAATAGAAATTCAAGTCATGAATGAGGTGTACTAAAACATAATCAATTACTTGACTGAAAGTATATATACTAGAGATATGTTTGCATGTAAAAATATTGAGAAATAACTTTTTTTCTGTAAAAACCATTAAATATTTTTTTATTAGTTACATCTTTTATGAAGTATTTTTAGGCAGCTTTTATTACTAAAAGCTACCTATTGCAGCCGTTCGGAGGAAATCAATTCCAAAAAACTTTGGTATATTTGATATTATATATATATATATATATATATATATCCGTATATACAGGGTGACTTTTACCTGAACTACAACTTTTAACTGAAATAACTCTTGAGTCGTTGTAGGTAGCACTACAAACATTTATTTATTGAAAATAAAGTGGAAAAAGAATTTAATGGATAAGGTTTTCAAAGTGAGAACCTGCAGGTGATACAATCGCGCAACTTAGTCACAAAGTTGTCAGTAACAAAATCGAGCATTTCATTTCTATGCTTGAAAATGAGTCAGTTATGGAACTTTTGAGGCTAATAAGGTCTGTCGGATTCTTCTTGTAAACTGAATCTTTCATATGACCCCAAAGATAGAAATCATATGGATTCATATCTGGTGAATAAGGAGGCTAATTTTCTTAGCGAATCTCTTAACACTGCTCTAGAAGAATTCGCGCGGATTCTGAATGGTGGATTCTGAATGAAGACCACTTCGGTAGAAATAGTGTTTCATTTTCACCATATAAATACCAATTTTTAACAATAAAAATACGATTTTCAGTTGAATTTGACGTATAATATTAATGTTTTAAAAAACTTCTTGGTGATAATGTTTTAGAAATTTCAAAACAATTGACTTCGACATACAACATACCAATGCTAAGTTAACGCAAGGGAAATGTATGTGAAACGTCATAACGGTAATAAAAATATAGTGATCCAATGACAGATTCCGTATAGCTCCATTGTTTTCATCCCATTGTTGTAGCAATCGTTAGTATGTCAAACCTTGGTTTAACAATTGATATAGTCACTTTTGATGCTTTTTTACGTGCATAATCACCTTTTCATTTTAAAACAGAATAATACGAAATAAAACGCAGGTAAATCCTTTTTAAAATTTAAGTATTTCCATAAAAAAATGTCTGGAAAAAATTAAAACTTATTACTAAAGTTACTTTATTTTGTTTAGCTAAATTTTATTTAAGATTTATGGAACCTTCAAAGACGTTTCTGTAAGCATTGGAGATATTAAATATACTTTTTTGTTAATCTAAATAAGATCATTATCTTTAAATTATATTTTTAAAAATTAGATGTCTTTCCGAGTGAATTTTCAGTGAAACTGATTGCGGGAACTCCTTTTAAATAAAATTTAATCATGTGCGAATCCAAATAATTCGATAGAAAATGCATTTAAAAGTTATGTATCAGTGATTTTCTTCGTAATTTTAAGTTAGTAAGATAAATCAAAAGATCGCATCTGGAAAAGTATCTTGAAACAGTAAATGTGTAATATTATATATTACATGATATTATGAATGTATCTAAATATCTATATATATAATTCTCTTACGTGGCGCGAAAATAAGGCTGAATTTCTAGATTGTAGTTTGGCAACAATCGTAGTTTCCAGCTCCAATATGGCGGCCATTGTATCACACTGGCACGAGCAGTGAAACTTAAACTATCAATTATTAAAAATAAAATAACATGTACGTTATCAAGAGCGTTTGAGATGATTCCTCATTTTAATTATGAGTAATATCGTTAATTCCAAATGAATTCTTAATTCATATTTAGAATTTATTTACGAATTTCATTCACATGAAAAACCGGAGGGTATGAAAATATCAACAGTCTAGAGTGCAACTGCTGCCATCTCTTGCTGTCTTGATAAAATAAATAAAAATCAGGAAGTGTTTTTTTTTTTTTTTTTTTTAATGAATTTAAGCTGTGCTGTACAATGTTATAGGAACAATGAGTTTTAAACTAATTGTGTTTCCAAGATCCTTTTTTCATAGTATTTAATTGATTTATGCCCATTATAAATGCATTTTTAATTGTGTTTTCAACGAAGTTTTCAATTACTTTTTTTTTACATTTAAAACAAATTGTCAATTTCATATGTTAAACCGATTTATGGTAGTACTCATTCTAGCTGGAATTGCTTGGGACCGCGTAGCGGTCTAAATGTGAATTGCTTCGCAATTCACGGGGGTTGGCGAGCGTTAGCGAGTATGGGGCTGAGCCCCCTAGTATATATCTAATTAAATATCTAAATATCTATCTAAATTATATATCTAAATTTCCTTGCGCGCGTTCTAAGATGTTTTAGGGATTTTTCCATGTTATTTTCAACTTTTTGTTTTCATACGCAATTATTAACAGCCTTCGATCTCATTCCTGAGTTTGAAATAGAGTTCAATCCGTTTTTCATTTGCTGTCCCAATGTATTTCTGAGTATGCTGGTGTTTATGGTCCGCACCCTCGAAGAAAAAACGATTTAAGATTTTTTTTTCTACCGTTGTCTTCCAAAACTTAGACAAACATCATGAAATTTCATAACGAACATCTATGTTTTTATCTAAATTTGAAACTTAAGATCTGAATTAATATTTAACAAGATGGATTGTGAGTGCTTACGGATAGTTATTCTATCAGAGACTGGTTGCTGATAACAATAGATTTAAAACTTCTTTGTTCCTGTTTATCCTGATTTTAAATTGATAGAAATAAAACCCGTGTGCACTAACAATCTGGCATCGTAATGGTGAGAACCTCCTAGTGTCATTTCATTTCCTTGATTTGATCTACGCCACGATTCGACTGCATCTTTCTCTTAACACACGATTCTACTACTGAGATAAATTCTACGGCTACAATCGTGATTTAGTACGAATTCGCTACTAATTTCGCTACTAATGTATTTCTAAATCGCATTTAAAAGCAGCCTGAAGAATTTTACCAAATTTAGTAGTATTTCCCTACTATGTCTACACTATAATGATTTTTTTAGCCGCTGCTGTGCGTGGAGTCTTCAAGTTTTCAGTAGTAACAATGCGGAAACAACCTAGATGGTTACCGATAGAGCTTGATTCTGAAGTGATACACATATAGCTTCCAAATGTGATTGTTAATTTTAGTGAGAAAATGTTTTGAAAATGTTTACTATTTTTATATTGATAAATGTATTATCCTGAGAATTTATTATGAGATTGTATAAATTAATTTATTGTCATCAAATGTTAGAAATTAAAATATTTACATATTGTTGTAAAGTTATCTTGTATCCTCTGAACCTGAGAAAAAAACTGACTCAAATGTAACCTATTGAAAGTACAGATGGATAAGATCATTGTTAGAGTAAATATGTTTGGTGCAAATAAATAGTTTTTCAAGAATTAGCGAAACCCTATTAAAGAGCTAAATTGTAAGACTAGAAAAAAAATGACATTTTTATAAAAGTTAAAATTGAATGATTAATTGAAACTTAATTTAATTGATTAGTAAAATTTGTGTTGCAAGATTTTGAATTTGAAAGTAACTATAAATTTTATTTAACATTTAATATTTTGCTGAGATTTTTTCTGGTTAAACCTAAATTAAAACTAGAAAATCAATTTCTTATATGATATTTAGCGACAGATTTAGTAGGTATAGGTAATGTTTTGTCAGGTATTCTAAGGAATAAAATGTAATTGATGCTTAATTAATTCTTCATTAAGATAAATTACAAGTTGAATTATTTGTTAAAAATAATAAAATATGTATTAAATCTGAGAATATTAATTGCATTTTTAGAAAAGGAAAGTGCTGAAACTAAAGTTATTCAGTTAAATGACAATTGTAATTAAAATCTGGTGTTAATTGTTTATAGATTATTTGGCTGGAATCACCTGGTTGATTTTTCAAGCATTGATTTTATTATGGCCTATTATCAGTTCCTTATTTAATTTATATACGAAATTATAGGAAATCTCTTGATTATTTAGATAATGTTGTCAACCAGAGTAAAATTGTAGTAAGAAGATTTTTACCTATTTCTATGTATATAATATATATTTTTAAATGTTATACCATTATATTTAACTTAATAATATTTCATTATATTTTGGGTGAAAGTTTTGTATTGTACTGTTAAGATTAAGTCGAATTTTTATAACTAAAATTAGTAAAAGTAAAAAATCATTGGTAGATAAACTAATAAAGGAAGCAGAAAACCCAATGAGGAAATTATGATATTCTTCAGGATTGTGGTTTTTGAAATTAATATTGCAATACTATTCTAAGAAGGAAATGGAATTATTTCCTTAAAATCATTTGTGTTAGTTCTAAAATATAAATGTTACAATTCTATTGTATTCTTCAGTGGAATGACAATAATAGTAATTTAATTAAAAGTAAAAAAAAATCCTTAACTGCATACTTAAATTAATGGTAGTATTAATAATAAACAATTTATGTTTCCAGTCAAATTTAAACTCTTTCCTTTTTAACACTTTCCAACCTATTGTAAAAGTGTTTATGACTTCGGTTTGTCTGGCCGTTTGGCCGTCTGCCGTCTGGCCGTCTGCCGTCTGGTCGTCTGGCCGTCTGCCGTCTGGCCGTCTGGCCGTCTGCCGTCTGCCGTCTGCCGTCTGTCCGTGCTCTAACTCCCGTAAATATTCTCGGATTGCCCTGCAAATTTTATATGTTATAATCGTTATCTATAGCATGTTCCCTATTTCAACGGAAGTGTGTAGCACTTATAGTTTTTTTACAGGGACACTCAAAAGAATTCCGTTACATTGCGGTCTATGGGGAAAAATCATTTGCGGTTTATTTAAATAATGTTTCAATACTTTAAACGCATTGAAATTTATATATATCACTAAGGTGCATTAGAAGAAGCTTAATATGGAATAGGGTGTGCATAGCACTTATACTTACTTTACAGGGACAGTCAAAAGAATTCCGTTACATTACGTCTATGGAGAAAAATCGTCTGCGGTTTATTTAAATAATGTTTCACTATTTTAAACGCATTGAAATTTATATAAGGTTCATTACAAGAGACTTACTACAGAATAGTGTGTGTATAGCAGTCATCGTTCATTTACAGGGACACACAAAAGAATTCTCTACTGTATGTTAACAATAATTCCTGGAAGTGCGTTTTAAGTTACTGAATGCGATTTTAATTTTAAATCGCTTTTTGTATATTACGTGGTGTGTATAAATTCTGTAGATCCTATACAGGGAAGTACAAAAGTTCGGGAACACATTTCCGTATTATTTAACTCCAGACGGAGAATTTTAAACTGTGCTACGTGTTTCCTAACTGAACTAAAATTTAGCATCCTATGTAGTATATATAAAAATCTATAGATCCTATACAGGGCTGAATAAAGTATTCGGATTACTTAGATGTTATCTTTTAGCTTATAAAAGAGTATGATTCGTAAAATTATTTTGGAAGCGTTGGAAAGTGTTACATAATCTATGCTTGACGCATGATTTTTCGTTCTTGTTTAACATAATGCAGGTATTATACTTCAGTACTAGCTCGGAGCTATTACTAGTCAATGGGATTTGGTAATACATTTTTGTTTGTTTTAACTTTTGTATCGGGGCGTAGGTAATGTATAATTCATGCGGAAAATGTGTATTAAAATTTTAGCACTGTTATATTTATGGGTTATAATAGAACTGCAATAGTTAATTTAACTTTGAATAGTTTATATTTTTCTTCTCAGCCGTAAAAAATAATTGCTTAGCCAAAATGGTATAATTGCTGAAGATAATAAAATGCACGGTTAAGTTTTCTAAAATGGAATAATTATTCACCTCACTAGTCATTTAATAACGTATAATTGTGTAGTTAGATTGTAAATATATTCTTTGTTGGGTTTCTATACTTTATTATTTATTGTGTTATTTACTTTTATGTATTATGCAAATGTTGCAACTAAACTTCTGCGAGTATTCATGATAAAAAATAATTATAATTAAAAGGAGATGATTAATTTAATAATAATAATGACAAAAATTGTCGTTAAGTGTAAATGTAAGCCAAAAATACAATGATAAATAAATGTCGGTGACTTTACTACAAAATGTTCACTGTCAGCCATCTACTTAATCTAAATATAATAAAACGCAGTGTAACGATTCCGGTGCGAAACCATCCATCTTACCAATCGGCGATAAAAGGAAGCCATGATAAGCTTAATTTCGATTTGAAATGTATATGAGAAAAAATACCAGAATTTAATTACATAGCTCTTCTACCTCAAATCACTCCCGTTCAGCATATTTTTCTATAATACACTCAAAACTAACAAAATTTAAATGATTTGCGTAATCGAGTAATATGGTCGTTTTTCCTGCGACAGTGAAATTGTGAACTTTACTGAAGCATTTCTTGTTTCCAACTATACTACCTCTCGGTGGTCCTGACCCGACTCCTTGAGTGGGGGAGGTGACCGAGAGCCGAGCATTGCGCGGACGCTCCAAATCGGCCCTTGCTCCTCCGAAGGTTTGCTCCGAATCGGCCCTTTAGGTAGGGAAGAAGACCGGGCGCCTGACACACGGAGATGTTCGTCGACACGACGGGGACAGCAGACGACCGGACTGGCGACCTCATCGTGGTCCGCCAGTGGGAAAAGGGTTTCTGTTGTGCCGGAGACACCGCTCTATGGCCCATTGTGGTTCGCCCATTCATGGGTTGTGGGTTCGTGGGTCTCTTTCTCGCAAGTACAAGTTCTCTGCGACTCGAGCATAGCCAATGATCGGATTTCTCCGTAGGTGGTGGACAGAAAATCCCGTAGGCCAATCCCAAGGTTCTCGAGGATTTTGGGCAAAGGCTAGCAAACGCCAGCCGGATCTCTCCAAAACTTGACCGAGGAATTGATGGAGGCAGGATCGATCTCTGAAGAGCACGATGCGTGGTGTCTCTGTACTGCAATGAGGGTCGGGAGTTACGGCGTGTAGCAACTATCTGCGACGTTTCAGTGGCAGAGGTGAGATAGTCGTCTTGGACGATCCCACGTCATCCTCTGCAGCTGGAGAGTTGTGAGCCGCCGTCAATAGTCATCGCAGGAAGCGCCCGAATCAAAGGGACAGTCACTATCCAAAGGTAACCCACCCCAGGTTACCGGGGACGAGACCGCTCTCTTTGAGGAGGGGGAATTCCGCGTCCTGCCATATGATTACGAGGAACCGAGCCGGAGGCTGCCGACTAACACGGCATCGATCAGCCAAAATTCGAATCCTTGGTCCGAAACCCAGTCCGGCACGTCTCTCGTGCAGCTAGGAGTTTCCACATCTGTCGGACCGACGTGTGGCATGCCTACTAAGTTTCTTTTACTAATCTCGATCGGGCCCGTCTCTTTGGAACGCTTGGAAGGAGTTTCCTCGTCCTCCAGAGTCCGATAGTGGTGTCTTAGGGTCCTTCCATTTTTTGCATACTTTAGTGATATTACATGTGGATGATCTCGTCGAATGGGGTCGTTGGGCTACACCTAGTTTCTCCTAGAGGGTTTTAGCCTCGCGGGAATTCATTCGGTGGGTGACGACCTAACCGAATCCCTCCTATGGGAAAGGACTGAGTTTCCTCGTGGTCCTGGGTCGGTGAGAGGCACTTTCGCCACCGGTAATGGTACCCCACGGAAGATGAGACTAGTTTCTTACCCTTCCATGCATGTCAACGTTCGGACGCCGTGGGAAAGCAAGAGCCGTCGTGGAGCCTAGCATATTACCTAGGGACTGATTACCCTTATGGGGTTTCGGCGACGAAGTCGCTGGGTGTCCTCGGCGGTTCATCAAGTGTCTGTCCCATGCGAAAGTTTCCCCGGAAATGGGGTTACTGCCGTAGCGACCTGTGTCGTCGTCACTTGTTAAATTGGCTTGGGGGTCTGCAGTGGGGAAAGGCCCTGGGCCACTTCGCAGCGCCGTAGCGAGACAAAGCTGCTGGCGCAATAAAAGTCCATTAGAGACTTGGGAGAGACGGTCGGAACGCGCCGGACGCCCCCGTGGGCTGCTGGCGGTGCAGCCTACTTTTCCCACTATACTACTTCTGATTCTGACACATTGCAGATGTCCACTTAAGACTTGACTCAGGGACCATTTCCGAATTTAGAATGATCTTATATATATTTCATACACGTGCATTATCGAATTGAATCATCAACAAACTGTGAACTGCGACGATTTGTTATTAATCATAATTTATGTAAACAAATTTATTCTTGATATTTCATTCCGCTTTGCTAATAAAAGAAAAAACAAGTATTTAAACAAGGACATTTTTCATACACAGACAACAATTTCATTCAAGTGGTTAAAATGGTTTAGAAATTTCCCAATAAATTTTTTTTAAATGCTTGTTATAAACAGAATTATGAGCAGTTACATTTAAAAATCCACATAAAAGCTGTCAAGGTTAGATTTTCGTGCATGAATTATATGTAACTGATTCATTAGTAAATTCTGAGCCATGCAGTTTTATACAAAAATTAATCTGAGTTTCTGTATAATTTCTATTTTTTTTTAATATGCGTTATTTTGCTACACAAAAATGTACTAACATAGAAGAAAAATGTTAAACATTTACATGTTTCATACGTTCGCAACGCAGTCATGAAAATTAGTTATTTTTATTTGGCAGTTTCATCATATTTAATGATTTCTGTTTTGAAATGCAAAATAAATCCCACAGATAAACATAAAAAATTGAAAGGCTTCCGAAATTAGATTTTCGTGCGTGCTTTATCGATAAATTAATCACCACCAAAATTCAGAGACTCATTCAGTTTTGTTCTTTTGAAAGATTTATTGAATAAAATATGACTTGGTAGCTAAAAGTCCTACCAGAAACAGAGTTAATGAATGAATTATAAAGGTTTCTAAATCATTCGAAAGATAATATTTAAATCATATTCTATTCTGATTATAGATGCTTCATGTAAGATAATCCAGCATTTCTCTTACAAATATATATTGTATATGTAAATAATGTAAAAGCATTTTCTGTGTAAAATTTTTATATATCATATTTCTTCAATTTAATTTAATTTTATAAATTTTTAAATTAAATCTATTTTAGCGAAACTATTCCTTATTTACATTCGACTATTATGTTGATTTGAATTGATGTAATTTCTAAACATAAGGTCTGTACTTATTTCTTGTCCATAACATTTCAAATACGAGTTTGATTGTCCGTAAAGAAATGTAAAACTAGTTAATCAGAAATTTAGATTAAAATGTAAATCCGTACAAAAGAGCCGTAAATCATTTTCGGTTGAATTAGAAAACAAAAAGAATAAATATTAATGTGACAACAAAATAACAAAAAAGCACCAAATTTTATAATAGTATATATAAATTTTAATAACATTTCAAAACAAATTTTTGCATTTTTTCTTATATATATTATCATCTGTTATAGAAACAAAAATCGAATTATTTCTTGAAGATATAGGTTTGAATTAATTAAGAATGTCGTTTCGTAGATTGTGATCCAGAAACTGAATTAAAGAGAAAAAATAACAAGCAAAATATGATGATATGATGATTTACTGTAATACATGTTTCTTAAATTGAGTCCAATAAATCAGTTGAGTTTCTTATATTCAAGTTTTAATTTTAATTTTGTTTGGTTTTAATTTAATAATAACAAATTTCTTCATTCCAGTTAATTATTCTTTATAGCGATATTCCTTTCCTATCCATTTGTATTTAAAGTATGTCTTGATAACGTCCACCTGCATAACCAAAATTTTCAAAATTAAAGACTTAAATCAGGCTTTAAGCGCCTAATATAACATGTGCCCTCTTCATTATAACATGTACCTCGTGGAGAAAAAAAAGTTTGTGTGATTAATACTTTTCTAACAGAGACCAAAAATAAAAAATAAAAGTCGATAACCTTATTCTCTACTTTCTGTGTTGGAGGTGTGTTTTAAATAGCGTTACGGATTTTTAAGGTTAAATAAATTTTAATATCCTATGTAATGTGAGTAAAATATCTTTTTTATAAGATACTATAAAAAACAGTTCCGCAATGGTAAAAAGTTTTTCATTATCTATGGCTGAAATATGATTTTTTTTTCTAATATAATTTTTTTATTTACATTTTTAGTTTTGTTAAATAAATGCGTGCACATTTCATACTTAGTGCAACTACCTAAAATTTATAAATTTTGTAAAATTGAATACATATATATATATATATATATATATATATATACAGTGGTGACCAAAAGTGTGGACATTTTTTTGAAAGTTTCATGTTTTTCAAATTTGTGTGCTTGTAGAATATATTAATTTACACTTAAATACAAACGTTTATATATCACATTGAAGGTAATTTACTGTAGAATTTAATAATAAAAACAGTATTACAATATTTGTATTACAAAAACAGTTATGCAACTAAAAGTAAGATCTATCTTAGATTTGCATTTTTGAAAGTGACACTTACACAATCAATACTTAGTAGGATAACCCTTATTTTTTAAGACAGTTTCCCAGAGTCTTTTCATCGAGTGAACGAGTGTTTGGAGTTCATCTTTCGTAATCACATGGTGCCAAGAATCAATTATAGCTTCAATAAGTTGTCTTTTATTGGATGGACGTTTTTTTCGTACAAGAATTTTCAAACGTCGCCACAAATTTTCAATTGGATTGAGATTAGGGCTGTTTCCTGGCCATGGTAATATATCTATGCCTTTATTTTGAAACCATGCTTTGAATACTTTTTCTGTGTGGCATGGAGCTGAATCCGGCTGAAAAATAAATGGTGCGTTGTTGGGGAAGAGATCCCTGATGGAACGTATCAATTTTGGTTCCAGGACAGTTTCGATGTATTTTTTGGCATTCAGGATGCCATCAATCACTTAAATTCGGCCCACACCATCCGCAGACATAGATGCCCAAATCATGACATTTGTTGGGTTTTTTGTAGTTGCTTCAATGCAATCAGGATGAAGTGCTTCTCCTACTCTACATCTCACGTATTTTCTACCATCACTCCCAAAGAGCGATATTTTACTCTCATCGCTCCAGATTACTTGCTTCCATTGATTTTCTGACCATTTAATTTCTTCTTTTGCCCACTTAACTCGTTTTTCGCGATGCTTTTGATTTAAATATGGTTTATTTCCTTGGAATTCTAGCTTGTAGTCCAAATCCTGATAACCTTCTTCTTATTGTTCTTGAACTTACTGCAATACCGGCTGCATTCATTTCACATCTAATGGCATCTTATGAAATTTTTCTATCTTGAAGGCATATCCGTTTAATTTTTCTATCGGCAGTAGCACTTGTGCATTTTTTTCGAACTGTTTTGGCCTTATTTTCCACTGATTTCGTTTTTTCATAACGTAAACAGAACTTTCGTACACCAGAACAAATCACTGAACCACCAACTTGTCTTGCAATTTCAGCATAAGAGAGACCATTTTCTCTCAATATGACAATTCGGCTTCTTTTTGTAGATGTCCAGTTAGTTCTTCTTGTTGACGACATGGTTTAAAATTAGTTTCATTAAAATAAAGGGACTTTAAATATTCAAAAACAGCAATACTCTATTTAATTGTACTAGTATGCACCATTCCGCAAAATATTTCCACAACAATAACTCTTTTATCATCCAAATAACCTAAACTATAGTAACAGACATTTTATTGGTCTTCAGAACAGTGTTTGTGATTGGCTAGTACGCTTTTATTACAAAACACGTCCTTATTCAAAAGGATTTGTGTTTGTTTGTTCTACTAAAATGAGCATAACTTTTTTTGTAATACAGATATTGTAATACTGTTTTTATTATGAAATTCTACATTCAATTACCTTTACTTTGTTATATAAACGTTTGTATTTAAGTGAAAATTAATATATTCTAGAAGCACACAAAGTTGAAAAACATGAAAATTTCAAAAAATTTCCAAACTTTTGGCCACCACTGTATATATATAATGTATTACAATCTTATTAACATAAAATTAAACATATATATATAGTGTATATATGTATAAAAGTATATTATATATATGTCATAGGCTAATGGAAAAATCCTGCTCTTTGAAAAGAGCCAGCCTAATTAAAAAATTATTCGTTTTTTTTTTTTTTTTTCAGTCAGTTTGATTTTTTTCAGGCTTATTGCAAATATTCTGTGAGGCTTTGAGCTAATTAGAAAATAATCACTTGTTTTTCAATCGATAAGATATTTTTTTAGGATTACTGAAAGAAACTATGAGGTGTCAGTCTAACTGTAAAATGACCATTTGAGTCTCAATCCGCCGTTTTTTCTGACACGTTGCAATGAACCTGTTCAATTTTGGCCCACTTAGAAATGACCAGAAGTTTTGATAAATAGCCTTGTTTTATTCAGACTTATTGCAATAGATTTAAATTTGTGAATGCTTATATATAATTTTAGTATAAAAAATATTGGCAGCATCTTGAAATTCGTTAAAGAAATATATCATAAAACTATCTTATTGACAGATTTCATTAATGCGACTGAGTGTGTAAGGTTAGTAGGTACTACATTTTTATTTTAAAAGTATATTTTCCGTAAATACCCTGTGAAGAAATACCAATAAAATCTGCAGATGATGCAAATTTTTAATGCTGTCTCAGCTTTACGCAGAGAAAAGCGTTGCTAAATGAAAATAATTGTAAAAACTATATAAGAAAAAGGCTGTATTAATAAATTCCGCAGATGAAAAATATTTGTATTGTTTTGTTTTTCCAGCATTGCACAGTGAAGATGCGTTCCTGAATTAAAATAACCATAGTCTTAACAAATCATATTTAATACAAACGTATAACAACATTGCCCTATTGATGACTGACGAGTGCTTTAACATGCCGTAGGTGAGTAAGCAGCATACAAAAAAACTTTATCGTGTTCTTTGTATATTAATAATTTGTTTTGTGTTTTAATTTTATATAGTTTAAGTGTATATTTTACTATGTAAAGTTTCTTAATTTTTAAAGGCCATTGCTATGTAATATTATGTAAAATTTGGCCAGAATTTTGCTTGTTAGTTGTATAGGTTCTTTTGATTTAAACCTATTCAAAATTGTTACATGATTTGTTTCAACTGGCTTAAATAATTAATTTATTCAAAATTCACGGAAGAATACAATTCCTAACGTGGATCATGCAGTATCAGGTTTCCAGATGGTGACTTCCACAGTGAGTGTTTTTCCACATTATTCATTGCTAAATAGCAAAGTGTAGACTTTGCGCACATGCTTTGCAGTCTACCAATGAAATCGTAAACGTTCTGATGTAGAAGATTAGTGTTAGACATATAACAAGCTTATCAGTGATTCGTGTAGTTGGTACAAGAACTTTTTGTTTATTCTGTAAAGAACTTTACTTTCAGACACATCTTCTCGATTTCTATCATTCTAGGGATGGTGACGAGTGTACCAGATTCCCTACCTTCAGAAAGCCTCAAGCGTGGTGTTCCACCTGGACTTTCGCTTTTCAATGCATTCGTGGGGGGGATGCTAGAGCGAATGATTTCGTTCAGCGATTTTACATCATCAAACGTTCAATTACACATTTTTATTAATTACATTTTTAGGTTCTGTCACAATTATTATATTTTTGTGTATTTTCTAATTAAATTTGCAAGTTTATGTATTTTCCGGTATTCTCTAAAATGCATTTAATTTTTTTTTCTCGGTTTTTCTACTTTTTCCGTGAGCTAACTTGGCAGGATGTAGGTGGCAATTTTCAGAGCAATAAAAATCGCTCCACCAATTCCGATTTAAGTATCTTACTTCGTGGTTCGTTTTTCCAAATTGTCAAGAATATCTCAATGGTTTGTCAGTTTCTTGTGAATATATTTTGTGAGGCCTTTACGAATATTTTTTTAGGGTAGTAACTTAGACATCGCACATTGGTTCTCGCAGAAAGCCGAGATCTCCTCTTTTCTCTATAAGACAGGACTTGTCTTCCAAAGATATCCTGCAGCACAGCCATCCGAGGATGCTGTGATCCGAGGATTTTGAGATCCTGTAAAATGTTGCAATGTCCGGGAACCAGCCTACTATTTTAGTAGGGAAAGCAGATTTTTGAAGGGGGATCTAGTCTTGGTACCCCTGTAAGAGTATCATTCTTAAAAACGTTTTTAACTGAGACAGTAGTCTCATACTTTTCTGCTTGCGAAGTTACGTATCAGAGACAGAGGTCTAGAAAAGTAGAGTTATGAGCAAATATACGCTCAGAAGCCTCTGAAAGAGAAGCAAAAGTTTTGCATTTTATTAATTTCAAAATTAGCAGTCAAAATTAGCATTAATTTCAAAATTGCGTCCGATTATTAATTTAAATAATGGACGCGAATTGTTAAGTATTTTCAAAGACAATTCTAAGGATTATTTAACGTGTTGACATTTTCCAAGTTATTCTTCTGCCCAGGACGATGTACTTTAAAGGTACATTCTTCTGATATTTGTATTATTCATTTTATGCGTTTTCTAAGAACCGTGAGCTATAAGATGTATTGTAGTTTTTGCACACTGTAGGCCACAGTTCGGGAGAATTAAATTTTATTTTTTAACGGCCACTTATTATTTTAGTATTCAATTGCCGATATGGATAATGTGAGGATTTATATAATCTCGTATCAAAAATTGATTAATAACAGTGTAACTTTCATAGAAGGAATTTTTTTCATTACATAATTACGGGTCTTAACTGTTTATACGCCATTTGCCGTCGCCTGTGCTATTTGCAGCATTCTTTAATTTGTAATTTTTATCGTAATTTTTGTATTTATTTATTTATCTATGTCTTTTTGTAAATAAAGTTTTGTTATGACTAATTTTATCTGGTTATTATTTGAGCATCATGAGTCTGGGTTTGTTTTTGTAAAGGATGGAGCAGATTGTGTTTGGAGTTTGATAACTAGATATAATTTATATTTAAACTGATCTTTGGTTATGTACTTATCGCCTTTATGCTGGGTTTCCGTGGTAAAACATATAAAACGTATGCGGTAATACCTTCCACATTTTAATAATTAATTTATCTGGCTGCTCAAAGTCTGGCCAGGTATCTTCGATCACGTTGATTATGTTCTTTTTTTAATCAATCAATATATATCCAACAGGTTGAATATATAGAGGAGGAGAAGGGACATTTATTTATAACCAAATTATTTAAATACTTTCTCCCCTTATTATATTTTTAATACTTTTTCCTATTCATCTAGATCGTTGGGTGGTTTTAAGACAGGTAGCTACCATTTCTTAATAGGCCTCTTTTATACCAACTCTTTGCTTTTTATTCATTTAAAAATTAGCAATTGCACCACAAATTTATGTAAAAAAAAATATACGTAAAAGGATACCAAAAAATATTAATCTTACTTATTAATTATGGCCGTAGAATGTTCACTAATAAGGCAGTTAGTTAACTTAGATGTATTATATATATTTTTTTCTTATTCAATAATATATCTTTTCTACCTAGTGCTGTGGTGAATAAACAGCAATCTATGTTGTCTTCAGATTTTCTTGTATATCCTTACGGGAAGGAGGTATGCAAATTTTACCTATAAAATAAAAAAATGTTCAGTAATCTTATTTGTTAACTAGGCGCATAAATAAAAACTGTCAATAAAACAGTTTTCTTATCTTTTTGTATTCATGTTCGTTCAGCAACCAATCTTGGTACGTAATGCTAATAAAACATTAAAACTCTGCCTCATATGGAGATTTTAGTAATACAGAAATATTCTTATATGTTTTTTTACTAAGCAACACATTTTCTCTACGTAATGCTGGGAAAACATTGAAAATATGCCTCATCTGCAGATATTATTCATACTGCGCTTTTCCTATATATTGTTTATAATTATTTTTATTTAGCACACGAAATACTTTAAAAAAACATTAAAACAATCAGCCTCATCTTCAAATTTTACTGATAATTCTGCACAGAGGGAGGACGAAAAATATAGCCTTAAAACAAATATGTCGTTTTCAATAACCTTAGACACTCGGGCGTATTAATAAAATCTGTCAATCAGACAGTTTTGAAGTTTTACACATATTTTATAAGCACTTTAAGTTTTTGATCCTATGTTTTCCACTAAAATTATACATAAACATTCAGTACTTTGAATTTATTTAAGCAAGCCTATATAAAACAGGCTATTTAGAAAAAGAGCTGGTCATTTTCTAATTAGCCTACAACTACATACGCTCTTTTCAGTATATGCCTGAAAATATCAGGTTGATCGGAAAGAATGGATGGAATCTAAGGAAGATGACTTTAGCCTGGCTCTTAACAAATAGCTGGATTTCTCAATTGGCATATCACACACACACACACACATATATATATATATGATAATTTTTAAAGAATTGTTTTAGAGGGTGTAGTGCGCACGATAACAAAGAATTTTTGTATATGAAAGTAGTGTCTAATACGTATTTGCATTCAAAAATACATGGTGTAACATCCGCATATACCTGCCCTTCAAAACTTCAACTAAATTCTAGTTAAAAACTTACCGTTCTGAAATTGAAATGTAATGATATCCTGGATTCGATGGCAATGTACAGCATTTCGGTTCGTTGATCGTATCAACTGGCAAATACTTTCGGAAAGAGGGAGTGTCTAGTTCATCGGTATTTAGAAAAGTACGGTAACATTCCGATTCGAGTGCGGCACCCTGTATTTGTTACTGAATCAATGGATTGTGAACTATGTTTCCTATACTAAAAATGCTTGTTGTTTGTGAACTATCTCTTAAAATACGCTTAGTCTTTCGTCTATCACTCTTTATGTAATATAGCCATATCTCTAAAATTTTTCTTTCTAAAAACAATATGTATTTAGACAGCAAATACTAATCTTAATAAAAATAAAAATATATTAAATTCACAATTTTATTAAAGATTATCATTAATACGATGAAAAAAAAGATGTTTTCCTCCTTTTACAATATAAAAGATTTCATGTGAATTATAATCATTAACTGAAACCTTAGTAAAGGGAAAATTTAATTACTTGAAATTCTTTAGAATGTTCTCAGGGAGAAAACTCGGAAACCATAAATCAAGACACTTATCTTTATCTAACATAAGAGACTGTTTTTACTTACACCTTGAGATCATTGTTAAATTTTCAAAAGAATTCTTAAATGTATTTTTCTTTTTTAGTCTTTCAAAAGCGGTCGCTTTTATATTTTTTCTATGATCTTGTTGCTTTAATTTTTGAACGATGCATTTTCTAGTCTAAGATATGTTTAAATTTAGATTTTCTTATTCTCAAAACGTCGAGTGAAGAATTTCTGTGACGAAAGTTTTTTGGTGTGTGTGTGTGTGTGTTTTGTGTCTGTATGTCCCTGACGAAAAATTATCCAATTTAGGTTCATGTCTGGTAGGAAAGTCAGTCAGGTACTCGGGATTATCGGGTGTTTCGTTTAATTTGGTTCATTCGTTCGAAAAATATAGAATGTGTTCATTCCTGTTATAATGGGGGTTTTCTATGAGCATTCAAACAATTTTAAAGCTTTAACAGACACCCAAAAGAAAATGGAGTATTTAATTAATTGATTTAAATGTCACATTATGGATGCAAAATTTTCGCCATAGCTATTTTTAATTAATCAAATGTGTGAAATTTTGTCAATATGTTTCTCAGCAATTCGCAATTGTCTGCAAAGTATTTTATTCAATTTTATACATATGATCTGAAAACATAAAACATTTTCTATATCAGTTTTGAAATTTAGAAATGACACATATTGCTTCTTTTTTTTTATCATTTAAAACTTCCTTAGTAACTGCATTTTATAGCATGTAAGGAAATGTAATCTAAATAAAATTGAGAATTTTTTTATAGAATTAAACTGAATTACAATGATTTTAATAACAAAAGGCTTATTTTCTTGTGATTTCGATGTTCTTTTTCTTTCAAAGTAGTAGATCAGAATTTGTTTAGATAAGAACAGACTTTTAAATACTTTATAATTACCTCTAATTTGTTTTTCATTCCAAACTAAAATTATTAAACATGTGGATCTCTGTATTATGTATGACTTCTAACAGGAGCTCACGATTGCACGAATATCAAATTTTGGTTACATGAGATTTTATTAAATTTCTGAAAATGAAGAAGATGTTTCGTGGTAAGTAAGGAAAGATAAATAAGTATTGTTAACAGGATATGATAAATCTATTGTGTGACAAGATGCTGATATTAATGAAAGGATAGTTCAAGACGGACCCGTCGCTATATTCGAATGTATTAGAGAGTACGGTATCCAACCCGGGTTTCCCTGGTTGCATAATATAGGTAAAAACATTCTTTTTTATTGTGCTCTAAAAGATTTTTTATATTAAATATATTTTTTTTTCGGTTGCTGATTAACACCACCAAGCAGTATTTTTACATGAAAAATATCAATTATGTATTCAAATAAGTTTTTAAAGTTATCATCGAGCCAGAAACTAATAGCCGAAAAAATCGCCAATGATTTCAAAGCTTACAGCAGCCTTTTTGAATAGGATAATTTCAGTGGTTTAAGTGCATAGTTTGATTACATATCTGGTAAACATGTGACTTATTTATATTATTTTATTATTTTTATTTTTTTATTGATATAAATTTAGTTCTGTTAATAAATATCAGCCGGGAACAAATACTTGACTATTTACATTTTGTTAGATGCAAACGGAATAATCTTTCGTAATCGGGCTGTACCCACTAAAGATAGATTTTAAAAGAAAATCATGTTTGAAAATTATTTTTAAAACCATAAAAAATCCGTCAAATGTGATACAGTTTTCAAACAAATTGGATTTGAAAGAACATCTATTTTCATGTGTGGCGATGTAGTACGCGAAATTATGTAATGTTTAGGAGGTAAACAAAATTCAGCAAAAGCGAAAATTAATAGTTAGTTGTTGTCATTATCAATATGACGTCAGTATTATTCATGGACATATTTTTGCTTTATTTTAAATACAATATTTGATAAGTAGAATCCAAAGTAAAATTAATGAGACAACAGAGGCGGGGAAGAATCCCTATTAGAAAATGCATTTTCTAAAAAAGTACAAGAAAAAAGTACAAGAACAACAAATACTAGAACATCATAGCGTAAAATCTTGTTCAATTAGACATTTCTTTATAGTGTCATTTCTTAAAAATTGCAGAAAACTAATTTACTATCAGTCTCACATACAATGAAAAAAAAAGAATTTAGGTATGGATTTTAGATATTATATAAATTAGGAATAAAATAAAAATGCGATTTCAACACCTGACGTTTAGGCCTACGATCTTATACTGTTTTTAAAAGTTGTAAATAAAAAAATGTTAGAAAAGTATACCTACATCCTAAATTTTATTATATTTTCCTTAGAATAGAAATAAAACAATTTAATAATGATTGAACCAATATCTACATTTTTCTTCATACTATATTTATTAACGACAGAATTATTTTCAACATTCAATTTAGGATTTTTTTTTTCAAATAGTCATTTATTTTTTTCTTGTATGTCAGCTGGAAATTTTGAATACTTAAATATTTTTTTCATTTACTCTGAAAAAAAGAAAAGACAAAAAAATTGAGTTTACGGTATAAAACTGGCATCCCAACTGCCAATATTATAACGTAAAATCAACAGTAATAAACAGTAAAATAAGCAGTAATACGCTTATTGCGTACTGCTTATATTACTGTTTATTACTGTTAATATTACGGTATAATACTGGTAACTGGGGTGCTAGTATTGTACCGTAAAATCAGTAATTTGCTTTTTGCAGTGTAACTAATTTATTAACCTGCTGTTTGTTTATAATTATATGATTACAGTATACTTGACTTTTTTTATTAAAATAACTCTTATGTTATAATCGGAACAAAATTATTCGTTTCATCTTCTTATTACAATATCAGTATAATAGCATATCTATCTATTAGCGCTAATCAGTAAAGTTTTAATATTTAATACATCAATTATGTAATACTTATTCTTGCATTAAATTTTTTCGATCAATAATTGTCTTGTTTGGAATAATAATTAATAGATCAGTAATAATATAGGAACATGCAACACCAGAGAATGTTTTCAAAGGATAAATGCATATAATAGATTTTAGATAGAAATATAGAACATTATTTGGATAATTAAAAATACACTCAATTAAATTTGCTTTACGTCACGAATATGAAATATTACACACAAAATTGTTACTTAAAATCTGACTAAATTAAGACATGGTATTAGAATAAATAATTCATCAGAAAATGATACTCAGGCAGGAAGGAATAACTTTAAACCCCCCTGACCGCCGAGCAAAAGGGCAAATTTGTAATGTTGTTTTCGCTGTAATTTTTTTTAAATGCTTAAAAAATCTGAATTTTCAAACTTGATATAAAAAACGTAATTACGTATATAAGTATAATCCTTGAGAGTATCAATCATTACTTGATATTTTAAAAATGCATTATATTTGTAGAATTATATTAATTTAAACGAACCTTGTATTGCTGTGAAACCTACACCATAGTAAACGGATATATCAGGTCGCGGCAGTGAGAAGGTTAAATTGAAAATATAAACATTAAATTACGGCACACTCAATAAAAACATAATCGCAACGTACATGGATGGCCTAAATAACCAATTTGAAAATTAATTCACAAACATCTTAGATTGCAGAGTTGAATTCGAATAAAGGCGGATGCATGATCCACTAAAACAAACAGACTCACTGGAATAATAGATTAGCTTATTTAAGACTCAAATGTTGAGATAAAAATTTTACAGGTCATAATTAATCGAGATAGGTAGAATTATTTAGATTTCAAATATAAAAATCTTCCACAAAATATCAATTTAACGGATACAAGTCAAGTCAACATCTTAATAAAAATCAGAATTTAATCTTTTTTTTCGTTCCGATCTGCGGGCACACAACTCCCTAACGAAATGCATTACTGATAGATGGTCACGTGACTTGTGAGGAGGAGTAACTAAATCAAGAGGATTAAACTTTTCATATAGATTTATGTGAGAGAAACACCGTGTAACTTGAATACAGTTTGGTGCTCCTTGGACCAAGACATAAAATGTTTTTATTCACTCCTTGGTCTTTTGTGTTAATACCTAGCGCTGTTACCCATTATAGTAAATGCAATGTGAATGATAAATTACTGATTAAAGACTTTATTTCGGGGGGGGGTCTAAATAGCAGTGGCGTACCTAGAGAGAGGCTAGGGGGGGGACGTCCGGGCCGTTTCTAGAATAAAAATCTTCGACTTATTTAATGGCAGAATGTTTGAAACTTTCCTCGGTAAATTAACGTTGTTTGTAAAGCTGGTGTGATATCTCCCTTTCCTCCTTATCCACACCCTTGCCACGTCCCTACCAAATAGTATTCCAGATTCCAGGTAAACCCAGTTTATGGTATATAATATAATCAACGATAGATTTTGATTTAAAATAAAGGAATTCAGTGTCAAAAGAATTCAGTATTTAGTTACAATATTGTTCCCCTAATTTATATGCGGGTCAAGTCAACAAATGAAAGCGTTTCCATTTTTATACTCTAATGAAGGTAGCGAAATAATTTTTACATAGAAAATATAACTGAGTCAGTAAAAGAATAAAAGAGTTAATGAAAAAGTTAGTGTTCAAAATTCATTAGTAATTGTATGTGGAAACATTTAAATTTACATGTATATGTTTCACAATTATTACATTTGTTGCATTTGAATGTGAGTTAGATATAAGTATTCTATATAGATTTAATTTAGTTGTTATTTGTGTTTTCTATTGTATGTGTTTCAAACATATTTTAAAAGAGGAGCAATATTGTTAACTATGGATATTTAAAATTGACTATCTTAATAAATCTAAAAGAGATACAGTGAAATTAAAACTACGCATTTCTATGAAAATGTGAAAGAAAGAATAGTTCATTTCATAAAAAAGAAAAGTATATTGTCTTTGAGTGACTGCAAAAAAAGAAGCTTCTGTTTGACCGTTATGTAAGTATGTATATGTTTCTTTAAATGTCCTCTATTTTCTCAATAAAAAAAAGTATTTGAATGTAGCTTTTTAAACAATAATTCTAGTACAGATGGAAGTTCTAAGCCAAAAATTTTCACGCACAGTGTATAGTTTTCTTATAGAGACGCATCAAATGTTTTATATAAAATCTTTCATAAATATTATAATTATTTTTTTCGTTACAAAAAATAATAATTTTATTTCACAAAAAGTATTTTAAAAAAGAAGAATTATTGAACTTTTCCTTATGTTTTGAAAACATAATTTGAAAATTCATGTCAATGAAATATCTTTCATTTCAGTTAAATTTGTTTATTTTAAAATATGTGAAAAACATTAATATATTTTGAAAGAAAATAAAAAGAAAAGTTTCATATTTTAGATTTACCTATTTACAAATTTGTGAAAATATCAGGAAAACAACAAAATAGTCTATAAAACAGTCCGAGTTCTTAATGGACTTTTCCCCATTTCTAAACACTTCCTTCTAAACCACTGATGACGACAGCATATGACAATCACGTCGGGATATTCTCATTTTCAAAACACATCACGAACGTTTTCTTTCCGAGATTGTCCTCGTCAAAGTCCTTTTTATTTGTTTTTGCTTTATTTGTTTTATTTTAAAAGTATGGAATGATTTACTCATCGATTGTAGTTTATATTTTTGTTTCATAGCAATAAAAAATCGCATATTTTTCCTAAAAAAATACTTTTTGTAGGGTAAGACTTCATTCCGATAAAAAAGTGTGCTTTGTACAATTCTGAATATCTATATATTTAAAAAGCAGCTGTGCTTTCGTAATCTGTCCTGGGGATTTTACTGAACCAATTTTAATAATATATTTTTTAACTGAAAGCTGATTATTTTCAGATGAGCCAGCACTAGCTATTTTTATAATATTTCGATTGTTACATTTTAGTTTTAGACTGAAAACATATTGCTCAAATTTCTTTAAAATAGCGGCAATGGTTACTTTATTTATTATGAAGAAAGATAAATGGTATTATTATCAATTTACTGGATATATCTTTCTAGATTTAATGTTTTCATTACCATTAAAATAAAATATTTTTTTCTATTTCAATAGATGGTGTTTAATAATTAAACAACAATTATCAAGGGACTCAAAAGCCCAAAAAGTAAAATGACATACTTTTAAAATAAACCTTTAAAAACATAAAAAAGTAACATTTTCATATAATTGTGTTCAGATGACATGATTTACAGAGATCTTTTACACAATCTCTCTAAATTAGAGGCGAATTTTCGAAACCAGCTATAACGAAAAACTGTGTTATATATGTTGTTTTTAGTTATAACCTCTTCCCCCATCCCCTCAAAACATAACAAGTTAACTAAATTAGTTGTAACCTAACTACATTAACGGATTATTAACTTTATTCTAAATTTCAAGCATTCTATTATATGAGTCGAAAAAAAATCACGTTAATTTCTTTCTTTTAAAATATGTTACGAAAATGTAATACATTCATTATTCAATTACATACCTTCACTATTAATTCAACTTTTACACTCATCCAAAAAATTAGATCATGTAATGCATTTACATTCCTCGTTTTCCCTCTCAAACAAATGGTCGTTGATAATGGTCACTGCATAACCAGACATTTTCATCTGCCCTGCGAGTCTGTCTGCATGAGACACAAATTTTGTGGGCCCTCTATCTCAAGAACTAATGCAGATATATTAGTCAAATTTCATATTCTGTTATATTTTGACATAAATGAATCTTTAAAATATAAAATGCAGACTTATAAGTATAATAGAACTTGGTTACAACAAGAATGAATGAACCACTGGATTTTTTTGTTATAAAAAAGTTATCTAAAAAACGAGTTCAAATTCTGTTTATTTATCATGTGGATAATACATTACAGTTTGATTAAATTTGAAAAATGCTGAATTATCACACTTTTAGAGGTAATTATCATTCTTTAATTAAAGATATGAAAAAACATTATTAATTATAGCGTGTTGTTTAATTTTATCTTTGTAATAATTTTCATGCTTAAGTAATTTAATAAAAAAACAAAAACAAAGAAATAAGAAACATATTTTTTCTTATCATTCATTAATTATTAGTGGATTACAGAAAAGGTTACATAACTCTAAACCTCTTTAGAATATTTTCCCTTACCTGCTCGGACATTGCTTCTAATTAAATTTATTGCACGAAAAATATGATCACTTACTTTTTTTTCTTTTAAGAATTTTATGGTGCGATTCAAGGAAATGCATATGTCATATTACAGGTTATTATCTCACACTCAACTTTAACACAGTTAACCACAGTTCTTCATTTTAAGGAATAATGCAAATGCAGTACGAAATGGTATATGTTTTCGTTCAGCAGAATAATGGTCAAAAACGGGATTTTATTGTGAGTCTGCAGATTATTCGCTCGTTATATCCGAGTTTTGCTTATTATAACCAAATTTTTACCAATGTATTTTTATGTTGGACTAACAAATTGTTATGAGTTGCAATTTTTTCAACTGGACGAAAAACGTCCGGGCCAGGATTCGAACCTGGTATCTCTTGGCTGAAGCTGCCATGCTCTACCAACTGAGCTATCCCGGTCGAATCTGGAGGGCATAATTCATCCAGTTAACCTTATTGATCATAACATCTGGTCTGATATTTGAATCAGCTCAACAGAATAGATCGCAGGTAATGGAACTCCAGTAAACGCTGGATACGTGATTAAACTAGATTAATTTTAACACAGTTACAGGTCTGAATCCTGGCCCGGACATTTTTCGTCCAGTTGGAAAATTACAACTCATATGATTTCTTTACTAATTGTGTTAAAATTAATCTAGTGTAGCAAATTGTTCACTTATTCTTTGTTTAAACAGGGTTCTCGTAAAAAACGAGCTCTCTATAATCGAATTCAACTGTATCTACTTTCAAGAGCGGTGTACAAATCAAAATTTATGAAAGGAAAGACACATAAAATTGCATTTGAAATCGAAAAAAACGTTCTAAGTACAGATATAATAAATGAATAGCGAAATAGCACCTGTTCATAATGACCGTATTTCAGTACAGATTAAGAAATATCACATTTCTAGTAACTTTTCCGCAGCGCTCAGATGATAAGTGAAACAAAACGAATAATCGTTAAAGTTGTTTAAATGATTTGCCAGAATATTTTTTTTTCACTCAGTGTCTTTCAAGATATCGTTTCATGTTTAAGACAATTGCGCTTTTGATATCATTTCGCGTTTTGAAAGAGAGAGAGGGAAGGACGAGTTTTCTATTATTTAGAATATATCCGGAACTTTTGGTCATAATTGAAAGTTTATTACATATATTTATCGGACATTATATCATATAGCCCTATAACGAGGGGGCACCTTAGCTCATTTCGAAAGATTTTTGTTTAATAAATATAAATTCATACAAATTTGAAGTTTGTTAGCAAAAAACAGACTAAGTACTCTCCGTGTACGCTGCCGAAGGCAGTGAAGCCCCCTACGCTTGGTTCGTATGCATAGATTTTGGCTTAAATGTATACAGCCATATAAACTGGATGGTGTACGCTATCTAAACCACTATGACCAACAGCATTAGGTTGGTTTGGAAATATTTCTCTTTTAGGTAGCTTTCAATACAAAAATGTATAAAGCTACCTATTGCAGCCATTCGGAGGAAAGCAGTTCCGGAAAATTTCGATATATTTTCACCAATCATGACCCCCAGACCCCAAAACCACCCTCCGTTCAAATGTTGATTTATATATATAGATATATCCATATATATATATATATATATATATATATATATATGACATATGTCATACGATAACGCTCGTATTTATAAATCGATTTTGATGAAACTAATTGTGTGTATTAAGGTCACCAATGTCTCGACCGAGTTCGTTGGCCAGCTTGGTCCGCCATCTTGTTTCAAGATGGCGGCCACTTAAAGATTTAATAAATATTTAAAACTAAAATAAATATACAAAAAAGTTAAAAATTTAAATTTATTTTTTAATTACGTGTTAGGCCTTGATACAAGGATTCCAGAGCATTTTTTGGTTTACCTCTATCTTAAAAAATGGCTGAGATAGAGCAGTTTGAAATTCTAAGGTGGCTGACATTTTGAAACAAAACAGCACATTAACGCGATTACTCGCAAATTATTTTCTTTCATCGTTGTAATAATTTTCCCAATCATACGCGTAAAACTATATATTCATATACGTTAGCGCCAAAATTGGCGACATTGGCGACAAAATTGGCAAAATTGGCGACAAAATTAGCAAAATTTGTGACATTCGGCGAAATATCGCCAAATTTGGCGACCAAAATAAGTCTTTATAAATGAAGCCAATTTGGCTATTGCTCAATAATTTGGCGAAATTCTCATTCAAATTCAGTATTAACGAATCTTTTGTAAACGTTTCTTTGCATTTTAACTTGCTGTTTTCGTGTAACATTAGCTAAAATTTTAAAACGAAGATATAGGAAAGCTACCTTTTCCTCCCGGTACAGGCCGGAAGGACTTTTTAAAAATCAAAACAGACATGAACGTGTGTAGGCAGTAGGCGCCCTATCTCTATTTTCAGTTGGATGGATTGTCTTATTAAAATATAAACAAGAAAGAACAATAATGCGTGAAAGCATAGATTATGAAACACTTTCCTACACTTCCAGAATTCTTTAACAAAATTTTGCTGTTTAATAAGGTAAATAAGATAAACCGGTAAATATTTTCGAGAACTCTGATATGGTTCCAATTCGAACGTCGACGTTTAATTTCTCAGGCCACAGATCGAATTTTGAAAATCGGCCAAAGTTATTACCTCTTTCTCACTATCTGTCTTCTGCTTAAGATCTACGTTTGTGACGTACTCCTTTATAAATGATCGAGCCATTGGCGAGAAATCTTGTTCGTTTCATTATCAGATTGGAGTCGATATAAAAGTACCTTTCTCCTTTAGTTCTCAGCGCTTCAGTCACAGCAGTGTACTTGAGTATGCCTGCAAACGCCATTTTTTCGCTGTAAGCAAAACTGTATGCATTTTGTCTGATCACTGAGAAAATTCGATTAAAAATCGTTTTATGTTTTATTATATGGAAATAAATCGCTTATCGACAACTAGTTATGAAATAAATTTTATGGGGTAATCGCTGCTACCGTTTAGTCCAAATATTTAAACATTTGTGGCCTCTTTTCTTGTGAATGTTTACAAAAAACATTATTGGAATGTTAAATTTTCTAAATCTTCGTTGTTTATTAAGTCGTTGCATATATATTTTTATCTCTAGTATGTTATACTATTAAATTCCTGTAAATTAGGATGTTTGAGTATTATTTCCTTAAAGTAATTTTTTTAATACTACATAATTGTACAAATTGTTTGGCGCTCATTTATATTTACGCTATCATTGATTTCCTTCTTACATTGATTTATATCCCACTACGTATTTTCGGAGATAAAGAGGAAACCTTGAATTATTTCAAAAGCATTTCTTAATATTTTAAATAAGCCATTCGGAGAGTATTGAGAATTTGCATATTTTACTTAAATCTTAAATCATAGATTTCCTTTAACGCATTTATTGGACATCTTTTGTATTGTACTAAAAATATGCGAACACCAAATATAATATATTGCAGAGGATTTGAAGAAGAATTTATTTAAAATTACAACTTTTTTATACAACTAAAAGATTACAAGAATATTTATATTTGAAATATATTTGGCGAAATATTAAAATATATTCACTGAAGTTGTTAAATTTTGTTTCACGTGTTACAATTTTTCTTAAATGTAATAAAATTCAAAAATCTTTTTAAAGCAATATTAAATTGTTAAAAATATTTATATATATATATATATATATATACAGAAACACGCATACATATATATTATATAAAATGTATCTTAAATTTCGATATTTTTTCTCAGTATAATTTAATATTTACGACCTTCAAATAATTTTACTTTACTTTCCATTGTTTATTACCACTTCTAGTATTTTAGGTTTTCCAAATCAAAATTCCTCTCATTTTATAAGATTCTATTTCTGTCATAAACCTAATTTAACTTTCAAAGTAAAGCATTCCGAGAATTTTTGCTGTGATTTCACTAGCTTATTACATCAAAATGTTCCATATGGTACTACCGAGTTCCGGCAAGAGTGTTGATTGACTGACATAGTCTTGCGCACAGCGTAATTCCGTGTTTTTGTGTTTTGATGCATTTATCGGTAAATAAGAACGTGCACCTTAAGAGAAAGCTTTTTTTGCTGTTTTCCTTTCCTATTCACCTCCGTGCCGTCATTGACGAATTCTGGAATTTATTTTCATTTGTGTTGTGAAGAACTTATAGAGTTATTACGTAGGTAAGGTTAAAATCAGTTAAGTTTTAGAATTATGGCTATACTATAGAGCCATTAGAAACAGTATAGAAACTATGGAGTTTGTGTTGAAGGTGTTTACAATACCTTGATACGTTGAAGTAAAATCATTTTCTGTAACAGAGAGTCTTCCTATCAAACTTATTTAAATACTAGCAGACTACGCCCGCTGCGCTGGTCGGTTTCTCCAAAAGAACCTTGAATCAAACGAAATATATCGGGAATTTAACCTTGTATTTTAAAGTAATCTGTACCTTTATCTGGAATATCCTAAAATAACATAAAAACGGATACTTATTTCACTAAGTTGTGTTTTTTAATACGGTTTATTATACTTTTACAATTTATTACTTACTGTTTTCCATTGATTTATATGTTTTATAGCTACATTTTTAATAACGTGAGTTAACCTATATTATTCACAACTAAAAAGAAATGGCGCATCTAGTATTTGTCGAAAAATTAAATAAAAATTATGCACTCATGACATCATAACTCACTTTTATATTTTAACAGAATAATACGGCTACTACAATTTGTGACTCGTGCTGACACATTGCTGTTGTTATTATTTTTTTACGTGTGAAGTTTTCGCTATATGGTTCTCCATTGTGAAATTTGGTAATTTTTGAAATTCGATATTTGAAAAAGTGCATAATCAGTGGATTTGAAATTTATATCAAGAAAAATACAATTTTTTATCTTTCTAACGCAGTTTGTCTAACAATTTTCTGATAAATACTTTTCGAGCAATTAATTTTTTCAGTAACTTCAAACGTTTCATTTTCCGAGATTAATCTGTGGCAACGATTATCGAAAATCCCAGTCGTCAGCAACACGTACATTTTTATTAAAGAGGATTTCTAATAAAATAGGCTCTGAAGTGAACTGCTTGCTTTTTTCTGCTGTTGAGAAAATTTTCTGTGGATCATGCAATTCCTGCAAGGCACATTCTGCTTCAAACATCGACTGGAATATAGCAATCATAACAAGTTAAAATCTTCAAGTCCCTGTTCTTCTATTTAAAGGCTATCTCTCCAAACACAACACGGTCTGGGTATAACTGAGCAGAGTCACAAGGATGGTCAACCGCTGTACCCAAGTTCTGAAGAACCTTTAATGCGCACGACCAAGAAAGTCCTGTGTGCACTACGGCCGGTGAGGACGCCACCATCTGCGCACAACACCAAATTCTTCCAAGAGATTGATGACATAGGGCGCTGTAGAGACACCACCACTTCACATTTCGGGATGTTGCAGAGTTCCCCAGCAGCTTCGGGAACCAGACACCCATAGGAGAGCTGGGCCCAAGGCCTAAGTCAGGTTTTGCCGACACTCACTTACTATATCAACGCCTTCGGACATCAAAAATCTATAAGCAGGTCTCTCTCTAACATGTCTTAAAGACAAATAATGTTACATAGTCAGTTTAAGAACTAAACTTACATAAAAACGAACTTAAATATATAAAATAAAAGGATGTAAGCAGCATTTAACGACTTATTTAGTACATCGTCGAGACCATTAACTAGTAAAACCACGGTTCATAAATAATAAAACATAATTCACATGTTTTAACGACTTTTTTTTTTACATTTTCGATTACAAACACTAAGCAAATCCAGTTGGTAATATCCACCAAGTCCCTTTTATATCCAAAACTATGCCAGTTTTAATAATAGTCCACCACTTGAAAGAAAGTTCTAAATACTGTCAAATAAATGACTGTACAAGTTTTATGGACAAAAATAGAAAGAAATTAAGCTTCATCACCAGACTAATGAAATAACCAAGTGAACAATAATCCATTGTATTCTTCAAACATAGTTAAAACAGTACATGCCTAGTTTAGTAACAAACAAATAATGAATGTGTTTGGATTGTGTTTTATATACAGTAAATGCCAATTAGACGTATTTGATTTTAACACCAAATATACTCAAAACCTGTATATTATCATAGAATGCACTCCATTCAAAATATTATAGTTTTCCGTAAGCTTTGAATAGTTCGCAGGTTCCAGAATAATCCTTTGCAAGTTTTTACGTAGCGTATATTTTCTAAAAAATCTAAAGTTATGCTCATTAAAACACACGTACGAAAAGTGCACAACTGTGCCCGAGAGCCACAGTCACAACTATCTGTTTGTATTTTACATATTTTACACAAAAAGTTTGGAAAACTCCCATGGCATGATAAGTAATGTGCAAGAAGTTGTTTCGCCCTGACAAACTCCCTGTCAACATTCTTAAAAATTTCGTAACACTGTCTACCCTTGTCAGATGCAGACCAGTATTCCTGCCAATCCGACAACATCTTCTTTTTGAAATACCTTACAATAAGGTACTGTAACCAGTGAAGGTGGAAGCGTAACCCGATAATCAATAGCATACATAACCTCCAAAATGACTGATTTCGCTAAAAAGTCTGCTCGATCGTTACTTTCAAAGCCAATATGTGCTATGATCCATCCGAGATATAATACTTTTTTCAGGATTTTCCATAAAAAGTTTGTAAATTAAAAACAGAAGTTCATTAGTGGGAAAAAAATTATCAAGAGCTAAGACCGACAAAAAGGTATCTGTATTTATTATGACACTTTTAAACTCAGAGTGGACCAACCAGAAAATCGCATGATAAATAGCAGGTAGCTCTGCCTGATATATTGAATTCAAATCATTTAGTTTAATTCTATAGACATATATAAATGAGCCCTTCCAATAAACTGTGAAGACTTCTGCCACTCCCAAGGGCATACGAGATCCATCTGAATAAACTACTGGAAAATCGGAGTCTGGAACAACCTCTGTGACTGGTTCAATTAATTTTAAATTATCATGACCTATTACTGGAAATTCATATGTTCTAATATTTATCAAGAATTCATATGCGTCAAACTCTATATTATTGGAAACAATTTACCCATCTTCACTGACAAAGATAAAATTATCGTAGTAAGCTTGATATTTTATCTTCAAAGGGGGAACACCTACAAGATTACATAGAGCATCCGTTGAAGTCGATCTATATGTCTTAATCACTGATAGTAGACCAATCTTCTGGATGAGCTAAGCCGTTTTAAATCCGGAGTCTTCAAACCATGCTTGATATCTACCTTTACACGAGGGCTCGGATAGCATCTGTCCAAGTTTGCATGTATTTTCAGAAAGATGCTGTCCGTGTAAAGTAAAAGTTGTCTTACTATCACAGATCCATACCAGATCTTGCGGTAACCCGATCTTGCTGAACACCACTATCTCTAACGCCAATTTTTCGAATATTTAAAGTAAATTGCTTATTTTTCTCTATTTTGTAATATTTATCTTCAAGCCCAACTACTCACAGATTTCTGAATAATGATTTAAGTAATCATTCATATTAGTCTCTAACTGTGGGGGCTGTCGCCCTCAGCAAACAAAACGAAGTAGTCTACGTAGGAGATGACTTGATCCGAATGTTGTCGATATGACTTCAACAGACGATCTGCCACCACAAGCCATAAAAGAGGGCCCAGGCACGACCCCTGGGATCATCGCTGGATTTAACACAAACAATGCAATACCAAGTGCAAAACTAAAACCTATAAGTATCTTACTTATGCAACTCTTGAAAGCCGATCTCAAATACAATGGAGGACGCAAATAGTCAATTATGCGTGACACGATATGCCAATGTAACTCGTCGAATGCACCGTCTATGTCAATGGATCCCACAGACCAATATTCAGCATCACAAATAATCTCTTTAACTTTCTTTTTTAAATACAAAATTGCTGAAACAGTTAACATACCTTCTCAAAAGCCATGTTGGGATATATCAAAGCATCGAATAAATTCCAGTCTCGACACAATTCTAACTTTCATGACTCTATCTAAATTTTTTCCCAAAATTGGAAGAAGCGTAATTAGGATGTAGGCCCTTGGGTTTGATAAGATCTTCTTTCTTTTCCAAAAGAAAATAACTATGCCTTTTTTTAAAGCAAGTAGGGATAAATCCCAATTTTAAACAATCATTAAATACTCCTAAAACAAAAGCGGGAAAAGTTGTGTATAGATTATTTATCACGAGAGTGTCCATAAGGTAATAGCCAGGTGCCGTGTTACTTCCCTGACGTTTCAATGCATATTTCAATGCACGATGTGAAACTGGTTTAAAACCATGATCTGTAAATATTTATGCATCTGGAGTATATTCAAATATGTTTTGTGGAATATTATCTAAACCAAAATGTTCCTGCTTAAGCCGCATAGCCACATCGTTGCATGAGACACAAAAAGACGGTGTTATTTTCTAGTGTAGGAAAGATCATTTCCGTATGTTTAATATTCTTCCCAGCGATATATTTGAATAAAGTATCATAAGCATCGCTAGTTTTTTCACAAAAAATCATCCATGCAGATCTTTTAGCTTTTTTTAACATTTTTCTTATAGATATTTTTTACTTTTATATATGCATATGCATCCTTATATCGCGTTCCCGAAGGACCTCGGAAAGCTGCCTCTCAAATGTCAAGGAAGCGCCACTGCTTGGGTTCACTTACTTTCGAGACTCAGTATCCGCCTAAGGCCTGGTCCTCCTGCAGCCGAGAAGCGTCCAAAGGAGTATTGGCCCAGGGACATAAAATCCATGAGCCAACTTCCTCGCCGGGCACCTTTTGGGGATTGTGATTCGTCCACTTATCTGTCTTAGTCATGTCACCATGCCAGGCTTCCGGTCAACTTCTCCACTTAAGGGCCCGAGTCACAACCACTCACCCACGGTCTGGTTATAACAAATTAAATGTCACAGATCCATTAAAACATGCAGGTTATATATATATATATATATATATATATATATTTGTATTTGTATTGTTTATTTTATGGTTTAAATTATGTGGTACATTGTTAGCACAATTTGGAATTTTTAACTTATATACATACTATACACTGTAAAAAATGACCAATGTTTCTTATTTTATGAAAATATGCTATAACCACGAACGAAAATATAATATAATCTTCTGAGTTATCCGAAATTTCAAATAGCAAGTTACATTGTCTTTTGAATCCCCAGAAACGAATACATTTTCAAAATTTAAAGAATAATTTATATAAACAAATTATATTTAGCTGCCCGAATTTTTCAGAAACGTTTCCGAAGGGTTTTTATAGTGTTGTATTAATTAATGTCCTCAGCCTGGAATACCTGTTTTTCGAATGCTATCAATTCTGAAGTAAACATAAAAATGGTTAACAGACAAACATGCAAAATTAACTGCGTTAACAATAATATTAAAATTAAGATTATTTCTTTACTCTTTCATGTATAGATTAACTTATGCGGCTGAAAACGTGTACTTGAGAATGGATAACATTCGAAAAACAGGTATTCCAGCCTGAGGACACTAATTAATACACTATAAAAACCCTTCGGAAACGTTTCTGAAAAATTCGGGCAGCTAAAAATAATTTGTTTTTATAAATTATTCTTTAAATTTTGAAAATGTATTCGTTTCTGATGATTCAAAAGACAATGTGACATGCTATTTGAAATTTCTGATAACTCAGAAAATTATATTATATTTTCGTTCGTGGTTATAGCATATTTTTATAAAATAAGAAACATTGGTCATTTTTTACAGTGTATATATTTCATTAAAAATATGAATTCTCAAATGCTATCCTTAAAAGAGGGTTTATACTTAAAAATTACAAACAGTATTAATCCATTTAGTAGAAACAAAATAACTTTCTGGTTAAATATCCAAACGTTAAATTTAAAATACACAGGTACAACGATAGCCTTTTCTCGTCAGCGGTTGGAAAGGTGTTATAAATAAACAAACTCCGCTTCCACTTCAAAAATGTATTTATCTACTGCAGGTTTCAAATGAAGAATCAATCTCACATTATATTACAAATTTAAAACGTACTATAATATTAGATTAAAAATTAAATTCGTTCTGCAGCATATATAGTGATGCTAAACTTAAAATTCATAAATAAATAATATAATATAAATAAATTCAAACAATATTTAAATAGAATTATTCATTTTAATTTATAGGATGCAAGTTGAATACGTCTCCACCTACACCTGCTGGCAGTAAAAATGCCAAACTATTCAATATATTCTCTTACGTGGCTTGAGCTTCGGCAAACATCCCTCACCTGGGATGTAACTAACAAGGAAGGTCTCCATAAGCGCATACTCAGAAAATTTTGGAAAAATTAAAGAATGTTCTTCTCATGAGTATATATACGTCCATAAAAGAATTTCATCGAACCTCGATATAACGTCCGTAAAAAATTGTGAAAATTTCGTTTATTTGGCGATTTATCACTGGTTGGCGACGGAATAAAATTAGAAAAATATACGATTTTATGAGAAATACTCTTTAAGGAAAAACTTTTCATGCTGAACTTGTTTATGTAAGTTTAACTTACATAATAAATAATTTTTATAACTACAATTTTTTGTACACATTTATATGTATATATAATGACATTTAAAGATCGTAATTTACAATTTAAAACAAAATTTAAACTGATTGAAATTGTTTCAAGCTCAAAAATAAGCCCGATTCTGAACATATTCAATTCAAGGAAAAAGTATTGTTGCTATGGAAACAAAGACTTCGTAGATTTGGAAATGTATAACGAAAGCGTTTATCATCCGGCTTTTCTTTTTAAAATACATTCAAAAATTACTTATATAACCGGTGAAGCCGTTTAAATTAGAAAAAAAAAACGTGGAATGGTGACTTAAAACCATGTCAAAATTTCCTTCAATCGGTAATAGAGAAAAAAACGTGAATGATTTATTTAATCTGATTTAAAGAATATAGTAGAGAAAGAAAACCAGTTGATGATAACCTACAGCGCCATCTGTCGGTACGATTTTAAGAGTTTTTTTAAACTACGCCTAAAAAATGTCCATTGCTTTGGGAGCATACTGGTGATTTTTCAGGTCATTTGAATAAATGGTTCTTTTGTTATAGGCTTTTACTTTCACAACTTTTAAAAAAAATCACCCTGTACTTTAAAAGAAAGTTGGAAATAGTTAGGATTGGTGAAATGATTATATTTGGATGCCTTCTTCTGGAATTTTCTACATGATGCATCAGCATTAAAATCTTGCAAAAAAAACAAAAAAAAAAACGGTTGTTGTGGGAGCTTGGAATGAAAGAAGAGGTAAGAAATAATATTATTGAAAGCTGATATTTTTTGATTACGGAAAGAAAATTCATCTTAGTTATTCCCAGGTAAGGGATGTTTGCCAAAGCTCAAGTCTCATAAGAGAGTATTTGAAATATTTTGGCATTTTTCTTGCTAGCGGCTCTGTGAAGGAGACATTCTCAACTTGCTCTCTATAAACTAGTGTTTAATAATTCTATTTACATATTGTTTGAATTTATTTAAATTATGTTGATTATTTATTAATTTTAAGTTTCGTATATCTGATTTCAATATATATATAAGCTGCATAAGTTTGTTTATTTTTACTCTAATATATATTACCGTTTTCATTTTTTTATTTAATGTAAAATTGATACGTCTTATAAGATTGATAACTGCAGTAGATAAATACTTTTATAATGAGGTGGAGTTTGTTTATTTTTACTCTAATATGTATATTACCGTTTTCATTTTTTTATTTAATGTAAGATTGATACGTCTTATAAGATTGATAACTGCAGTAGATAAATACTTTTGTAATGAGGTGGAGTTTGTTTATTTTTACTCTAATATGTATATTACCGTTTTCATTTTTTTATTTAATGTAAGATTGATACGTCTTATAAGATTGATAACTGCAGTAGATAAATACTTTTGTAATGAGGTGGAGTTTGTATATTTTTTACGCCTTTCCACTCACTGACGAAAAAAGGCTATCTTCTTACCTGGGTATTTTAAAGTTAACGTTTGGATGTTTAACTTGAAAAGCTATTTTGTTTTTTGTGAATGGATTAATACTGTTTGTCGTTCTTAAGTATACACCTACATTTGAGAATTCATACTTTTAATGAAATATATTTGTTGCATTTATGTGAGATGCTATAGCGCCTATTATGCAATAATTTTCCTAAATAAATATCTGGAATGTGTATATAGATATATCATCACTTTTTCAAATCAAATCTTTAAAAAAATTAATAATAATTCTATAATGATTGATAAAAATGTAACTTTCAATTAATAATCACCATATATCAAAAATATTTAAATATTCAATTACAAGTAGTAAAAAGGTTTTTAACTATACTTTTTAAAGAAAAACATGTTCTGCAAATTATTTTCCATGTAAATGCAGTGACCCTTCTCTAAAAAATATATTAATTCTGTAATCACTGGAAATTTATATACTGTAAATAATTTCGCATTAAAACCCTCTGGTTGTCTGAAGGCTCTCCTGCATCTTCATAAAAATATTTGTAAGACTTAAAATAATTTAAATTTTCTTTCCGTGTTTGTTTCTAAAATACACTTCATATCTCTTAATTTTACATATATCGTAAAATAAAATTTTATTAAAAATATTTTTGTCTAGAGCCGATTTAAGTTTTTTTGGAGAAACTGAAAAATACGGGCAAAACATCTTAGAGGAATACCAATGGGTTATGGAACAAAATATCGGCTCCCTTCTAAATTGAATATTAATAATATTGTAAAAGAATTCAAACATGATATTTATTTATTTATATATAAATTTTCAATCACTTACAATAAAACTCTTGAAAATTTTAATCAGAGGAAAATATTGTTTATTCAGGAATTAACTATTGATTTTAAGAACACCATTTCAGCTTTCGTTACCATCAGTATGAAGCATTTCTTCCAACAAATTTCTAATTTTCAAATACAACTTTTAATTACATATGTAGAGAATTCTTCAAGTAAATATGCTGTCTTATGCAAATAATATTATCAACTTCTTACATTCACTGTTTCTTCTTATAATTATTTTCAAGAAACTAATGATAACACACTGATAATCGTAAAATTCATAGTTATTATAAATTAATTAATATTCCCTCTAATAACTTTAATTATGTAACAAAATTTCATGAAACTTCAATTAAATTCAGAACAGTTACTATTGGATGAATACATATAATAATAAATCTAACAAATGTCTATTAAAAATATTCAATAAAATACACACACATACAACCACGGTACATAACACACATTGTATAAAAAAATTGCTTTCTTTGGTCAATATTACCAATGGCTCAATGACCTTAAACGTGTAAAAATATAACACAGTATGATTTCAAAGATATTTTTAATAACATAAATGTACTAGATATTCATTATATAGTGAATGCATTGTTTAAAAGAAATCAAAATTAATTGACTCTTCCTATACATATGGATGCTGCGTACTTTCGTACACTTACTAATTTCAGTAAAATTATTAAACAACTAATTTTAGATGCAATACAACATGGTTTTCCCAAAAAAATTATATATACTCTGATGTATTAGTTAGTCCATGATCTAATCTACTGGACCGTTGGGTGGTTAGATGTTAGAGTATGAAAGATTGAAGTGCTGTTTGGACAAATTTAAAAGTTTAACTCATTGCGTAATTTTACATCACAAAAAAATATAATAAAAATAATAATAAAAATAAAATAAAATAAAATGAAAATTACAAAATGAAAAAAATTATAAAAGAATATAATAGGACGGCTGAGAGGACATATATTATAATATGAAGGGATGGTGGTGTTATATGGATAATTAATGCGGAACGGTTAATTTATTATCTATTTTAAAAAATTAGAAAGAGCGTTATTGACTTATATTGCATGCATTCATTACTTGTTATTATTTATTTGATTCAGGAAACTTCCTTTCTATTTAACAGAAAGGACTTCATATCATCTACTTTAATTTATTAATATTTAATTAAATTATTTGATTTGTGTGGGACAGTGTCATATCTAAATCAGTTCATCTGTCATCTTACTTTAATATAACTAAATTTGTCTTAATTAATGTTAATTTTTTATAGATATGTAATATTATTCTTCACTATCATAGAATTATTTTAATTATTTACTTTTATTTTTTTGTAAATGCCTTTTTATTATATTTTATACATAATTTATTATTCTCTACTTTTGTTAATATGTTCTTCAACCTCTTAACTTTTTATTCATTATATATATTAATTTTTTAACTTAATTTAGTTACACAATTTAATTTGAAGGATTTTTTTTTTTTTTACCTGTCATAAATAATTCTCATTTTCCATATTGTAATGCCACTAGCAAGCAGTTCATTAGAGAAACGTAAAAAAATTCGTTTCAAGTATTCACCAAAAATATTTTTACTAAAAATTTTGCTTAACAAACTTTATTTATCATTTTCAAGGAGTTTTGCTGGGGAAAAATCTATAATTCAGTCAACAGCAATTTGATATTTTATAATACGTGTAATTAACTTCGTTTTGTATCTAACTCTGGTACATTTTTAACCATATCGTTGCAAACGATTCTAATATTTGACGTCAAGCATGGCTGTGGATCCGATTACGGAAGATTGGTAAGATTTTATTGGATGCAAACTAGAGGCTTATATTTATACCAGAATCAGCTGTCGACGTTTATTCCAGGTTAATGGCAACGTGATTGCAATTGATATACAAAACGAAAAGTTGATGAAAATAACGTTATTTTAATTTTATTTAAACAATTCAGCTTTAAAAATCCACTTTTTTATGAATCAAATTTCATTTTAAATATGAAAGTTAAACACTGTTCTTTGTGTACAGATAGTTTTTATTCCATTTTTGTCTATATTACTCTGCTGGAATATAAAGATAGAAAACTGTAGTAGACCTGCAGAAAAAGACGTATATTACGAAATATAATGTAACGTAGAGGGAGATTGTATTTAATCTACCAGAACTACACTTTGTACATATTATAAAAGACCTCAGAGGCCCGGATTTCAAGAAGTACTAAGCGAAAGTGAATAACCCGAACATTATTTAAGTTGAATGGTCAATCTCTGAAATGATTGTAATGCTCTCTTTTTTAGTAGTGTGGTGACTAGAGAACTTTTAAATTTCTGTTGGTAATAACGGTCACATTTCCCTGCCAAACTCTACTATAAATTATCAACTAAAAGAGTTGATTCTTAACCCTTGAATAATTAAGCCTGAAAACTCCGTAGCATTCAAAATATGACGAACGTCGAACGCGAAACATGCTGCGAGATTATTTAATACCCTTTATTCTACCTACTACTTGTCAGCAGGACAATAAGAGGTAAATGTGAAACCTCCCTAACATAACTAGTACAAAAGTCTCCTACCCGTTGATTCCAATAATCAACTGCCCTACTACAGTAGTTGTATATTTCGGAGGGGGAGAAAATAGAACAGGCGTTCGGCCGGTCTGCCAGAAGTTTGATTGACCGGGCGTCTTGGGCGTTTTAGTAGAAAAAGTGTTAATGGGCCGAATTTTGTCTAAGGCATAAGAATTATAGGGCAATGGCGTTCGTATATTATTCAGCGATGCGGATGGACTTTCAGGTGAAGGCCCATATTACTTTAAAATACAAGGTAAAATTCACCATGTCGTTTGATTCAAGGTTCATTTATGAAATGGACCACCGTAGCGGGCTTAGCCTGCTAGTATAATATAAAAGTGGTCATAAATTAGAACAAACATTACCATGCTCAAAAATCTTGCAACATTGTTTCTAAATATAAATAAGCAATCAATCACTCTGACGAACAAAATATATAGATAACTAAACACTGTTACTAGAAAAAATAAATATAAAAGTTTAAAAAAATTTAAAAACAAATACATATTTTTAACTAAACACTATTACTAGAAAAAATAATTATAAAAGTTAAAATAGTTTTTAAAAACAAAACAAAAAATTTCTAAGCATTCAACGTTTTTATTGAAAATTACGCCCCATTCCATTATTTTAATTCATATTTTTTCACACAAATTGCTGTTAAAATACATTAATTAATTTCGCATAGGCATCGAATTTAAGAAATCACTGCTTTTTTATATATTTGGTAGAAAGTGCAAGCATTTTTTTTTTAATATAGCAACATGAAAGAAAAAAAAATCAATCATTATTAAATAATTTTTTTTTAAAGATTTCTATTTCTTACCGTATAATCGTTAATTATTTAATACTAAACTATTAATTGATAAAACCATATATATTTTTAAATATTACACTCTTTATTTATATTTATTAATTGTTTTCCATTTTTTAGGCTTTAAAAGGTTTAATTGTTCCAGTTTCACAGCCATTTGGAATATTTTGGTGCGTGTGTTGGCGCACGCCAAAATATATTTCCTTTATTGTTTCAACTCGTATACAATTGTACCAGTTACAGGGAATATTTGGCAATTTATCACGTGTAGCGGGCTAACGGAAAAATGCCTTAAAATAAATGTATTAATGTATTCACAATGAAGTTCTAAATATATTAAAATATTGTATTGTCTTCGGAAACACACCTGTGAAAGTAATTTTTCTAATCTAGCATATCAGGAACTGTGTGAAAAAATAATCAAAAAATTCCATCTTTCATTTAAAATCCAGGTTGAGTTAAATAAAAGTGTGTACAAATGATTAACGAAAGATAATGAAAAACAGAACGACTGTGGGCGTTGATATGAAAAGGTCATACTGCCTTTATTTCAAGCTAGTTTTAAAACAATATAACTTTCCCATTGACCTTTGCGAGCCATGAGAATGTATGCTGTAATGTAAGCCTATATTAAAAGTAGGAAAATTGGACTTGTAGAATTAGATTAGTTATATAAGCACGTGAAAAATACAGAAAAGGAAAAATAAAATTAAAGAAGAATTGTATATCGATCCATAATCAAACGTTAGCTAATACATAATTTTTTATTAATTATTGAAAGATACCTAATAACGATGATTTAAAATATGGAAGAAATACCTGCAAACAATCAGGTTAAAAAGAAAATACAATTGTAAACATGTTCGGTATATTCACTGCAGCTAGAACATACCAGAAAACTAAAACTGTCATCTAGTAATAATAGAATAAACTAAAAATATAAAGTAATTTTTTTTTCACTTTTCAGCCGTTAATGACAAAATTTTCAAATTCCTTTTTCTTTTCTTTAGTTAAGCTTGTTTAAAGCATGTCATTAAATGGTAAACCTATGCTGTTGTATTAAAATAATAGAATATGTTAACACTTTCATAGGTCATGAATAAAAGGTTAAAAGGTTTTTAATAAAAAAGGTCCTTGGATATGGTATTTCACAATACTTTATTATATTTGTTGTTTTTTAAATGAAATTTAAGTTATTCAATGATATACATTAAAAATTCATACTATTATTTTAAATATAAATTCACTAACGTCTGTATTGTGTAATATAACAAACTGATCTTCTAGAAATACTATAATGTAATTAGTGAATCCAATATCAAAAATGTTTTTAATATTTGAAATTTTTCTGGTAGATTGCATTTTGGTCTTCTTATAATCATTTCTGTAAAACATCTATAATAAAATCAGATTAAATCATGCATCGTATTGCAATCACAAAGAAGCATAAAAAATACAGTTGAAACTAATAGAAAAAAATTGTAAAATTTGAAGTAATATCTCATGTTTTGAAGTACTTTCTTATAGAATGGTCTAATATATAATAAACAAATACACTTTATAAAGATTATATATGTCCTTATTGAATCACTTTTTGATATACCGAAATTGGAAAACATATTTCAATGGAAAAAGAAATATTTACACCAAAAAAATTATTCTGAAACTGCAATAGAAGAAAATTAATTCCGTTTTCCATTTTTTTTTTCTGAACTCTTTTCAGCGTAGTTGGAATTGTTTATGAAATCAGTTTTTCTGTCTGCTTTCTGTCTTCCATCTGGCAGTACTCTAACTCTCGGCAATATACTCCGATTGTCATGTAATTTTTATATGTTTTTGAGGTTTAACGTAGAATGCTGGTATGGAATATGAAGTGTTTAGAATTTACAATTCGTTTACAGGGGCAAATTACATTATAATCTATCGCATTACATTATAATCTATGGGGAAAATCTTTTTTGGTTCATTTTATTGTGATTCGTTCTTCATTTCTTTCAAACGTAATAAGATTACCATAGATCACTGAGGTAGACTACCAGGATTCAAAATGAGTGTAGATTAAGTAGCATATATAGTTCGTTTACAGGGTCGCACAAAATAATTTTATTACATTATGATTTATAGTAAAATATATTACGGTTCATTTTAATGATTCTAGAATACTTCACACATAATTAAGGTTAATAGGATTGCTAAGGTACACTACAACATGTTTTCTATAGGTTATGGTGCCTGTAGAATTTTGTCGTTCATTTGCAGAGGCGCACAAATTAATTCGGTTACGGGTTTGAATGGGATTGATAATTGCTGGAAGTGTGCTTTCTGCTGTAGTAATATATGCACTTAAAGTTTTCGAAAGAGTAGCGTTAGAAATGGAAATTGTTACTCATCTCGGAGACCAAAACAATTGCATAAACTCTTTGTAACAATTTTAGTGTCTTGCAATCCACAAAAGCTCGAGACTTTAATGGTGAGGTTTAAAGATTATCATTCAAAAAACATTTACATACGGTTAGTTCAAAAGCTTTGTCAAAAAATACTGCTATCAACTGCACTTGGAAAAGCTATAAAAGCTATTGAATTGATTTTGAACATAAATAATCGCTGTTTAACTGACTTTAAAAATATGCCACTATTAAGTGATTTGTCATCACAGCCATTTAAAATTGAAGATGAATTACCTGTTGATATTGCAGCCCTGAGACAACGGGTTTGCGACAATGAATTAATAATGCATTAAGATCAAAATTTAGTTTATGATGAAGTTTCGCTTTTTGTTAAACAAACTCATCTCGTTTCACAAAAACAACCAATATTCCATTGGTATTCGGAAACGTAATTATTTATTTAATCTTTGTTGAACTCTGTAGAATTGTTCTTTTATATTTCCATTATTCAAATTGGATATAATATAACAAGAATGGCATTGAAATTTTATAATTTTATTAATTATAAGTTGTTCAAGGCGTTTCAGGATAATTAATACCATTGTCCCACAACTTTTACTCGTAATTTATATAAGATTTCACAAATTGGTAGAATAATGACAGGAATTTAAAAAAATGCATTTTAATATTTTGAAGAAGCTCCATAAAACAAAATTAATGAAAATAAAGCTTTAAAGAGTAAACAGTTTTTTTTCTTTCTTAGATATCATAAAAACTTCTGAAGTCATGAAAAAAAATCGCATTTTTTAAAAAGATATTCATTTAAATAAAAATTGTACTTCAGTTGAATAATTTTTTCCCAACAAAATTCAAGTTAAAAAATTGAAATAAAGTTATCCCGATTGTCAACACTTACGATGTATTTTGCAATTTCTTAGAGAGAAACGTGAACAGTAGTAAGAACATGAATAGTAGTACCATAAGTATTTCTATTTATACCAGTGGAACCAACCCGAGCTTCCCTGGTTACTGAATATACATCTACGAGTACACAACATAGATGAAAATCATTTTTAATTGAAAATTCTAATAGATCCCAGCTAGAAAAAGTTTGCAAAAAAAGTGCAAAAAAAAAAGTGCACAAAATCCGAGCGTATTTGGCACCTCTACTTGTGTATAAAAAGTGCAAACTGAATTCTGCAAAAAAAGTGCAAACTGAATTCTGCACAAAAAGTGCATAATCAGAGGTGCCAAATACGCTCAGATTTTGTGCACTTTTTTTTTGCACTTTTTCTGCATACGAAACAATCCCTAAATTTTGCAGTTTTTACGCACAATCAGAGGTGCCAAATACGCTCAGATTTTGTGCACTTTTTCTGCATACGAAATAATCCCTGAATTTTGCAGTTTTTATGCACAATCAGAGGTGCCAGATACGCTCAGATTTTGTGCACTTTTTATTTTACACATTTTTTGCATACCAAATAATTCCTAAATTGTGCATTTTTTATGCATAATCAGAGACTCTGATTATGCATAAAAAATGCACAATTTAGGATATTTTTGGCATGCAAAAAATGTGTAAAATATAAAGTGCACAAAATCTGAGCGTATATGGCACCTCAGATTTTGTGCATTTCTTCAAGTAGATTTTTTGCATAGCGAACATTTTAAGCATATATTTAAATCAAGATTCAGCTTACTATGAAATTTACAGCTATCAATGTATAATAAACCCAGTTTTGGAAAGATGCATAATTATACATAGGATTATGAACAATAATTTTATCAGACATGGTACAAGTTCACCAACATGCGGAAAAAGATAATAAGCTTAAATTTAAATATATAAATTTTATAATTAAATATAACACTGCATACAATAAAAAACATGTCCAATATTGTTAAAACCCAATAAGAGAAAATTATTACACTTACTTGAAAAGAGCTGCACTAAATTCTAGTTATTAGTTGAAAATGTTTTAACTAATGTATTTGAACTTAGAAAAAAGGCATTAAAAAAAAAAATCAACTTTACTTATTTTTGTTTATTTACACAAGTGCGATCAGCTTTTTCTCATCATTTCACTTCCAATCCAGTCATTGAAAATTTTGATTGTTGCAACTGGATGCAATCATTTTTCTGATTGCAAAGAGCTTTGATAGACGACTGCTAAAATCTAGCTGCTGTTGGGAAAATGTGAAAGAAACCACAGCACACACAAAAAAATGACCATTGCAGTACAGCTGCTGCATTTATTTGAAATCACAACATAAATAATAAACTAATGGTACTCTGTTCCGGTAATGTAATGTATACAGTTCTTTAACAGACTGACCGATCTGTATGAAAATATTTTTGAATATTCCTTAAACCTTCTTACATCCATCATAATTTTCTCACAACATAGTTTTCAATACATTTTTCAAAAAAAAAAAAAAATTATATACACTTGTGAAGTGGACAAGTGTAATACACTTGTGAAGTGGACCAGTGTACCCCGGAAGCGGGGTACAGTGGTCCACCCACCGTGGTACAGTGGACCACTATTAGGTATTATCTAAAATACAATATAAATCTATTTTTCATTAATCTAATTATTTTTTGTTGCCCCTTCACCCACAAAATAACATAGTAATATAAATTTTGAAGCAAAAACAAAAAAGTTATATTTTGAAAATAATAACAGATTAATACAGGAACAATTGCAATTTAGTTGAAGTTATTACTTAAGTACAAAAAAATCCGCTCACATTTAAATTTGCAAATTAAATTCTTAAGTACTTATGAGTAAGATTGAGCCTGGAATTTTCAAGAAATAATTTTGAGTCTGAGAGCAACATTATGAAATCATTGACATCAACAGCAGATTCATCTACAGTTTCAGAAGAAATAAACTGATTTCCATTCAATTTGCGTCTCATAAATCTTACTTGAATAAAAGCATCAACAATTAGACTACAGTTATATTTATCAAAGGCAGTAAATACAAAACAAAATATTTCTTACTATGTTAAATAAATTGTTATTTTTATTTGTTTACTTTATTTTACAGTTAAATCTACTTTAAAACAGTCTTTCTTTATAGAAAATAAGCAATTATTAAATATTTTGAACATTCTGCATTACAGGAGCAGAGTGGATTGTGGACCACTGTGCCCCAGGAGTGGGTGGTCCACTGTACCCCATGTTGAAGTTCAATAAATAATCATATTAATATTGTTCATAGCTTTCTTTTAAACATATTAACTTTAAAGTAAAATAAAAACAAGTATCTTAGCTTTAGTCATATATTACAGATACAGAGGACAGTCAATTCTCAAATACTCATCATATATCACATGCAGATAGATTTTAAAAACCAAATTTTGAAGGGAAAACTTACGGGTATGTACAAACAAAACAAAAACACAATTTGATTATTTTTTTTTCTTAGAAGGACAGTAATTACTTTAACTTCATTTTTATAAACATGGGAAGACTTATTTTACTTTCTTTAATCATTGTTGAACGCTAAATTATACTTTGTGATAATTTAAGAAGTATTTTGTTTTGTTTATTTAAGGAGTTTAAGTATCTCCTTGGAAACTTTTTAATTTCTATGGAGTTTCTAAGTAGTGTAAGGCGTCTGTATGACCCCTGCTATAGTTAAACTGAAAATCACAAGTTACTGTGAAAATTGATAAAAGCACTACCGCTAAAAGCAGCTAAAAGATTTTTTTTTCCCCAAAAGCCGTAGCATTTAAGCCTAACATTTATAACTAGGATTAGGGTGGTTTTATTCCAAACAAACGTTCATTTACAATGTTTTTTAGAGAACATTACAACATAAAATTGAATAATTTACCTTTTTTTCTGTAAAATAGACAACATCAGGCGAGAAAAATTGGGTTAGAATCTTGTATATACAATTCTTGTTTACGCTTGCCTCATGTATCTCAACAACAGAAGGAAAGGCACCGCGCACGCGCAGATGGAAACTAATATATCCTCCACTCCTGTCGGCCTGTCACACTGTTCAAAAAATTAGCAGTTGGAATTTTATTTAATTAGTTTTAGAATATATGCTTTATGTAATTTAGATCATTTTCACTGTCTCTGGGAGATGTAGAATACCCCAACTGTGCATTTGATAGGGGTACAATTATAAAATTTCAAATCTTAAAAATTTAAATAAAAAAAAAAAAAAAAATTAAAATTTTTGAAAATTTTCCGAGAAGAAAATTTTGAGATATTCCTCATTTAAGTTTGTAATTTTTAAAAACTTAAAATTTTAACAAAAGTTTTTTTTTTTTTGAAAAAAAATTATTAAAAAAAAAAATAATGTACAGTAAAATATGTGTTTTAAAGCTGTATTTTTCTTTATAATATCTATATAATATATACATATGTACATACGTCCAATTCAATGAGGGGGTTACCCCCCCCCAATTGAATTATTATTAAAAAATGTTGAAAAAGAATTTAATCTTATATTATTAGTCAAATTGCAGGTCATAGAAGAACAGAAAGTGTGAAATATGTTTTATCCCCCCCCAGCCCCACCTTCACATCCCTCGAGGGGGTGAGGGAGGAAAATATTGCTGGAAGGGGGGCACGAATCTGTGACGTTGAAGTGTTTCTTTTTAGGTAATATTGTATTCTCATAGGAAATACATGCACTTTTGAAAAAATTTACAGATTTGAATTGGCACCATTATGCATAGAAATAATCAAAACTTGGAATATAGAAATTTTTACATCTATAAAAAGTAAAGACTTTTGTGCATAAAAAATGCACACTTTTTGCGAACACGGAACAGGCAGTTATTTTATGCAAAAAATTTGCACAGTTTTTGAAAACAAAAAATATGCACTTTTTTGTATGCATAAAAAATGCATATAATGTGCACACAAAGTGTACACTTTTTGAAATATTCAAAAATATTCACTTTTTTTGCACAAATTGTACACAATTGAAACTTTTTTGCAAAAAAAGTGCAAACATTTTCTAGCTGGGATTTTTTAGACTATGACCTAACAACACCAAAACGCATTTTCATATGAAAACATCCATAATGTATTCAAATAAAGCTTTGATTTTTTTTAATATATAAATGGTACTTTCGTATTAGCCTATGACAGCGGTTAATACACCAAAATATCGCCAAAGATTTCACTATATAAAGAAAACTTTTTGATTTTGATTATTTCAGTGATTAGTCGCAAAGATCAATTTCATACTTGTTAAATTTCTGTTTTATTTATATTATTCCTTTATTTATTTAACGACAAAGCTTTCATGAATATTCGCCGGGAACAAAACTATTTACATTATTTTAAGTGCAAGAGTGTCAATCTTCCGTAAGCAGGCTGCACATAATGCAGATAGATTAAAATGAAATTGAAAATTAAATTAAAAAACAAAGTATTGGTAAATTGAGATATAATTTTCAATCAAATCGCATTTGAAAGTAATTTTTTTTCCTATTAGAAGGTATAAAAATATAAATTGTGCGATGTTTAAAAGTTAATAAATTTGCAGAAAAGAGAAATTTATTATTCAGGTCGTTGCGATAGTCAATAAGACGTCAGCGTGACCATGGTTTTGCTTTATAATATAGATTCACAATTAATCAAGCATTACGAAACTTTATTATTTATCATTAAGTTCAAAAGTTTTTTAATAAGGTGCTTGTTAGCTGTTCAGCGTATACGACGACAGTCAAATTGAATGTTTTGACAGGCTGTTGAGTGAGAATTATATTAATACTTTTTTATAAATTTGTGAAATATGTTCTCTTAAATAAGTATTTTGTAATTACTATAATTTAGAAGAAATAATTTTTTTAATTACTTTCGCAAGGCTTCAACTCGGTTCGGGTTTTGAAATTTTTTTTTTTTTTTTTTTTTTTTTTTTTAAGACATACTTCCAAATTTGGCAGAAACCTACCTATAAATTGTTTTCTAGATAAATGTTATTAACAAAAAAATATACAAAAAATTACCCAAAATTTATTCGTAAAAATCACTGGTATTAAAAAAATGCACCAGTGAGAGCCCTACTTTCGACTTCATATTAAAAAATACGTATTTATTACACTAATTTTTAAAAAAGTTTTTTAATTTAATTTAGAGGGTTTTTTTAAGTATTCCATTTTTATACGGTATATAACTTTTATTCTGATATGGGAGACATTAGTTTTGTACATTTATTTATTTTTATAATTTAGAAAATTATAGAAATCCTAAAAAAAAATATTTGTACTATTTTCAGCATTTTGGAGAGAAATTGAACAGATTTACACAAGAATGTTACGCATGCCGTAGAAATCACTAGTATTAAAAATCATGAAATATGTTCTCTTAAATAATTTGTTTCTAATTACTATAATTTAGAAGAAATAGTTCTTTTTAAATTATTTTCACAAGGCTTCAACTCGGTTCGTGTTTTAAAATACACTTTTCGAACCTTTTTTCATTTTATATTTTTTTCTTTAGATATCCTTGGAAATTTGGCAGAAACATACCCTGAGATCCTAAAAATATCTGTATTATTTTCAGCACTTTGGAGACAAATTTAACAGATTTACACAAGAATGTTACGCATGTCGTAATAGGTTACTGAATAACACCTGTGTTGAAGGAATTTTAATTAGTGAAAATTACAGAGTTCCGTGAAATTAAAGCTTAACCAGTTGCAGCAGACTTACTTATTGCAAGCACGCGAAAAAGCAAAGAATTCTTTTAATTTTATAAATAGTTAGAGGTTACCTTTATTCTTTAGAAAACTTCGTCCATTAACATAGAGAGAAAAAGCTTTAAAATATTTAAACACTTTAACAAACATCATTACAAATCACATAGTATATAATACAAACATTTGTAAAAGGAAATGTATTATTTTCTGATAAAGCTTTTTATGATTAAGGTTTTGGGATTATCGTTACTTTCTTCTATTTACTACAAAGTCACGTACATGACAGACACGTATAAATTCGATCGTTTTTTAACTGTCTTCTTCGTCGAATATTCACTCTTGCATTTGTCTAAATGTGTTTATTATGAAAATTTAATTACATTTAAACTATGATTGATAGCTACATGAATGATGTTGCATTTAAAAGATAATTAAACGAAATATGTTTACGACGTTCGTGGAATTTAAAATCTGTTGATACTTCTGAAAGGTTTTAACTATATTTGTTGTCAAATTATTCACTATGTAAAAATACATTTCTCAAAATTGCTTATACAAAATTACTTTTTGTTCATGATATAGACACACTGTGGATTCACGATTTCAAACACGATTTCTAACAAATGGCTGTTCCTCGGAATTTGTTATACATAGTACACGCTATTTAAATTTCGTAATTTAGAATATGTCTTTGATAAATGTAGGAATTTTCAGAAAATCTTTTTGATTTGTTTCTTTAATAAAGAATTTCAATTAAAATTACTAAATGAGTTACACATAAGAAAATGTTGAAATATCTCATTCGTACAAAATAAGTTTATTACATTTGCGATTAATGTTTTGCTTTTTTCATAATACTTAATGATTTATGTTCAAAATAAGTAACAAATCCACCAGAATAACATATAATGAAAAAGACTTCTAGAAAGATTTCATTTCAGTTAGATTTTTGGGCGTGCCTTATCAGTAAGTGAATTAGCAGAATTTTCTGAGAATTAGCCTTTTGTTCTATTTTGAAACTTTCTTTGAATGAAAGTGTAATAGCTAAAATATGTATTGTGAACGCATACATAATGATTTAATAATAAATGTATTTAGGTTGTTTTAAATATCTTTCATTTATGCCCCATTCTGTCGCGATATTAGATATTTCATTTAAGCTGTTTCAACATTTCACTTTATTGAAAGATTTCATTTTTAACATTTATTTGTTAATTTTTTAAAGCTTTGTTGCATTTTATATTCTTTGTTACATATAGTATCAATGGTTATATCGCAGAAATTTAACTTATGGAAATTATAAGTTTCTATTTTGAAATTTAATTCAAATTTAATAGGAAATTTCAGTTACACTGTTTGATCTATAGTTTTTATTTACTAACATTCTGTTTTAGAGGGTTTAGGCTAGATTTGCAAAGTTTCTTAAAATTTTAAATAGTAATTTAACTGTATTTTTATCACTACTATCACTTATATAAAGTCGTATATCTATCTATCTATCTATCTATATGTGTGCATGTATGTACGCATATTCATTTTTTTTTAGTTATTTACTATTAATATTTTGTATTGGAATGATATTATTTCAAAAAAGAATGACAGCTCTCATTTTGTTTAAGAAATAGAAAAACAAAATTTAAAATATCCAAATATATTTATTGAAATTTGTAACAATAATTTCACTTGTGTTAAAACCCAGCAAAAATGATCTTTTAATCTTAAATGTTCAATATATTTTTTTTAAATATTATGCCACAGTACTTTAATTACATTGCGTTAAATAATAATGTGAATCTACGTGTGCATAAAACAATTAGAATGATTTTATTTTAAACTAGCAGACTATGCCCTCTGCACTAGTACTTCTTCCAAATGAACCTTGAATCAAACGAAGTGTCAAGTTTTACCATGTATTTTAACGTAATATGGGCCTTCACCTGGAAAGTCCTTCCGCATTGCTGAATACAATGCGAATGCCATTGAGCTATTATCGTAAGCGTTTAAAAAATTAGGGATATTAAGAAGTAAATATTTTATTTGATCGTTTATGATATAGTTTGATGGAGAAATGCGGCCGTTATGACCAAAAGAAACTAAACTGTTCTCCAGTCACCATACTACTAAAGAAGAGAGCATTAGAATAATTGCAGAGATTGACCATTGGACTTATATAATGTTCGGGTTATTCATTTTCATTTGTTCGTTCTTGAACTCCGGCACTCACATCTTGTTGCTATGTGTGGTCCTGGTAGCTTAAATGAAATCTCACTCTAGGTTAAATTATATTTCACCATATAGTCATCTTCTGGCAGGTCTACTACAGTTTTCTATCTTTGGATAACAGCATATTAAATACAGTGAAAAATGTAATAAGTTATTTGGGCACAAATAACAGTGTTTAAATTTCATATATAAAATAAATGTGAATAATGAAAAAGTGGGTTTTTAAAGCTGAATTGTTTGTATAAAATTAAAATAACGTCATTTCCACTGCCTTTTTATTTAATATTTCAGAGCAAATCATGAAAATATTAACCTAGAAAAAACCTCGATAACAGATTCTGGTAGGAAAATAATCCTCTAGTTTGCATCCAATAAAATCTTCCTAATCTTCCGTAATGGGGTCCAAAACTAAGTTTGACGTCAAGCATTAGATTTTGTTGCAACGCAATGGTTTCAAATGTATAAGAGTTAGCTATAAAACGATGTTAATTACGCGCCAAACTATGTTCCATTAAATAATGTCAAATTGCTGTTGACTGAATTATAGATATTTCACCAATACAACCCCTTGCAAATGGCAAATAAAATTAGTTATGCAAAATTTTTAGTAATAATATTGTTGGTGAATATTTGAACCGAATTTTCTTTTTTCATTTCTCTAACGAGCATAATAACACGGAGAATTAAATATGCTTGATATTTCTTTTATTTTCAAGATTACATTATTCTTCAGTTTGTTGTAAGTTCATAATGAACCTATAAATCCCCAAAACTCCAAAATTAACATAATCGATATTTCGTAACTAAGTTTAGCGGCTTGGGCTGCGCATCTGCCGAAATTCTTTTATAATGATCGATATTTTTTCTAATCTGAATTCCAGGTACTTTTTTCTTATCTAAGCTATAACGATAATTCAAGAAATATTGTTTCTTGCCCATCATTATCATTTCAAATGTTTTTGTCGTATATTGCAAGCATTGATTTTTTAGTGACAGTAAAATAACTGCAGACGAAAAATATATCTTAGTAAATCTTCTTTTGACCGTTTGCTTCATAATGAAAAACCATAAGTTTACCTATCGTTTAGTACAAATTTCGTGTAATCTTCTGCAGTTCGATTCACGGTCCAGAGTCCCCTTGAAATATAAAAGAACTTTTCCAACAATATAGTAAATACGAAAACTGGCTGGTAAAACGATTTCAAAAGATTAGTCCAATATCTTTTAAAAACCTTCAAGAAGAAGATAAGATGTGCAATGAAAACTAAAATGAAATGAATGGTGATTCTTTTTTAAATGTGTGTTAATAATTTGTGTGTGGCAGACATTTACACTAAAATTTAAATATTTGACCCCTTTTTTATAATATTAACTGTTATTTATGCAATTTACATTTGTATGAAAAAAAAAAACCTCCAAAAATGCTGTCTTTCATTTTAAAAACCATTATTGTGAACATCGCTCGAACCAATGCCGCACTTGCGCATTTTTGGCATAAAATCAATTTGTTTCGCAGCAAAAGTAAAATTGAAATCATAATTAAACAGATAACATGTAACTCACAAGTACAGTCATTTTTATAATTGCATCTGGTATTTTCTGCTGTAAGTTACATGATGGATGAGTTACATTAAAAAAAATTTAAAAAAATCGAAAACTAAATTGTTATTCAAATTTTATCTAATGAAATTTTCAGATGCATTTTTTTAAACCTAACGCAAACGATAAATCGCCAAACATTGTTTCAATTGAAATATTTCACACTGTACATTTTTTTAAGCATTGCGAGCATTCCCTTTCGTGTTTAAATAAAATATTTTTGTTTTATAATATTATCTCTCATCGTTTTTTTTTTTTAGGTTTTGTATTATTTTCCAAATGTTATAGCCGTCGATAAATAGATAAATGGTCACCAAAAATTAACCAATGGTAACCTTTTCGTCCAAAATAACAGAACTATCCATTATAAATCTATAAAAAATCTACGTAGAACGATATGTTATATTCTGAAACCTTACCTGAAAAAATATCTAATAGAGAAAGTGCCATCTAAATTCATTCAGCATAACTCGAGTTATAAGCAGTCGGAATGAAATATCCGTTTGTATTTTATATAGTATATAGTACATTAAATAAATTGATGTAATGGTGTAAAGATCTGTTAAAATAGTCGTGAAACAATTTGATTACATTTGAAATCATTATAACGTAAGGTATTATTGAAATAAAGATATTTCCTCTAAATAAGACAAAACACTGACATTTGACAAAAACACTGATCAAGGAGGTTTAAATTATGAATTATTCTCCTTATTAAATCTTTTAGAGAATATTATAGACATAAAAAATGGTATTACTAGTCTAATAAAGCCTTAAAAATTTGGATTAATTTAAATATTACGTAACGGTAAACCTATTACGCCGAATGAAATTTAGCTGACAGCAGAAAAAATTTTAATTAGGGTAATTCAAAATAACAAAACAAAACGTAACATTAACTACAAATAAAAATATTTTTCTACCTTACATCATCAAGCATTCCAGATTGAAACCAAAATTGGCAGTCCAAGAAATGATAATACTCTCTAGTAATTCTGACACAAATAATCACAGGAATGTGTCACCGGTTTAAATTAACAGGAAATAAACATTCCTATAACTTATCGATTCCACAATTTTATTAAGGTACTGCACTAGTATTAAAATGAAACGAAACAAATTTAGTAATAGTACTAACGACCAATTTTTTTTTTCAAAAAATCTTCATTCTAGAATTAACCTAAACACAAATTTTTATCATAATCATACAATGCGTTCCGGATTTGTCAAAAATTTGAAAATGAGTCTTATCTCTAAATAGAAATCCTGTAATTTATGTTTGATATATACACGAATATATAATTGAACGTTAGTAATGGAAGGCCATCAGTAGAATAATTTTTGATGAGATAAGGCTCAGACTTAAACACAGTTTTTATTTATATTACAAATGATTCAAAATAATATATACATTTATAAACATATTGTATCGTAAATTATTTTCATATTTTCTTTTGAATATATGTGTAATATGGCACATAATGCGCTTTTAATATATATATATATATATAAAATATATTTTATTGAAGATTGTGACTAGTACCTTAAAATATACATACATATTTCTTTCGTATTTTAAGATGTAAATAAATTTAGAAAGATTTCTCTTAAGTTATGATAATTAACTGAATCCTGAGTAAAACGAAAATTTAATTACAAAGAATTTTTTTACAATGTTCTTGAGAAAACTCGGAAACCGTAAATCCAAACACTTTTCTTTATCTAACGTAGGAGACTACATTAACTTACACCTTAAGGGCATTGTTATGTTTTCAAAGGAATTTATAAACGATGTTTTTCTTTTTCTTTCAAAAGCGCTCGATTGTATCATTTTAAATGAATCCTGTTGCATTAATTTTTAAGTCACACATTTTATAGACTATTTGCCCTTCTTATTTAAAAGAAGTCAATGATAATGTAAAACCATAATGTAACAAATATTTTATTTTAATATTTTTTGCTTGAAACTAAGAGGGAATATGTAAACGTCAAAATTATATTTCAACCATTATCATAATTTTGTCGTATGTTATTTCATATTAGAGGATGGCTGTTAGAATATTAAACAAGAACGAAAAATCATGCGACAAGCATAGATTATGTAACACTTTCCAAAGCTTCCAAAATAATTTTACAAATCATTACCGTTTCATAAGCTGAAAGATAACATCTAAGTAAACAATTTGAAAAACGCATAACATATTGTAAAACGTAATTTCAGGAATTTCCAACATATACAATATTCGGAAAAATATCCGAATACTTTTATTCAGCCCTGTATATGATCTAGAGATTTGCATATATACTACATAGGATGCTAAGTTTTAGTTTAGTTGTGAAACGCGTAGCACAGTTTAAAATTCTCCTTCTGGAGTTTCTGTCAATAAACGGAAATGTGTTCGCGAACTTTTGTGCTGCCCTGTATATGATCTACATAATTTATACACACCAAGTAATAGACAAAAAGTGAGTTAAATTTAAAATCGCGTCCAGCAACTTAAAACGCACTTCCAGGAATTATTTACTACTTCGAGAATTCTTTTGTGTGTCCCTGTAAATAAACGATGACTGCTATACACACAATATTCTGTAGTAAGCCTCTTGTAATGCGCCTTAGTGATATATATAAATTTCAATGCGTTTAAAATAGTGAAACATTATTTAATTAAACCGCAAACGATTTTTCTCCATACACGTAATGTGACGGAATTCTTTTGACTGTCCCTGTAAAGTAACTATAAGTGCTATGAACAGCATATTCCATATTAAGCTTCTTGTATTACACCTTAGTGATATATATCAATTACAATGTGTTTGAAATTGTGTAACATCATTAAAATAAACCGCAAATGATTTTCCCCATAGACCGTAATGTAACGGAATTCTTTTGAGTGTCCCTGTGAAACAACTATAAGTGATACACCAATTCAGTTGAAGTAGGGAACATGCTATAGATAACGACAATAACATATAAAACTTGCAGGGCAATCCGAGCATATTTACGGGAGTTAGAGCACGGACAGACGTGCAGACAAACCGAAGTCATAAACACTTTTCAACTAGGTTGGAAAGTGTTTAAAAAGGATAAACGCAGATGTGCGTCAAAAATTATGGAATTAGTAAGCAATATCTTAAATATTATAGACCAAAAATGGATGGCATGACAAAAGAGTTAAAAGAGGGGAATTAATAAACTATTATTGAGTTGGGACCACCTGGTAAGAGAATGAAACGGTGATGAGATTGCAAATGATATCATTTTGAATATTAAATGAAACCACATATTTACTATCAATCATCAAATGTGTATAGTTTGTATAATTTTTCATCTCATTAAATTTCTTAGATTTGAATTATACATATACATTAAATAGTCAAGAAGTAAATTATTATATTTTTCTATCATATGCATCTGAAAAGAAAAGTCTTTATATACAAGTATCATTATTATAACTCTCACATTTTGTTAGCAACTTTAAGACTTACAATGGAATATTAAAGGGGCTTTTATATGAGAAAGTAAACTTTAAAAATGACAATAAGATTTATTATATAGAATTACATATGAAGAAAGATACGTTATTTTTTTCATTAAAATTACTACCATTTCTCTCAAAAAGTAATGCACATACTAAATTATGAAAAATAAACTAAATGGAGATATATTAAAAAATTTCATATTGCGTAATAAAACTTTTAATGAAATGAAATGCATTTTCATTGGATACAACAAACACTTTTTATTAAAAAAAATTCGATTTTGTTTAAACCCACTATCTAACGTGTAACTACTGTGCGAAATTTGTTAAATGTGAAATAATTTGTTTAAATGCCCTTTTGCTTGAGTAATATAAAATTCTATATTTATTTTCCCATTCTTATTTAAACGCCAAATGCTATGAAATTATGAAAGAGTATAATATATTATAGCATTTTTAATATTTTAAAGTTGAAATCGTCAGTTAAGCGCGTGTGTTATTGTACGCATCATGTGCATGTCTTAAATGATAGCTGTTGTACATTGTGCATATATTTTTCAAATCCTACTTTGCTAAGAATATTTATGAGTTTACATCTAGATCGTGATAAGGTAACAACTATTTACTAATTTTGATATGATTCGATAAAATAATTTCACAAAATTTCGAAAACGATTTTTTTAATTTAATGTTTTATTGTTATAGAATAACCCATACTTTCTGGTTATATTTAAATGTTTTAATAAGACTGTATTGTTTTTTAAATAATATTTTACCATTTCCCTTTCACAGTTTAATAAAGTTTATTTATAATGAAGTTTGATATTTGCTTTAGTTTCATCAAAGTAGTTTATAAGCATGCGTTATTAAATCTGATTAATCAATTGAAGCTTCCGATTTTGCGTAATGTTAAGTAAATTTGATTATGTATGCCCACTTTATAAGTTTCACCTCTGTGAATGGATGAAGAATCAAGACTTCCCATGATTTATTGTACAAATATAAATTTCATAATGATATATCTTCTACGATCTTTTGTGATTAACTATTATTATCGATAAATACGAATTGTTAGGTAATTAATGATATTTACTAAAAAAAAATAATTTACATTAAAATATTTTACGATTCTGTTTTCTTTTAGTTATTTGCATTTCTTTTAAATAATGAAAATCATATAAATAAATATTTACGTAATATTAAGTAATATAAGACCTTTCGCTTGTTGATATCATTATTAAGCATCGTTTACGTTGTCTAATCTGTAGCGAGAAGTAAGCTAAATGTTGCTCGTACGAAAATGATATTAAAACATTTACTTCCTTAACTATTTCTCAATATAAAGGTACACCCTGTATTGTCATAATAAAGCAGAAATTTATATAAAATAGTTATACACATAAAATAAATGATATGAAACAACTCTATTCAGCAAGTGTCATCCGCCGTACCCATGTTCTCGTGAATCTATAACGTGGGACGTGTAGGCCAAGTTTACCAGGAACACATCACATGTATATACTGCGGCCAAGGAGAACACTGCCCAATGCACGACATTGACCCCAGCACCCCAAACTACAACCGGACGCTTGTTAGTCACAGTAGTAGTCCCTAAGACAGGAGGAACGAACGCCATGGCTCGGGAACATACCGGCTGACCCAAGGGTCTCGGATAAACGTACACCCACAAGAGATCTGTGCTCGAAACGTAGTCCCAAAATTCACCGACATGCACTTGCTTTATTAGAGACTTCGGGCATCAAAGCGTATAAAAGTCAGTGACTATCCTGTCAGCAGTGGATCAAAAAAGGAAGATTTGCTCGTAAGCTCAGAAAGTCGCGAAAATGTCCTCCCTGAACGCACAGACACGTCCTCACAAAATCTGCAGACTGACGTGGAACCTCGTGAGCCCCATGTGACTTCCCACACCTGGCCAGAAATCTAAGTCGCAAGAACGGATCCCCATGCCCTTGACATAGGAAAAAATGATGACAACCTTACCCGACAACTTGGTAACTGAACATGGTGTTCTTGACCGTGTAATGTGATCGGTACCAGGAGAGTAATATGCACCACTCACGGAGGAACGTGGAAAGCTTCCTCCTGATCGCCATGCCCTCGATCAACAGCTAGTTTTGAGAAATCGCTGTTAATCCGACCGTCAGGCATAGAAAACTCTAACTACACATAGACACGCTGGACTGGTTCTCGACCAGGTGGTCCGACTTTGGACTAATTGCCGTCACATAAGCTGACGTGCCTCCGGTCCGTTTCCTCTAGCTCAGAAAATGCGGAAGAATGGGCCATCCCCCTTACAGAGCACTAATACGCGCCATCCTGCCGCTACGGTGGATGCGACAGCTCTCCTTGCTCTTCAGAGTCTGATCTCGCTTCTGTTTTTACTCGAGATAATGGTAGATAGAAAATAACTATTTAAATCTTTAATAAATTGTTACATTTATATATAGGATATTTAAACTGCAAACCTACATTCTCCATTATTGCAATGTGGTTTTCTTAGTGAGGAAGCTAGAGCCATCTTCTGCAAATCACAAATAAAAAGACAACAATCTGCAGCTGAAATCGGAAATAATGTAGCTGTGTTAATCTACATATTAACCAAAAATTAAATCTAGCAATACTTCCCCAATTTCTAAACTTTTCTTTCTAAACACTGACAACGAATGAATATGACAATCGCATCCATATCACACAAGATGTATCATTCTCAAAACACATCATGAGCACTTTCCTACCTCAATTATCTTCGAAATACTTTTTATCTGTTCTTGCTTTTTTTAAAAGTTCTTTTAAAGTTGTCTTAAAACTTTATTAATCGATTGTAGCTTATATATTTTTAATATTGCTTTGCATTGTATTTAATTATAAAATGAAATACTGTAAACCAGGTATACATTGTTTATGAAGGACATTTCTTTCCTGTTATTCTCCACAGCAAAGATATTAAATTATAAATAGAAATTTTGTTTTTAAGGTTCCATACTTAAAAAGTAAAAACGGAACAATTATAAAATACCTCGTGTGCCTGCCTGTCCGTCTGTCACAGCCATTTTTCTTGAAAGTTATGGAACACGAAAACGTCAAAATTGTCAGAGTTCTAAAGGCTATTGACCCACATATTTATAGATTATTAGCCAAATAATAAAGTAAATAATTAAACCCCTAAATATTTTCTAAAAAATATTGAGGGGTTTAATTATTTACTTGAAACAAATGTATATCGTAGGAGGTATCGTTCGAAATATCTTGTAAATATATATATATATATATATATATATAAAGTCAAAATATGTGTGTTTTATTTTTTGAGGAAATGTCCTGCAAAAATATGTCCCTCCCCCTCTATGTCAGAATCAACTAAAATTAAAATTATAAGAAAATTAGGGGTAGTAGAAGTTTATTTATACGTTGCAGAAAAACTACAGCGATTATCCTAGGTCACCTAGTTTTTGAGAAAATCACATTTTCCCGTTACACGCAAGCTTTACTTTGCGGGCGCTCAGCAGCGGAGTTGAGGTGCGCTCGAAATACCTATTGACGCAGAATTTTCCGAGGAATTGTGTTAATGATTGTCGAAAAAATTGTCGTAATTAGCCGAGATATTAATTAAAAAACTTTTTTTATTAAAAATTATTTTAATAAGATATACCTTTTCCAAAAATTTGTAATTTCTAACCTATGAATTTTTTAAAAAAAATTAAAACAATTACTTTCTTGAAGCTTCAAGTAAGACATTCCAAAGTTACAACTCATTCAGCCGAGTAACTTTTGAGTTATGCCTAAAAAACTATCCAAATTGCAAGCTGTCTTGCAACGATTACAAATTAATTTAACATTATCCTAATCCTAATAATATTATAAATCCGATTGTGTGCAAATGTTAGGCTGAAGCCAGCGTCAAAATGGATAATTTAATGATCATGTATCTTTGAATATAGGTTGATTATAACCCGGGAATGAACATAGATTAGATTTTATTTATTTTATTCAAATATTTTCTTTAATAATTAAAAATTTCATTATTTTCATAGAGAATAAAGGGACATTTTTACATACAATTTAACCATTTTACTTTATCGTTGCTAGGACTTTGATCGTTGCCAATAAATAAAAACACAGAAAAATAATTTTTCCTCAACAATTTATTTTCAATTGAACGATTTTCACGTGAAAAAAAAAAATTCAAAAGAATTCAAAAGAAGATGAATATAAGAAGATAAGGAAGATAAAGAAGATATTTGAAACAAAAATATGGAGTATTTGTTATTATACATGAAGTATGAATATCGGTTACATTAAAAAGATCTTTTTGTGTTAAAAACTGCGTTATAATTAGAAGGAAAAATTAACAATAATTATATTATTAAAAATATATTTCGCTTGGACCATGGAACTATGAAAAGGATCCTCCTCGGCTTAGACATATGACGTCAAAAATAAAACATGTATTTTCAAATGTTCGTAATAATACAAGGAGCATGAAATCAATGTTTAATGAAAGTAGATAGATAATGGACGTAATATTTAAGATGAAAATCTGAAATATTTTTTATCGATACTGATTAATAATTAGCTTGAATACCAGTTACATACTAATGTGAGTTTTCCGCTAAAATTTACGCCCTGATTGCCAGAAAAAGAAAATTAACAAGAATTATGCCATTAAAAAGAAATTTCTGTGAGGAAAAAGTGACGTCATATTTGAAATAAAACGGGAATTTTCAAATGTGTTTTACAAGGAACGTGAAACAATTACTTACATTAATAATACAAGGATCGGTGAGTTTAGAAAGTAGATGAGTTTCACGCCATATTTAAAACGAAAAATTTAAATATTTTTTTTTATCTATACCGATTATTAAGCACGGATATCAGTTACATACAGATGAGAGTTTTTTGCCAAAAACCACACCATGATTATTAGGAAAATAAAAATAAATACGAATCTATTATATTAAAATCTGACCGACTGTTGGTATTTCGCAACTACTGCTTTGAGATTGTCAAGCGGAACGCGATTTACTTAACACCGGTTGTAACTCCGGTTATCATTAATCCGAGGATGTCATAAACTCTCAGAATTTAAAAAAAATGATTTAAATTTCGAGATATTACTTATTTATTTATTTATTTTTGTAAATTTTAACGAAGTTTCTCTAAAAATGGCAACTAAATTATTCCATTTTTGTGGATAAAAAATAAATAAAACGGATTAATATATTTTTTCTCATTAAAACTGAAAAAAAAGAATTTATTTTCAATTTGAATAGATGGTGAAAGAAAAAAAAAATCTTGATTACAGTAAAATTTTTGAAAAATAAAAACGTCATTTCACATATTCAAACTTCATGGATCAATTTATTCTGGAGAACAAAAATCGTCTGTCAACATATTTTCATTTAGAAATAAAGATTTTTTTTCAGTTATAGATTAAATCAAGGAGGCAAATTTAAGCTCCTTGCATTTAGGTCTACAATTATTGCTCCCTATTCACAAGAATTGAATTTATTGAAAAAGAATATACTATTTCCATTATCTTTGAAGGATGGCTATTAAAACATTTCACAAAGGCATTAAAAGAAAAATGGTTTACCAGGTAAACTTGACATATGTTTTTACACAATTCGCCGATTTCACGATTTTATTTGGCCCGCCTTTTTTTATTGGTTGCAGTTTCCTTTTTGTAATTATTTGTCACAAAATTTCACTTTTTAAAAACTTAGTTATGTCAAAGCCTCTATAACATAGAAATACTGTATTGTCTCCTATGGAATGTGATAAAGAGTTAGTTAATTATTTACGTTTCTAATTATCGGGAATGAAATATTTTGCTTAATTAATGCATTTATGCTTCTTTTAATGATACGTGAACGAAGTCACGGGTTACAGCTAGTAATATTATAAATCCGATTGTGTGCAAATGTTAGGCTGAAGCCAGCGTGAAAATGGAGCATTTAATGATCCTGTATTTTTGTACATAGGATGATTATAACCTTTAGATGAACATATGCTGGTTTTTGTTTATTTTATTCAAATATTTTTCTTAATAATTCCAAATTTCGCTATTTTCATAGAGAATAAATGGGCAGTTTCCCATACAATTTAACCATTTTACTTTATCGTTGCTAGGGCTTTGATCGTTTCCAAAAAATAAAAACACGGAAAAATAATTTTTCCTCAACAATTAATTTTCTATTGAACGATTTTCACGTGAAAACTGAAAATTAAAAAGAATTCAAAAGAAGATGAATTTCCGTGATATTTGAAAAAAAAATATGTAGCATTTGTTATTATACATGAAGTATGAATATCGGTTACATTAAAAAGATATTTTTTCTGTCAAAAACTGCGTCATAATTAGAAGGAAAAATGAACAATAATTACATTATTAAAAATAGATTTCTCTTGGACCATGGAACTATGAAAATTATTCTCCTCGGCTTGGACAAATATGACGTCATAAATAAAACATGTATTTTCAAATATTCGCAATAATACAAGGAGCATGAATATCAATGTATAATGAAAGTAGATAGATAATGGAAGTAATAATTAAGATTAAAAAACTGAAATATTTTTTATCGATACTGATTAATAATTAGGTTGAATACCAGTTACATACAAATGTGAGTTTTCCGCTAAAATTTACGTCCTGATTGCCAGAAAAAGAAAATTAACAAGAATTATGCCATTAAAAAGAGATTTCTCTGAGGAAAAAGTGACGCCATACTTGAAATAAAACGGTAATTTTCAAATGTGTTTTACAAGGAGTGTCAGAAAGTAGTTTAGAAAGTAGATGAGTTTCACGCCATATTTAAAACGAAAAATTTAATTTTTTTTTTATCTATACCGTTTATTAAGCATGAATATCAGTTACATATAGATGAGAGTTTTTTGACAAAACCACACCATGATTATTAGGAAAAGAAAAATAAATACGAATATATTATATTAAAATCTGACTGCCTGTTTGTATTTCGCAATTACTTCTTTCAAATTGTCGAACGCAACGCGATTTATTTAACATTGATTACGTGATTTAATTATAATTGATCCGATGATGTCATATACTGTCAGGATTTAAAAAAATGATTTAAATTCAGAGATTTTTTTTTGTAAATTTTAACGAAGTTTCTCTAAAAATGGCAACTAAATTATTCCAATTTTGTGGATAAAAAAGAAGAAATAAAACGGATTAATATATTTTTTCTCATTAAAACTGAAAAAAAGAATCTATTTTCAATTTGATAAGATGGTGAAAAAAAAAAAAAAATCTTGCTTACAGTAAAATTTTTGAAAAATAAAAAAGTATTTTCACATATTCAAACTTCATGAATCAATTTATTCTGGAGAACAAAAAACGTATGTGAACTTATTTTCATTTAGAAATAAAGATTTTTTTTTCAGTTATAGATTAAATCAAGAAGGTAAATTTAAGCTCCTTGCATTTAGGTCTACAATTATTGCTCCCTATTCACAAGAATTGAATTTAATGAAAAAGAATAAACTATTTCCATTATCTTTGAAGGATGGCTATTAAAACGTTTCACAAAGGCGTTAAAAGTAAAATGGTTTACCAGGTAAACTTGACATATGTTTTTACACAATTCGCCGATTTCCACGATTTTATTTGGCCTGCCTTTTTTCATTGGTTGCAGTTTCCTTTTCGTGATTATTTGTCACAAATTTTCACTTTTTTAAAACTTAGATATGTCAAGGCCTCTATAACATAAAAATAATGTATTGTCTTCTATGGAATGTGATAAAGAGTTAGTTAATTATTTACGTTTCTAATTATTGGGAATGAAATATTTTGCTTAATTAATGCATTTATTCTTCTTTTAATGATACGTGAACGAAGTCACGGGTAACAGCTAGTAAGTTATAAATTTTAAACCTGCATAATTCCTAAACTACCTAACCGACTGACTTTCCTTTTTGTATACCAAAGTAACATTTATCGAAAAAACTACGTATGGTATTAGAATTATGTGTTCGTATTGAAAATTTCAAATTTTGGTACAATTTAAATATGAAGACTACACTTAATCTTATTTTTTAAGGTTCCGTACTTTAAAGGTAAAATTGGAATTATTAAAAGATCACTCGTGTGTCCTGTCTATCACAGCCGTTGTTCTCGTAAACTGTGGAATGGGGAAAATTCAAACTTGGGAGAGATATAAATGTTATTGACCGACTTATTTTTAGATTATTAGCCATTTCGAAATATTTTTAGGAAACATTTATTGAAGGCTAATTAAGTTACTTGAAAACATAAAATTATTTTTGTATACCGTGTGGCATATCGTTCGAAAGATCTGGTAACACCGAACTCAAAAATATATTTCTTATAATTTTAGGTACTATACTTTTACAAATATCATTGAAAATGCACTGCAAAAATATCTTCTTTCTACCCTATTTCGGAATCTACTGAATATAAAATTGTGGAAAAATTAGGTGTTGTAAAAGTTTATTTAAACCTTACAAGAAAACTATGGTGATTATTTTAGGTCACATAAATTTTGAGAGGATCGCATTTTTCCTTTACGCACAAACTTTACTTTGCGGGCACTCAGCGGGAGAGTTCAGGGGCGCTGGAGGTACTTATAGACCAAGGATAGTTTGTACTGATTCGAAAAAAATTGTCAGTAATTAATATTTAAATATAAGGACGGTTTGTACATACATAAAGACATTATGGGCGCACTCTATGTGACATCGACTTTTAAAGCTTAAATAACAAATTTTAATGCTATGTTTGTCTAATGCAATGCCCAGTAATAGTATAAAAGCCATAAATATCAAATTGTAAAAAAAAAAGACTAATTTAATTAGAAATAATCACGTATTGATTATTCACGTTTCATTGAGTTGCGCACTCAGTATACCACTCGTGTCTTTAAATGTTAATTAAAAACCTTTCAAGAAAAACGCATAACGAACCAAAGCGGCGTTGCAACTTTGTGTCTTCTTTCAAAGCGCGCTTGGCACAATGCCAAGTTTAAATGTACAAGTTTTGTTTTAGGTAAGGCGAAACAAGGTGATAAATAGTCAACGTTTTGCATTTCAAATGAATTCAATTATTGAAGGCAAGTGCTGAAAAATTATTCATTGAATAATTCCAAGACATTAAAAGTCAGTAGTTTTGAGACGACCATGCCTTAAAACACAATATGTAACATTTATAATATGTAACATATATTATGTAACATTTATAATATGTAACATATATTATGTAACATATATTAAGTAACATTATATTATGTAACATTATATTATGTAACATTATATTATGTAACATGTATTATAATGTGTAACATATATTGTGTAACATTATATTATGTAACATATATTATAATATGTAACATTCATAATGAAAAACACTTTTCGATTACAAGTCGCTTCAATAATCATGTCTGAAAGTATCATGCTTTTATTTTTTAAAAGATTCGCAAATTTCGCGTTGTACAGAGCACTTTTTTATCTCCTTAAAATTGTCTATTGTTACGCCAAATATGATTGACAGGTGACTTCTCTTGAGCAACTCTTGAGCAAAATGTATTTGGCACTCTGCCATATTTAAACTTTGTACGAAGTCTTTGTTTTAGAGTTAGAATTATTCACCTTTCTTCATTCCAATAGAATTCAATTATGACATGTAGTACTGTTTTACGTTTACTTGTATATTTCCTTTGAACAGTTATGATATTTTTTTTTTAACTATCTACTTTTTTCTATTAAGATTTTGTTGTTTTCTGTGTTTCAAATTTCTCGCTTTCTACCATTTTCATATCTCTCTTAAACATTATTATGTATGTCGATTATTTTTTTAGCAACAATTTTTTGTAATATTGCAGCTAGTAATTAATAAATTTCTTGTACGAAACCCTTTGTACTCGAGTAAACCTCGCACTTGACAGATTATTTGTTTCTTATAATAAAACGAATGAAATTTCATCAGAAAAAAGCTTATAAATCAGTGTTTTACCTGCATTGGTATTGAATAGTAAAGAACAAAAAAGAATTTAATAAAAGAATTAAAAACAATAACAATTTTCTGAATGTCAGTTAAATTTTATAACCATATCTTTTACAAAGTATTTTCAATCAAATAGATTTGTTGTTGAAATGATAATTTTTTAACAAGCGATTTTTTGTGAAAAAACAAATTCTTACTTACTTCAGAATTATTTATTAACAAGTTTGTTAAAATACTGGATAAAGGACAGTGAAACTTGAAACTGCCACAGACATTAATGGACTTCTTCCATGTTCTAAACACTTCCTTATAAACCGCTGACAATGATAGTATATAACAAACACGTCCAAATCTTCAAGATATTCTCAGTTTGAAATCACATCACGAATATTTCCCGTCCACGATTCTCCTCGGAAGAGTCCTTTCTATCATTATTTATTTTATTTATTTTATTTTTAAAGTTTTGCAATCTTTTATTTATACATTGCAGTTTATATTTATGTTTCATAAGAATATAAAAAGTGTACAATACTCCAGCATGTGATACATTTCTTACATTTATTTAGATGAGACTTGCATTCTGTTATAAATGTGTGTTTTATATGACCAATAATATATTTATGTTTAAATCATAATTATTTCGTGAATAAATAATTCGATAAGAAAAATCATATTCTTTTAATATTCCTAATACTTTCAAGAATTTAATTATATGAAATGGCAGTTAGTCTTGAACATTGATGACTGACGTAGACCTTGAAAATTTTTAAAGTACTTGGCATACCTCAAATTTTTTACTTGTGAAATTAATGAATTGAAAATGAAAGCAAAGAAATTAACGGATGGATAAATAAATTGTAGTGTAAATAAACTTTCTCGACATTTTAGACAGAATTCAATTAAATATAATAAACTGTTTTATGCTTCTCTTATTTTAAAGAAAATATACCGCATGATTAACTATACGGCGTTCAAATCAACGGATTTTAATCTTGAATCAAAAATAATAGTGTTCAAGGAAAAAAATCATTAAAATATTATTCTTAAACTATTTGTTACATTATAATTATTGTGTTATACGCTTTAGTATGTAATAATTAGTTGATGGTTTTATGTTTTATTGCTATCTTGTGAGTTCTGTTATATTATATTGATATCAAAATAAATATGTTTAATATTTAAATTAATAATTAAAATAGGCTGTACTTTAAAAAATTAAATATTAATTAAAAAATAAATTATTTATAAATAAAGTTACTCATTTAAACTATTTATGTCTGGCAATAACTACAACGGAATGTACGATAACAAATATCACGAATTTCGATTTTAATTCTAATTTTAAAAGTCGAGTGTTAAAGTTATACTTCTGCGATTTTCTATATCTAACTGAATTTTATACGTTAAAGCATCTTCCGATAGTTATTGTTACTCGAAATTGAAATTTTTAATAAAGTCTTTAATTTTGAAATTTTTATTAGAAATCTTTTAACAACTATACTTTTTTTCAATTTATTAATCTTTATTTAGTAGAAATATAAAGGCCTACTGCTTCTTTATGAAAAACTCAAGATCAGAAAATATTCCATAACTGTGTCAACATTGAAAACGTATATTGGTATTTGGATGAAAGTGATCTTTTATCTGTTAAAATAAGAGTATAAAAATGTTTTTATGTTGAGAATTTTTTCAAACATATTGTTTCCTTGTACTTATTCTGAATCTTTATTCAATATTTCTTATAAAGTTTTATGGGATAAGTTTAAACTACATGGTATAGCTTTTATGAAAACTTTTAAAAAGAGTTTTAGGTGTTATTTATGCACAGAAGAGAAAAATATTATATATATATATATATTTATTTATTTATTTATTTATTTATTTATTTATTTAAATAGTATTTTGAAATACGTTTAAATATTTGCATACTTATTATTTTCTTCTCCACACTTTCTTTAATACAGAAATATAGCAATTGATTCGCGTTCATTCTATAGATATTCTCAAACAATTCCCCCTTTTTACTTACCCATCATACGTAGTATAGGGTAAATCTTGTAATCGTTTTGAAAATCGAAATTTTTTTTTTGACGGATTTACACGTTTCAGACACTGGAGATTCCAAAAAACATATTTTTAGAAAAAAAAAATTGCCGTCCGTCTGTGTGTCTGTGTGTCTGTGTGTGTGTGTGTGTGTGTGTCTGTAAACGCTCTATCTCCCGAACAAATTGAGATAGAGACTTTCAATTTGGTATGCACTTAGTATGTAATAATGGGAAGAAGCCTATTTCATTTCAATAACCTCGATTAACCGGAACATTTTTTTTCGGACTCTCGAAATATTCGTTCTGATGAAAGGTATATAAAAATTTTCGAAATTGTTTATTTTAAGTAGAAAATATAAAAAACAATAAAAAAACATAAATTTTGCATAAAACATGAAGTCGATCGGATAATGAGTTGCCGAGATATTTGTAATTCTATTTCCCACACTCTTCGATTTTTCATGACCCTGTATTTCATCCAAATTTCACTTCAAAGATATATTTTAATTGGAAATTTGACGCTTAATCAGATGCAATAAACCGCTAGTTAATAGGAGTATTATTTTTGGAGTTATAAGGAAAAACCTTTTTCTAGCAATTCAGTAATCGAGCCTTTTTATGACGTCATCAAGCCACGATTTTATTTGAATTGCAATGCATTTTATAAGTAGTTTACACATTTTTATTTTAATATTTTACATTATACATATACATGATGGGTAAGTATTACGGTGGCCCCCAACGACTAGTTTTATTTGCGACTACATGTTCTCGGGATGAATAGAGCAAACTCTGTATTTCAAAAGCAATTTTTCAAATATTTCAAATAAGCTATTTCGAGAGCATTGATAAACTGCATATTTTACTTAATCTCAAAACTTAAATCAAAGATTTCTAGACCATTATGTTGAACAGCTTTTGTATTGTACTAAAAATATTCCAAGATCACACTTAATATATTGCGAACGATTTTGTGCAAAGTTAAAATTTTAATTTATGCAACTAAAAATTTACCATTGATAAAATTACCATTGAATACCATTGAAAAAATAATTACCATTGATATATACTTAATAAAATTAAGTATTAAAGAAAAAATATATTAAATTAAAAATAATGTATTCACTAGATTATTTAAGAACATTCATTTTGTAATACACATTTTCTTATTTGAATAGAAAATTAATCTGTTGTCTCGTGGTATTTTAGAGATGCAGTAATCCCTTAACATTCGCAAGGGTACGTTCGAGGAAAATCTCGCGAATGTTGAGTCTATCTCTCTGCACGAAAAGGAGTTAAGTTCTACAAGATTTTAATTAGAGTGGCACAGGTTTCAAAGAACAAAAGGATATATGTATTAAGAATACGTTAGGCCTAACATATATGTATAAATTGAATGTAGCATATTCATAAATATGAAATTTACCTTTTGAAGATAATTTAAATTAACCGACTGGATAAATAATTACAGGTAAAAAAGCGTAAATTTTTGTATAAAGTAGTTTCGACTCTTTCTATTCGCAAAGAGATGATAATGTATTAGTGGGTCTGTGTGCGATTCAATATTAAAATGCGATATATATATAAATAGTTAAATGTTTTAAAAATGCTTTTATTTTCCATCTAAGTGCAGCTTCAGTTCCATCTCTATGAGAACCGGCACATGTTAAATTAATAGATTCAAGATGCCGTTACCTTACCCTTTTAATATCCCATTGTAATGAGTATTCTTCTGTTATTATTTTGCTTTCCTGCAACATACGTCCCTTTTTCAGTTGACAACTAAAATTTGATTTGTAAATAGATACTAAAACCACACACAATGGAGACAACAAGTTTTCAACTCGTTTACTATTATAACCATAAAGAAAATTTGGCGATTTATCATCTGTGGCCAATCTTTAACCGCTACAAATTCTGAAAAAGAAAGAGATGATGATGATAATAATAATAATAATAATAATAATAATAATAATAATAATAATAATAAAACATGAATAATCAAGTCAGATTCTCGCGAATGTTAAGTTTTTCCGCATTTTCATATTCGCAAATGATTAAAATTCGCGAATGATTAAAATTCGCGAATGATTAAAATTGGCGAATGATTAAAACTCGCGAATGTTAAAAGCGCGAATGTTGAGGAATTACTGTATATATTTTTTAAAAAGCACATGAAAAATAACAACAGTTTGTTTAACATAAGAATTAATACTCTATTTTTTTTAATACACACACATATTTGTTAGGGAAAGTGTGTTAAAGAGTTTAGATTTTTATAATTAAAAATGTAATAATAGCATTTCTAATTTTGAAATGGTAATCATCAATACTCCAATTCTAACTTTTATCCGTCTAAGAAATAATGAACTTACCTTTCAGTAACTCGCACACACGCACAACAAGGGTATAGAGAAGATATTAGATACATAATTAATTTTATACAAATAATATTTTTCTAATGAAAAAATCCAATTTTTTTATAATGAAGGCAATTGAAAAGTATATATATATACATATTACTTGATGTGTTTCAAAACAGTATCTCACGATTATCTCTTAAGCTGTTTATCATAGAAACATACTTTAATTTATAAAATATATACAAATCAAGGACAACTTTTAGATAAAGCGTTTATTTCAGAAGGAGATGTATACATATTAAAATACGAATTATGATTTCCGCGTCGATCTTTTTTTTTCCCATGACTTATATTTAGATCTTATGTTATCACTCGCTGACGATTATCTTACTGAAAATATCACATTATTTAGAATGATCTCTTACGTAATTGAAAGCACGTCTTTTCATTTGTAGCACCGGAAAATACTAAAATAAATTAAAAGTCATAATGAACAGAGGAAAATATATTCAACTAGTTAAATTATATCCAATGGTTGGAGTATCATAGTTGAGATTTTTTCCAACAGAGCGAAAATATACCGGGATCAGGAGTCGAACCTGAATACTTTGGATTGCCGTATCAACGCTCTCCCTACTGAGCTATTCCGACGAAATCCTAGCTGGCATATTTCACTCTTAGTTGTTGGACAAGGCTGCTAACTGCAGCGCTAATTTCATTCATCCGAGATATAACTATTATCCGAGCTATAACTGTCTGAGCTATAACTCTCCGAGCTATAACCGAGCTATAACTATCCGAGCTATAACAGGATTTTCCGTGCTATTTCAGATTCATCATGTAAAATACTATAGTTATAGCTCGCAGTAATAAAATTAGTGCTGCAGTTCGCAGCCTTGTTCAAGGCTACGAAGGATGATTTCGTTTATGAAATGATCGTCAGTTATTTTGGTCATCATTGTCTAAAGCAGTGTTTCCCAACGGGGGGCGTACGCCCCACAGGGGGGACAATTTGACTTTTCAGGGGGGCAATTTAACTTTTCAAAGGGACAATTCGGAATATCTGTGAACCCATACTTTCTGAATTGTTTTTCTAATAGTAATGTTGTAGACTGAAAATAAAAGTTGCACACTCAAATTTAAAAAACAAAATTTAAAAAAATAAGTTTTTTATTCAGTTTTTAAAAAGTATCCATTCAAAAGTTTTAAATACAATTCTACCAGAATAATTATAGATAAAACTTTTAAAGATATTTAGATACTTTTATATATTTAAAAATTCTTTATAATTTTTCTGATTTATAAGTATTTTAGAATTTTAAACAACTTTTTCGATTATTTATTGAATGAGTCGCACTGCGATATGTCACATAAAAATCAATTTTACACATGACACTATTCAAGTGTATATTTATCAATTGCTTGACGACCTTGATTTACAGAATCTTTTATCACGTTTTATTCTGATTAGAAATTGTTGCGTAATTTAATCGCAGAAATTCTGTGATTAAATAAGAAAAAAATTGTTTTATTCAAAATTATCGATTTTTCTAATCAAGGATTCTGAGCACTCTATGCATCACGCATACCTGTGCGACCATGTGCCAGTAAACTACAAGGAGTATCAGATGATTATAAAAAATATTTGATTCATCTATTACCTTCGGTACATTTCAGGATCAATGTTAAATTATTGTTACTCTATCAGGAGTAAATTCTTTTAAAATTTTATAAGAATTATGTGTTATAGAGGGGGGGGGGACATCATCATTTTAGAGATGTTTTGGTGGGGCGCGGCTAAAAAAAGGTTGGGAACCACTGGTCTAAAGCAATTCGTTCGTTGCAAACCAATAAGATTTCATGATACATTATGGGCTATTTGTTCAATCATTGGGTAGTGTTACAAATTTAATCTGTATTGGGGTAAAACTTCTTCTAAGGAAAATGGACAACATCAATTCGGAAGCAAAGTTGTATTAAAAAAATAATGTAAGTTTAGAAGCATTCAAATCGTGTCATTTCTTCGATAAATTATTTTGTAGCTATGTAATATTATCTATGTAAAAAGTTCTGGATTGTGCTACTAGTCTTGTGCTACTATCAGAGACAGCAGAACTGCAAAGTGTCCATTAAAATTCGTGAACGAAGTGGAAAATGAAGCTATAGGATATTGCGACTATTGATTCAATAAATTAAATAAAATTATTATAGGTAGATAGAATGACATTAAAACTGTCACAATAGGAATTTATTTTGAGAAAATAGATTCAGTGGCGCCAGCGCAGTTCTAGTTTACATTAACATTTTTTACATTAACATTTTTTACATTGTGTAAAAAACAATTTATGTTCGACAACCATCTATAATGCTAATTATTATTTTTTTATAATTTTATATAATTACAGCACGTATATGGGAGTAGTTGACCAGCATGACTGGTATTTAGAAAAACACTCAATATCAATTGGGGGAAAGGAATGATATTCGTGCCTGTTTAAAATAGAATGATTGTCATGTACATTATAAACTGCTTTTTGTTGTACAAATTAACACATGAAGAAAATATAAATAAAATATATATATATATATATATATATATACAGGGTGTCCCATAAATGACTGATGGATTTTAAAATTCAATAATTTGCAAACGGTGACAGATATTAAACATTTCTTGCAGGAGGTTTATATATTATGTCAGGAGTTTTCTTACTGCGTTTCTTGATTTTAGTTCAGATTCCAAGCAATAGATGGCGCTTACAGCAATTGGCGTTCAGTCGAGGACGAAACTGACGCCCCTCAGCATTGATGCACCGCCCCCTGAATACTAGGCCTGCACGCTGACAAAAATGACGGCTGTCCCAGGCGGATTTTTTTTTTCAAAGCTTGTACGGTCCCTCGAACTTCGACACCAATAATATCTAAAAGTTTTCTTTGACTTATTTGATCTCAGAAAAACTAGGCGAAGAAAATTTTTAGAAATTATTGGTGTTGAAGTTCGAGGGACCGTTCAAACGCTGAAAGAAAAAAGCAGCCCTATATTCAGAGGGCGGTGCATCAATGCAGAGTGGCGTCAATTTCGGTCTCGACGGAGCGGCAATCGCTTCCATCGCCAACTATTGTTTGAAATTTGAACTAAAATCGAGAATCACTGTAAGAAACTCCCGACATCATACATAAACCTCCTGCATGAATTTTTTTAATATCTGTCACCGTTTGCAAGTTATTGAATTTTAAAATCCATCAGTCATTTTTGGGACACCCGGTATATATATATATATATACAGTGACCTCTCACTTATACGACTTTCAGGGGACCGTAGAAAAAAGTCGTATAAGTGAGAGACCTTCTTATTGTACCAGTTTCAAACTTTATATGCAATAATTATTTTACCAATATTAAAAACGATAAGTTTTGAGTACTATTAACATATTTTAACAAAACTTATAAAATAATATAAAAAATAAAACAAAATATATTTTAAAAAGTTCACAAAATAGTTCACTCACCACTATGTTTAGATCAGATTTTCTCAAAAAATGAAGTGATATTAGTTTGTCTCCGTCGTCGACATAAAGAGAAAATGTCTTTTTGTAAGTCTAATAAAGCTTTTAAGCTATTTTGGGAATAATCATTTTGGTGGACATAATTCTGTAATGTATTTAAAGCTGCACTTGCTTCTGAAAAATTTACAACAGCAGGAACATTGTTCTCATCTTCGTCATCCTCATCGCTCTCGTCTTCATTATTGATATACTCAAAGATTTCTCATTAAAGGATTCCAATACGCTCTCAAAATCAGGTTCATTTGTTGACCTAGCAGTTTGGTCATGTGAAAAACCACATTTCCTAAAACAATTCTTAACTGTCTGCGATGTCACATTTTTGCGTGCAGATGTGTAAGATGCATAGAATCTAAAATGGAAATTGTTTTAGCTTCCTTTTTGTTTTCCCGATCAAAAATAAAATAACAAATCAAAATCCTCCTGTAGTTTACTTCAAATTCTTTATAATACCTAAATCTAATAGCTTTAATCTGTTTGTAGAATTTGAGGCAAAAATCGAATTTTAATTTGTTTCAGAAATGGTAAACATTTTATATCTGGATGTGATGGACATTGGTTCAGGAAAGTGCATTTTGCAATAACCCCGATTTCTCACTCAGTAATATACAGAGACGTGGTCTGCAGGCGGTCATTTGGCTTTTTTTAATCAGTTTTGTTAAATGGCAGGCACAAGAAAACTCCATACAACCACTTTCCCACCATAGATTTCATCGTTAATAACACACCAAGGTAGATAAGAAATGTTATTCAATATTGATAAACACTTTAACATTAGTCAAAATGATAAAGGTAAGAAACGTTAATGATTTGTATTTTATTGATTATAAAAATGAATTCTTGAGTGAGAAATGTAAAATTGCTTGAACCGTTTAAAGCGTCGTATAAGTGAGAGAAGCAGACATATAACTGAGAGAAGTTTAGCATTATTTCCCATAAAGCGTGGACGGGACCAAGAGAATTCGGCGTATAACCGAGAGAGTCGTATAACTGAGAGTCGTATAAGTGAGAGGTCACTGTATATATATATATATATATATATATATATATATATATATACATTTTTTAATTATGAAATATTAATATTTTGTATTTAAATTATGTTATTTTAAATACAATGACAGCTCTCACTTTATTGCAAGAAATAGAAAATATATTAAAATATCCAAATTTGTTTTTTTAAATGTATACCAATAATTTCACTTGTATTAACACCAGAAAAAAAATGTTCTTTTAATCTTAAGTGCCGAATAAATTTTTAAAAATACTATGTCATATTACTTTCTGTGTATTACGTTGTTTGATATAATAATCTGAATATACATAAAACAATGAAAATAATTTTTTTTGAAATTACAGAAAATGATGTAATAATCTAATGATTTGCTTAAAAAGTATTAAAATATTTAGATTACATTTGAGATCAATATAGAGAAAAGTATTACCAAAGCAACTATAATGTATCTATATATTATATATATATATTGTATATATATATTGTATTTTCAAGTAATTATTAAATTTTCGTCAGATTAAATGTATGATTGAAAATTATAAAATGATTTCTTATAAAAAGTGTTACTTTCACAAAAACACTCAATATATATGGATTTGAATTATTATTTTTATTGACGTTTTTAGAGAATGATATAGACATTAAAAAACATGATATCGAAATTATAATAGACTCTTTCCTAAGATGGATACGACGAATTAACTTAAATATTACCTAAATATAAAATGTTTATACCGTATGAAATTTAGACGACAGCATAAATATTTCTAATTAGAGTAATTCCAAAAAATAACTAAACATATCATTAACTACCATTAAAAATATTTTTCCTATCATACATCATCATGATTTTTAGATTATAACCGAAAATAGACAGTTCAGAAGAAGAAATGCGAAGAAGCTGTCTAGTAACCCTAAACCAAATAATCATAGGAAGGTGAGACCAGTTTAAATGAACTGCAAATAAACTTTCTTATAACTTATAATTTCCGAAATTTTATTAAGGTACGTGTATATCTTAAAATAATCATAACTTCATATTAAAATGAAGCTAAACAAATTCTGCAACAGTACTTTCACCCAAATTATTTATTTATTTATTTTAAAAATCTACAGTCAGTAATTAGCCTAAATAACATTTTTTATCTTAATTATACAATACGTTCCGGATATATCAATAATTTGAAAATGATTCTTTAACAGGGTTTCCCCCAAATATAAATCCGGTAATTTATGTTTAATATTCTCCTGATTATGTAATTGAACGTTAGTAATGGAAGGACATCAGTATAATAATTTTTAATGAGATCGGACATATACTTAAAAGCACAACTCTTAGTTATATTTCTAGTTTTAAATGATACAAATTATTAATCAAATTTATACGCATATTGTAACATTAATTCTAATCTCTTTTTCTCACGAATATATGTGTACTATGGCACATATTGCGCTTTTAAAAAACATAAAAAAGAATTGCATTTACGATTTTATTAAAGACTGTGTCTAGTATTGTAAAAAATATAATTATTTCTTTTGTATTTTAACATGTAAAGAATTTTACAAAGGCTTCTCTTAACTTATGATAATTAACTGAATCCTGAGTAAAAGGAAAATTTAATTACAAAGAAATTCTTTACAATGTTCTTGAGAAAACTCGGAAACCGTAAATCCAAACACTTTTGTTCATCTAACGTAAAAGACTACATTAACATACACCTTGAGAGCATTGTTGAATTTTCAAAGGAATTTGTAAACGATATTTTTCTTCTTCTTTCAAAAGTATTTGATTGTGTCCTTTTAACTTAATATTGTTACAATAATTTTTAATTCACACATTTTAATGCGAATGGTGTAAATTTTATTTGCTATTGTTATTTAAAAGAGGTCAATGAACAACATAATAATATACTCTGCAATATTATCCAAGCTTTTTTGAAAAATTAAAACACAGCCTTAAACGTTTCAATATCTGCTTAATAGCCAAACCACCTAAGAAATTAAAGAATATCATTTGCAGTAAAATTGACCCAATTAATTTTGAGAATTATTCAGGAGTATATGAAATACCTTTTATTAAAGAAGATGGATCCAAGAATTACCACATAGGCTTGACCAGCAGGAAATTTAATTGCAGAAAAAAAGAGCATATAGCTGATATTAAATACAATAGAAAAACTACAGCCCTGGCAAGATTATATCAAGAAGAAACCATCCAAATAAATTTCAATGAAAGTAAAATAATATTTCCCTCCAGTCTGTACTATCCGTCCATAGTAAGAGAAACCATAAAGATATTCACGCGCAAAAATACAATATGAAACGATGCGGAATCTTTTAATTTACCCAAACTGTGGCTAGAATTACTCCATGGTCAAAGATATGGAAATAAACAATCAAGTAAAAAATAATAGATAACGTGCGTAATTTTTAAAAAAGTACATGAAAGTAATAACTTCAAAGCACGTGCAGCTTTAGAATATTCTCATTTTGTTTTTGAAAATGACTCGGAAAGAGTCGAAACATGTAAAACAACTAATAAAAGTTATTTTAATTTATATTACGTTGTTAATTTTATACCTTTAGCATTTAAAAGTAATAGAGGTCAATGAATTTGTAAAAACATAATGGAGCAAAGTATTTTATTTTAATACTAGGTATACTGATATTGACAATTATTAAGAAGTTGCCTGCTAAAGAATTCCTATCTAATAAAATGTTCCTCTGGACCATATTATGTTTTTAATGATTACTTTTTCCTTTTAGCAGTGAAATGATCTTAATTCGAAATTTTCCTTTGACATTTAGTTTTTAATTGTCATTATTTGTTGTTGATAATGTGAATCCTCGCTAAGACAAGAAGCCTTTTATTCATTATTTTAAACAATGTCATCAACAAAACTGCTATGGAGCATATTTTTGGGAGCCATTATAAGCTGGTGCTACTATTAATAACAGTTGTATTATACATCATACAGATATCTAATTCACAAACCTCCACAAACTATCAATCATTTGACGGTTATAAAAGTGCAGCTCGTCTGTCAGCATTTGTAAGATCCTTATATTTGAGCACCATTGTTTCAGAATAGTAACCACTATCTTATTTAATCGCAGAAATTTCTTATTTTATTCCTTTACATAAAGCAAAGTTTATAATTTGTAAGAAATGGCACTTAATACAGGGTACGAACACTTAGTTGACCGCCAAATAATTTAGTACTGAAATCACCTATCTTTCAATTTGTAGTCAGCAACAAACAAAGATTTCACGTAAAATATTATAAAGAAACGTCCGTCTTATTAAATTCAGGCAACGTGTTTTACTTCCTATTTTAAGATACTGTGAGCATAGTGGTAAAAGAGATAGGACAGGTAGTCAAAAAGAAAAAACTGTGAAGTTCTGTAGTTCTTTTGGGAAATGTTTTATTTTTTGTGTGGAAATGCACAGTCGACAGAAATTAGTTGGGGATTTTCGTAAATACAAATTGTAAGGTATTAGTTTAATAGTACTGTGTTATGAGCATGCATATATACTCTTTATCTCTGTGCAGAAATGACAATTTGAATTGGTTTCGAATTTGTTATTCCATGGAAACCACAATCATCGGAGCTTTTTCTTTTAGATTTCAGCGATTGACTTTATTATAGATCAGGTTTAAATTCCTTCGCTTTCAAAAACCATTTCTGAATTAAAATCACGAATCAGCTCTGTACTTCTTTGATCGACGTGAACATGCTCAGAAACATATAACAAAAATGGATTTGCAGATCGGACATTTAAAGTTTAACGAAATGCATCTACATCGAATATCCGTAAAAAGGCTCAAATTTGTGTGTTTCACTATTATACATTCGTGTACATGTACGTCTGGATGCATGATATACCATTCGTTTTACCTAACTAATTTATGTACACATCGTGGCATGTTTTTATTTCATGTTTAGTTATTTTCTTATCTATTATTTTCTTTAACTTTAAAACATTCAATCGCTTATTTCTGAATTTTATGTATGTACATCTATAGGGAAACTAAAAGACTTTTTTATAACAATCGATGGTGATCCGGATTTAGCGCCATTCCTTGCTGCTAAAATAAGAGATGAAAGAAGTGGAACTGTCAAAGACATAATTTGTGAGCCACTTGATGACAAATACCGGGTGACCTATTACTTGAGTACACCCGGCAACTACAGAATTTCTATTCTCCTTAATGGAAATATAGTAGACAGAATGGCTGTTACGGGAGAGAGTAAGTAATATTTTATTTTAGTATTTAAAGTATCTTTAAATATATTTTATTATATACTAGCTAACCCGCCCGGCGTTGCACGGGTCAAAAATATTAATAATATGTTCTATACGAAACTAGAAACCAAACCCCGTCGTAATCGGGTCCATAGAACCAGATATACTCCTATAGTTCCACCTTCCACCGCCAGGGGGCGCAGTCTGTTCTGTAAGAGGCCTTTTCAGAACACTCGACCCAACCAAATTTCCTAGTAGAATTGAAATTTAACTACGGGTAAACATTCCCAAAATAGCGGAAGTTGCGAAAGTGGGTTACGTAATCGATCGGTTTCTGAAGGGTTAATGTAGATATTTTTTAAAACCCAATCGTGCGTTTTGGAAGAAAATCAACGCGTCTATGATCTGGAGTCTACTGCTTGACCATACTCACATATCCTGAGTCGATGCTGATTTTTAAACCTGGACCGAAAAACGAAAATCGCGTGAGTGAGTTTTGGAAAGGATTTCTTTTCGGAGGGTTAAAATTAAAAATTTTCAAAACGGATACCAGATTTTAAAAAAAAAAACGGATATAGATTAGGCGCGGTATTTTTAGTTTTTCGTATTTTGTTTATAAACGCCGATTCGGATTTTTAAAGATAGGAGAAATAGTTAAAAAGTGAAATTGACTTACGGTAAAAAACGTTTTCGAAAGGGTTAACATGCATTTTTTTTTAAATTAAAGGTTTCTGCTTGAACCCGATAGAATGTAGATGTCTTTAGGTGTGTTTGTTTTTTGTTTGGTTATTTTAGAGAGCCGATGCCAGATTTTATATATCGCAGAAAATCGGAATTCGCAAAAGTGAGTCCTGCGCGCGAATTTTTTTCGAAGGGTTAATATTCGAATTTTTCTAAAACAAATACAGATATAAAAATATAAATAAATGTAGATATTGTCTGGTATTTTTAATTTTTTGTATCTTTCTTTGAACCGCTGATGCAAATTTTTAAATATTGCCAAAATCGCAAAAACTGCAAAACAGCATACAGAAAATATACTTTTTTGAAGGGTTAATTTTCATATTTTTAAAAACCAATAGTGGCTGTGAAAAGGGAAAACTAAGATCTTTAATTTAGTGACCGTCGTTTTTCCGTATATTTTGTATTCCGGTGGATGCAAGGTTCGGAAAACGGGAGAAAATAAAAAACACGAAATCGATGCTTTTTGATTATTTTTTGAAAGGGTTAAATGTAAATTTTTTTCAAACCAACCAAATCGTTCAAGACGTAAAAGAATATTCTTTCAGAATATGTAGACGGTTTTTCCGTATTTCGAGCCTTTCGCCCATGGCGAATTTAGAAAAACTTAAAAAGAAATGGAATGATCCACGCTTTGTTTCATCTTTTAACGGAGGAACGAATAAATGCCTTCTGGGCATGCGCGAACTCTTTTCGAAAAAGTGATTTTTTATTTGCGATCTTTGATCAGTTTATTGTTAATAACTACTCTAATTTTCAAAATATTAAAAATCTGAGGTTCAGGTGCACCAGGAGAGGGTTTAGACTACCTAAATCTAAATGTGCTGGCTTTTAGGTGGGCTAAATGTTGCTAGCCATCGCCAACAGACAAACACAGAGACTCACAGACACACACACAGAGCGAAACTTTCTTTTATTAGTATAGATTTTCCCCTTTGAAACAAACATGAATATGTAAACATTATAATATATATTGAACAATTATCATAATATTGTTGCATGTTACTTTTTATTGGAGGATGAATTTAGAGTATCTCTCTATATTAAAAAAAGAAACCACCGCGCGGCCGCCGCTGTCAATTAAGATTTTGTGCCTTGAAGTCTTTCTGGACTAATATCCAGAAAACTATTGCAAATAAAAATTAAAAAATTGGTGGTTTTATAAAGAAATGTTCGATAAAGACGCTGAAGTAGACAGTTTTTAAATCGAAGAATTATTTTAAGAGATATTTAAAATCAAAGTTGGTCAAAACAGTTTTCTTATAAAAGTTTTATAGAAAAGAAAACTATGCACAGGAATTTAAACATAATTTGTAAGGATATAGTTGACAAGGTTGGGGTGTGCAGACTGCAATTATTTTTTCAATTTGACTCATTTTTTGAGGTTATATTTCAATTTTTTATTCAAAATATTCATTATTTTGACGAAGATTTATTTCATATTTCATAAATTCCATTATTTGAATCGTTGCCAATTTGTAAAATCGCGCACTTAATAATATTCCCTTTCAATTAAGAAATGTATTAACACGTGACTATTAAAAACAGAAATAAAACTTTAAAATAATAATTAAATGATCCCGTGTTAAAAGCAATAAATGTAGAAAATAACGGAATAAAAAATATACTTCGTGAATATTAAAAAGATAAATAATTAAATTAGTCCGCATTTTCAAAGCATTAAGTAGAGTAAGATTAATTTATTTCGACAAAATATTTTATCTATTATTGCAAATTTTAAAACAGCGTAATTAATAATATTTCCCTTCAATTAAAAGCTATATTTTTACGTTTAATAATTACGTTTAAATCAACGAAATAACTAATAAATTTGTAAAATATAATTCAAAATACAGATAAACGTTGAATTAAAGATCACTCGATGACATAACTACCACGCTTAACGCATCTGGTATCAATTGAATGCGACGCCACAGATATGCACTTTTGGCTTTAAATCCTATATTTTGGCGACAGTTCATTTCTTTTATAGAAAGTAGTAGTCGGGATAATGGAGTAATACCCAATTTTCTATAGCATCGTTATAAAAATTTCCCGATGCCATGACATTGCTTACTTAACCATTTTGCACTAGTTGATTTTCAAATGTTTAATTAACCTTATTTTATCAACAGTTGTTAGCTGTCTCGACAGCAGTTGATTCGGCTTTAAAATCCCTTGGTCAAAGGAAAATGAATGGAAAACCGATTATAGCAGATATTACAGCGAGCAGCCGATTACACAATGCCGATTATAGCAGCCAATTACAGCAGGTCGTTTAATTATACTTCAATCTTCCGCAATCGTTTTAAGGTTGATCAAATCAGAGTGTTTTTACAGTTTGTGGTGTCAGAACGGGGGTTGGCGCGCGTAGCTCGTAGGAGGCAGAGCCCCCTAGTAGAAAAAAGGGAAAAAATTAGAAGCTCTTAAATATATAGAATTAAAAAGAAATATCTTTAATAGCATAGAGCAAAAACCGATGGCATGTACAAATAATCAAAATTGAAGGATTATTAAGCTATTATGGAATTGGGACCACCTGGTAAGAGAATAAATGTTAGGCCAAAGACATAAAATAAAATATTAAACTTATTTTTGTGTTTATATTTATGTTCAGTATCTTCACTCTCGATGAACCAGGAGTAATCGGCAAGCATTGCTGAAATCCATTGTCATCGATAACGAGACTCCATAGTAGAAATTCGTTAGTGAAATCGTTCACCATGCTCGTCGCTAATTGCTCCCATATTAACTGGGATAATGTCAATGTGAGAGTGTAATAAATGAAGCTTTAATGACATGTGACAATTTAGCTTTTTAAAATTATTTACCATATTTTGAACTGTAAACTTGTAATTTGTAGCTTTGTTATTCCCAAAGAAATTATGCACAACGTCCTTGAATGAAAGTCATGCGTCTTTTTCTGCAGTCGTAAGAATACTTTCAAACTGGTTATTTTTCTCAATTTTCCGAATGTCTGGACCTACATATACGCCTTCTTTTATTTCGGCATCCGATATTGATGGTAACAAGTTTTGAATAAACGTAAATGCTTTAGCGTCCCAATTAAGAGCTTAAACGAATATTTTTATTAATCCCAACTTGATATGGAGTTGTGGGAGTATTTTGTCCACTGATGCTACAAGAGATTTGTTAATTACATTTTTATCACCAGGTTCTAGAGACTTCCGAGAAGGCCACGTTTGTACACAATAATGTTTATCTTTTGCACGACTGTACCATTCACAGATAAAGTATGAATATTTCGTGTAACTTTGTTTTATTCCCAGCAGAATAGAAATGACTTTCAATTCAGCGGAAATTTGCCACTTAAAATCATTGTGCTTCAACACAAGTAATAGTTTCTTCAGGGTATCATATGTTTCATTTCTCCTGAAGCATATCCTACAGGAATGGAGTTATATTTATTTCCAATGTAAAGGAGTACTGCTTTTAGACTCATCTTAGACGCATCAATAAAAAGTCGCCACTCCTCTGGTTTATGATATAGATCTAAAGATGCCATGAGGCTTGGAATATCGTTTAAAAAGCATGTTTAAACATCTTTTTCATAAAAATATATGAAGTCTTTATTTCTGTCACGGTATCGAAAAATACGTTCTACGCTAGCCAACACATTCCTTTCCTGAAGTCTTGATCCTAGAAATTCGGCTTTAGGCTTGCTTAATCCCAAATCACGCAAAAGGTCATTCAACTCTACTTGGGTTATCATATGAGGCTTTAAATATTTCTGTGGTGGAATGTAATCCATTTCTGTTTCACTTTCTTGACTACAAGATAGCATGCATTCTACATCAAGTGAAAGACTGTAGTTTACAGACGGCTGTGGCACAGGAAGCACGTCATTGTGAGGTACTGGCCTCATAGCAGAATCGATGTTGGGATACTGAATATGCTTCTGCTTCTTAAACATAATTCATTTTGCTGTTGGAGTCATACATAAATAGCAATCTTCTAAATAATCTCAATGTTCTCTCCAGATCATTGGAATAGCGAAAGGCATTGAAGTTTCCTTTTCTTTAATCCACTCTCGAAGTCGAGTAGAACAGTGCAAGCAACATAAGTGTGGTGATCATGGCTTATCCTGATCGCAATTTCACATACAAAATAATGTTTAGAGGTAATTTTAATTAAAGAAATAATGTTTCTTCTACGAGTAGTGTTTAAATAGCAAAAACAGCTATTTAAATGATACAATGAATATTTTTTTCACAAAGGACAAAGAAAAATCTTCATGTCACCACATTGTCTGACGAAGCACGTCTTATTGGCGCCTAGATGCATTAGAAGTAGTATATATTTGTTCACTTTCAGGGTCATTAGACTGTAGGAACAAAGTACTTTAAAAGGTAATAAAATAACATAATGGGATATATTTAAACACAGATATCTCTGAAACGGAAACCAACTTCACCTTTTAGTCAATATTTCCTAAATTTTCAATGGTATGGTTACTTAAATCTGTTAAAATTTTCAAAGAAAAAATTTCCTCTTTATAAGTGATAAACAGACAGTGATAATGTCATTGATTTTACATATGATACCATAATTTAGCCTATTTGGCTCATAAGTCACTTTTTAATTAGCTTCTATTTGAAATACATAGTTACTATAGCTGCGTTGCACATTTAATTCTGAATTTACTAATTATATATTATACAATAATACTATTGTACCTTGGTATCATTTGCTCATCTTTTGAATTTTGAAAATTCAATTTTATAACATCGATTTCGGGTTCTTTTTGTATTTTTACCAAAATTAATTTTGATTTGACTTATTAATGCTTACGGTGTTTAGATATGTTGTCTTATTTAGTTTTTGAATTTATGTTTGCACTTGTTACTTTTTATTAACTTTGTGGTATTCTGTCTACACTTTATCATTAACTAACTGAATTGGAGATTAGGTTAGTAACGTTGAAAGGACTTGATTAATATATTTTGAAATTCAAAGGTATTATAAAGGTATTTAAAGAGCGAAGCAATTTATTCACAATTATTCACAGCAACAGAGTCATCGTAACTCACGAATAACACTAAAACTATGGAAACAGTCCAATAACTGAACAATTAAAGCGTTCCAATACAGCTTAAATATCTCATAGAGATTCTCTACAGAACGAAACGTCTCAACACAGTAACAGATGAAAAATAACGTTAATAAATCGCAAAGTCAAGCAAACCCGCTTTACAGGAAATCGCTCTGAACGTATTGCAATGAGAAATGCGACTAACTAACTCTCTCCGCTCCTCGTCCCATACATATAGAAGCGAGAGAATGTTCGAGATCGTTCCACAATTTTCTAATGATAGAATTTCCTGAAATCCCCTCGAAAAACAAGGATCAGCATTTAACACATGGGGGGGGGAGTTACCACGGGAAGACCCCGTTCTGTCGCCAAATGTCGCCAAGTTTGTCACCAACTTGGCGCTATCACCAATATTTCACAAAATTCCCATAGACTTCAATTGTAATTCAGTAGGGTTTACTTGGTTGCAGAAATCAACAGATAGAGATATTTTAATACAACAAAATCTAACATTAGCTTCTGAATACAGCTTAATTGAACTATTTACATTATTTTTAAGCACAAACACTAACTATTTACAAAATCCGTAACAATATTTTCAGTTGAAATCGTCAGATAGCCTTGTGTGTGAGTAATAATGCGTGCATCATGAGTATGGATCCCATTTCTGTCATACATTGTGCATATATTTTTGAGATCATATGTTGCTAAGAATTTTTATTAGTTTACATTTAAATCATGGTAACATAACTATATATATATTTTTATGTGATTCGACAAAATAATTTCACTGAACTAAAAAAAAAATTATTTCATGTTTTATCCTTTCTATAATAAGCGATATTTTCTGAGTGAGCTATCTGTTTGTAAGATCATAATTTTTTTTTAATCTGACTGTATTGTTATAAAATAACATTTTAAGATATTGATCATTTCCCCTTGTAAACTCAGCTCAAATTAAGTTATAACGAAATTTGATATTTATTTCTGTTTCATCAAATAAGTTTAGAAGAAAGCGTTATTAAATCTGATTTATCAATTGAAGCTCCAGATTATGAGTAATGTTAAGTAAATTTGATTAAGTGTCTGTACTTTCTAAGTTTCACCTCTGTGAATAGGTGACGAATCAAGAGTTTACGTGATTTATTGTACAAATATATATTATATGGTGATACATTCTACGACATTTTATGATTAAATATTATTATCGAAAATTGTGAATTGTAAGAGATTTAATGATATTTATTGAAAATATTTTAATATTTTTCATAAAAAAATATTTACTATCCAGATTTGTTTTAGTTATTCGCATTCTTTATAATTAAAAAAATTATATAAATAAATATTTACATAATATTAAGAAATATAACACCATCCGATAGTTGATATCATTATTAAGCATAATTTACGTTGTCTAATATGTAGTCAGAAGACTGCTTATGTTGCGCGGCAATATACGGAAACATAAATATTTCTGATAATAAAGTAGCAATTTATATAAAACAGTTAAATAAATGTTATAAAGAAAGTATTTAAATCTTCTATAATAAATGATTATATTTATATATCAGATACTTAAATTGCAAATCTACAATTTCTATGACAACAATCTGGTTTGTTTTGCTGCAAATAACAAATAAAAAGATCGCAATCTGCAGCAGAAATTGGAAACGATATCACTTTATAAATCCACATCTGAACCGAAATTCAAATCTAGCAACATTTTAATTCAGAGAAAGTTGTTTGAAATGTTTGAAATAATTTGTTAACTCTTGTTTTTAAAGGGAAGAAAATTCAAAAATTAAAATTGTTTTTACACATTCTTCAAAATAGTCATTAAATAGTGAAGTACTCTATGAAACTACAAAAGTTCGTAACAGACTTTTCCCAATTTCTAAACTTTTCTTTCTAAACACTGACAACGATAGCATGTGACAATCGCGGGCATATCTGAGAGAAGTTGTCATTATTAAAGCACATCTTGAGCGCATTCCTTTCTCGGTTGTCTTCGTAGCCTTATTTGTACTCGTTTCATTTTAAAGGTTTTGAAAATCTTTATTCATCGAATACCTTTTATATTATTGCATGCTATTTTGGATAGGACATAATAATAAAAATAAATAATGTAAACTTGATTAAAGCATAACTTGATTTAAAAATCACTGATTTTCCATATTATTCTCCAGAACAAAGAAATAAATTCAGAGTAGAAATTTTGTTTTAAATAAATTTCATAAATTGAAATTCCATCTGACAAAACACATAAATCATTATATATAATAAAAGTGTTTTACTTACAATGTCATTAAATAATAATAAAAAATAAACATTATATTTAATAAAAAATAAATAATGCAGTAGCAGTTGTCGAAAAGTTCTTTAATTTTAAAACAAGCGAAAAAAAGTTTTTAAATTGAAATAAAAAACATTTTCCTGTTTTAGAATTGTTTATTAACAAGTTTCTTAAAATATTGTTTAAACAACAACGAAACATAAAAATATACACAGTCTTTAATGGACTTTTCCCAATTTCTAAACATTTTCTTGTAAATCTCCGACAAAGATATGATATGACAAACACGTCCAAATCTTCAAGATATTCTCATTTTCAAACCAAATCACGAACATTTCCCTTTCACGAATGTCTTCTGAAGGGTCCTTTGTATGTGCACTGGTTTTATTTGTTTTATTTTTAAAGGTTTGAAATGCTTTATTCATACATTGCAGTATATATTTATGTTACATAAGAATATATAAAGTGTGCAAAACTCCAGCATATAACATATTTCACAAGACTTAAATTCTTTAAATGTCTATGTTATACGATCAAGAATTATCATTTATATTTAAATATAAATGATAATATAAATGATATATAAATGATATATAAATGATAATATAAATGGTATAAATATAAATGATAATGAAATATATAATTATCATTTATATTTAAATGATATTTATTTCCTCAATAAATAATTCAAAAAGATACAGAAAATATACACTTTTAATATTCCTAATAACACTGGTTTACAAATCTAAACATTTTTTATATACTTTTGATGAAACACCTATTTTCTTATTATACTACCTGTTACTAATGAAAGGCGGTATTTGAAAAAAAACTATCACGTCACATTTTTAATTTTTTAACATTTTTCAATATTCACATTTTTAATTCAGTAATACATTTATCACGTCACATTCAACCTATCCGCATTGTCAACTTGGATTCTATATTCTGTTTTCTTGTGAACTAAAGGAGTTTTGTTTTGGTAAAATGTCTAATAGAGTGTGTAAATTAAATTCTGATCGTTTTTGTTACGTTTGTGGACAATTTATATTCGCAAAAAAAGGAAGACCGATGTCGGAATGTCTTAAAACAGCATATCTGTATTATTTTGGATTCTCAGTGAGAAATAAAAATAAAAAGTGGGACCCACATGTTTTTTGTGAAAGCTGTAGGCTTACTCTTATGCTGGGATTTGGAAGAAAAAAAGCATCTTGATTTTGGATCACCAATGCTGTGGAGAGAAACTTCAAATCACGAAAATGACTGTTATTTTTGTTTGACCAAAACTGCAGGCTTTAATTAAAAAAATAAACATAAAATTCAATATCCTGACATTCCATCAGTCTCAAAACTGATATCACATTCGGAAACTCTGCTACATCCCGCATGTCCAGGTATGTCAAGTGCGAGTTGCCAAATAGTGACGATCTGTTTATGGAGGATAAAAATTATGACGAGTTTGTAATCGACCTTGTGCGAGACTTACAACTAACTTGATCTAAGGCAAAGTTTCTTGCCTCTCGTCTACAAGAGTAGAACTAATTGACACCAAATACCAAAGTAACTTATTACCGAAATCGAGGTAATATTTTCAGCAGTTATTTCTCCAAAAAGGATGATTTTTGTTTTTGCCATGATATTCCCGGATTTTTGATGCGATGAATCAAAATTGTGATACAAATTAATGGCGTTTATTTATCGATTAATCTAAATATAGCTTGAAAGCTGTATTACTTCATAACGGTAATATAAAACCATTTATACCAATTGGCCATTCTGAATCTTAATCTGCCGTAAACAGTAAAGAAACCTATCAAACAGTGTCTCTTTTAATGAAAATGATACAATATGAACAACACAACTGGAAAATATGTGGCGATTTAAAAGTAGTTAGTATGTTACTGGGCTTACAGGGCGAGTATACCAAATATTCATGCTTTTTGTGCCTATTGGGAGAGTTGAGCTAAAGAACACAATTACATAAAAATATATTGGCCTGTCCAAAATAAATTTACTCCAGGAAAAATGAATGTGAAATATACATCTTTAGTGGATCTGCAAAATATAATTTTTTCACCATTACACATTAAATTCGGCCTAATAAAAAATTTCGTCAAAGTCATGGATAAAAACAGTACAGCTTTTAAATATTTTTACAAAATTTTTCAATGTATATCAGACACAAAATTAGAAGAGGGAATTTTTATCGGTCCAAAGATACGCAAACTGATGCAAGATAAGGACTTTGAAAAACTTTTATCTTGATGTGTTGCACACATCAGTATGTAATAATTGGTTAATGATTTTATGTTTTAGTGCCTTATGTTCAGTATATGATATGTTGAACATTTGAATAAATAATTAAAATACGCTGTGCTTTAAAAAAACGAAATATTAATTTGAAAAGATATTGTTTATATATAACGTTTTTCATTTGAAACTATTTGTCTATACCTTTAACTGTAATGATCTATAGGGGTGAAGGAGGCGCACATGGACATGAACATGGTGCTTTGTACTAAGATGATTTGAAGTAAAAAATCTTGAAAAATTCTCAGTAGATGGCAGTATCAATCCTACCTCTCTGCTGAACTTTTAGAGCAATGAGCCATTTTGTTTTTTTCTAATGACAATTTCTTTGTTTTAGCAGGTGTTGTATATAACTTTATCACTGACTTCTTCAAGTGAAACCATAGTTTAAACTAACTGATAACCTGAGAATAATTATTGCAGATCATTATACGAACATTCATGTAAGTTTATAACAATTTTTAATTTTTTTTACTCAATTAAGAATTTTTTTTCTCAAGTTAGGCCTAAGGGAGATGATGGGGCACTTGTGAACAAAACATCTGGGACAGATGTAAACAGTTCACATGTGACCCTCCATAGTATTAAAATTACTATCCTCATGATATTAAAAATTAAAAAAATGTGTATATATTTACAATTAGTATTATTTTATTTTATATAATCGATTTATGAACGGCCAAAAGCCCGAGTAACTGACTTAAAGAAACAAAAATGTGAAAAAGGAAAATCACGTATCCTAACTGATGCACCTGAGAAAGATATAATTGCTAACACTAGAAACGAAAAGGTAGAAAAAATAAAGATAAAGCAAGAAAGAGCATTAAAAAGGAAAGAAAAAGGCACATTAGAAATTCTGCGGAACCTGAAGAAGCTGCGAAAAGCCCAGTTTTTATTCATCGAGTCAGATTCTGAATGTAGTTTTAATTAAGATGAATAATTCATAGAAGTCGATTTGAATTATTCACCACATGTTTTGGAAATCAATGATTTTGTTTTAGTAGAATTTAGTAGAACAAAAAAGACTAAAGTACGGATCGAAAAAATTAGAATCAGATGAAGCATGTATGCCATTTATGCAAAAGGAAATAAATGAGACCTTCATTTTTCCTGAAAATGATGATACAGCAATAGTTCAAAGAGATGATATTATAATCAAATTGCCCCAACCATCTAGACTGCAAGGTACATCACGAACAGTGTCTTCACTGTCCTTTTCTGTTAAATTAGATCCATACAATGTGCGTTGAATTTTTATTAAAATGTATTTCAGGGGACTGCACATCTGAATAAGTTAATAAACTTTTTAATTCCTTTGTGAGCATAATACTACACAAAAAATATAACGAATTTCTTTTTTAATTTCTGTTTTAATGTTTTTTCACCAAAGTTGCTTTTCTGTGATTTTCTGTGTGTACTTTAATATTTTGTCTTAACAGAGTCATCAAATATTTAGTGTTGCTCGAAGTTTAAAATTTACTTTGAATATATCTTATTTGAAATTTTCATTAGAAATCGTTTATCATGTATACTTTTCTTCAAATCATTACTATTTATATAGCCGACATATTAGCCAATATTAGGCTATTGTTCCTTTTGGTAAAACACAAGAGAACACTAAGCACTTTAAAACACTGTTGCAACATTGAAAAACATACCTTGTTATTCATATGAAAGTAGTTTTAAAATAAGAGTATAAACATTATATTATATTCATACCTACCTCAAAATCATACCTGCATAAATATAATATTGTTTCCACTGTCTTATTCTGAACTTTCATGCTTTATTGCTTAAGAAGTTTGATAACGTTAGTTTTAACTACGTGGATTAATTCGAATGGAAACTTTTAAAAAGTATTTTAGTGCTGTCGTTGATGAACACAACAGAAAGTATTATATATGTATACTTTTCAAATAATATTTTTGCATATTATTTTTATGGAATAATTTGAAATAATTACATACATTTTATTTTTGTTCTTCATAGTTTCTTTAATACAGAATTATACAAATTGCTAGCTTTCATCCTATCGATAGTCTCAAGCATTTTCTCCTTACATTATTTTCGACTGCATATTATACGGAAGAAAAGAACAATTATTTAAACTATTTTAAAGGCATTTCTTAAATATTTCAAATAAGCCATTCGGAGAGTATTGCTAATTTGTATATTTTACTTAATCTCAAAATTTAAATGAAACATTTCACAGGATCATTTTATTGAACATATTTTGTATTGTACTAAAATTATTCCCAAACCGTACTGAATTTATGGCAGATGATTTTATGTAAAGTTAAAATGTTATTTCATACAATAAAAAAATTAAAAGAATATTAATATTTTAAATGTATTTAATAAAATTAAATATTACTAAAAATAAAATATTCATAATGAACAGAGCAAAGTATATTCAACTAGGTAAATTATATCCAATGGTTGGAGTATCATAGTTGAGATTCTTCCAACAGAGCGCAAATATGCCGGGACCAGGATTAGAACCTGTGAACTTTGGTTTGCCGTAACAACGCTCTCCCTACTGAGCCATCCCGGCGATATCTTGGTTGGCATATTTCACTCTTATATGTTGGACAAGGCTGAGAATTGACACAGTTGCGTTGGACAAGGCTTCGCAGCCTTGTCCAACATATAAGAGTGAAATATGCCAACCAGGATATCTTCGGGGTAGCTCAGTAGGGAGAGCATTGGTACGGCAAACCAAACTAACCAGGTTCGGGTCCTGGTCCAGGCATATTTTTGCTCTGTTGGAAAAATCTCCACTATGATACTCCAACCATAACTTATATTCATTTTAATGTTTAATTCTTTAAATTTTATATTACAAATTTTGTTATTTGAGTATAAAATAAATATGCCGTTTTGTGGAATTTTAAAGCTATGGTTAAAAAATAATACATAAAATTAAAAATGGCACTAGCTGGATTCGCCCGCTGACTGGCCTCTAATTTACATCGGGGCCACGAATTGGATAAAATCTTGAATACGATAAACCTAGAACCGAACGAAACTCCGGCTCGGGTCCCCGTTGCCTTCGGTACAGTATACAGGGCGTGCTGCGCACGCATCGGAAAAACAATTAATTTCCACCTCGAATAGTCTAATTCTCTAACCAAACGAACCTTCTGCACGGGTACCCGCTGCCTGCGGCACCATATAGCAGGCGCACTGAGCACGCACTGCAAAATCCATTAGTTCCCCCTTTCCCCGACAGGGGATGCAATCTGGTCTATACGAACCTCAGACACGTGTACTCACTGCCTGCGGAGCCGTATTTGAGGCTTGCTGCGCATACGCTGTAAAATCCATTAATTCCACATTCCACCGCCAGGGGGAGCAATCTGTCCTATACGAACATAACCGAAATCTGTAAAACTATTGAAATAAAGTCAACTGAGCCAAACACCACCGTAATCGATTCCATAGCACCCGAGTTAGGAAAGCAACCCTGATGGTGAAACTTTGAACTAGAATACGCAAGTTCTGTCGATGTCGAGTCGAATGAGCGAAACAGCGTTGTGATGTCACCAATAGAACCCGAGTTAGCTGCAAAATCCGTTAGTTCCACCTTCCACCGCCAGGGGACGCAATTTGTTCTATAGGAAACTGAAATCTTTAAGACTGTCGATGAGGAGTCGAAGGAGCCATACTACTTCGTGATCGGGCCCATAGAACCAGAGATAGGAAAGTGCTTAGTAATAGTATATTTAACATTATAAGTAAAACACACTCACACAAAAAAATTATACATATATATATTTAGACAAAATTATGTTAAAGAATTTACTGTCTTAAAAATAATAATAGTAATGTTTGTCATTTAAAGAATGGTACTCATCAATACACCATTTCTGCATTTTACACTTCCTGAAAGCAACAAACATCCCTTTAAATAAATCGTACCCATGCGCAACAAGGCTTAGATAACATTATTAAATATATATATACATATTTATATACAAATAATATATTTATTATGAAGAAATATTTTTTTTCAAATGAACGAAATTTAAGTAAATTTCATATATATATATATATATATATATATATATATATATATATATATATATATATATATATATATATATATATATATATATATATATTATTATTATTATTTATTTTTTATTTTTTTATAATAGGTGTGTTTTAAAATAGGTGTACTGCGATTATCTCTTAATACGCTGATCATAGAGACTTACTGTAAATATTAAAATAAATACAAATTGAATACATCTTTTAGAAAGAACATTTGTTTGAAAAAGGTTTGACATATTTAAATTAAAAAAATAATTTCTGCAAGGATTCTTTTTTCCCATAACCTATATTTTGAAAAATGTTGCCCATCATCGACGATAATCATCCATACAGATATTCCGTTTTGCGATCATAAGGTGAAAGGTGATATCTAAGTAAACAAGTTGGAAAATGCTTATCATATTTGATAACCCAAATTGAGAAATAATTTGAAAAATATCCGTTTTTTGGGTGCAGCCCAGTATATTATCAATAGATTTGTATGTATACTACATAGTGTGATAAAATTTAGTTCCGTTATGAAGCGCATAACTCTGTTGAAAATTCCCATTTCTCAATTTACGTCAATGGGCGGCAGTGTACTCATGGTCTTTTGTGCATCCTTGTATATGATATATAGTATTTATACACACCGAGCAATATGCAAAAATTAGTTAAATTTAAAAACTCGTGCAATAACGGAAAACGAACTTCCAGCAATTACTGTTCGTACTCATTACGGTAACTGGATTCCTTTGTGTGTTCCTGTAAATGAACGACGAGTTCTACAGTAATGACCAAAATTGTCTAAAACTTTAAGAAAAGTCTTTTTTGATGTTTGATGGCTCATCACATCAAATATATTTCTCAGTAATACCATAAAAGCTATATACCACTGGAAAGATAATTTAATAACAAATATCATGCAGTACAATTTTTTCAATTAGAACTATTTTATCAGACATTCTGGCAAAATAATCAGAAAAAGGCAGTAAACCTGGTTAGGTTGATGCTAATTAGTTTTCTTTTTCTTGAATGTTGCCAATGCATATGAACGTTTAGAGTGACAGACACATTCAATTTTTTTCGTAATGTGTTAATCAATGCTAGAGTAGGATTCCAAAAAAATATATATGTGCCATATTTTGGTACTTATAGGATTACTTTTATCACTATATTTTCAGATTGCTATCAAGTTGCTAATGTTCTTTGCCGCCTTTCAATTTTTGAACTAATAAAGAGTAATAAAATTGAGAAAACATCATGAAGAGTTGATTAGTTACCCAGAAATCAATGTATAACAATATTTTTAAGTGTAAAAAACTATGGTTATGAAGAAATGTGAAGTAAAATTGGATGTAAATTAACAAAGGGATGTCTGAGTCACGGAAAACAAGATTGGTAAAGGCAGGAAAAGGTGCAAGAGAGCAATTGGCGATAGACGAGTAAGGTCCCTCTGTATAGGTCACAGAAAACAATCATCTCGGTGTATACAACATGAAATGAACGGTGTATGCATTGGAATGAGGAGCTGAATCAAAGTACAGTTCTGTGTAGAGTGCAGTATTTTGGTCTAAATGCTGGAATTCCATGAAAAAAAAAATAACACTCAAATAACATGACCCTACTATTTCTCTGTCTAGGAAACATGCCTTTTAGCTTAGTTTAATATTTTGAACTTTATTATATTTAAAATTTTTTTAATGAAATTCTACGATTTAGACCAAAATACTGCATTCTCCACAGAACTGTACTTTGATTCAACTCCACATTTCAGTGTGCCATTTCACTTTGCACACTCTCGGTTACTTGTTTCTGTGACCAGGGTATACAGGGACCTGTATACAGGGACCTTACGCTTCTACCACCAATTGTTCTGCTGTACATTTTCCTGCCTTTACCAATCTTGTTTTGCGTGACTTGGAAATTCCATTTGTTAATTTACTTCAAACGCTACTTCAACTTTCTTCAGAACCATAGCTATGTACACTTAAAAATATTGTTATACATTCATTTCTGCTTAAGGAATCAACTCTTTATGACGTTTCTTAATTTTATTATGCTTTACTCTCTCAACAATTGAAAGGTGGCAACGAACTTTAGCAATTTGATAACAATCATAATAAATAGTGACAAAAGTCCTCCTATAAATACTACAATATGGCATATTTTTTTAGCTCACAGGCTATCAAAGCCTGAGAGCTTATGTGCCCGCCGGTTCTGTATGTACGTACGCATGTATGTACGTAACGCGATAACTCTTGATAGAACTAACCGTTTTACTTTAAATTTTGTTTATAGGTTCCTTGTGATAAGGCGCTTCCCTGATTAGTTTCGGAGGTTCATTGGTTAAGCATAAAGGGGGGGAAACGGGAGGCTAACCCCCCATAATTTAGATAAATGAGTTTTTCATGCAGAATTATCCGATTTTCTTCAAATTTTGTATATAGGATCATTTTGATAATGTGCTTCTGTCAATAGTTTTGGGGGTTCATTGGTTAAGTATAAAGGGGGAAAGGGGGGGGGGTAACCCCCCCCCCTAATTTAGATAAATGAGTTTTTCATGCAGATTATCCGATTTTCTTCAAATTTTGTATATAGGTTCATTGTGATAATGCGCTTCTCTGAATAGTTTTGGGGGTTCATTCGTTAAGTATAAAGGGGGAAAGGGGGGGCTAATCCCCCCTTAATTTAGATAAATGGGTTTTTCATGCAGAATTATCCCATTTTCTTCAAATTTTGTATATAGGTTCATTTTGATAATGTGCTTCTGTCAATAGTTTTGGGGGTTCATTGGTTAAGTATAAAGGGGGAAAGGGGGGGAACCCCCCCTAATTTAGATAAATAAGTTTTCCATGCAGAATTATCCGATTCTCTTCAAATTTTGTATATAGGTTCATTTTGATAATGTGCTTCTGTCAATAGTTTTGGGGATTCATTGGTTAAGTATAAAGGGGGAAAGGGGGGGTAATCCCCCTAATTTAGATAAATGAGTTTTTCATGCAGAATTATCCGATTTTCTTCAAATTTTGTATATAAGTTCATTGTGATAATGCGCTTCTCTGAATAGTTTTGGGGGTTCATTGGTTAAGTATAAAGGGCGAAAGGGGGGCTAATCCCCCCTTAATTTAGATAAATGGGTTTTTCATGCAGAATTATCCCATTTTCTTTAAATTTTGTATATAGGTTCATTTTGATAATGCGCTTCTGTCAATAGTTTTGGGGGTTCATTGGTTAAGTATAAAGGGGGAAAGGGGGGTAATCCCCCTAATTTAGATAAATGAGTTTTTCATGCAGATTATCCGATTTTCTTCAAATTTTGTATATAGGTTCATTGTGATAATGCGCTTCTCTGAATAGTTTTGGGGGTTCATTCGTTAAGTATAAAGGGGGAAAGGGGGGGGCTAATCCCCCCTTAATTTAGATAAATGGGTTTTTCATGCAGAATTATCCCATTTTCTTCAAATTTTGTATATAGGTTCATTTTGATAATGTGCTTCTGTCAATAGTTTTGGGGGTTCATTGGTTAAGTATAAAGGGGGAAAGGGGGGGGAACCCCCCCTAATTTAGATAAATAAGTTTTCCATGCAGAATTATCCGATTCTCTTCAAATTTTGTATATAGGTTCATTTTGATAATGTGCTTCTGTCAATAGTTTTGGGGGTTCATTGGTTAAGTATAAAGGGGGAAAGGGGGGGGGCTAATCCCCCTAATTTAGATAAATGAGTTTTTCATGCAGAATTATCCGATTTTCTTCAAATTTGTATATAGGTTCATTTTGATAATGCGCTTCTGTCAATAGTTTTGGGGGTTCATTGGTTAAGTATAAAGGGGGAAAGGGGGGAAAACCCCCCTAATTCAGATAAATGGGTTTTTCATGCAGAATTATCCGATTTTCTTAAAATTTTGTATATAGGTTCATTGTGATAATGCGCTGCTCTGAAAAGTTTTGGGGGTTCATTCGTTAAGTATAAAGGGGGAAAGGGGGGCTAATCCCCCCTTAATTTAGATAAATGAGTTTTTCATGCAGAATTATCCTATTTTCTTCAAATTTTGTATATATGTTCATTTTGATAATGTGCTTCTGTCAATAGTTTTGGGGGTTCATTGGTTAAGTATAAAGGGGGAAAGGGGGGAAAACCCCCTAATTCAGATAAATGGGTTTTTCATGCAGAATTATCCGATTTTCTTCAAATTTTGTATATAGGTTCATTGTGATAATGGACTTCTCTGAAAAGTTTTGGGGGTTCATTGGTTAAGTATAAAGGGGGAAAGGGGGGCTAATCCCCCCTTAATTTAGAAAAATGAGTTTTTCATGCAGAATTATCTGATTTTCTTCAAATTTTGTATGTATATTCATTGTAATTAGAGACTTCCCTGATTAGTTTAAGGGGTTCATTAGTTAACTATGAGAGGGGTAACGGGGGGATGACCCCCCCCCCTTAATGTAGTGTTGATTTCTTTATTTTTCGAGGTGCATATTTCAAATTATTTGAAATAAGAGTACAATATACAATGAGTGTGAATAGCCTGTGAGCTCAATGCCCTCAGTTTAACTGGGCTGTTTTCTTTTTATTTGAAATCCTACACTAGCTTTAATTGGCATATTACCAAATAAAATGGAAACTGTCTGTCACTCCAAACATGCATATGCATTAGCTACATTCAAGAAAATGGAAAATAATTTTTATCAAAATAACCAGATTTTACTGCTTTTTATGATTATTTGGCTATAACTTCTTATAAAATAATTACAATTGAAGAAACTGTATTGCATGATATTTTTGATTAAATTATCTTTCTAGTGGTATATAGATTTTATGGTATTACTAAGAAATATTTGGTGTTATAATTCATCAAACTTCAAAAAAGCATTTTCCCCGAAAGATTTCCTCAATTTTGGCTGCAACTGTATGTACCATAATTCACCTCAGTGATATATATAAAATTCAATATGTTTGAAATACAGTAACATAATTAAAATAGATCGCAAACGATTTTTCGGCACAGGTCGAAATGAAAACGAATTCTTTTGAGTGACCCTGTATATGAACTCTAAATGCTACACAATTCATTTTCAATACAATAATTGCCATAGCAAACGTCAATATCATATATGAATTTCATGACAATCCGAGTATATGTACGCGAGTTAGGGCACGGACAGTCTGACAGACGACGGACAGTCAGGCAAACAGAATTCATAAACACTTTTCAACTTTGTTGTAAAGTGTTAAAAACACGTCTTTTCGTTTGCAATGCTGGAAAACACTAAATTTCATATACTTAAGATCATAACATGGCACGTTTTGAACGTAAAGGAATGGGATTTTTTCATGTTTTTCTTAAACTCAGGACAATATTTTTCTAAATATAAACACACACACACACATAAATATAAATGAAGCCATATTGAACAATAAACTTCTAATTTTAATATACATACAGCCACTTGTAAAAAAATTTCCATATCATAATAGCTCAGCATGATCTCTATACTTTTTTTTTTTTTTTTTTTTTTTTTTTTGTAATTAGAGATATATTTATAAAATCAGTGGTTTAAGAGAAAATCGGCGAAACATCTGTTTTGAAATGTCCAGTGTATAAAGTATCATTCGTACGCTAATTGTGAATATTTTGATATTCATATTTATTTCATATTCAAGTAATCTGTTTTTATTAATGTTACATTCATTTTTTTACTATATAGGATTACATTCCAGCATAAAAAAATATTTCCTAAATTTCAGGTTTTATATCTCAAATGTGATTGACATTTTTGGCAATGTCTTAGATTTGAAATGTTACGTTAACCGAATGATAGCAAACTCCCTCTCAATGCCAGTTGTATGTTTTGGAAAAATGCCAGTGGCAAAATATAAAATATTTATGCAACGCTGCCATCAAAAATTTAAAAATTTAAAAATATATTTACTAACATTTTTCTTAAACGATATTTGTTGCGAGGCAATATGAACATTAGAACTTATGCATTTCTATTATAAAACAAATAACTAGAAATACATATAACGTTTTTTTACAAAACTTTTCATCCTAAGTTTATTGGTATGTCATAAATTCTAAAGCTGTATATTTGACAACTTTTATAGAGGAATCAGAGCAGTTAAGATAAGTAAAAACTATTCTTCAAATAATTTTATTTTTTGTTTCATGACTATTCGTTTCAGATCGCCTACGGCACAATAAGTATATGCATATATTTAAATATTTCAGAACCGGTAGTTTGAATCTGGGTGTTAATACCTATCTCACTATCAGTTATTGTTACATCAATTATAAAATTTATCTATATATTGCTTCATAATTATTGCCCCTGCTCTATAACCAATGACTGTGCAAGATTTCAAAATGCTATAAATATCCTCGTCAAATTACCTAAGTAACTTTGAAAGTACTTCTGTAATTCGTGCAGGTGAAGTCATGTCCTTTGGTTCAAGTATTAGGCTTTAATACACACCACACGTAATTTTTTTTTTCAAGATAAGAAAGTAAGAATGGCTAAGCAGGTATCATATATATTATTTCTGTTGTCAACATTCCTTTTTCTATGAATTTATGAAACTCACAGCCACGAATCAGGTATCAATCAAATATTTTTAAAGCGGCTTCTGACGTAATACACTCACATTTCGTTAAAATATGTTTTTTGTTTAAAAATTGTTGTGAATTAAAAATTAAATCGGTATTGTTTTCATAAATGAAATGAAAGATATTTCTTAAATTAGTGTTGCCACAAAAATAAAATAATGAATTACATGATGCTCAACAATGATTATGAAAATATAAATGGTACGAAAAAGATAAAGTATGATTTCTTCGCATGGGTCGAAATTTCACGTGTAGAATAAAAATTATGCTTTGTTATATTAAATTAAATTGTATTTTAAATGCATTTTTTGTGTTCCATGATTGTTAATAAGCGTATGACGTTATCTTCTAATGCAGTTAAAATACGATTGTTAATGTTTTTTTCTCACGCGTGTCTTTTGTTATCTCCGATCAGTTTTTACTGTAACTTTGATGGAATAAAATGAGATGGTGTTCTGGCTTGACAAATGTTTTTTGCAGATATTTGTGTCCTTATTTTTTCTTTGGAAATTTAAACCTGAATCTAAAACTATATTAGATATTTGTAAAAATTATTAGATAGCAGTGTGAAATCCTCGCACGGGTTCACTGATCAACAATAATCTTAATTCACAAAACAAAAATCTGTACAACAATTAATTTATTGTGTCATTGGCGTGATTTATTTAAGTGATAGAACGTGTTTCTGGGGAATTAAAGCAATAAGCAAACTTTTCACTTAAACTTTAGGTTTAGAATCATAGTATTATTGAAAACGTTACATTTTCGATCTGTGGGTAGTGACTTTGTCGCAGAATATTTTTTGAAATGTTTTAGGTGTTTTACATAATATAAAACTTAACAAAATATATATTTTATGAAGATTGGTAATTTTGATTTTTTTTTCAGTGAAGGGAGGGTATTTCTGTACCTCTGTTACATGTCGCAACTCATTTCCTTTATCAGCATTTGCATGTATTTTGTGAATATGATAAATATATTTTTCATTCAATAAATGATTTTCTTCTCTGAAAATCATTTTATATGTAAAAAGAGTTTTGTTTCCAAAAATAATTTTTTCTTCAAAAGTTATTTTTGAATACCTGTTAGAAGTATCGAACTGTTAGAATTATCGAATGTGTTTTAAATGAATTCAGACGTTAATTACAATTGTTTCATATATATATTTATATATTGTGTACCGATGAAAGAGAGATTTATTCCTCGTTGTTCCGTCATCTATTGCAGTCTATTTGCTGGCTGTTGCGGTGACGCTCGCCAAGATGGAATAATACTGAAAAATTGCCGAGTTGGGATGTCGGCCGGTCTAGCTCAGTAGTCAAGACAACAACACTTTACGCTGTGAATGTTTGAGTCCTGGAACCAGCTAATTTTCCACTCATCTTGGGATTATTGTATTAAAAAAATTCATGTACGTATGTCTGAAATAACGTGTTCTTTAACTAATTGTAACTGTTACAAATATTCCTTGTAACTTGCATTACAATAAAATTTGGTGCAATAATTTCTAAAATATAATTGTATTCGCCACCTAATCAGAATATTCAGAGGAAAGAAGCATTCATTTTTAGCACTTTCCAACCTAGTTGAAAAGTGCTTATGACTTCGGTTTGTCTGGCCGTATGGCCATCTGTCCGTGCTCTAACTCCCGTAAATATGCTCGGATTGCTCTGCAATTTTTATATGTTATTGTCGTTATCTATGGCACGTTCCCTATTTCAACTGAAGTGTGTAGCACTTATAGTTTTCTTACAGGGACACTCAAAAGAATTCCGTTACATTGGGGTCTATGGGGAAAAATCATTTGCGGTTTATTTTAAAAATGTTTCACTATTGTAAACGCATTGAAATTTATATAGATCACTAAGATGCATTAGAAGAAGCTTAATATGGAATAGTAGGTGTATAGCACTTAGAGTTACTTTACAGGGACAGTCAAAATAATTCCGTTACATTACGTCTATGGAGAAAAATCGTCTGCGGCTTATTTAAATAATGTTCCACTATTTTAAACGCATTGAAATGTATATAGATCACTAAGATGCATTAGAAGAAGCTTAATATGGAATAGTAGGTGTATAGCACTTAGAGTTACTTTACAGGGACAGTCAAAATAATTCCGTTACATTACGTCTATGGAGAAAAATCGTCTGCGGCTTATTTAAATAATGTTCCACTATTTTAAACGCATTGAAGTTTATATATATTACTAAGGTGCATTACAAGAGACTTACTACAGAATAGTGTGTGTATAGCAGTCATCGTTCATTTACAGGGACACACAAAAGAATTCTCTACTGTCTGTTAACAATAATTCCTGGAAGTTCGTTTTAAGTTACTAAAGGCGATTTTAATCTTAACTAGCTTTTTGTCTATTACGTGGTGTGTATAAATTCTGTAGATCCTATACAGGGCAGCACAAAAGTTCGCGAACACATTTCCGTTTAGTGACAGAAACTCCAGAAGGAAAATTTAAACGGTGCTACGCGTTTCCTAACTAAACTAAAATTTAGCATCCTATGTATATATACAAATCTATAGATCATATACAGGGCTACATAAAAGTATTCGGATATTTTTCCGAATATTGTATATATTGAAAATTCCTGAAATTACGTTTTTAAATATGTTATGCGTTTTCCAAATTGTTTACTTAGATGTCATCTTTCAGCTTATTAAACGGTAATGATTTGTAAAATTATTTTAGAAGCGTTGGAAAGTGCTACATAATCTATGCTTGACGCATGATTTTTCGTTCTTGTTAGTTTCATTTTTAACTGATATTTGAAATTTACGGACTGCCTCGATCGACGTAACTTAAATAAATTGTCAAAAATGGGCGTTACTACTAGAATAAAAGGTTGGTGTACTTTTTTAACATGTAGACGACCCCTCACATTAAAATAAACTACATATATTTATAAAAGTTTTATGCTATTTCAAACAGCAATTTTCTCCTATTTTATTCATTTATTAGAGCTGGCGTTATGGACATCGTTCATATATTTTTCACGCACTGTACATCTCTATTATGTTATCGTGATTAGTTTGCGTGTGTGTCAGATAACTTTAGAGGTATCCATTTGATGATTAAGGTTTTGATTAATGTAACAACCAGAATATAAAACTAGTGAATCCTCATTGTTCTTCATAGCCACATTGAGTGTCAATGTGGCTATGTGGCTATGTGGTACCTCAACCAGCTGAGTCCCTCTTCTATGTTCCCCGTCAATTATCAAACGTGGGAGTCAAACTTCTTCCCACCGGCTAACCACTTCGTAACCAACCTCAACCACACTGATGCTTTAGTGGTACTTGTTGAAACTGCGATTGGATTGTTCCAGTAGCAGCTACTCAATTCATTTAGGGCATGCACTATTCAAATAGGTATACAAAGGACTCCCGTGAACTCTTGCCAAGAAATTGCGATTGGGAAACATAAATTCCTAGCCTTAGTACCATCACAACCCTTTTCTTCATAAGTTATTTATATCTATTTTTTCCTTTCAGACTTTTCCATTCCACATACATTTGTTTCTCGCTTCCATACTTAGAGAATCCTTAAATGCCCTTATTACATAGTCCCTTCAATCTGCATCACTCTTGCGTTCATATGTATTTCGAGAGGCTAACGAAAAAGACAGGCTACCGTGGTGCATTCCACTTATCTTTTTTTACAGACCGCTAGAGTGACGTGATGCTCTTTTCGTACACCTGCATTGGTGCATTGGGGCATCACGTGACTCCGGCGGTCTGTAAAAAAAAGATACGCGTAAAGCACCGCGGTAGCCTTTCTTTTTCGTTAGCCTCGTTATTTCGAATATGAGGTAATGCATGACGTAAAATTGCATGTCGTAAATGATATGATATCCAAAAGGTTATGATTCATTAATGTAAATGTATGGTATGTTTATAAACTACACTCTTTTATGTTATATGAAAAATATTACCGAAAATAGTTTGTAACATAATGTACACATCCGATACATTCTTTCTGAATTTAATAGACGCCATCGTATGACATAAATAAATGAAAACGTTTAGTTTTTTCATAAAAAAAGTAATATGTGTTTGTAATATGTGATGCAAAATTTTTATGATTTCTAAAAATGTATTACTTCAGCTATTGTCAATTGCTATTAAAGTTAATTGGAAAGTTTTTTCAGAATTTACCGCAGTCACACTCAATTACACCGTGTACAATTAATCAGTAATTAAAAAAGGTAGTTTGAAAAATCCAAATACCTTTCATATATAACATTGCATGCATAACAAAAGAGGAGAGTAACGTAATTTTCGAGGATTATAAGAGTTCTATTGTCAAACACTAAATTAGATTTCTATTAAATGCAGAATTCGTTCATAATTAAATTCTTTGTACACAGGAAATTCATTGTGATTTTTAATGAAAAATGAGCGCTAGTAATAAGTTAAAAACAATTAGTTAGCTGAAATCCTACTACGCTAAAAAAAGAAAATTAAAATATTATAAATGTAATTTGAAACGATTACATCTTTACTTACAATGATATATTAGTTTTAACTTTAATTAATTCTGATAAATTGTTCTGTCATACAGAACAAGAAAAGTTACATACTTTTTTTAAATTATATGGACTTTGTTTATATGCATTTAATTTAAAAGTAATTGTCCATAATACAAAGTTTTATCATTTTACAAGGGTTTCGAGACTTAAGATAAAACTCTTTAACGATATTACTTGTACTTGTCATGTTACTTAATTAAATCTCACAAGTTACATTGAATTTTGTATAGTTTGTGGCTTACAAAGCACTTTGTTTACTCTGCTAGATGAATCTTTTTTAGTACCTCTAACGTCATTACTAAACGTAAAAAGCTTCAGAATACCACATAGTAGGTAATGTAAAATGTAAAATGATATTATTTTTGTATTATGTGAAACAAGATACTTTTTATTTAAATTTCAGTACTATATTTTAAATTTCATTACTTTATTTAAATTCCAATTCTATTGACACATGCTACGATTAACTCGTAGAAGTATAAAACATGAATTATAACAACAGAATTGGAGTAGAAAACTCTTTCGATTAATTTAAGTATCGTTTTTCTCGGATGTCAGGCGTTTAAGCGTTTTAATTGTATGTGATTATGTTTAGGTTTGCTATAGGTGTTATATATACTGTAGTATTTATTTTTGTTTTTTCATGGGCTATCTTTACATCTAGGTAGTTGATCGAATGATTAATTTCTTCTTCTGTTGTAAACTGGAGATTATTGTCATAGGAATTTACTTCGTTAAAATATCCAGTTTACAATAGAAGAAGATATTAATCATTCGATCAACTACCTAAATGGGAAGATAACCCATGAAAAAACTAAAATACATGCTACAGTATATAGAAAACGTATAGCAAACCTAAACATAATCTCATACAAAGCCGATACTCCAGTACCGCACAGATTAGCAGCCATGAATACATATATAAACATAGCCCTACATGGTTGTTCAAAAGAAAAATCATTGGAAAAAGAATTAAAAATCATAGAAAACATAGGTTTAAACGCAGGATATCGGAGAAAAATTATACTCAAATTAATTGAATGAGCGAAAGAAAGATTTGACCGTATACAACCAACTTTTGATGTTTGTTTTTACTTATGGAAAAAATATTGGCATTTAATCCCATCTTCAATCAAGACCACTAGTCAGAAATTTTATGGTATATTCAAATTATTCAAATTATTTAAGGTAGGGATTTGAAAATCGTTATATATTTGCATAAAATGAGTCTATTTCCGAAGGATAAAAGGTTTTGAAAGGAATATTAAAGGAAATCCTTTGTGTGATCTTCGATCACACTTACCAATTTGTTTTTTCTTATTTAGACACAGCTTTTATTTGACATTTTACTTATTTATATCGGATAAATTATTGAAAATTTCTTGTTTAAAAACGTGTATTAATAATCGAATGTAACGGTTAGCGATATATATTCTGTTTAATTTCCGTTGTGTCTGTTATTTAAAACATTGCTTTGAAACTTTTTCTCTAATTCAAATTACTTTCTATACATTCAAATGCAACGATAAGTTTTGAGATATTACTTTCTTACCTGTATAAAACTTATAAGATGAAAAGAAAAAGAGTTTTCTGTCTGGGACATGATTTGAAACTATATTTGACATTTCTTTTATACATCAGGCAGGAACTGTTTTCTATAACATATCTGAATAAAAGTATTTCAAATTGTAATGTATTCATTTCTAAATTTGTTTTTAATTCTATTTCTTTTCAAAATTATCACATATTTCCGCTATGCATGTTATATTTAATTTATTTTAATGTATAATTACTTTTTTATTTTATAATTTATAAAACATTTACAAGACCTAACTGAATATTTTGTCTCTGATGCAACAAATGTCAAAATATATTATTTGTTTGCTATTCGAACAGAATTAAAACATTTGGATAACATTTTTCATCATTGTTTGAAATTGAATTATTACATTCACTAACTGAAATATTTATTTCTTGTAGTTTTTCAGTTTAATTTTCATAATGATTTTTTAAAAAATAAATTATTTAATTTTATGTTACTAAATTGACTTATATATAAACAATAAAAAAAGAACACCTGTACCGATAGAACAACCGAAAATAAGCAAGCATTATCGTCCTTGTCAATAATAGCTAAAGAAATACATTAGAAAGAGTATTGGTTGAGAACGTTTGTATACTTCCTTAGTACTCAAATTCAGAAATCATTAAAACACCATTTAAAACAAATATTTCTTCGGAAAGAGAGCATAAAACCAGCAAAGTACGAATAGTAAATAGAATCATAATATTTAAATTTTACCGTATGAGTTATCCATACACAAATAAATCTAGAGTTAGAATTTTAGATTTTGTATTCAAAATTTTGAAATTAATAAATATATTAAAGAAAGAATATTCACTAAAATTCCATGCGAGGATAAATATAAAATTTGTGAATCATGTAAATAAATCCTAAAAGTTTCATTGAATTCTCAATTGATCTTTAAAAAATATATTATTCTATTACTTTAATTATTCTTTAATGTATTCACCGATAAACGCTGTCAAAGATAAATAAGTTATTCTATAAACAATTAAACATTACTTTAATTCGTAATGAATTCAGAGGTTAATCCTTCTTTCTTACAAAGCTCACAACCTTTTGTTGATCTTCACAAACTTCATTTACAAATGTAATCAAAAGATAAAAAATTTATTTAAACTGTAAGTTTAGAATAAACATAAAGTTTTAAGCCTCAACACAAAAGAACAAAGAGAATTAATGCTTTATAAGAAATCTAAAGGAGAAAAAATTTTGTCGTCTAATTTTAAGTATATGTAAAATCGTCAAATTGACATAGTATGGTTATTATTAGCTATTCAGCGTTTAGTAGCATTTAAATATTGTCGTATTCAGTGGTATTATAAATATGAAAAGTAAAATAAGTAATGGTTATTTTTTTTAAATTTTTGTCTAACATTGAATTTGAATTTAGTTCATTAAAAATAGATAACAATTGTCCAATATGTATAGTTTTCGTCGATGTTTTCTCCCGTGATAAATATGCGGTCAAAGCAACATTTTATTAGATTTCTATTACAGATTCTTTGAATTGTCAATGTTATAGTGATAAAATCTTTCAGAAAATACGTATCATCTGATGATAATGTTGATTTATTTAAAAATCATTTCCGTATATAGAATTTTTGCAAATGCTATTTGCATTTTGCTAATCTTAAAACATGTAGTAATTTCAATGCAAATTTTGAATTATAAATTTTCAGAAATACTCATTTGGACAAACATTTTTTCAATAGATATAATTCATATGTGTAACAAATGTTGATCTTGATTTTCCAATGTGGAAAAATCAAGGTGAGTGCAGATCCGAACTTCGGAAATCTTCGGAAGATATTAAAGCTATTTAAATTAAATTATTTAAATTATTGGTCTCATTTCGCTGCACAGACTGTACAAACAAAGTGATTAAAAATGTCTTTGTTAATTTTAAGAAAAGCAAAATATTGTGTTTGACACATATATGAAGTTTGATGAATGATTACACGCAATTTATTCCTTCAGTGAAAAAAATTTGGTGTAAAGTTCATGAGAAAACCTGTGGCACTTTTCTGCCACAGGTTTTCCCAGGAATTTCACCAAAGAAATTCCAGGAAACTTACAGTCAGTTACACACAAAACATATGGAACTTTATACAAATCACCGATCACTGTTTTACAATAATTTCGAAAAGTTACACAAAAGTTCAAAAATATACCGGAGAAAACTAAGGAATGTTACACACAAAACATATGGAACGCTTTATAGTTTATCAGTCAATTCCACTTTCTCAAGTATTCCGAAAAGTTACACGACATTGTGGAAGATGTTACACCAGATTTCTCGGTATTCTTGGATCAGCAGAAATAATCCGAGAAAACCGTGAATATGAATATTATATTATAATGATGAATTTATGCCTATGTATTATATTGGTGAATTTATACCTATACTGAGAAACTATTAAACAATAAAAATACAGGATTAGCCTGAAAAATGTTTTTCGTGAAAATTATATTTATAATTTTTCATTTTTTAGATATTTTCATGCAGTTCAACTCCAAACTTTATAACCAATCTCTACACTTACAAACATCTTTCATTTTCAGATCTCTCTAAAGTCACCCTATTTTTATAATTAAAATTAAAATATAATATATAAAATATATAATATATAATATATAATATATAATATATAATATATAAAATTATAATTAAAAAATATCCTAACTTTAATTAAATCTCTAGGCTTAGAATAAAATCAGTAGTAACCTTTAGAAGGATATATTAATTATTTATTCTGTAAGTCTCGATTTCTATTAATACGGTTAAAAAATGTTATGACATTTAATCACATAAAAAAATAGTGACATAAAAAATAAACTACAATTTGTTATTTTTCACTTTTTAAATTAAAAAAACATTTAATTTTGTTTTTGCATAATTTAATAGATTATTTAGTAGAATAAAATAAAATCCATACCGTGTGCACTTTTAATCCTATTAAAGTAAATGAACTTAATATATATCATAACTTGAAAGTAATCGTTATTTAAACCATGATTAAATATTTATGCTTTTAAGTATTCAAATATTCTTAACACAAATATTTTATTATGAATAACGTATGAAAAAATAAAAGATTTATTTTTTAATCTATTGATGCGTTCCATTCTATCTCTATGAGTTAAATGTTGTAGAAATAAAATTATTCCCCTCTATAAAAATACTATAAGCCTACTTTACTTGATTAAAATTTAAAAAATAACGTAAAAAAGCAAAAAAAAAAAATCTGAAAATAAAATCTAGAAAACTATTATGTGTACTTTACATAATAAAATTTAGTTTGAAATTTTTTTATCAAAGCATTAAATCTCTTATGAAAGGAACGGAAAGTTTAAAGATAAAAACCTTTCGCTTTTATGTTATAGTATTAAAAAGCATAGAATAAAATTTTAAAGAAATATATATGTATTCCAATTATGTTTATTATTGTGAATGAATTGGACTACCGGAAACTTTTATTTTTAAATGTGTATTTACATTTGAATTTAATTTCTTTGTTTTAAACTCATACAAATATTATGTATCAAATTATGAATATTATGAATCAAATGTTTTGTGAAATTAGTCGGTATTCGTGTTTGTAGTCTAATCAAAATTATAGGCAAAAATATGTGATTGGATGCAACGTTTTAAGATACATATATTTTATATTACCCAGCTTAATACAATTAAAACAAGTTGAAACTTTTTGTTTCTTAATGCTTAGCTTACAACTGCTAACGGATAACGAAAAACCTGTATACAATGACTATATTTAAAATAGATCCATTTTCTTGATTCACTCTGGATAAAATGTTTTATATACACAAATAGATAAATATATACCTATTTAAATTTCTTATTTTAACAAGATAAAATGGAACGGATATTTAAAAGAGGTAAGATCGTATTAGAGAGAGACAAGTTTATGGCTTTTTACCGTATTACTTAGAAATGCGATTAAGAGCATTTTAAGAAATCCAGCAGTGTCATATATAAGTTTTTAATAAATAGTCTTAATTCCACATGTGAATTATTCTTTAATAATCAATAATACACATAAAACCTTCTTACGGAAAAGTGAATAAAATAACACTCAATGATATTCTGTGAATAACAGGCATCGAGTCAAAATTTACTACCAGTAAGAAAATACACTGAGAACGGCTGCAAACCGATTTTTGAATAGTACAAATGAAACCTAACCTATACTAGGATAACCATCCGTGAAAGGAAAAATAATGAAAATTTATATGTTAGACAAATGTACATCCATGGATGTACTGTATACAAATACAAATGGAAATCTGTATACAAATGCATTAATAAGAATTGCGTAGAATTATCGCAAGAAGACTCGACCACAAAAAAGTATGGATACATTAAAAAAAATAATATAAAAGCAGTTAGCTACTGGAATAAACATAAACAATTACCAACATTAAACATTCTGTGAGACTTGCATAAAAAGGAAAATAACGGACATGTCAAATCCAAAATTGTCTCAAAACAGGGTAACTTGGTTGCCTTAGTTAATAAACACAGCCATCTACGGATCTATTCATGCCCCATCTATACTTGCAACAAAATGTATTTTCTAACATCTATCTCTATTTTCTAACATCTATCTTCATTTTCGAACTAATCTATTGATTATTTCACCAGTTTTATAGTGATTTACTTGTTTTCAAAAAAGAGCGACGTTCTACCAAAACTGAAATAGTACATTCAAAAAAAAAAAAAAATCCGTTAAACAAGAAATTCTGGAAGAAATGGAAGTGCTAAGATTGAGAAGTGGTGGTGAATAGATAAATAATGATATATAAAAGTATTTAAGAGAAAATGGCTTACATTACCAACTAACAGTACTACAGTATTTCCCAAAATTGCGCGTCAGAAAGAAACATAAGACACTATTTGAAATGACACACAGTATTATATCTGAAGCAAACCTATACTTCCAAAATTTTGGTATGAATCAAATAACACCGTTATATACTCAAAAACATACTTAACTCAGTCCAATGATAAAACCCTTAAGAATGCTGGATAGAAAACAAACCTAATTTATTCATCTGAAATGGTTTTGGTTGCAAACCCTATGTCTAATCTATGTAAAAAAAGAGGAAAACTCGATAGCAAAGCAAATCAAGATATTTCTGTCGAGTACGGCAACAAATCCAAGAAATATAGTAAGTAATCGGAAAGAAAAAAAATGTAAAAATATCAAAAACAGATAAACTTCTAGAATTTACCCTCTTAAATTCAAGCGCCAAATTGAACAGGAATATAAATTTGAAATCAAAATTGCAGGCCAAAAACACACCCACAAACACAGGAAAATTCACTAGAGATCGAAGTCAGTAATACATTACAAAAAAATATACTGATTACGAAGAGACAACATCAGGTCATTCGAGAAGATCAGACTTAGATGGTCGCTTAATCACAATAAATGACGAATAAATGAAAGACATAATAAATACCTCTAAAATAAATGTGAGCTAAAAGACTGAAAGGATTGAATATATTACTTTTCATTTAAAAAAAACAACCATAGAAAAAAATTTCACAATAAACCAAAATCTGAAGATAGAAGAAATAATTGGAAAATTTAATTTTAAAAATTAATTGCATGTCACACTCCCATGTAGCCAAATTACATTCTTTAGAAGATGAAGTCACTTTCTTATAATACAAAATATAGATAGGCAATAGGAGCTATATTATATATTGCTACAGTAGCCAAATCTGTTATTTCAGCAGCAGTAAACATTCTTAGCAGAAAACAAGAACGAAAAATCATGCGTCAAGCATAGATTATGTAGCACTTTCCAACGCTTCTAAAATAATTTTACAAATCATTACCGTTTAATAAGCTGAAAGATGACATCTAAGTAAACAATTTGGAAAACGCATAATATATTTAAAAACGTAATTTCAGGAATTTTCAATATATACAATATTCGGAAAAATATCCAAATACTTTTATGTAGCCCTGTATATGATCTATAGATTTGTATATATACATAGGATGCTAAATTTTAGTTTAGTTAGGAAACGCGTAGCACAGTTTAAATTCTCCTTCTGGAGTTTCTGTCAATAAACGGAAATGTGTTCGCTAACTTTTGTGCTGCCCTGTATAGGATCTACAAAATTTATACACACCACGTAATAGACAAAAAGCTAGTTAAGATTAAAATCGCGTTCAGTAACTTAAAACGCACTTCCAGGAATTATTGTTAACAGTCAGTAGAGAATTCTTTTGTGTGTCCCTGTAAATGAACGATGACTGCTATACACACACTATTCTGTAGTAAACCTCTTGTAATGCACCTTAGTAATATATATAAACTTCAATGCGTTTAAAATAGTGGAACATTATTTAAATAAGCCGCAGACGATTTTTCTCCATAGACGTAATGTAACGGAATTATTTTGACTGTCCCTGTAAAGTAACTCTAAGTGCTATATACCTACTATTCCATATTAAGCTTCTTCTAATGCATCTTAGTGATCTATATAAATTTCAATGCGTTTACAATAGTGAAACATTTTAAAAATAAACCGCAAATGATTTTTCCCATAGACCGCAATGTAACGGAATTCTTTTGAGTGTCCCTGTAAAGAAACTATAAGTGCTACACACTTCAGTTGAAATAGGGAACGTGCCATAGATAACGACAATAACATATAAAAATTGCAGAGCAATCCGAGCATATTTACGGGAGTTAGAGCACGGACAGACGGCCAGACGGCCAGACGGCCATACGGCCAGACAAACCGAAGTCATAAGCACTTTTCAACTAGGTTGGAAAGTGCTAAAAACGGAAACCAACGGAGAAACATTACACACTTAGACAGCTATACAAAAATTTTAAGCAATTTAAATACAAGCAAAAATTAAAATTTATTTATAAATACTAAAATAAACATCTTACGCTGACGTCGACTCTGCAGGTGAAAAGAAAATGACAGAAAATCAACCAGTGAGCAGCTATTTCCGTTAGACCAAAATCCTACCCAATGGATAACAAAAAGTAATCATGTGTTGCGTTCCTTTCAGTTTAATCAGAATGCAAAAATTAGTTCTTGCAATTTAGAGATTCTTTTCTTCTCCAATTGCACGATTTGGCTCAATGGTGATCGTCAGCGTAGACCCTAATAGCATTCATAACACATATAAGTTTTCATGAAAAAGTTAAGTTTAATTTTATTATTAATCGAAAAAAGTCAATAATATTTTTTAATCAAAAATTGTAAATTATGCTGTTTTTTCATCTATTATTATATTACGTTTATTTTCTTGAGAGAAAACAATCTTTTGTAATTTTATTTTAATATTTTTTTTCTAGCAAATAGAAATGCTCGACATAATAGTTCCCCGTCTGCTGTCAGCTACATTGTTAGTACAAATGTCCTTGACAGAAAAAAACGGACACTAACGGAGAAACATTAGACAGCTATAAAAATATTGTTAAGCAATTTAAATACAACTAAAGATAGGGACGGAATTGATGAATTTTTACGGTGCATTTGATAGCAAATGTGACAAGTGTTTTTATCTCGTTTACTAACATATTATGCCGTTTCAAACACAAGGCTTAAGTTAGATTTCAGTAGGGATGCTAAAATGATGAATTGGGAGAGTACCGAAATCGTACTGTATGTATTTCAAAATACAGGTTGTTTCTTTTTATTCTAAATATACATGAATAAAAATGAAATGTCCGTACGATAACAATTCCTGTACTACATAGATTATTTTTTCATTTATTATCCTAATCCTAATAATATTATAAATCTCATTGTGTGCAAATGTTAGGCTGAAGCCAGTGTCAAAATGGAACATTTAATGATCTTGTATCTTTGCGTATAGGTTAATAATAACCCTCAAATGAACATAGACTGGTTTTTGTTTATTTTATTCAAATATTTTTCTTAATAATTCAAAATTTCGTTATTTTCTTAAAGAATAAATGGACATTTTTTCGTATAATATTTTAAAATGGTTAAATTTACTTTACCGTTGCCAAAACTAATTCAAAACCCGGAATAATAATTTTTACTCAACAATTTAGTTTCAACTGAAAAATTTTCACGTGAAAAATGAAAATGAAATGAAAAAACGAAATAATTAAAAAGAAGATTAAATAATATTATTAGAAATAAAACGTACTTTTTTTAGTTTTTGATAATAATACAAGGTTTCAATATGCGTAACCATAGGAAACAGGCAAATATGACGTCATTCATCTAAAATAAAGCGGATATGCTTTGATTGGTGAAATAAAATGATCTTGGTTTTTTTTTTCTTTTGTATGGTAATAATACTTGACTTTTTACCGTCTGCGCACGGCTAATATAATTAAACCGTATTTTTTATTTAAATTTTAAAAAAAGTATAAAGAAGTTTCAAAAGAAAATGGTTAGCAAATGTCAATAATATGCTCCGCAAAATTATCCATGTCGAAAATGATGTCATGGATAGCGAGAAATAGTAATTTAATTCTTAAAACTAAAAGAAATGACTCGATAACCTAAAAAAAATGACGAATGTTAATAGTTCCATTTTTGTTGATAAAACCTAAAGATTTAATATTATTTCGTTAAAATAACATAATTTCCCTTATGCCAGTATTGAAATTAATTACCTGGAAAAGAAAATTAACTAGCCTAATATCATTAAAAAGGGATTTCTCGGGGGAAAAAGAGACTTCATATTTGAAATAAAACGGGAATTTTCCAATATGTTTTAAAAAAGTGAATCAATTCCTTACATTAATAATACAAGGATCAGTAAGTATAGAAAGTAGATGACTTTCACGCGATATTTATAACGAAAAATTTAAATGTTTTGTTATCTATACTGATTACTAAGCATGAGTATCCGTTATATACAGATGAGAGTTTTCTGCTAAAAATCACATCATAATTTTAAGAAAAGGAAAATGAACACGAATCTATTATATTAAAATCTGACCGTGTGTTTGTATTTCGCAACTACTCCTAGACTATCGAACGCAACGCGATTTACTTAATCCCGGTTATCATTGATGCCAAGATTTTTTTTTTTTTTTTTTTTTTTTTTTGTAAATTTTAACAAAGTTTATCTAAAAACGGAAAGTAAATTACTCCATAGTTGTGTATAAAGAAGGAGAAATAAAACAGATCAGTATATTTTTACACCATTTTCTCATTAAAACTGAAAAGCAGAATTTATTTTCACTTTGAATAGATGGTGAAAATAAAATCTTGATTTCAGTAAATTATCCGAAAAATAAAAACATATTTTCACATATTCAAACTTCATGAATCAATTTATTCTGGAGAACAAAAATTCCCTGCCAATATACTGTCATTTAGAAAACAAGATTTGTTTCAGCTATACATTAAACAAAGGAGGCGGAATTGAATTTAAAGAAAAAGCATATACTATTTCCAATTAATGCTTTTTTTTTTTTTTTGAAGGATGTTAAAACGTTTCACAAAGGCGTTAAAAGTACAAATTGTTAATCAGGTAAAATTGACATTTGTTTTTACCCAATTTGTCTATTTCCCACGATTTTATTTGGCCCTCCTTTTTTCCATTAGTTGCAATTTCATTTTCGCGATTATTTGGCACAAAATTTCACTTTTTTAAGACTGAGTTATGTCAAGGTACCGTATTGTCTCCTATGAAATGTGATAAATAGTTAGTTAATTATTAACGTTTTTAATTATCGGGAGTGAAATATTTTGCTTAATTAATGTATTTATTCTTCTTTTAATGTTGCGTGAACGAAGTCACGGGTAACAGCTAGTAATATTATAAATCTGATTGTGTGCAAATGTTAGGCTGAAGCTAGCGTCAAAATGGAGCATTTAATGATCCTGTATCTTTGCATATAGACTGATTAAAACCCGGAAATGAACATAGAGTGGGTTTTGTTTATTTTATTCAGATATTTTTCTTAATAATTCAAAATTTCCTTATTTTCATTGTGAATAAATGGACATTTTTTCCTTTAAAATTTAATTAATCATTTTACGTTGCTAAGCATTACCGTTGCCATAAAAACAAAACCTAGAATAATAATTTTTCCTCAACAATTATTTTTTAATTGAACGATTTCCCCGTAAAAAAATAAAAATTCAAAAGAATTCAAAAGATGATGAATTGCCATGATATTTGAAAGCAAATATGGAGTATTTGCTGTTATACATGAAGTATGAACATCAGTTCCGTTGAGAAGACATTTTCTGTCAAAGACTGCGATATAATTAGATAGAAAGATGAATAATAATTATATTTTTAAGAAAAGATTTCGCTTCGACCATGGAACTATAAAAAGGATCCTCCTTGGTTTGGACAATGTGGCGTCATAAATAAAACCATGTATTTTCAAATATTCCTAATAATACAAGGAGCATGAATATCATTATATAGTAGTATGAAAGTAGACAGATAATGGACGTTATATTTAAAATGGAAAACTGAAATATTTTTTATCGATACTGAGATCGATTGAGCTTGAATATCAGTTACATACAGATGTGAGTTTTCTGCTAAAATTTACGTCATGATTGCCAGGAAAAGAACATTAAAAAGAATTATATAAATGCAAAGGATATGAATTATCACTTTACGCATAGCGTACAACCACGAATTTAAGAATTATAGCATTAAAAAGATATTTCCTTGGGGGAAAAGTGACGTCATCATATTGTAAATAAAACGTGAATTTTCAAATATGTTTTAAAAGGAGCGTGAATCAATTCCATACATTAATAATACAAAGATCAGTAAGTATAGAAAGTAGATTAGTTTCACGCCATATTTAAAACGAAAAATAGAAATGTTTTTTTAGCTATACTAATTATTAAGCATAATTATCAGTTATATAACGATCAGATTTTTTTGCTAAAATCACATCATAATTTTAAGAAAAGAAAAATGAACACGAATCTATTATATTAAAATCTGACCGTCTGTATTTCGCAACTACTCCTCTTAGACTATCGGATGAAACGCGATTTACTTAACATCGGTTATCATTGATCCAAGGATGTCGCACAAACTTTCAGAATTTAAAAAATTGAATTAGATTCCGATATATTATTATTATTATCATTATTGTAATTTTTTAACGAAGTTTCTCTAAAAACGGCAAGTAAATTACTCCATATTTGTGGATAGAAAAGGAGAAATAAAACGGATCAGTATATTTTTTACGCCATTTTCTCATTAAAACTGAAAACAGAATTTATTTTCAATTTGAATAGATGGTGAAAAAAAATCTTGATTTCAGTAAATTGTCCGAAAAGTAAAAACATATTTTCACATATTCAAACTTCATGAATATTTTTTTTTCTGCAGAACAAAAATCGTTTGTAAACATATTGTCTTTTAGAAAACGAAATTTGTTTCAGCTATACATTAAATAAAGGAGGCAGAATTGAATTTAAAGAAAAAACATATAATATTTCCAATTAATTATTTTTGAAGGACGATTGTTAAAACGTTTCACAAAAGCGTTAAAAATAAAATGGTTTATCAAGTAAAATTGACATTTGTTTTTACCCAATTCGTCGATTTTCACGATTTTATTTGGCCCTCCATTTTGAATTGGTTGCATTTTCATTTTCGCGATTATTTGGTACAAATTTTCACTTTTTTAAGACTGAGTTGTGTCAAGGTCCCTATAACAAAGAAATACCGTATTGTTTCCTATGAAATGTGATAAAGAGTTAGTTAATTATTCACATTTTTAATTATCGGGAGTGAAATATTTTGCTTAATTAATGCATTTATTCTACTTTTAATGTTGCGTGAAAGAAGTCACGGGTAACAGCTAGTTAAGATATATAAACTTATGTTACTTTATGCGAAATTCAAGTAACAATAAAAATATAATAATGAAATTAAGTTTAGAATTTTTTTTAATTAATAAGGTAGGTGTACCATTTAAAGCCACATTATTATTATTATTTTAAATTTATAATTTATTTTGTTATTGATATTTATGTTTAACATTTCATGTGTAATATACCTGTATATTTCAGTATTCAACAATAAATCCAACATTCGTTTATTTTATTATGTTTAGCTGAAATATTTTAAAAACTAAATTCAACGAATTGGCCTTTTAAAAATCAAGATTGCATTTACAGAAAATTTAAAAGAAATATTTCACTAGTTTTTGTTAAACTGTTTTTTTAACTCTCAAATACTTGCAAAACTTTGCAAGCTTTGCAAAATTTTGCAAAATTTTGCAAACTTTGCTACACAAACTTGCAAACCTTTGTAATATCTCATATGTAAAACTGGATTGCCTGTGAAGTGTCAATTATCAGACACACATCTACCCTATATTCCGGTATACAACCTACTCCAGCGCTTAAACTGATCCGTAAGGCCGGTCAACCGCCGAATTCACGTTCTACAGAACTTTTAATAAGCACGACCAGGATGTGTTCTGTGTGTGTTCTACGGCCTGTGGGACACCACGACTGGCGCACTACCCCCATTTCCCAAGATATTGACGACGCGGTCGGTACGACAGTATGCAACGATGGGCCCGTGCCCTAAGGAGAACCACTTTGCAACACTTGTATACGTACCAGAGTCCCCTAGAAGCTTCGGGAACCAATCACCCAGGAGGGGGCTAGGCACTAGGCCTTGACCCAGGTTTCTACAGACTGTACTTGATGTCGAAATCTTTTGCGCTCCGGCGCATAATATACACTTATTATTCAAGAATTTATTTTTGTATTTTTAAGTACATTTTTCTTATTACGTGAACCCTTTTTTGTAAAGAAATCTTCCTGATATATGTAGCATGAATATATATAAATGCGCATTACAAAGTACAGTAACTAATACAAACATAAACAAAATATACAAATGCAAAGTGACGACATACGCTACAATCAAGCCTATCTGCTTGAATTTTCACAAAACGTTTGGAATCTTACTCTCTCTCATTCAAATAAATACGTCGTCTCCTTATTCATTAATATAGAAATATAAATTATCATGCTTAATTTTTAATCTTTCATTTTTATATCTGGCGTAAAACGTACACAAGTAACATTTGACACATTTTCTAATTTTAAATGTGCGCGATATAGGGCTGAATATACGGTATTTTGAAAACTAATAATAGATAAATGATATTTACACAATATAAAACATAAAAATTAAACAGTAGACTAAAATTAATCTATAAATTCACAGTTTATGTTAAATTATAAACTTGGTGATTCACCTAAACGTTTTTATATATTTAATTTTTGAGGAATGCGTATCATTGTATTGTACAGATGTCCCATACGCACCGTGGTTCCTTTTTGGCGCTTTTTTGCCTGGCGTGTTAACCCGGTGATTTTGTCCGGTATACCAGATATTGCGTATTAATCATACACCTATGGTACTTATAACTGAGTCAGTTGAATTCTTGACAATATGTTTTTTATGATAATTTAGGTGTAGTGTGTTTTTTATAGTAAAATAAATGCGTGTGTTTATAATAAATTGTGTATGTTTAATAATAAAATCGTGTGCGTTTCATAATAAAATAAATTGTTTCATAATAAAATAAATTGTTTCATAATAAAATAAATTGTTTCATAATTAAATTAATAAAATATTCTGTCTTCACAGGCTAGGTCTAACATGTATTTTAAAATGGGGTTTTCTCACCGAAATTTTGCAAAATTGAAAATCGAGTCAACCCCGGCGCGTCTGAGACATCTATTCCCAATTTGAAACCAATAAATTTATCACCAGAATTTTTGCCATTTCTGACAGAACCCAATCGCAGAATGTTCAAGGGAGCACAAGAGACTGCCCTGCTCTATTCCGGATTCTTCTAGAGGATGCGTACTAGAGGACTGTAAAAGAATATATATTTGATGGACATCGACTCTAAATTTTTTCATAAAATCAATCCTGTTCTTGTTTTTGCCATGCGATAAAATAGAATCAAGAAGAAACTAGTACGAGTACTTGACAAAGAGTACGTCATAGAAAGAAACAGCTCAACTCTAAAACTAAGCCACGCAGAAAACCTGACAAAGGAAAGAAAACACGGCCTGCCAAAAGCTACAAGTGAAGAGAAAGTGCGAAGAAATTAGAGATGAACCGAAGAGCTTACCAGCAACGAAAGACATCTGTTTAGAATGTCATGAAAATTATTACGAGTCTAAACTACTTGGGGAGGGGGTACAGTGTAATGCATGTTTGGTATGGCTAGATTAGATGTGCACAATGTGTAATATCCGTTGTAATATTCGCGTAAAAAAAGAAAAAATAGAAAAGTGTAAGTATAAAATAAAAATTTTCTATTAAAGATTTTTTAATACAATTTTTTGAATACAAATACCAACAATTCTCACATTTGATTTAAATAGGACATTAAGTAAAATGAAAACCCAGTTTTTGAATTAGAAATGTTAATTACCTATGCTTACTATTCTTTTACGAATGAGGCATCTCTCTCGATCAAGTGGGGTGTATAACCCTGAGGTACGAATGTGATAGATGGCTAAAACAATTGATTATTTTTTTGAATAAAAACACAATTTTATATGGTATTTAATTACAGTAATATTTATTATGAAATTCTACATAAAATGTGCAGCAGATAGGTTGCACGTGCACTACAAAAATCATTACTATGAAAACGAAAAATTAACGGGTGCTTAAGAATTGAAATTTCTTCCAGACTTACCCTGTGTAATGTATAAAAGTCTCATTTAAAATTTTGATGATTTATCCGTTTTACAATTTTTTAAGAATCGTATATGTTATTTATTCTGTCAACATCCCTTTTTCTAAGAAAATATGAAACGCAGAACAACGAATTAGATAGCATATGAAAGGATTTTGAATAGGTTTCTGACATAAGGACACTTAACATTTCGTTAAAACAGGTTTTTTGATTAAAAATTGCCATTAATTAAAAATTAAATCAGCATTGTTTTCATAAATGAAATGAAAGATTTTCCTCAAATCAGTGTTGCCACAAAAATAAAATACTGCATTATCAGATGACGTCATCTTATAATGCAATTAAAATACGATTGTAAATTTATTTCTTGCGCCTACTTTTTAAAAAATATTGAGCTTTTAATTGGGTTTTTATTTAATTTTTATGCGTGCGTCACCTATTCTTTATTTGTTTTCTTTGTTTAATGATGGCTGTGTATAGTGCGTAATATATCTGAGCAACAGTAGATTACGTAATTTAAGGATTAGCTTCCATTTAGATGTACAGTTCATTAGGATCACAAAAATTAGTATTTATTTTTTAATATTTCATTAAGCTGTTAATACGCCAGCTAAGTCTGACATCACTTAAATGGCTGCTGGACTACAGAGTTTGAACATCGCATGTTTAAGTTACCATAGGCTTATAAAAAAAAGTGGTGTACCAAATGTTGATTTATGTATTTAAGACATTTCTGGAACAGTTTTGCCAAATCTGAGCAAATATGAATTCCCTAAACGTCTGATTTAGTGCTTCAATTTTTTTATAATTCGTTTTTTTTCAGTATAGGGGTTTTGGCAACCTAGAGAAATGACCTTGGCGAGAGAAGAAAATTTGACAAAAAAAAATTATGGCAATCTATTCCCCTTTTCTTATATACAAGCCATCATCATATATATTTTTTCTGTTGTCAACATCATTTGTTCTAGGCACATACAAAACATACAACGATGAATGATGTATCATTCGAAAAGTGTTTGAACAAATTTCTGAGATAGGACACCTACATTTCGTTAAAACGCGTTGTTTGATTAAAGAAAAAAAATTAGTTAATTAAAAATTAGTGCTAAAACTTACCAGGAAATAATATCAAAGACTGCAGTGCGAAAGCTTCGCACGGGTCCTTCTTATAATAGTTTATTTCTTATCCAATTCTTCAATCTTCAATAAAAAACAGTGTACAAAAATATTTGAGCAAACTTTATCTTGAAGTATTAAAATTCATAATTTCTTACGTGTTTATCACGTGCATTAATCTAATTTTATGACAATTATTAAGGATCGGTTTTCAATATAGAGCAGTGGTTCCCAACGGGGGGCGTACGCCCCACAGGAGGGCAATTTGACTTTTCAGGGGGGCAATTCCAGATTTTTGTGAACTCATACCCTCTGAATTATTTTTGTAATAGTAATGCTGTAGACTGAAAATAAAAGTTACACATTGAAATTTTAAAAAACAAAATGAAGAAAACAAGTTTTTTATTCACTTTTTAAAAAGTTTCCATTCAAAAGTTTTGAATACAACTCTACCAGAATAATTATAGAAAAAATTATTTAACATATTTAGATACTTTTATATATTTAAAAATTCTTTATAATTTTTCTGATTTATGAGTATTTTAGAATTTTAAACAACTTTTTCGATTATTTATTGAATGAGTCGCACTGAAATATGTCACATGGAAATCAATTTTACACATGAAACTATTCAAGCGTATATTTAACAATTACTTGACGACCTTCCTTTACAGAATTTTTTATCACGTTTTATTCTGATTAGAAATTGTTGTGTAATTTAATCGCAGAAATTCTGTGATTAAATAAGACAAAAATGTTTTATTCAAAATTATTGATTGGTCTAATCAAGGATTCTGAGCACTCTATACATCACGCATATGTGGCGACCGCTACGAAGAGATTAAAAATGACCCTTTATGTGCCAACGATACTTTAAACTACGAGTAGTATCAGATGATTATAAAAAATATTTGATTCATCCATTACGTTCGGTATGTTTCAGGATCAATGTTAAATGTGTTTTACTCTATCAGTTCATTCATTTAAATTTGTATAAGAATTATATTTTTAAGGGGAGGGGGGGGCATCATCATTTTAGAGATGATTTGGTGGGGCACAGCCAAAAAAGGTTGGGAACCACTGATATAGAGGCTTTTAGAATTTATCTGCGGTGTGTTACAAAGATCATACGAGAGTATTTCAAACTACCATAAACAATAAAAGCAAATTTTAATTTTAAATTGCTATGTAAAATTATTAGTTAATGTTGTCAGAATATCTAAAATCACATAAAAAAAGTGTTTTAATGTTTCAAAATAAAATTAAACATAAAAATAGACACATTGCAAATTTCACCACTTCCATACAGAGATTGTTAAGATTCATGATAATGTTTTGTAAATTATAATGCAGTCTCACGTTAAATTCAATATATTTTAACTTTTAACATTTATTTTATTTTGTTCGTTATTAATCTATTTTATCTTTAACTTATATAATAAGTTGTTTAAATATTCATACATTTGAAATCATTCTTCTTGGTCATAAAATTGTATTACATTAAATTTTAATAATACGTAGAATAATTTCCAAAGAAATAGAGAATTTTCAAAGAACCCAGAAATCATTTCGAAATCCGAATAATTTACTTAATCCTAGAGCATAGTTCAAATATTTTACGATGGATAATTCAGTGGAAAATGTTTTGAATGTTAGAGCCGTCGTTGAACGTTGGAACTTATATTTTATAAATGTAATTTGAAAATATTGATTTAAAGAATTCTATTTTCAGCTGCAAAAATTCTCAGCTTCTCCGTGTGATTAAACAGCAAGTAATCTGAGCATCATGGAATAGTTTAACGATTTGCAGAACTATTTCGTAGTCATGCATAAACATACATATTAGCTATTTAATCGTTCTCCTTAAATAAAGTAGAATATGTATCAATGTAAGAAATGTATAACGGTTCCCCCTGTGAAAAGGACGTTATTTTGAAAACGGTACACAGAATTTATTTTCAAAAAGGGACAAAATATTTTAGATCGAAACTGAAACTTTAACAAAGAAATCCATGAAAAGTTTAACCCTCGCTCACAAAATAGCATTTAAATCTGCACTCTTAGAAAAAACTGTAAATTTATGAATGTTTGCCCTTCAATTTTCACGGGCAACAGCCTTATCTGATGAAAAACTGTCATGAACCACTAAATAAGCGGCGTTGTTCCTTAGATACTTAGAAAATTAAGAACAATCCACATATTCTTAAAGTTCTAGCCCATATGTTAACAAAAATACGGTGCGACCCCATACATTGCCCTCCGCTAGGGTGTAACCCTTCATTTTACTCGTGTTTCGAAAATTTTAACCCGCCAAAACAGAGATTCTGTGATGATTATCTAACGTGCTACGTGCTACGGAACAGTAAGCAAAGTGTAATTGTGTTTTAAAGTACATTATACCCTCTGCATTATAATGCTATATTACTTTGACCCGTAAAATTACGGGCGGCACAAAATGAGGGGCATGGATTTTGTTTTTACGGGGTATGACTGGAATCTCTGCTGTCGGCCTCTGCCCGTAATTTTACTGCAATTTTTTTACAGTGTGTAGAACATAAAATTAAACAAATCAGAAAGTATTCAGGCTGACATAGTTATAAAAAAAACCTAATGAAAATGAAACTTTAGGTTGCCACTTTTCTTCAGAGATATAATTAACAGTTTGAATAAGTCTCCCCCAATTTCCGCGAGTAACCACGTTCGTCCACTTCTACGATTAACGTGAAAAAAAAGTGTTTAATAGAAATTTACATCAGAAAAATAAATAACCCTATATAAAATTTAAAATTGTTAATGTTGTATTTCCATTAAGCTCAGCAATACAGATTTTAACTGGTCTTTTTCATATTTTTCTACAATGTGAAAATCGAATGTTTTATATGGAATTATTTTTAAAAGCATTTGTCTTTCTTAAAATTTACTTCTATTTGAAATTTACTTTTGTAGTCCCAAACAGTTTTGAAAAATCATTATTTAAAAAAAAAATTACATTTTTAAATATATTTTTATGCATTCATATAGACCATCTCTTAGATAAAATCTACATTAATTATTAAATTTTAAACATCTAGTAGTAATAGTTTAACAGAAGACATGTTAACACATGACGCTAGATAATTGATTGTACATTCAATACATTTTAATTTTTAACATTTATTTTATATTTTTCTTTTTTAATATATTTAACATTTAACTCATACAACATTCTATTCTACTCCTACAAAATATTCTATTTTAAACATTTCTAGTGAACATTTTTCAGCCACATTTTATTTTCATGCCAAAATATTTTTCTGTAAATAGTTATAAAAAGAAATGTTAATCGTTTTTACACTTTTAAAATTCACATTTTTTGAAAAAAAAAAAGAACCCCTTTCTGTTTTAAGTAATACACATGCTAGTTATTACCTTTCTAACCCCAGTTTATACAGAAACATTGTAGTAAATAACATGATTTCAGCAGTTTTTTATCCTTGAAAGAAAAAATCGTTAAAATATACGAATTTAAATTAACAAATTATCAAACTTCCAAGCACAGTAAGTTCTAAAATAACAAATGATCAAACAATACCACCGTTCTGCATGGTCTTAAATTACATTGAAGTAAATCCTGAGTAGGTCAAAAATAAGTAAGGAAGGAAAAGAAAAAGATATAATTCAGTGTGAGATATACAAAAATAAAATATTTAAGCAATGATAACTGTAGGAAACTAAGAAAACATTTAACATGAACATACGTAGCATTATTTTTCTACGTTTAAATTTAATTAATGTCATTTAACTAAAAATAAATAAAAAACACTTACTGCATTATTATAAATAAAAAATAGTTAAATAATTAAAATAAAAGTTTCTCACATTAAAAAGTGTTATATTAGTTATAAAATCAAAACAGTTAATTATTTAAATTGACAAAAATTGACACACACCATTAGATAAATACAGATCACAGACATCGAGAAAGATGCGGAGAATGAGAAAGATATTATAATACTTATCTAATTTATAATATACTACATAAATTTTAAAGTTTATCAAATATATATTTTTTTTCTGGATTCATGTTTAAAAAATATGTTTTTATTTTTTTAAACAATCTACATTTATGCTTAAAAGTATATTATCCATATTTTAAAAGTATTATTTTAATTATATTTATAGTTGCTGGAAGTCTGTAAACATACACTAAAATTATTTTTAAATGAAATAAAGTGATACCTGTACGTGTTCTATACGTGAATTTTCCCAAACCAGTAATCTAACTAAACTAAGTAAAATGGTAATCTTAATTCCATATGCTCAAACGTGACTTATCGGTAAATTTCAGCTAGAATCTCTTTTTGATTATTGCAGATCATGTCATTTTTTATATTTTTTTATAAAACTGCATACGAATTACTGGTGTAGTGTGTGATGCTGACACGTTCCACTACCCTTGAAAAAGGTTCCGCATATAGAAACTAAATGTGCAGTTAAAATTTAATCAAATTTGTTATGAAACTAAATTTAAAAACTGAATCGCTATCAAAATTAATTTTTAAAAAGACTCAAAAGATACCTTTTCTATATCCTTAGTGTATGCTTCGTAAAAATAAATCGAACAAACATTAAGGTGTCTGAAATTAATTATAGAAAATACAAAAAAAAGTAAATAAATAAATAAATAATTTAAAAAATTGAGTGAAACAGAATGTTAAAGCATCTGAAGTAAAAAACAGCTATATTTTAAAATTATAATTTTGATCGCCGTTATACAGTAAAACTCTAATAATCCAAACTCAGAATAATAAAAAAAATTTTAATTGAAACTTTAAGAAAATAAATGAATTGAGTCTTGGTAAAGAAAATAAAAGCTTTCTTCCTTTTACATATCCGGCGATGCCCGGTCCCACAAATAGGTGCCTATTATTATTATTATTATTATTATTATTATTATTATTATTATTAATTTATTAATTAATTTTATTATTTTTAATTATTATTTATGTATTATTATTATTTCTTTTTTGTAATTCTATCTGGACAAGGGGGTGACAATTTCAAACTTCAGGAAAAACCAGAAATATGAAACCGGTCTTAAACATTTTTTTTAATTACTTTATATTGAAGTTCTTTTAAGGTGGTTCTCAAATTCTCTGCCCGACAGCTCGAAACGTTCTGGCACATTTTGTGAGCACACTTTCTGCACACTTTCTAGCACATTACTATTTTCTTTTCTGTTTATTAGTATAATCTAAGTATAATAAAGGATATTTGAAAATCATCATGGAATTGATCTTTACCCTCGTCTATTACGTTCAATTTAATGCGGAATATTTATCTATTCTTCCGTTATATATATATATATATATATATATTAAAAGAAGGACAAAAATAGATTACAAAAGTTACACCTAAATGTAGTACAATCCCATAGTCAAACGCCCAAAAAACAATACATGACTTTTCTAACTGGAAAATTTTCCGTATGTTATCCTGTTAGCATGCACGGTAATTGTTTCAACATTCCTTCTCTCCTAATTCCTAAATTGATTATCTGTTGACGAGGATCCTCTTTCATCTCGAAAATAATTAAGTGAACTAGAGTTTAAAGGTATTGACATAAGTACTGATATATAATCATTTAGATCTTCATTTGCTAAAAAAAGTGTTCTCCTTTATTCTCTTAGCAAATGATTTTAAAATCTCTTTTTTGTTTTAAAGTAATGCATGCTGATTATTTTGATGATTTAAGTATTTTATTACTAATTTGTAATAATAAAATTTTGTGCGTCATACTAAAGAAACTTTAAGCTGAATTTATTTTATAACAGATAAAAGTGCAGAAATGATTGGGTTTTTTTAAAAATAAATTAAGCTGTAGAGTGTGAATTGATTATTTTTTTCGTTTTATGACACTAATAGATTATACTTAAAGTTTTATTTAGGAGGAAGATGTCGGTGTAACGCCCTTTACTGTAAGATAATTTTTTGTAAGTGCATTGAGAAAACATGGCATTTAAAAAAAAAATACAAATTACTGTTAGATTAAAGAAACATTGGAAAACAAGTTCCATAAAAATAAAAATAATCTTAGTAATAGGAATCTCAGATCAAGAAAAGGATTCTTATCCTATCTTCAGACTGATTGAAACTGTTTCTTGGCAACAGTAGGTCTGAAACAAACATTCTTTAAAAAAAAGAAAAAGCTATATTTGGTAAATATATATTATTTTTTAACTTAAATTAGGCACATATTTTAAATTACAAAAAAAAGGAAAATTCTATCTGTCATGAATAATGATTTTCTATCTGCAACTGCCAATAGATGGTCGTCCCGTCCCTTATTTTTTTTCCACATGTCATAAATAATTCAGATTTTCCCAATAGCTGGAATTAATGTTCCTTAATTTTTTGTTTTATCAATATATTTAAGCTTCATTGACGACTTTGTTTGAATCATTAAGCTTGAATATTTGTTAGTCGTTCATGTTTCTTATAATTCGTCTAGTGCACTTGTAAATATTTGTGTCAACATATAAAGATTTGTGAAAACATGAAAATTTTTCCTGGTTTATGAAAAATTTCCTGATTTCTAAATATTTCATTTCGTATTTTCTTTCTTTTTCTGGTATATTAATGTGCGATAGCCCAAATATTGCATTATTTTAGATTATCAAAGCTTGTACATGGATAAAATAGCACATTTTTTTTTCTCGAATCTATAATAAATTGGTCCCGTTGATTCTGCTACGGTCGAACAAATAATTCCCCAATTCACTTTTTCTGGTTTGATTTTTTTTTTTAATTTGCCATATCGTATTATACATTTCCTTTTTTTTCTGTATATTATTCACACAGGTATGTATTCATATTTCATTTTGATTATTCCAAAATTTTTGCATGATATTTCTGTGTTGTTTCTTTACGGTTATGTATCTATATATCAATCGTGATGTTCGACACAAACAGTAATTTGGTCTAGTTTTTTTTTTATTTTATTTAACACTGAACACTGGTAGTTTAAATTTTTTTAAGAAAGGGAATTGATTTTTTAAGGTTTTACATGCTAGTATTCTCTCATAAAATAAGGTTGTCTCGGAAAACATATTGTTATTATTATTATTATTCATTTTTCGAAGCCTTAATGCGCTTAGAATGTATCCTCAAAAACGTCTATAAGGAAAGTGCAGCTGACGTCACTGTTGGTTAAATTACTGTTGGATAGCAAGAAAAACCTGTCCGTTGTTTATGACTCCTACTCTAAACAAGAGATGGCACAACTTGATTGGTCTACATTAAACAGGCCTATGATATGATTGGCCTACGTCGCCATGACGATTCTTACAACGTTCGTTACGACAGAATGTAGTGGTAGATTGATTGATGGAAGTGTTTGCTTGTAAACATGCCCATTCATTATTGCCCAACCCTATATTTAAATTGTGACAGCTAGTTTAGAGGATCAGTATCACTTGCGACAAGCAGGCTAATAATACTTTTAAAGATATTTCTTTTAAAATACACATTTTGTAATAATTATAGATTTTCGCGCTGAAACCATTCAAGCTATCAAAGTTTTGTTCCGTGGAAAATAAATTAATTTTTTTTTAATTGGACTGCAAATCTTTCTTAAATAACCTTATTAAAATAAAAAATATATTAATCGGAAAGAACGTGCTTTTCCATTAGAATAACGGAAACACACACTGGGTCCTTCAGACTCGCGACGTATTTTCTTCGCAAAATAAACATAGCATTTACAGCTATACTTATGCATTTTTACCAAAATATTCTCTGTAGGACTTCGCTTATTTAATCTTTATACATTTTTATCCCATGATGTAATTTCAATACAACAAAAGTCATAATAAGGAAATTTACAAATGCCCGATTCGTTACTTGAATCTAATTCATTTTCCGAATACTTCATAAACAGTTTCTCAATCTACTTAAATGAATGATTGCTCATGAGTTAATACGTTACTTAATAAGATCTATAAATCATCCCATTTCATCTGCACTTTTCAATTAAGATTTACTTTATATTTTATATTCTATTCTAAGTAAAAGCAAGAACACGATCCAAGCATACATAGTCCCCATTTTTTTTCTGATAATAACATGAATAAATTCAGAAATACCTATGATTGGCAATGAGGTTCTCTTTTAAGCAGATAATGTGAAACTAGGTAATTTTGATTTTTAAAAAATGTTAATAGATGTCGCAGATGCACTAGGATTGGCGCGATTTTTTTATTGCGTAATTCTGGCGAGAAAACCCCGTTTTCGAATACCTGTTATATCGAGCCGTTATTATTATTATTATTATTATTATTATTATTATTATTATTATTATTATTGTTGTTGTTGTTGTTGTTATTTACTGTGAAACAGTTTTTTAAATATAAAAAAATACACAATGTTACTATAAAACACACATTATTTAATTTATTATAAAACTCACAATTTTATTATAAACCACACAGAATGCTCAATTTATTATTAAACACACATTTTCAAGAATACAACTGACTCAACTATTAATATCGAAGTGTTTTCATTAGCACACACTATCTGGTCTACCGGGTTGTCATGCGAAGGAAAATCTTACTAAGATCTCCAGGTTGCCAAGACAAGCAAAAAATCACCATTTTGGCGACAAACAGAAATCCTAGTGTGTATGCGACATCTGTACCACAAGTCAGATAACGGCTTGCAAAATGTTTTAGCATACGGGCTTAAAAGAGGTAATGCACGACTTGCGGGATAGTAATTTAATTTTTTCAACGAAAGAATACATTAGTGCGAAAAAGTAACGTGAAACTTGAAACAGCCACCGTTTGGTGAATTTCTCATTTATAATATTGATTTTAAGTTTTGCAACCAACTATAATTTTCTGTTTCAGATTATTATTATCATAACCATGTACATCAATTTGCTGTACCTACCGTGCAAATAAAATTTTAGAGGAGATCCATAAAAATATCAAAATTTTTATATGAAAATATTCATACTCTCACTGAGAAAAAATGGAACTTTCAAATCTGAAAAAATCGATGTTTTCATTTTGTTAAAATACTGTTTGTTTCAAATACGACGACACGATGCTTTCAATTCTGAACTACCAGAAATACTCAGAATATTGAAACGTGGACATACGCAAGACTGAGTACGTAGAGGTCAGTTCATATTCATTTTTGAAACATGGACATACTCAAAAATGATTAGAATCAGTTCAAATTCATTTTTGAAACATGGAAATACTCAAAAATGAGCACATAGAAGTCAGTTCCTAATCATTTCTGAAACATGGTGTTTTATTCTTGAGTGTGTGCATGTTTTCAGAAATACGTATATACATGTTTCAAACTTGAGCAATTTTGCATCTGCGACCTACTCAAATTTGAGTATGTTTTTGCTCAGTTTTGAAAATGTCGTTTTTAGAGTGCTTGCTAGTGCACAATAAATGCGATAGCAAAAATAGGTGTTTCTGTGTGAATTAAATAAATAGTAAAAATATAAATTACCAAATATGTCCAATAAATCAAATCATATTAGGGGAGCCTCTCCTTAAGCGTATTTCGAAATGCATTTATTATTAAAAATAGTACAATGCATTTGGCGAGTACATGTTTCTTTTTTTTTAACGTAGATGTATTCTATAATATAAAATCCGCTATGATAGATAAATAAATATTCGTATACCAAAATATAGTGAACGATGCCTGAGAAATAATTCAATCGATAGGATACCTAGCAAACAATTTATTTCATCATAAAGAATTTATTTACTTTTTAATATATTACCATACGATTCTACATCAATCAATGAAATTCGTTTTAAACTTTCACATATCTCATTTCAGACATGTGACAAAGTGCTTTTTAATCTAACAGTAAAAGTTTTCTAAATAACATTGCCTTCCGTAGTAAGTCATCCACTTCCACAATAATCCAATTACTGTCACTAGTAACTGAAATTTAAATAATTGCTCTAGAATATAGATTTGCAGAATGCAGAGCAGTATAAACAATCCGAATAAAGACACTAATCTCTAATTAAATTCATGGAAGGAGGAAAAAAGGGCATTTATTTCGTTGAAATGTCTTTACAAATGTTAGCACTCTTTTGTCAAAAGATATGATAAACAGATTTATTATAAACTTCACATTTGAAAGTTCAATAACAACCCGAGGATTATGTTTATATTTAAAATTTACACGTCTGAAAGTTGTGCAAATAGAAGATTTGAATAACTTTCAATGACTTTCATTATATATCAATAATTAGTTAGTAAAATAAATTTCAGTAATTAATAAGTTAGAACAGATAAAACTATTTAAGAACAATCCAATTTTCATACCTTGATTTATCAAATATTTCAAACAATAAATATTGTAAATAGTGTTCGTTCAAATGCACAGTATGAATCTTTGGCCTAAGCCAAAGAACCAAGGTTCGAGTCCTGGTCCCGGCATATTTTCTCTTTGCTAGAAAAAATCTCAACTATTATATTCCAATCATCTATATATTTAAAACGCTAAGCGATTTCTTTCGACAATCCGTGAGAACAAACTACTGCATCAAATTACATCATTCTTTTTTTAAATGAAAGATATTTGGACACAGATTTGTTATCGTGCATTCGTTTGTTCGAAAATTTAATTAATTAACCGTAATTTTCAATTAAACTTTTACTTCTGCTAATGACGTCATAATCGGATAACGCCTACTGTTGCGAAGCACAGAGTTTATTCTCTAAACTTGTGGTTGAATAAAAGAGAAATAATAAATATTAAAAGCACTCGGTTTTTAGGCCGAATTTGTTAATTTGCAAGTTAAATTTCGGTAAAAATACTTATCCGCGTGTTTTATAAGCGAATAAAAATTCATATTTATTGTGACGTCACGGGAATATTGTCCATTGGGTTTATTTTATCATTATGCATTATAACTTTGTTGATGATTTTTTTTATTACAATTAAATGCAAAATATATTTATATTTATGTGCATGGTGTTTAAGCATTAATGTAAGGTATATGAAGTACGTGTGAAAAGTTTGCGCCGGTGAAAATGACGTTATGCTTAGCTTGAAGTGCATTTTAACATTAATACATTTTGCATTTTAACATTGATAAAACTAAAGAGAAAAATGTATATGATTGTGTTAACATGACATAATTTTACTGACTTTTGCATTCATAATTATAAAGATTAGAATTTTGAGCCGTCATTGATTTCTTCATCTTGATTGCATACCTTCATTACATGTTACCAATTGCTTTTTTTTTAATTATAGGATAGAAGATTTCCTTTGTTAATAAAAAAAATCACAAAAGTAAAGGATTTCAGGAAATTTAAAGTTATTAAAAATAGTGTTATGGTAGAAAAAAATCTTGAAATAATGATTGTATTTTTAGCTAGAATAAACAATGTAAGACTAATATTTCATAGGAATTATTTTGGTAGATTTATTATAAGTTCATTTAACAGTTCCTTATTAGCGCAAAGTCCTATTTCTTTCACTGTGAATTTCTCTTTCGATGTCAAAAAATGTTTTTCTACTTTTGCACGCCAGTCAAAATTTTTAGAAATGTACAACAATTGTGACAACAAAGGCGCTATCGCTTTAGCTTTAATCGCGCTTACATCAATTCGAAATACTACAAATTTCTATTTTTTACTACATTTTACAATTTCAATTCTTACATCATCAATTAGAAAAAAATTAGCTTTCGATTGAAATTTATTTGAAAACTGCCGCGTAATTTAACGACCTTTTAAATAATTTTCAAGCATGAAAATTTTTTCAATTCTATCTTATCAATGACCACCAGTTTGCTTCAATAATGTAAAATAGCCCTTGCGAAAGTTGCCACAATTGAAAATAGATTTCCCTAACCATCATAAAAAGTGAATAATAATTTTTTTAAAAAAGTGATAAATCATAAGATCAGATTATCCTTAAGATAGAACATTTTGGCGCTAAACAAAAATCTGTCAGGATAAAAAAAAAAAAAAAAAAAAAAAAGACTATTTTTAGTTTATGTTGAACATAAAATTGATATGTTGAATTCGTTGATGAATATGTTCCATCAGATATCAGGATATGCTAGGAATTGTATTTTTTTATTTTTTTACATTTGCCAACTGTATAAGAGGAAAAATATCCCCGACTGTGATGGAAAAGGGATAATCATCCTGATTATTTCAAGGAACCGAAGAAACCATACAAATAAATTGCACTTGAAAACATTAAAAATCTCCCTCATCTGCAGATAGATTTATTACTGTAAAAAAACTTCTTAATCTTTGCATAAAAATTGATTAGCTTAAAACAATGGATGCGTTTTTGAAGATATGGATTTGAGGCGAACAATGATTAAAGAGGACATTTTAAAACTTTTTTAACGTCGAATTTTGAGGGTGCTTTTCGGCAGATGCAATGCACATGCGCATAGGGGCTCATTCGGTTGCATTATCACAGGAGGGGGAGATGTGTGCTTTATTTACTATGTTCTGTTATTTACTGAATATGATATGAACGTAGGAATATACTATTTGTATATACTTCATAGGTACATGAATTTTTTTTCTTGCCGTGGGGAAAAAGGTGGTAATGTCAAACTGATTTGCATTACACATTTATTTACGGATTGTTTGTTTGGAGCTTGCATCGGAAATAGTACTGTATTTGACTGGGGAAAAAAAAATATTTGAAAGACTGTTTTATACGCACCCCTTCATAAATAATAAAGAAACTTATTTTACTGATATTGTTATAGTATTTTTTTTTTTTTTTGCGTCAAGTTTTGACGGGTTCCATCTAGTTGGATATAATTTCTCTAGTTGAATATACTTTCCGTCGTTCTTTATGACCTAATTACATGGTATACAGGGGTTTCCGTGCTATTTCAGATTCATCATGTAAAAATGCTATAGTTAAAGCTCAGTTGAATGAAATTAGTGATGTAGTTCTCAGCCTTGTCCAACAAATAAGAGTGAAATATACCAGCCAGGATATCATTGGGATAGCTCAGGACAAAAAGCGTTGGCACGGCAAACCAATATACCCAGGTTCGAGTCCTGGTCCGGGCATATTTTCGCTCTGTTGGAAAAAATTTCGACTATGATACTCCAACCATTGGATATGCTTTAGATTACATTTTTAGTCACAGATTTTGTCATAATTTGTTCTTCATTACATGCATAGCAGTCCTCTTATGTTTTACGACATTAATTGTATGTTTATTAAAATATGATATATATTAAATATGCTATATATTAAATATACAACATTAAAATTAAATATGCTATATATTAAATATACAACATTAAAATTAAATATGCTATATATTAAATATGCTATATTTAAAAAGTGTATTTTTACACAGGTAATGGGACTGCGTGTATAGAAAGACATAGAAACCTGTAAACACAAAATAAACGTTTCTATGCATAGGGCACTTTTAATAATTTTAGCAAAAAGCAAAACAACAATATCGTAAAAATGTGTTACTTGGACCCTTCTTATCATTCTTGTTTTTACTGTGTTGAGAGTAGTAACATAATTCAAAATCATGCCAATATTCTTAACACTAGAGACGCAGAACGGATATATATATATACATATATATATGTAATAATAAAAAAATTTCGCCATTTTTCCTTAGTTAAATTATTCCAAATTCTTACAATTCTATTTTCCTTCCCTCTCTTTTTAAATATCTCTTAAATCTATTTTATATTTTATTCCATAACTTAATCAAATTATTCTTTTAATTATCATTCTAAAATTCTTAATCTGTTAAAAGCTACACGTATTTATTAAAACCTTATTCTATTAAATTACAACACTGCCTCTAAAACGCACCTGCTTAATTTCTTCTTACTTTGAGACATTGAATTTTTATTCTTTGGAACATTTTTTATTTCTATTTAATATTATCATTCGGCGTCCCATGATTCCTCGCGTCTTTCCCGCTCAAAGCTTTTTTACCTTTTTAAATTTCCGCTTCTAAAAAAGGGTTTTGGCTATACGTCAGGTACACACCCTCTTGGCCTCATTTTTTCAACCATTAGCGAGCAGGCCCGCCTTTTCTATTTACCTGGCTTCCCTCCGAACATTGCTGTGAGTGAGCCAGCTTTTTCGCGTTTCTGTAACTTTGGGCAAAATTTTGGAATATTTATACTGTTGCACTGGCTTCGGAGACAGATTTTACACGAATTAATTGTTGTCAACTAGAAGCCGTCACTGGGATAGTCAACATTGTTTCGTTGGTAGTTTGTTCTTCAAATTCTTCAATTTCTTCAATAGCTTTACTGTGTGTCAATTTTTTAATGAAGTGAAACTGCGTGGAGATGATTTCATATCTGCTGTCAATAAAAATCATTGCTCGTCTTTTACGTCTTCCTTAATGCTTAGAGAAATTCATCTGGAGTTCATTGCCTCTGCTCGACTCTAACACGATTGTACTGAAACTACTTTGTTTTCAGATGTGACTTCGACTGCGCTTACATCGATCTTAATATCTGATAAATTTTCGTGGGGTTCAGGGACTGAGATGTCGTCCCGGGTGTATGATGGAACGAACGTTTCATATATATATATATATATATATATATATATATATTCGAATTACACGGAAAAGGAACTTTCCATGTAATTCTATTCAATATATTTTATGATTGTTATAATATTTTTCGAGTAGAATTATTCCTTTTCTGTGATTATATGAACAAGATTGTATTCTATTATTGTTTTTTACTATCAAATCTCAATGCGATATAGTTTAGCAAGTATAAAATGGTTTAACTTCTGTTTCAATATAAGGTTGTTTTGAAAAATAAGCAACACTCAAAAACAGGATTTTTTTTCCCTTTTAATTTTGTGGATATGCTTAGAAGATTAAATTTTATGTGGTTTATGTCATTTTTAAAACTGAAATGTAACATTTTTAACAAATGCCATTGGAATATCAAAATAAATAAATAAATAAAATATAAGAATTTACGGACACAATTGTTATTTTAATTAATGAAATAACTAATAAGTCAGTAAAACATAATGAATAATACACGCAAATGTCGAATTAAAAACCACTTGATGACATAACAAACACGTATAATGCTTCTGACATCAAGTAAATGGGACTGAATTTTTGGCGTTTAATCTTTGAGTTGGCGATAGTATTTTGTTATGAAAAGTGGTCGACGGGATGATAGAGAAGTACCCAATTTTCAATGTCGTCGTTATTAAGTCGTTCCTGTACAGCTTGTGCTGTAGCTTTCATTTTGGTACTTTTCCGTTATACCAACACCATGCCAAAATGTTTGATAATGCGTCAATTATTTCAACCCTGATCGAGCAGATGTTGTCTACAAATCGTGTTGTCATGCAAACCGTGCCAAACATTTTGATTTGTTATTTATTGAATGTAAAACATTTTTCGGTACTTTCCCGTTATGCAAAAACCATTATCGCCAAGCGTAATAGTAAGCGCAAAATGAAATTCCCGTGAATCAAAACACTTGAAAATAAAATGTTGAATCGAAAGTGAGCATTTTAAAAATATAACATTTTAAAATTACAGACTTTTAAACACTATTCTATTAAAATTAAAACACAAATATATACTTAAAATAAGAAAACAAATAATTGTCATACAATAAAAGGAAAAATCCTGGGCCGGTAGATTTAGTGGGCTCTTATTGGCGATAAATGTTTGATGTGGTTGTTGCGATCTTGTGAAAAACCTTCAATCATATCCACATTTACACTGTATCCATATTGTTGCTATAATATCTTTTGGTACTTTTCGGTTAACCAGCTGCCTGTGAAGTATATATATATTTCACTGACTCCCGGCTGGCCGAAAAGTACCTAATTTTTTTGTTTCTTGCTAACATTGTCTGTAGACTCGATTATGGTATATTACAAAATCTATCATTATTATCATCTAAACGGTCATGGATAATGTGCCATAATCAGGCTACATATTATTACACATAATTTTCATGTATGGTTTGTTGAAACATTGAACTTTAAATTCTGTTAAAGACTGCATTTTATCTCGAAAAGGTGGACACCATGTTACAAAGTTATGTGGTTTGAAACGATCAGAAAAACAAATTGGATCAATGATTATAATCCCGCGATTTTGTTCATTTGAGCCGCCAATATTGACATTCAGTTTGTTGGAGAACCCAGTTTGGTGTTAAATCGTTACATTACGCATTATATAACCAAACCGAAAAAAAATCGTAAGGAAGAGATTTGGAAGACAATTGACGAAAACAAAAGTTTCGGTGCCAGATTACGCGCTTTTGCCAGATAAAACTTGATTAGTCGAGAAACTGGAAGTTACGAAGCCGTAGACAAAATTCTTGGCCATAAATGTTTCTATTCATGGGATGCTGTGCAATACTTAAATACCAGCATGAAAAAAGACCGACGAAGAAAACTGAAAGTCGCCATGATTTGGTTTTATTGGCAAAAGAGGAGGAACGATCTACTGAAATTTACTGTCGGAATTTTATTGATGATTATTACATGAATCGACGTGACAAATTGGAAAACATGTGTTTATACGAATTGGCCACTAGGTACTAATACGAACGAAATAAACCAAAGTCTGTAGAATATTACGAATTAAAAAAGAACCACAGTTTGTTCAGAAAACGTTTGAAACCAGTTGTTTTGAAAACGCCCTATCATAACACGAAAACGGACGCTGGAATTGAGTTGTACTATGATCATTCTTTGCTGATGTTGTTCAAGCCTTGGCGAAACGAAGAAGACCTATTGGGAGAATTTAAACTCTACCTGAATCCTTTGAGCACAATGTGAATGAATTTTCAGAGATGGAAGAATGTCGCGAAACAAAACAACGATTACAAGCTGCAATCGACTTGGCTGAAAAGTTGCAACAAGAAAGTAATTTGCAGTATAGAACTGCGCAGAAAATTGATTTGTATTGCAGTGCAGAGTGTTGCAGCATTCTGAACAGGAACAATTTCACATATGCACGCATTACAGTATAATGCATTCATTGATTGAAATTATATGCAAGTGGCTGTGGCTCCACAATGCAATATGCAGTACAGCAATACATATGTAAGTTATAAACGAACATTAGGCGCATATACCTTTAATACGGAAGTACAAAGAAACAGTGTGGATGTGCACTGAGGCTCAAAAGTATAATAGGAGTGTACAGAGTAGTATAGTCTGTAGATCAATAATGGTACACAGTGCACTGTACAAAGTTGTATTGCAGACGCACGCACAGTACAACAGTAGAAAAGTGCAGTTGACATATAAAGCACGTTGGAAAGTTTTACTACAGTACCGCAAATTTCATTTATACGGAAAAAGCGCGAATATGATTTTTTTAAAGTTGGCATTGACAGTGAGCTGCAGCCAAGAAGGAACCCCTCTCCTTTCTCATGCTCAATTAGAAGCACTTCTCCAACCCTTTTTCATACTTAAACATATTAACCTTTTTCGGTGCTCTTAAGAGCATACTAGTATATATATTACTTTTAATTACTATTAATTACTTACTATTAATACTAGTATATATATATTTTTAATCTTTTTAGACACATATATCGTAAAAACTGCCCTCAAATCAAACAAACATGATTTGAAGCACAAATGTTACTTCTACTATCTGTCTATATTATAAAGACCAAACGTGTCCATGCGTAACGCATATGTCATTTTGCGAATGGCAACAGCTGACGATGAAATTTCGGTTTTGTGATTTTTGCTATTGCAATTTTTTTAATTTCTAAACATAGCACATTTTAAATTTTTACACCGTTACCGAGGAAAAAAATTTACTTTCAAATGCAATTTGTTTGAAAACTATATCTTAATTGCCTGATATATTATGGCTTATAAAATAATTTTTAAGCATGAATTTTGAAACGCCCAATAAACAAATGGAAGAATGCTGCCATCATAAATTTTTAAATAGTTACAGGTAGTAAAATTAATAAATTTTGAAATAAAAACGTCACAAGAATAGAGTGCCTTTATATGAGAGTAGCGTTATACGGGATACAAAATTTGATTAGTTCAGACGATTTTGGAGAAAAGGAAGCTTTGTAATAATTTAAAAATTTAAAAGAAAATTATTTGTTTATAAACAAGCATCGGATATTTTAACAGATAATATAAACAGAAGATATTGTTTAGATATTGCATTTTTATGAATAAAATATAAAAAAATTATTTCACAAATTTAATAAAAATGCATATAAAAAGTTAATATGAGCAGTAAGAAACAACGTTTTAATTCATATTTCATCAGTATTACAAATAATGTTAACGGTCATTGCGAAGTTGGAAAAAATGAATATACATGAAATTCCTTAATATCGCGATCACTATATCGCATGAATAAGATGATGAATAATAAATTAACAAAGAAGCATCACTGGATGCAGCGAACTCCCTATATTAATAATACCAAAAAAATAAAAAATAAACAAAACCCTTGAAATTTGTTAATTCGCGATCACTGTATCGCATGTATGAACGCTTAGTACAAAAAAAAACTGTATGGATACCGCATGTATGAGCGCTTCACGCACAAGAAAAGCAAAGAAACCAGTAAAAGAAAAATCACTAAATTCAGCAACTTTGACAAATAAAAATATGAACAATCTATTAGATTTAGGGGAAAAATGGTTTTCGCCTGCGTTCTGTAAACAGGGAAGCCCGGGTTCAATTCCCTAGTATATATAAAACACAAACGGAAATTTTGATCCGTTCCTTTATAACTCAAGTTCTGCCGAATGGATTTTGATGGAACTTACACTGTTCGAGAGATAATTTTTCAGGGAAGGTTTTAGTATATAACACAACGTTCTACGTATATTAGTTATAGAATTATGATAGACAGTTCTGTTATTTTGACCGAAAAGGTTACCATTGCTAATTTTTTGGCGATCATTACTGTTGCAGAAAGAAATGAAAAGGTCGAAAAATAATAGAAAAACTGTTACTAATTTTATTAAAAAAAAGAAAGAAAGAAAGAAAAGAGAAAGAAAAAAGTTTTGATGAGAGAATATTATAAAACGAAAATATTTTGTTTAAACATGATTGGGTATGTTCGTAATGCTTAAAAAATATTCAAGGGGCAAGATTTCTATATTGAAACAATATTTGGCGATGTATCTTTTGTTTTTGACGATTTTGATTTTACTTTTCACCCCAAACAATTTGATTTTAAGCCAAAAGGTGTCTTTTTTTGTTGCTGAAAGAATTGAAATGGCTATACTTACATCTGGAAAAATAAAAGAAAAAACTGTTACTAATTTTATTTTAAAAAAAGAAAGAAAAGCAAAAAAAGAAACACAGTTTTGATGAGAGATTTTAAGACAAACTATGTTTTTTTTTAAATGTACGACTGCATTTTTGCAGTATTTTTGCTTTGGTACTTTTCGGTTAGCCGGGCGCCAGTGATATATATATACATGTATATATATACATATATCTACACAAATACATCTATATACATACATATATCTACACAAATACATGCATATACATACATATATATATACACTTATATGTATGAATATATATATATGTACATATATCACCGGCGCCCGGCTAACCGAAAAGTACCTTTTTTCATTCAAATGCAAACTATATTAATGGCAATATACTTCTATTTACTTCTACATATATGAAATTTCGTTCTGGCTGCTTATAACTAGAGTTCTGCTGAATTGATTTTCGTAGAACTTAAACTGTAAGATAATTTTTCAGGGAAGGTTTTATTGTGTAACATATCGTTCTACGTAGCTTAGTTATAGAATTATTCTGGGAAGTTCTATAATCAGATCATTCCGATTATGAAATATTAGCCTTTTTAAAAGATTTTGCCGAATGGATTTCGATGGAACCTACACTGTTAGATAATTTTAGTTTTATTATATAACATATCATTCTACGTTGCTTAGTTCTAGAATTATAGGGGGAAATTCGAAAATCGGGTGACCATTTTTTTAATCAAATATTAGCCTTTTCAATATTTGATTCCGATTATGAAAGATTAGCCTTCTCAAAAAGTTCTACTGGACGGATTTTGATGAGAATTGTATTGTTAATTACATGCTATTTCAGGAATGGTTTTAATGTACTACATATTGTTCTACGTTGCTTAGTCAAACAGTTATGTGTGAAGATTATATAGTCAGGTGAACCCGATTCCAAAAGATTAGCCTTTTTGAAAGTTTTAACTGGGCGTATTTTTTGCGACTTGCATTGTTAAGTAGATAATTTGTAAGGATGATTTTAGTATATTTTATATCGTTCTATTAGTTTTAGAATTATGTGGAAAAGTTCTATAATCAGATGAACCAGATTGTCAAAGATTAGCCTTTATAGAAACTTTTACTGAATGGATTTTGTTAGTTAAATTGTTTGCATTGTTAGTTCGACAATTTTTAGTGATGGTTTTGGTATATTGCATATAGTTTTATCATTCTTTAGCAAACCTTAACTGTAAATGACCAAATAAAAGAGTTGGTCCTTAACAGCTAAAATTTTGACTGCGCAATAGAAAATATAATAGCACAATCACGTCATTTTTCAGTAATGTGGAAGGATATTCAAGGTAAATATACAGATTGCTTTCAAACACAAGGTCAAATTAAACAATATATTTCATTTGATTCAAGGTTCATTTGTAGAAACCGTCCAGCGCAGCGGGCGTAGCTTGCTAGTCATAAATAAATTTTATAAAGTACAAGACAAGAATAATTTATTATTAAGTAAAATTTGTTGTTTTAAACATTTTGTTGTATTTTCAGTTCATACGCCAGTTTTCATGATATAAGGGATATAAAAACTGAGATATGTTCTTTGAAATGGAATATATCTTATTAAAATATTCTAATTCTTAATTTCTATTAATAAAAGCTTTCATTTTACTTTCAATATAGGTTTTTTCTTTACTAACATACATGTACTTGCATATAAAAATAACTCAAATGCTAAATATATTTCTCCCAGCACTCAATGTATATAAAAAGAAATGCGACGAGTATTTGCATCATTTTAAACAAAATAAAACATATTGTAAAAAGAAAAAAAATGATTACGTAAAAAACTTTTTCTCCCTTTTCAGTAACTTATATAATTAGCCTTCATTTATTCAATGACAAAGAAAAAGCTAAAGAGAAAAAACTTGAATCGAATTCATCGAAATTTGTTTTTCTTATCTTAGCATAAGAGTTATCTTTTGGTACTGAAAATAATAGTTAAATATACGATTTCTTTCAATTATTCTTCATGGAAAATAATCCACTCATTTCTTTTGTTTTCTTATATTTTTCATTCCTAATAAGGGGAGAAAGTTAAATTTCTTTTCTGGAAACAAAAAACAAAAAAACAATGATATTATTCCAAACAAATTGTTTTTTATATTAGTCGAAACTATTCTTATAGTATAATGTTTCTATATAATATTACCATTAACTTAGCTGATGTTTCCATATCAGATAGTTCTATATATATATATATATATATATATATATATATATATATATATATATATATATATATTTATCTAAATTAGGTTTTTAAGTGTTGTAAGTAGTGACTTTTAATTTCCTAATTTTTGGCAATAATTTTTAAGAAGAAAAATATGTATAAAACAAGTAAAATAATTTCACTTTTCATTACATTCATCTTGTGTTTTAGATACTAAAACTAAAAGCCGTTTATATGCGTATGTAAAGAAATTTCTCTATAAATGAAATGTATTAAAAAGTATTAACATAATTCAGTTATGTATAACATAAGGCAGGTTTTGGTGCAGTTCAAAAATTTAAAAAATATATCATGATTTTGTCTGACGATATTCATGAACTTTGTTACAATCTAGTGATACTCATTCATTTTTCTCATTTTTAACACTTTCCAACTTAGCTGAAAAGTGTTTATGACTTCGGTTTGTCTGTCGTCTGTCCGTCTGTCCGTGCTCTCACTCCCGTAAATATGCTTTGATTGTCCTGAAATTTTTGTATGTTATTGTCGTTTACTGCAGCATGTTCCCTATTTCAGCAGCAGTGTAGCACTTATAGTTTTTTTAAAGGGACAGTCAAAAGTATTCCGTTACATTACAGTCAATGGGGAATAATATGTTCAAGCGCATTAAAACATGCTTTTTGTAGAATATGGGGTGCAAAGCATTTATTATTCATTTACAGGGTCAAACAAAAGAATTCTTTTACACATCGTTGTATAGAGAAAAATCGTCTGCAGTGTAATTTAGTGATATTTCGCTATTTCAAACATAATGAAAATTATATGCATTATTGAGGTGCACTATAAATTGATCTCTTGTGTACATTGCGTTTATTTACAGGGACACACAAAAGTTATTGGTTACAGTACATGTGCGAGATTTACAGTCTAGGTGTAATAAGTGCGTTTTCAACTTTGGTTTGCATTTTTAACTATTTTTTTTCATAGTACGTGTTTGTTTATAAACTCGGTTGACCGTATATCGGGCTACACAAGGAAATTCGTAAGTACTACAGACTATGGGAGTGAATTACTTAAGAGTAGTTTTAATTGTGTTTATGCATTTTTCTGCTGAACTATACTTAGTAGACTAATAGATGTTTGTGGAATATAAATAAATTCAAATACAGGGCTACAAAAAACGATACAGTGTTGTTGAAGTTTGGTAATTGCTGCAAGTGAGTTTAACCCATTAAGCGACATTGCTCCCATTTTGAGAATATTGCTTTAGGATTTTTTTCTAAAGTGCATATTTTATAAATTGTTAAAAGGTTCATGTTATTTGCATTTTGAATATACTAGATGACATCTGAATTTTTTTGAAAGTTTCATTAGAATTTTCTATTTTTTAAAACGTGTTAAAAAAGGCGAAAAATAGCTTTTTTGCAGTCTTCGAAAACAATATATATATATATATATATATATATAAAACTTTATACTAAAAATTATATCTTTTGGTTAAAATATGTTTATAACAGTGTATTATATTTTAAACAACTTCAATCCGAAATTAATATGTATAATAGATTAATCACAAATAATAACTGATTTGTGCTATTATAATACAGGTGGTACATGGTCTCTGACGGGTTTTATCTCTGTTTTGGCATAATTTTTTAATCGCCAAGTTAATTAACAGTTTTTGGATAATTAAGGATAGAAAATATTTTTTCTACACTGGATTTTAAAAAAAGCACATAGATTACGTAATTACTTGTCCAAAAATGCAATCCTTTTTTTATTCTGTCCAATATTAAGGTCTCTAGATTGTTTGAAAAAAAAAGTTTGACGAAGAAAAAAGTGATCATTTTAAGTAACTCGACGTTTTTTGTAAAAAATATATATACTCTGTTTATAAATCACTTATGAAGATGAGTTTGGTCTTAAATTGAAGAATTTCTTCATTAGATTCTTCTAGTTTTCGTTTCTTTTTTCTGCGACGCTTGGTTTATTTGATATCTGATATTTTAATCTGGCATGTTTTGTCGATTTAATATTGCGAAGTTGCTTTCTGTAAGTAAGCAGTAGCGGTTTTCAGTCCAGCTCTTTGCGTTGTTTGTGTGGCGTTTTTTTAAAGCTTGGCTTGGCAGAGTGACCGCCCTGCTTGATACCTGGCATGCCCACGGCCATTTCAGGTTTTATAAAAGCGTTGGGTAAATGGCGTGTCCTCATTTCGCGCCTGAGACGTTCGGCATGAGTGTCTAAATGAAGGACCGCGCTCTGCTTGTAAAGCTTTATTATAAGAACGGTGATTCTGCACCAGTAGTTCTGCAGACGTTCAGGACCCTTAAGGGTATGAAAAAAGGCGTTGGACCAATGACTGTCATTGGTCTCGTGAAAATGATGATAAAACTCGAAAATACAGGTTTGTTTGATGTGCAGTATGGTAGAGGAAGGAAAAGATGTGATTCGGCGATAGTTGTAGCAGTGGTCACAGCAGTTCAGGAGGAGTCGAGCGGTGGTGTGCAACCATGCAGTGCACGGAGAATTGCCCGAACATTGGACAGGCCTGTGAGCATGGCGCATAATATTCTACGAAACATCCTGCAATGCTATCCGTACAAAATTTGCCATGTGCAGGAGTCCTTCTGACCTGCCAGCAAGGGAGGATTTTGTTTTGGAATTTCTTGATCGCATGGAAGTGGACAATGATTGGCCGTGGAAAATTCTGTGGAGAGACGAAGACCATTTCTATCGGACGGGATATGTCAATACACAGAATTGCCGAATATGGGCAACAGAAAATCCACTCGCAACGAACCCAGTACCACTTTATCCTGCAAAGGTCACTGTGTGGTATTTATCGTAGGGCCATATTTTTTAGAGGATATGGGTGCTTTCGGTCCTGTTACCGTTACCGTCAATGGTCAGCGCTATGTCTCTTTTGCTCAATGACGTCATTCCAGCTCTGCAACAGCGTGGATGTCTGGATAGTATCATTTTTATGCAAGATGGCGCTCCTCCGCACATTGCAAATCAACTGAAGCAGTTGTTGAGACGGCATTTCGGAAATGCTAGAATTATCAGTCGTCATTTCCCTACAGCCTGGCTGGACTGATCACCTGATCTTAATCCGTATGATTTTTGGCTGTGGGGTTATCTGAAATATGTTGTGCTCACTACTCCGATTGCCAACGTAGCTGAATTAAAGACATGCACTGCGCAACACATTGACCCCGGTGACATTTCGATCGGTTGTGGAACATGCTGTTTACCGATTTGTTGCACACGTTTTGCGCCAGTCTCGCGAAACTTAAAACCGATTGGATAGATGCTTTTTATGTGGTTTTTGGCCTCGGGAAAGTTAAAAACCGATTGGATAGATGCTTTTTATGCGGTTTCTGGCCTCAGGACAATTAAAAACCGATTTTTCCCATCCGATATGATACGACCTTGCCGAGGTGGATGGGCTTACGTAACTAACAGTATCACACCTGTACAGTCATGTACACTGAGCAGTACAGTTGGTTTATCGTATAACTTTCGCCTTAGCCGTTGTTTTACGATTTGTCATTTGTAGTCAAAGTTCTGACGCTTAAATTCTGTCGCTAAAATTTGGAATTACTTTTTTTGTTCATATACTTTCCCCCTTCTTCAATAATACGCCGTTCAATTTTGACGTCATTCTAATCAGTGCGAGGCTAACGAAAAAGAAAGGCTACCGCGGTGCTTTACGCATATCTTTTTTTACAGACCGTCGGAGTCACGTGATGTTCGAATGCACCAATGCAGGTGTGCGAAAAGAGCATCACGTCACTCTAGCGGTCTGTAAAAAAAGATAAGTGGAATGCACCGCGGTAACCTGTCTTTTTCGTTAGCCTCGAATCAGTGGTTCGTTTTTTAGAGCGTTCTGAAACTTAAACTTTAATTATAATCACCCTGTATCTTTCATTTGTGGAAATTTAATTTAGAAATGTTTGCAGCTACAAAATTTTGCAATTAAGCACTTTAGTGTATCTATAAATATTTAGTATTTTTTTTCTAAAATAGGTACAGATTACAAGAAATGTGAATGTAATATTAAAGAATTAAATGTATCTAATATATAAAACAATACGTACACCACCGGATAGAAAAGTTACGTGTTTTCCGTGTTCAATTCATTACAACACTGCATTGACTACAATTCATTTTAAAACTAATTGAATTGCTGATTTTAAACATATTTTATAATCTATTTTCAAACATTGATGGATTTTTAACAGTCTTTAATTATTTATTAGTTGTTCTATTGAACGAGAAAATGAGCTCATATTTAAGTTATCTTCATAAACCTTATAAATGTTAAAGGTTCATTTATTATTTTCAATCAAATTATTTATAGTACATAACTATCGTACATATTTTTATAAATATTTTATAAAAACATACATACTTAGAGAATTTTAAACAATAGTGAAAAAAAAAATGCAAAAAAAAAAAAAAAAAATGAACACTACGGCCCTAAATTTAATAAAACTTTAACTGGTGTTGAATATATTAAAATGTATAGTGTGCGAATAGTATGTTCTAGTACAATGCTCTAGTAGTACGTTCTAGTAGTTAAAACATATTAGTTAATACAACTGTGATTGCATTGGCCTCATTGTAATTTGAGATGTTATGATTCCTTGTTCTAAAATGTTAATTTGTATTTAGGATACATTAATGTCAGGTCGGGAAATTTTATGCATAAAAGAAACACTTTTATAATGCTTATTTTATGCCTTTTTTATTTCTTTTTAAAGTTTTTCTTTTTTTTATGAGAACGATTGAATATAACGAAAAATATTTTTCTAAATGGCATTATTGTCTGAGTGCAACGAAGACTCATACACAGCGCATTATTACTTTGCCCCATATATAGCTACGATGGATATTAAAACCTTTCGTCAAGCATAACTCAAAAAATATTTAACGGATTTCGTTCAAATTTTTACAGCAGGTACATATAAAGGTGACAACGACGTCTATTTATTACCAAGAATAAGTGTCAAACCGTTTGGAAGTTATATTAAAAAAAATAGATAAAAAAGCACAATTAAAGTACATACGTCACTAAATTTTGTGCGTACGTCATTTTCACCGGTGGGAAATTTTCGTTGACAATCGGAAATGAAAAGTTCATGGAGTACATGGAGCAAAAAAATATGCAAGCACTAATATTCAGCACAATGAAATATATTTCAATTTAATAAAAATGGAAAGTTAATCTGGAATTTTTTCTGTTTGAAAAGTATTAGAGATTAGTAAGAGTAGTATTAGTATTAGAGATTTGGCGTAAATCACACCATTAGCAGCTTTTTTATTTCGCGTGTGTATGTTAGGAACAATTCTTTGATGTTTAAATAAAAAGTTTCGATTTGTGGCATTATTTCATATTTTCTTTTCCTTTTTAGTATTTTAAATGGAATTAGTGAAAGGCGTGTATTTTAAATTAAATGAGTGAAAGACGTGTATTTTTAATGTATGTATTTCAAATGAAATCAGTGAAAGATTTATATTTAAATGAAATGAATGCAATATGAAGATTTTATGAGAAAAATATTTGGCGATTTATCAACTGCGCCAATTTAACATAAAAGTACCAATACATATGTGGGTACTTCTCTATTATCCCGTCGAATACTTTTCATAACAAAAAACTATCGCCAAATAAACGGGAGAACGTTGTCATTGAAATATCAAAATAAATAAAATATAAGAATTTAAGGACACAATTGTTATTTTAATGAATGAAATAACTAATAAATCAGTAAAACATAATGAAAAATACACGCAAATGTCGCGTTAAAAACCACTTGATGACGTAACAAACACGTATAATGCTTCTGATATAAAGTAAATGGGACTGCATTTTTGGCGTTTAATCTAACAGTTTGGCGATAGTTTTTTGTTATGAAAAGTGGTCGACGGGATAATAGAGCAGTACCTCTATATGAAATGAAACAAGGCACAGATGTCATATACGCACCACTTTGGCGCGATTTTTCTCTCCACCAGCTTGGGGAAAACTTTGTTTTTGAATATTAGTTACAAATAGTGTGACAAATAGTACACGTGATTTTTTATTTCAATATAAATATAAAATAACGTAATAAATGAAACAGCTTCTATTATTTTAAAAAAGGAAATAAAAATAAATAAATAATAGTTTGATATAAATAAAGGCGCGTATGTCATATACGCACCACATTGGCGCGATTGCAACAAAATGGCAATTTTATGCCTCACATGGTAACCCGGTTATTTTGTTTCAATTGTTGTTTATTAACTTTTATTTTTATTTTAATTATATAAATTGTTTTTATTATATATATCAATATTTATTTATATCAAACTATCATTTATTTATTTTTATTTCCCATTTTTGAATAATAGGAGCTATTTCATTTATTACGTTATTTTATTTTTATATTGAAATAAAAAATTACGTGCTATTATTGTATGGTATTTGTAACTAATATTCAAAACAAAGTTTTCGCCTAATTGGCGGGGGAGAAAATCGCGCCAATCTGGTGCGTACATGACATCTGTGCCTAAATTAATTAAAAAAAAGGAACCTGCAAAGCAAATTAAAAAAATAAATTTATTTCCATTTTGTTAAGCCCGAGAAGGGACAGATATTAAAATTATTTTATTTAGTCAATGCTACAATAATGTTGCATTTTTATATTAAATCTTGCTCAGTCTATTTAATCTTAAAAAATTAAATTTAAATTTGAAACATGATATTAAAGCAACTTTAAAACATTTCATTTAGAAATCTAAATAAATCTTCAACTTTTTAAAATTATTTGAACTTCTCATGTTTCTTGTCTGTTAGAATTTGCTACAATACAAATTTTGTATAATGCATGTAAAACTGATAAAAAGTTGAAGATTTATTTAGATTTCTAAATGAAATGTTTTAAAGTTGCTTTAATATCATTTTTCAAATTTAAATTTAATTTTTTAAGATTAAATAGACTGAGCAAGATTTAATATAAAAATGCAACATTATTGTAGCATTGACTAAATAAAATAATTTTAATATCTGTCCCTTCTCGGGCTTAACAAAATGGAAATAAATTTATTTTTTTAATTTGCTTTGCAGGTTCCTTTTTTTTAATATCTCAAGTTTTTTAATAACAATTTAATATGAAGCAGACAAGATTCAAACGAGGCAAGTATGTAAAAGACTGCACGTATCAAAATCAGTATTGGTAATATGAAATATACAGTTCAAACACTGATTATTCTGTAAACAATTAAAATAATAAAAGTAATTTTTAACAAAAAAATGTATATAACGGACTTTAACGGATTGTTTCTCATCTTTATAATGATAATAATAAAACGAATCATGTTCATTTTTGCAAATAATTTTATGCCATAGTGTAAAATACATTTGCAACCACTTTGGAAAGAGACACTAGTAAGCGTGTGTGAAAGCTATTAATAACATCTTATGTTGTTTTATCACATAAGAAGCAAAAAAATAATAATGAGCATATATGAAACAACTGTATTCTGATTTTGTTATAAAATGTGTAGTTATGGAGGATGAAATTTTCAGCAAAATATTTCTTTTTGTAGCTGAATAAATATTTTACCTTATATTGACAATTTCTTAATTTAACATTTCTGTAGAAGCAAAATGTAAACATCTGCAAGATTTTTTACAAAACGTGTACGATCTGTTATTTTCTTATCGTCACAAACAGTCCATTTATTGATCTCGTTTTCATTTGTTACAATAATTTCATAACAATAATTTCATTAACAGCACACATTTGATCTTCTTTTATGTAATACGATTTATACTCACAACAATCTATGTTTGAAAATAATTCCTTTGTAGAACTGCCCTGAGAAGAAGCAAATATATGAAGAATATGCAATAACCTTCAAACTGAATTCTCTCAAATGTTACAGAGAGGTCCACATTTCTACATTAGAGTTTTGGGATGATGACCATCAATGTTTTTCTCGAAATGTAAATCACCTAAAGGAATATGTTCTATTTTAGAATTGGAATGACTACTATAATTATGATCTAAATGTATGTGAACTAATGGGTGATATGCTATTTCCCAAAAATAGGGTTCTGCATTGGAGTTGTGAATTCTTTCGCCACCAATTATTTCACATAAATTTTCTGCAGTGATATTTTGAGTTGATTTTGATAACATCTGTTGAAATTTGTTTGAAAAATTTTCTGAAGCCGATGAACTCTTTGCATACAAAACATTTTTAGTATGAATAGCTTTACGCGCAAGTAATTGAGCTTTTATTTGAGTTTTTAGAAATTGAATATTTGTTCGTCTGCTTTGCTGAGCTATGTTTGATTTATAACTCTCTAGCAGATTTTTCACTAAAGCAAGCTGTCGATATCTCGAAGGATTAATTTTCTTAGAGGTGAGAATCCTATTATGATTTGAGTATTTTTTTTCCAGTATTTTAGCTTATATTTATTAGCCTTTGATTTATTTCGCAAACAATATGAAGTATTACGCTTCTGTATCTGGCTTTTACATTTTTTATAGTATGCGGCTCTTTTATTTTTGATAATTTCACGATTTCCTCGATAATATCGTGAATATTTATTTGATGTATCACTTAACGGTTCAGACAGAGATACTCTTTGTATAGGGTTAGGATACTCTTCAGTTGGGCCATTTAAATCAATGAAATGCCGAGAGCAAACATACCAGTCTCTAGTCATCGTTTCTGTATAAGGAAAGGGCATCTGACGTCACTGTTGGTTAAACTACTGTTGGTTTGGCAGAAAAACCTGTTCGTTCTTTACGGCTCCTACAATACACATGAGATGGTGGGATTTGATTGGTCTATGTTAAACTGGTCTATGATATGATTGGCCTACGTCGCCATGACGATTCCTGCAATGATAGCTTCGACAAAAATGCAGTGGTAGATTGGTTGATGGAACTGTTTGTTTGTAAACATGCCCTTTCCTTATTTGTTATACCACAAGCAGAAAGCCATTCGTTACATTTACTCAAGTTTTTCTGTGGTTTAGGAAAAGGGAAAAACAAAACTCCCAGCATATAGTCTTTGTAAAAGTATCGTGCATCACTCTTGCAACCAGAAAATTTGCATTTTTTCACCATGTTGAATTTTAGTAATCATCGATTAAGAGAGAAATTTAAAAACGCATTTCGTAACATCACAGTATCACTAGATAAGTAAATATCGAACATTCATCCAATTTTGATAAAGACAGTAACATCTAAATTAAAGTCCAAATACTGCTTAAAGTGATAAAAACATAACACGGAATATTTAAAATACCTTTTTAATGTAGATCGTTCACAACTATTGGTGACATCTTCGGATCTTAAAGATAAATACAATATTCTCGTATATTTTTGAAATAGTAAACATATACCACGAGATCGCATGTCCAAGGCTAGCAGGTGCTTAAATTGGCCAAAACTGGGAAACGTGAAAAATTATTATTTGTTTTTATTTTTATTGCTTCTTCAATCTATCGATCATCGCGTGCCAAATTTTAGCTAATTATTTTAAATATTCCGTGTTATGTTTTTATCACTTTAATCAGTATTTGGACTTTAATTTAAAGACTCCACGTTTACTACATTTAGAGTTTTTTGATTGGAGGATTTATTTTTTTACAGAATTAGGTGTTTTGAAGAAAATTTGTGGAAGCGCGTACAAAAAGTGGGAAAAACTCTAGTAAATTAACTCGTTCAATGGGATTTCCTGTGTTAAATTAACATTAGGATGTCACACTGGAAATAATTAATATTGATATACATATAAAAATAATCTATAGAATTAAAATAAAAAATAAAAGTAAACAAACACGACAAACAGTTTTCGCCAAAGGGGCGGGGGAAAAATCGCGCCAACGTGCTGAGTATATGGCATCTGTGCCGGGATTTTAACCCTTTTATCTGTGCTTTCGGAAATATAAAAAAATTAAAAAATTCTTATATCAGGTGTATAATGTTTTGCATTTTTATACGGACCACTTCTCCATTTTAAGATTTTAAATGCTATTTATATCAGATATTTCTTTCCTGAGATTCCCACAAATTATTTCCGGTAATTTTTTTAGTTCGCTTATTAATTGTTTACAATTTGCCCCCCTGGCAATGACAATTATTTATCACAAAAATGGGTACTTCTCTATTATCCCGTCGACCACTTTTCATAACAAAAAACTATCGCCAAACTGTAACGCTAAATAAACGGGAGAACGTTGCAATTGAAATATCAAAATAAATAAAATATAAGAATTGAAGGACACAATTTTTATTTTAATGAATGAAATAACTAATAAATCAGTAAAACATAATGAAAAATACACGCAAATGTCGAATTAAAAACCACTTGATGGCATAACAAATACGTATAATGCTTCAGACATCAAGTGAATGGGACTGTATTTTTGGCGTTTAATCTTACAGTTTGGCGATAGTTTTTTGTTATGAAAAGTGGTCGACGGGATAATAGAGAAGTACCTAAAAACGGCTTAGTTTTGTTAAATTTGTTTGTTATGTATTTTCATTTCTTATTAAAATGTCGAAAATGGCAATAAAATTTTATTTTAGCACCGTACTTAATTTTTTAAAATGGCTCAAAAACATGGTTTAATAAACGTATATTTGTAAATATTTTAAAAAAACATGTTTTTCCGCTCTCTAGAAAAATTTGGTAAGATTCTAAAACTGCCTTTGGCACCAACCAGTACATGATACGGAACTTTTCCCCATTCCGATACACAGAAGAGGTTGGTCACAAACAAGAGTAATAATGCTAGCTACAATATTGTTTTAACTCTATAAGAGTTAGAAACAATAATGATATTAAATTCTCCGATTAGCTTAGGGCCCGATTACGGAACTTTCTCCTAGAAAATAAAACTGTAGATGTCTTTTACATTTGTTTCGAATGAAGCTCGATCAACAAAGTATTAATTGATAATACAAACAACACTAATATTAACATGGGGGCAAAAGTTTGAATTTAAGTGTATATATTTGGAACCCCCCCCCCGCAACCACCCACCAAAAAAAGAAAAAGAAAGCTACAGAAATGAATTTAAAATGGCGTGAAGCCACGCTTTCTGACATACGAAATTGGCTGCGAACCCGATTACGAAACTTTCACTTAACTTAATAACATGTATCTAATAGCCCTGAGGACAATTCCCCTTCCCAGTTATACAGACCTTGGGGCTTTTTTAAAAAGCTTGACGCAGTTCAGGTTGAAGAAGTTGAGATTTACTGTCAAATGACATAAACTACTATGAAAATAAAACTGGTGAATTATTATGCTGGTTTATGTATGTATTTTAAAAAATTGCATCTGATTACACTTTTTAGATAAATTACTCCTGTTTGCATTTAATAACAGATAAACGGCTTCCGTTTACTAAATTGTTTAAATATTGGGAAGAGTTGGCGAGAGATAGATAGACGTGTAAACAAACGGGTAGACAGACGGGTAGAGCGACGGATAGCGACAGAGATAAGCTAACGGGTAGCGAAACGAATAGACAGACGGGTAGCGAGGCAGGTGAAAAAAAGGGTTGACAGAGGGGTAGTGAGATGGGTAGGGAGACGGGTAGCGTGGTGGATAGAGAGACGAGTACAGAGACGACTTGACAGACGGATAGAGAGAGGGCTATATAGACAGACAGACGTGTTGATAGACGGGTAGTGTAACGGGAAGCGAGACAGGTAGAGACACGATTAAAAAGTCGGATAGAAAGGCAGGCGGATACTGAGATGGGTATACAGAAGAGTAGAGAGACAGTAGACAGATGAGTTCGGAGAGAGACACAGCTAAGACATACGAGTAGTTAGACTGGTAGACACGTTTGTAGCAAAGCATGTTATCAATGTGGTTTGAAGTATACGAGTTTCTATAAATAGTTATACAAATAAACAAAGGAAATTTTTTAAATTCAAATATTAAATATTTGATTTAATATTTCAATATTTAATATTTTATTTTTTAATATTTTATTTAGATATTTGTCACAAAGAAAATGTTGCAAAAATTAAATTAAATTTGCGTTAAACTACGCTTGCTAAAATACGCTATTGGCTGCAAATCAGATTATGTGACTTTAAAAATATCGTTTTAAAAGATCCGGCGGTTTTTTTTTTTTTTTTTTTAAGTTTTGGGCAATTCCCGCTTAAGAAAATGAGATGATTTGCCAAATGTTATTAAAAAATGCATATGAAAACATAACAGTATATGAATTTATATATGATATTTTGTAATTATATCATTTAATTTGCTATTTTTCATATGTTGTATCTTTATCTATCTCTTGTCTATCATATGCTGATATTCACTTAGATTCTTGTTGATATCTTCTTTATATCGTAATTGTTAACTTTATACTCTTAGCAATATCACTCAGACTAATCCCTTTGAGGGAAGTCCTAGTATTAAGTTCCTTTCCTTGCAATCTATGTCTCATTTTTTAAAATTATAAAAACTTTTTTGACGTCAGATATCCAAGATTAGCGCAGTGTAGTTAAAGCACATACTAATAGCGTCGAAAGTGTCTATGAATATATTCTTTAAACGGCAAAAATAGATAATTTACAAATTTAAGAATTAATTATCAGCATACCAGTTAAAGAATTAGCAAACAATTCAATTTAATTTTCGAAAGAATTGTTTATTATAAGTTATACTTTTTTTTTTGATTAACTCAAACGTATGAATGTCAGCATGTTACAATTATATATAACATATTTAATTTTATATTTACTATATTTAATTTCACCTTTCAATTTTAGGTAGATTTCGTAAGAAATACTTCCTATTACATCCTGCCCTATGTTGGAATTTCTGAAAAAAATTTGCAGTTCTATGCGGATCATGACTCCTAGAACCTAAAGCCACTCCCAGTGTAAAACGTTATCTAACTATATCACATTTTTATGGACAAGATAACTTCCATAATTCTGCGCAAATATATTCCAAACTCATACATAAAATCAAGGGACATAAAATCTAGGTCAAGTTCGTTAATGGGCAAATCGGGCCAAAGGGGTGGGGTGGGGGATGGGAGGGATGGGAGTAGCGTTTTTGGAAACAGAAAAACTCCATAACTTCGTAGTTATCATTCATATCGAATAAGTTTAAAGTTATTATTACTTCTAGGAAAATGATCAAAAATTTATGTATGACAGATTTTTGATATAATTCAAAATAGCTTCAAGGGGGCGGAATAGGTGTTTAAGAAGAAAAAAATTCATACCTTCGTCAATTCACAAGATATCAAATCTGCTGAAATTTATTATAAATCGTCTTAATATTATCTACAACTTTTATATTGACAAGTTTTTTATTGGACCAACTCTTAACGCAAAAATAAATAAATAAAAAATATTTGCCAGCTCCGCTAACAAACACTGGTAGATTTCGAAGTGGCCGGTCCCAACTGCCGCATTCTGGCAAAAATATCATTTCTTTTGCAATTCCCAATAAACAGGCGCCCCACTGTCTGCATCTTCGAAATTTACCTTTGCCTGTAGGCCAAATCGTCATATATATATATATATATATATATATATATATATATATATATTAATACTTAGATGTATTATATAAATCTTGTCAATGAATCGAATATGTTGTACACATTTTTAAACATATCTGTGCATGTCTCTACATATTTTATTTTCCTACGTACAGTTTTTTTTTATTATTATTATCATTTAACTAGGAACAAAAAGCGAAATGCCTTAACTCAAGATTTATTTCAAAAGTGATTTACAACAATTAAATCATAATATTTTAAGATTATCATGATAAAAATTTATAATTACTAATTTAATAAAACCTAAGGTTCATTATTTACTTCATATGGATATATAGATTTTATCAACTATATTTTATACTCCTAAAAAATATAAAAATACATGAAATCTCTGTTATGAATAGGGGCATGATGATATAATTGCATGAATGCGTGTGTGCCGGAGATACTATTTCTTGCACTTTAACTATAAATTGATATCTCTATTAATTAAATCATTCTTAGATAATATAACAGAAAGTGTAATGTGTAATATTTTTAGATTTACACTTACGATAAGAAAACGATAAGAAAAGAATTTAAACGATAAAAAAAGTAATTAGATGAAATAAATATGCACTGTCTTTATGATTTGTTCAAGAAATAATCTAATTGTAAGCTATAAAAAACTTTTCGCTCATGCCATAATTCTTTTAAAATAATTTTATTAAAGAAACATATGTCTTCCAACACAGAAAACGATTTATAAAATCTTTAGTTTGTAATGGTATATTTCGTGAAATATATTTTCTCCTTTTTGAACTGATTTTCTTGTTTGTTTACTATTTAAAAGGCACATTATCCGTTATTAAATATTTTTCTAAATAATCCAATTATCATCAGTACTTAGAACAGTTAAACACATTTTTTAATATCTGATCAGTTGTAAATTCAGGATGTGTCGGGGGGGAGTGGAACATTCCTGCCAGATCATCGAAATTTGAAATATTTGGGATCCCTCCCTGGACTATTTGAGATTTCATGAGAATAAATGGTGCAGTAGTTTATTTTTCTTCTCGTAAATCAAATCTCTCCCCTGCTCTCGGAATTTCAGAAAAAATTCTGAATTTAACGCAGAATCTGAATATTTAGATTGTGTTTAAATAACTTAATATTAAAATAAGGTGTGGATGTCCTCTTTTGAATTTGATAAGAATTAATTAACTTAAGATATGCAATTCTCTCGTTACTGTTACAAAAATCCCTCGTAAGTATTTCTAGAATATCTACTAAGTCAACCATTGTTGAGGAAGAAGTAGACGGTCTTGATTATGTTGCTGTTCCATTTAATCACTGTGCTTTTGCTTATATTCAACTATTATTTTACCCATTTACTTTATGTTAATTTCTCTCACCGGCTATACACTTTAATATGGTTACAAATGTGATTTTGGAGCCGTTGAACCACAATCTTTTTTTAATAGTTACATGGTTTCATTTTGATTTTTACTTAGATTGCGATAAGTTATGGTCACAAAATTAAAAAAAAAAAAATTAAAAAAATTCAAAGCTTGAAAACTCAAACATTGAAATATTTAATGTCTATTAAATTACATTTATTTCAATCCAAAAAAATTATAAACTTTTTAAAAGCCAATACAGTTTTCAAATAATAAAGCGGAGGCTAATGATTAACCGAGAACTGCATGCCAAAAATCAGGGAATGTTAAGTCCTATTACATAATAATATGAATTATAAAATGATAAATTTCGGCATAAAAATATTAACAACCTTTATACAAAGTAAATCTTATAACGCATGATTTCATATAGAAATTTAATCTGATATGCATTGTTATTTCTACTTGTTTATACATACTAATTTATGTACAAATATGTACACTTAAAATCTATTTATAAAAATCTTTATGTTTATTCATGTAAGTACGAGAATGAATTAATATTTCTACAGTAGATGATGGTTTTAGAAACAGTTAACATTGGAATAAATAATAAACATTCGCTCTATATTTTCCTTACAGGTATAAAACTATGTTACGTGAGTAATATACCTGATTAAGATCATCTTCAATTTCTTTGACAACATCTGAATTTTTCCAACAAATGGATAAAAGAAAGGAAGTTAACCACAAACAATAAAGGAAATCAAAACTGCATTCAAATAATTCTACGAAATTTCTAATATTGCGTACAAATAATCATCACATAATTGTTAAATAATTATCACATAATAGTTACATTTCAGAGGGGAAAATTTCAAACGCCTTCTGAGTATAGAGAAGCCAATAATGGTTCGTATTCCAGTTATCTTTCAAACATTAAACATTAAATAATAAACAATCGCTCTATATTTTCCTTACGGATATAAAATTATATTGCGTCAGTAGTATACTTCATTAATATCGTCTTCAATTTCGCTGACAACAACATCGGAATTTTTCCAACAAATGAATAAAATAGTCTGATCACAGAAAGATAGATACAGACTTAAATTTGCAGGTGTATCTGAAGTAGCACATAACTTATGATTATCGACTTTATGAATGGTCAATGAGTATAATCAGTACAGAAATGACATAATTTTTAAATTTTAAGCTTATAAATATGTACATAAAAAATAAATTCGGTCGTTACTACTAAAATAATTGGATTGTAATCTGTAAATGGTAATGCCAAATCACAAATATGTGAGATCCAACTAATTCAAAATCAAATCTATTAGTTACTGACTACTAAAATGAAGATAATTAAAAAACTAGATCTTAAATTTGTGCAAGATAAGTGAAATTTAGACTATTGCTAATTTGTAATTTCTTTATAATACTATATTTATTCTACTATATAACTATGATTTGTTACATAATATTAGATTTCTGTTTTAAAATAATTATTATTTGTTACATAGTATATATACATATATATATATTTACGTAATGGTGTTCATCTAGAAATAATATATATATAATTCACTTGTCAGCATTTTCTACACATTAAATGGCAAATTTTTCGACTTTATTCTGAAGTAAGTGTCTTAAACCGGGGCCTCCGAGATGTCGCTGTGTGTCCTACACCGGGCCTGCTACAGGTGACGTCACAACCTGCTGACGTCAAAACAGTGATCCATAATAACTTAAAAAAAATTTCATGTACTTTGTTCGTTTGTACGGATTGTTTACGACAGTATTTTGATTTTATTTATTGTTTTATATAGTAATTAATAATATTTTTCCGTGTACTTAGATTATAATGCTATCAATAATTATTGATTATAATTATTAAAGAAAGTGTAGATTATATCTATAAAATAAAGAGAAGAAAATGTTGTGCTCCTAGTTTCTAATCTAAGTCTTCAAATTCGCTACTGATAATGAGAAGAAGAAATTTTAGCTACGAAAATTACCTTGGGATAATTATTTTTACATTTCAACAGAAATGGTCTGCAGTGTGCATTAAATGTTTCGATATACTTTTCGTAATTCGTGAAGCTAGAATTAATATGATGGTATTGAACTTGTGCAGAGAAAAAACCCTAACAACCAAATGTCTAGCCTACTGTAATGGAAATCTACAAAAACAACTTTTCAAAAGTAAAAAAAAAAAAAAAAAAAAAAAAAAAAAGTTGTGGCTAAAAAATGGTGTGATATCAAATTTCCAAGCTATTATATTGCTTATTTAAATTTTTTCCATTAAATAAGTTATCATATATATAAGTCGAGTGCCTACGTATATGTTAATAGAAATCGTTTTCTCCTGTACTAAATACATCCTAACGAGTTTCTGAAAATTAATTTTTTTTCAAATTATGCATGATGGGCTTGGCGGCCATCTTTGCATATTATTCACAAAATTCTAACCACCCAAATCCGTAGTTAAAATCCGAAGTTCAAAATTGTTATTTAAGCAAATATTTAAGAGTTTCATTTATAGACTTGTATGCTCTGAAAATTGTGTCTTAAGATAATGATGACTTATCTTAAAGATTCATCTTATGATTTATTTTTTAGAGTAATTATTAATTTCAAACTAGTAAAAATCAATTTATCAAAATATCAGTCTTATCTAATTTATCTGTCCGTAGTTAGAATCTGAAGTTCGAAATTTTTATAAAAATATTACATTGCAAACATATTACGCTTTTATTTTAGAAATTTGGGTGCTTAGAAATATGGAAAGATGGCCGCCAAGCCCATCATGCATAATTTGAAAAAAATTGAATTTTCAGAAACTCGTTAGGATGTATTTAGTACAGGAGAAAACGATTTCTATTAACATATACGTAGGCACTCGACTTACATATATGATAACTTATTTAATGGAAAAAAGTTAAATAAGCAATATAATAGCTTGGAAATTTGATATCACACCATTTTTTAGCCACAAGTTTTTTTTTTTTTTTTTTTTTTTTTTTTTTTTTTTTTTTTTTTTTACGCTTGGCCTTTTTTTACTTTTGAAAAGTTGTTTTTGTAGATATCATTTCTTTTTTTTAAATATATTGAACATAATTTAAATAATCTAAACATGAGAAATAATTTAAATGACTTTCAGTCATTGTTTAAAGGGTTAACTAGAAATAGCAGTAGATTTTTCAATTAAATTAATTACACTCTTAAAAACAACATACTAAATGTGGCTTGTTATAATACTTGTTATCCTCCGTTAAAAAATATCACTGACTAATCCATTAAATGAATAAAAATGGAATACGTACATAGCGTGTCAGCGCTGCATTTGAAATCAAACGTGATATCACGCTCTTTTATTATTAGCACTAGCTGGCTTCGCCCGCTAGCGGGCCCCTAATTTACACCGGGGCCTCAATCCTTTTAAAACCTCGAATAAGATAAACCACGAACCTCCGACCTTGTTCCACGCTGCTTTCGGCACCGGATAATCCCTTAATTTGCACATCGAATTGTATAAACATCTAAACAAACGAATTTCCGACACGGGTCCGGCTGCCTTCGGCACCGTATAGCAGTCGTGCTGCGCACGCTCAAGTTCTATCTTCCACCACCAGGTAGCGCAATCTGTTCTATACAAACCTCGGGCACTGAAATCGTTAAGGCTATAGATGTCGAGTCGAATGAGCTATACCCCGTCGTGATCTAGCCCATAGAACCAGAGATAGGAAAGTGCCCCTTGGTGGTGAAAAAACGAACTAAAATCGGAAAGCTCTATAGATGTCGAGTCGAATGAGCCATACCCCGTCGTGATCCGACCCATAGAAACAGAGATAGGAAAGCGCCCACTGGTGGTGAAAGCTAATCGCGTTTGGGGAGAAAAGTGGGGGATGAACACCGGAGATGCGTAATAAGATTAGGCGGTCACAGACTTTTCCAACGATGTATCACATGAGGGATATGTGCAAAATTCAGAAAATACCCCCCCCCCCACCTGCATAATTTGATTAAGTATTCACAGACCTTTCCAACGATATATCACATGAGAGGTGCCGGCAAAATTTAGAAAAGTGCCCCCTTTGGGGGGGGGTGAAAGTGGGAGGATGGACCCCGAAGATACATTATATGAATAAGCGGTCACAGGCCTTTCGAACAATATATCACATGATTAGTGTCGGGGGGGGGCGCAAAATGTGGGGGTTTCACCTGTGGTGCATAACATGAATAAGTGGTCACAGTCCTTTGTAACGATATGTGACATGACGGATATCGTTAAAATTTAGAAAAGTGTCACCCCCCCTTGTGTAGGCAAAACGCGCTCCGCCGCTCCCTATAATTTTTGACGCAGCTTTATTTTTAAAATTTATGTTATGTGTTATAAAATATCGTAAAGTTTCAAACAGATAGCCTTATTATACTTCCTAATTTTGTTCACGCTCCTCCCCATCCTCTCCCCGAACTGTGACGCGCCATTCTTTTTTATAAAATTTTTATCATGTGTTATAACTATCTTAAAGTTTAAAACAGATCGCATTGGAATTTAATATATTTGCTGAAATTACTATTATATGTAGAATAATATAAAAATAAACCCTCCTTTAGATTGTAATTGAGATATATGAACAATTTTTAGAATTTATGAAAGCTGATTTTTATTTATTTATTTATTTATTAGTCTATTTATTTATTTTTTGTTTATTTGTTTATTTATTTATTTATTTGCATTGCCCTGTGAATGTTTGGAATTTCTTAGCAATTTCTTAGATTTACATTATTTTATTCAATTAAACATTGTACTGTTACAATAAATTTAAATGGAAATTTCACTTCTAAAACAAAAATAATTTAACAACTGGATTTCATTAATTTATAGAAAAATGACGTGAAAGGTATTCCTGCGAACGAAATGCCTGTCCTTTACCGTGTTTTTTTTTTTTTTTTTTTTTTTTTTTTTTAGAAATAAATGAATCACATTTAATTCATTTCAAAAATTTTGTTTACGTTTGGAAAGAAATTTTAAATACCGATAACTCTTAATGTATACATTTTAGAAGGTACATCTTCCCTCAAAAACTAATTTATTTTTAAAGATCTTTCAAAAACGTATATTATATATTTAAAATATTTTTTAAAGCATAAACACTACGTCTGTTTACTTTATTTTACAATATTTTAAGAACACGCATTTTATCAGACAATTAAATGCACTAAACAAACACGAGTGAAAAATTGACACGGGCCAGAACTCGAACCTGGGACCTTACGCATACCGTGCCGACTCTCTGCGACTGAGCCACCCAGATCGATACGCTTTACGGGAATTTCTCATACTTATTCTTGTTGGAAACAGTCATCTGCCACAGTTTGCAGTCATATTTAATTGTTTGATAAAATGTGTGTTCTTATAATTATGAAGTTTTATTATTTTTTAAAATATCTTCAGAAGAAAATGGCTGACTTGCAGATGAAATTTGATGTTGTTATAACTTGTAACTGATTTGTGCTATTATAATACAGACTAGCAGCCACTGGCGACCAGTTTGGTCTCCCTTAAATGTATGTTAAGCACTGTAACACGTTACTTTTATTCATAATTTATTTTTTCCGTAATCCTTCGCCAAACCGGAAGATTCTAATAGACAAATCAGAAACTTTTGCGATCATGGTAGCATTTCGCATATTTGTTATGTATTTCGTCTTTCTTGACAAAAACCGCTTAACCAACTTAAGCGTTTATGCTTCATATCCGTTTGCTTATCAGTCGCAATATGTTTGCTAATGAGGAGATTCTTAAACATATTAAGTAGTTTTCCGTAATTGGATCCATTGCCAAATTGCGTATTTTAGTTAATACGATTTGGTGTTCTCGCTAACTTTGGCTGTAGACTTGATTACGGAAGATTAGAAAATCTATCATTATTCTCATTTAAAACGTCTTGAATAATGTGACATAATCGGGGTGCATATTATAACACGTAATTTTCGAGTATGGTTTGGTGAAACATTGAACTTTTGGAAGCCAGTTTTGATAATCACATTCCTTTTAAACCATATTTGCTGTCAGCACTTTTGACCCGTGGCGTAGAATCTGATTAAAATTCACGAACTTCCTTCTAGATGCCGGTCTCTGTTCGACTCTGTTTTTCTCTGCTTTCCTATTTTGATATAGTTCAGGAGTTTTCATAACTGCATAATTCCCTTATTTTGGCATTTCTGCTTAATGTCTACTGACTATTAAGATCCGTAACTTGTAAATACGCCACGCCAACATTACCGCCTATAATTCTAATTACAGCAACCCGTTTTTTCTCTCTATATTGCAACTCTATAGTTAATATAGTGCCTCGGTGCGTCTACGACAGCTGTTCCATCAGAACATTTGATTTCAAAATCAAAGTAACGTTTCTAATTTGCACACGCGAAAAATAAAAGCTGGTATTGGCGATTTTAAATATGCTATTGGCGAGATTTGCGCTCAAATAACACAAAAGTATTTAATGATGTTATGTATTTTGTAAATGTATATTAAATTACTGTTTTGAAAGTGATTGGTCATTAATAATGGTAAATATGATTGGTGATTAACAATCATTTTCAGTGGTCTCTCTTCCTTGCACGTATAATACATAAATACCAAATTAACTGACAATTTGTTTCGAAATTTGATTCATTAAATATCATTACAGGAGTTGTATTTGTTTACATTTAGCTTACATCAAGAAAAGATAAAGAATGAAGTTGAGTTGTATAGCACATAATTATGGTAAACTTTGATTGTGTCACTGGTACGAATTATTTTTTTGAAACCAGGCAGCGCTCCAAAAAATTTTTCACGGAAAACTTACTTTACGAACGATTATCTCCATGGTTTAATGGTTTAATGTTTTAAACCTTCACGACGAATGAATCTTTTTTTTTTTTTGTTTACTTTCATGGATAGAGAATTTGAACTGCGAGGCTAATTTCAACTGAAGTTATTGAAGAATATATACATAATTGAACGTAAGTCATCTCTCAAATATTAATTTATTTTGAACGATCTTTCTAAAAATGTAAAATTTATTAAGTTTTATTCGAAAAAATAATTTTGAATAAAAATGGCCGCCTGGCATATGAAAAAGTGAAGCGGGCATTCCGGAATTGTTGATGACAGTCACATGACTTACGGTTTTATTATAGAGACTAGCCGCCACTGGCGACCAGTTTGGTCGCCCTTAAATGTATGTTAAGCATTGTAACAAATTATTTTTATTCATAATTTATTTTTTTCCTTAATCCCTCGCATAACTGGAAAAATCTAATAGATAAATCAAGAACTTTTGCGATCGCGGTAGCATTTCGCATATTTTTTGTTGTTATGTATTTCATCTTTCTTGACAAAAACCGCTTAACCCACTTAAGAATTTATGCTTCATGTCCGTTTGCTTATCACTTGCAATATGTTCGCTAATGCGGAGATTCTTAAACATATTTGGCGCAAAACAAAAATCGCGCCAGCCCCGGTGCGTCCGTGACAGCTCTTTCAATTTAAAATACATGACGTTCACATTTTTCATTTAAAATAGAAAATAGAAAAATAATAATTATCATAAATCAAAACATTTGATTTCAAATTAAAGTATCGTTTCTAATTTGCACGCGCAAAAAATAAAAGCTGACAATTATTTTCGAAATTTGATCCATTAAATATTATTACATGAGTTCAACTTACGTCGAAAAAGATCCGGAAGTTGAGTTGTATGGAACAGAATTAAGGTAAACTTTGACTGTCTCACTGGTGTGGATTATTTTTTTTACGCCAGGCAGCGATCCAAAAATTCATGGTTTAATATTTTAAACATTCACAACGAATGAATCTTTTTTCTTTGTTTACTTTCATATATAGAGAATTTTAACTGCGAACCTAATTTAAACTGAAGTTATTGCAGAATGTATACATAATTGAACGTAAGTCATCTCTCAAATATTAATTTATTTTGAACGATCTTTCTAAAAATGTAATTTTTATGCAGTTTTATTTGCAAAAATAATTTTGAATAAAAATGGCCGCCTGGCATATGAAAAAGTGAAACGGACATCCCGGAACAGTCACATGACTTACGGTTTTATTATATAGACTAGCCGCCACTGGCGACCAGTTTGGTCTCCCTTAAATGTATGTTAAACATTGCAACACGTTACATTTATTCATAATTTAATTTTCCCTTAATCCTTCGCCAAATCGGAAGATTCTAATAGACAAATCATGAACTTTTGCGATCATGGTAGCATTAGCATATTTTGTGGGCACAAATGTCACATACGCACGTTGGCGCGATTCCCCCCCCCCCTCCCCCGCCAATTTGGCGAAAACTTTGTTATGGAAATTGTTGTTTATTTACTTTTATTTTTTATTTTAATTCTATAAATTATTTTTGATATGTATATCAATATTTATTTACAACAAACTATCATTTATTTATTTTTATTCTTTTTTTTAATTATGAGTATTTTTGTTAGCCGGGAGCAGATGATAATTCGCCAAATATCGTTCCCATCACCGTCATTCATACTACAATTAATTTAATTTTAAATTATAAACCTGTCACTCATTTCATTTAAAATACTTAACTTTAATCTAAAATGCTTATATTACATAAATTTAAAATACTTCACACTTTTCATTTAAAAGAGAAAATAAATAAATAAGAAATAATATCATAAATCAAAACATTTGATTTCAAAATCAAAGTATCATTTCTAATTTGTACACGCGATAAATAAAAGCTGCATTAGCGATTTTAAAAATGCTAAAAATCTGATTCATTAAATATTATTACATGAGTTCAATTTACGTCAAGAAAAGGTCCAAAAGTTGAGTTGTATAGCACATAATTATGGTAAACTTTGATTGTCTCACTGGTGCGAATTATTTTTTTGACGCGAGGCAGCGGTCCAAAAATTCATTCGCGGAGAACTTGCTTTGCGAATGATTACCTCCATGATTTAATATTTTAAATGTTCACGACGAATCAATCTTTTTTTTGTTTACTTTTATGAATAGAGAATTTGAACTGCGAATCTTTCGACTGAAGTTATTGCAGAATATATACATAATTGAACGCAAGTCATCTCTCAAATATTAATTTATTTTGAACGATCTTTCTTAAAATGTAACTTTTATGCAGTTTATTCGAAAAAATAATTTTGAATAAAAATGGCCGCTTGGCATATGAAAAAGCGATACGGGCATACCGGAACTGTTGAGGACAGTCACATGACTTACAGTTTTATTATAGAGATGGTACATGGTCGTTGGCGGGTTTTGTATCTGTTTTGGCATAATTTTTTAATCGCCAAGTTAATTAACAGTTTTTTGCTAATTAAGGATAGAAAATAATATTTTTTTACACTGAATTTTATAAAAGCACACAGATTACGTAATTACTTGTCCAAAAATGCAATTCTTTTTTTATTCTGCCGAATATTAAGGTCTGTAGGTTGTTTGAAAAAAAAAGTTTGACGAAGAAAAAAATGATCATTTTAAGTAACTCGACGTTTTTAAAAAAAAATCTATATCTCTGTTTATAAATCACTTATGAAGATGAGTTTGGTCTTAAATTGAAGAAATTCTTCATTAGATTCTTCTAGTTTTCGTTTTTTATTTCTGCGACGCTTGGTTTATTATATATCTGATATTTTAATCTGGCATGTTTTGTTGATTTAACATTGCGAAGTTGATTCCTGTAAATAAGCAGTAGCGGTCTAGTTCAGTTCTTGGCGTTGTTTGTGTGGCGTTTTTTTTTTTAAAGCTTGGCTTGGCAGAGCGACCGCCCTGCTTGATATTCTAGCATATTTGATTGAATTTGTACTTCCAAATCGAAAAGAGTCAAATGATCTTTAGAAAAAAATAAATAAATAAAAGAAGCAGACGATAAACAGTTTAAAAAATGATTTTGAAAGAAATACTGTAATAAATTGACTAATATCTGGATACATTTAGTTAGAAGTGAGTGATGTGCTTTGTTTATAAAATTAAAAGTAACTGATATTCACAACTTAGTAATTCTACGTAGTTCAATTTAACATTTTACCTAACTTAAGTGTACAAATATATTATGAAAATAAATCTTTTGATAAGTTAATTTGAATGGTTATTAGGTCCTAGACCCAAGTACAATAAATAGACAATTTTTAAAATATTACAAATCAGTTACAAAGTCAAGATAGAAAATTGGGTACTTTTCGGTTAGCCGGGCGCCAGTTATATATATACATATATACACACATATATATATATACACATATATCTACACACACATGACACATCTATATATATACACATATCTACACACACATATATGTATGAATTAATTTATATATTTATATATGTACATGTATCACTGGCGCCCGACTAACCGAAAAGTACCAAAAAAGGCTTATGGCGAGAGAAGGAAAGTTGCAACATATTTTCTGGCAACCTATTCGTAGTTTCATATAAATAAGTATTTTTTTTTTCAATATTTATATAATTTATTTAATATAAAGAAGCCATTTATCTCTTTTTATATGCAGGTAGAACAGAATTGTATATATAAATAATTTTATACATATATAAATAACATAAAAGTACATTAGGTTTGTTTTCATAATTGTGTATATAATTTTAAAACATATCTAACTTTTTGAAGCCCGGATTACGCAAAGCGTTAAAAAAAAGTGCCAAGGTCTCTATAGTTAAAAAATATCGATTTCTGTATTTAAATTGACATTTATTGTGTTTTGATGGTTAAATTATGGTATGTAGTTGTAAAAGGGAGGAATGGGATTGATTTTGTAAAGTTTTTGGTAGATTTATTATATTTTTTGTACGTATATTTATTGTAAAATAATGTGTTTAGGAAAAGGTAAGTCAATGGGTTCAATCTAATTTATTAATCTTAGCATTTTTTTAATTTAAAACTTTTAATTTCCTTTAATAAAACAAGTATATTAATTCCCTTTTATTTCACGATTATGAAATTTAATATTATTTATGTAATCACAAATTATAAGAGCGAAAATGCTCTTTTTATTACATCTTTCTGCTGCGATACATTGACCAAAAGTGGATCACTATTGCGACGTCACTAATACTTGTAGCAGGCCCGGTGTAGGACACACAGCGACATCTCGGAGGCCCCGCTTAAACACTTGACGCTCGAGGAGTACATCAATAAATTTTGTAAACTTCGCGGGCATCCTTAATTAGTGTAGACAAGAAATGTATTCAATCCTAGGTTTCAAAACCAGGATAGGGTTAAACATAGACCTAGCGAAACTACAGCAATCTTAGTTTCATCTTGGTCAATATTTTTTTTATATATATTTGTACATAATATTTCATTTTAAGAACAGAAATTTTGTGCGATTATTTGTTTCGTAATAATAGTTGTTGGAGCAAAGTTCCTGTTTCCCTATAAAAATGACACTTTTCTTAAAACGATAGAGACCAAAATATCAGTCGGATTGACACAAAAATTGAGCTAGAGGTTGGTAATGCCAATATCTCACCAGGGATTGACAATCAAAAATTTTTCTCAACACCAATGCTTCAAAATGTCTGCCCAAAAAGTTTCAATTTTCCCATAGAGATAACATATTGCGATACATTGAATTATTAATTGGATTTTAACCTCATTGTTGTCAGCATCTTTATAACGTCAACGTTACTGACGCACACATTTGTGATTTATGATATAGATTGACTTTTAGGAGTTTAGTTCTTACGTACGTAACGACCACGTGTTTCTTAAATTATTATTGTTGTTTTAAAGTGCGAACTGAGAGTTAGACAGTTAGATCTTCCAAACTTCCAAATTACAACTTCCAAATCGATTTAATTTGGCTTCAATTTTAGATTTTAAAATAAGAAAATAAATCGAATACGAAGACGGTAACACAAATGTGGATACTTCCGTATTCACTACGTGCCAACGGATTAAATTAAAGAAATTGAGAAAAATTTAATGTCATGTATAGACAAAATACGTTCAATCGTACAATAACCATCACTGACACCGAAAAGAAAACATCTCCCAAATTGATGATTTTAATCTTTCGTTTTCTCGCCAAATGAAACATTTTGTCGCGATTATGCGCAATGGCGATCGGCAGCGAGAACCCTGTATGTATGTATGCATTCATATGTATGTATTCATATGTATGTATGTTTGTATTCCTATCTGTGTATGGTTGCATAGGGAAAGTTTTATAACCGGGTTCACAGTCAGCTGGCGTATTTTCGTGAACGTGGCGCAAATTCAATTTCATTGTATTAACCTGTTTTTTTTTGGGTGTGCACAAAGCACATTTACATGTGAATTTAACAATGTACATCTATGTTTATATAATCGCCATTCGTATACTTCATTAGATAAATCATATAATTTTCATTTTAGTATAAATATTTGCCTGCCTGCGTTTATATAAATCGTAGCCAACGAAAGATACAGGCGTGACACTGCATGAGTTCGTGTACTTTACAGCCTACTTTGATAAGATGGTAGTTCTAAAACTGGTAGAAACCAGCTTATCTTGATCTTTAGCCAAGTAGGGTAGAAGTATTGAGGCCTGAGTCTTTCGTGGCTGCGATATAACTAGTCTCGTACACAAAATCACATTGTCGCTCATGCCAATCTTAGCTAGAAACCCAATCACGGAGCTTTATCTTATGCATATATTCACATGTATGCATTAATTCCTTATAAGTATGTATCCATGTATATTATTATTTTAATTATATAATCATTAGTTCAATTGATCTTGGAACACGGCAGTGATTCCACCAAGTTCGCACAGACCGTACTACCTTTCAAAGAACCGCTTCAGTATACTTTTCACCTCCTCATAACTCTAATTTGGAGACATCTGCAGACTTTTCCTTTTTTACACATATTACCATAAGAAAACGGAACTAGGTTCATCGATTTTATATTTCTGTATTTAACTTTTTGAAATATGCTACTTCGAATAATGTCTCACTGTTGATCATAAAAAAATAAAGGTGTTTCTAACAGTCGTAGAAACATGCTATTAGACAAGTAAATAGGTTTTGTAGCACAATTAATCAGAAAAATTTGAAAACATAGAATTTCCGCCTTTAAACCTCTTAAGCATGTAGGTACTGAATTGGCCGTATACACTTCCGTAACACATTCAATTGACAAATTTTAGCAAACGTGGTTTGGTCCAAAATCATATTTTTGCAACCATGTATGTTTTTTGTTGTGTGATAAACATTTAAATAATAATTTTTACCGTACGGGATCATTTACTTGCTCATATTTGACGCCAACATTTAATTCGCATCAAAATTGGTCGCCAAAGTCCACAGTTACAGAACATGATCCTGAAAGTGTTACTTGATCTCAAGCTGAATGAAGTTTTTACATGTTTTTCTAAAAATGTTTACAAGGCAAACCTTTCGGCTTTGTCTTTTATTTATATAAAACAAACTCTATGACAAATATCGGGATTCTAATATCAAAAACACTACAGTCAATCTGGGAAAACCTTGCTACTATTTATGGGTGTTTATTTCTGTAAGTGTGTTTTAATGATGTTATGAACTTTATATACCCTTCATATATAATACAATAAAGTACCATAGAAGAGTATGAAATACATTTACATATAAATCATATTATAGTATGACGTCAGCATAAACAGGATATTTTTATCGCCAAATTTCGCGAAGTATTGCAAAGATTGGATTAGACTTTGACTGTAGCGACTATTTTTCATTGAGTTAAATTTGAGTGTGAATAGCCATCTATTAATATTTTTTAACATATCATTAATCCATTGATTATAAAGTTCCAATAGTTTCATCACTGTACAATCAATCGAATTCGCACAACTGGGCGATTTAACTTTGTTTTCACTATTTTTAAAGTTTATTATAAACACAGTTTGAACCTGTTTATTTGTATTTAACTCAGAAAATACAGCATGAAATACGGGATTAAAAAGCATTTTATAGAGGTACAGATTATACTGTTTTCTTATAAATTATACAGATACAGTGTGTCCCACAAGGTACGCAGCATCTAATATGTGCAGATTAGGATAGAGCACGTCAATATGAGTGTTTTGAATGGTAACATGTGGGGTCCCCGAATATATCAAAAATTTCTCAATAAACATTGATTTTCACTTGGTTTTTTTCCTCATTTTTTTTGTTTTTCATATGACAAGTTTCGCATCTTACTTACACTATCACGCTATATTCGGGGACACCACATGTTACCATTCAAAATACTCATATTGACGTGCTCTATCTAAATCTGTACATATTAGACGCTGCGTACCTTGTGGGACACCCTGTACTAATACTGTAAAAAATACTTTCTGCGACCCTTAACTCCTGGCTTACCACAGGCTCTATGATTTAATTTGATGATTACCAAGGGTCATTTTTAACTGAAAGATTTTTTCCTATTTCACCTGTTTCTAAATCTTGAAAAGAGAAAAAAAAAACCTCATCGTAAACATAAAACAAAAAAATATATTTTTTAAATAAAATACTGTCTCTTAGTTTTATGAGATTCAGTGCTCCGACATTTCGGCCTGACGGTTGCTAGTAGAAGTACATAGTAATAATCTGCCCGTTATCATTGAAGAAAACGAAAGGTTGCGCTTGCATGATGAATCTATAGATTAATTAACAACTGTACTGTGTTTATTAAAGTAAAGATAAATCAGAAAACATATGCCGTCAGGAGCAGATAACTTAAAATCGTGCTGTCGGTCTAAAAAAATTATAACTTTTTTACGTCATGAAAGAAACAAATTCACATCCCCAGCATTTCAGTTAATGTGTAAAAAAATATATGCATCGATTGGCTTGTTCTTCTTTTATTAATAGATATATATTTACACACACACACACACACACACACACATATATATATATATATATATATATATATATATGTGTGTGTGTGTGTGTGTGTGTGTGCGTGTGTGTGTATCTGTTGTATTTCCTTTAAATTTCGTTAGTGCATTGGTACGACTATTTGGTAGGAACATTGGTAGGATTTTACTGCTATAAACTTCATGTTCGATCATATATTGTATTGCCGGACAAACTGAGTTATCTGTTTATGGATTAGGAAGATTATAGTTTTCAGAAATTACGATCACATCGTCAACATAGTGTGATAGATCCTAGATGTTGTATGTTTTAAAAAGGGGTAACGTGTGACCTTTTAGTATGGATCAACTTCAGTATGTATTTCAAAACGAATTTTATTATAAAGTCGTTCTCGAATTTCTTAAAGTTACAAATTTTCACAACAATTTTTTTATAACTGAGTTCGATCAACTTATAATTATTTACAATCAATGAAAATTGTCCAGTCTCATACAGAGATTCGTATTATCAAAAAATCTAACAAGTATTCTCCTTCACCCTTCATGAATGTTCAATCCACGGCTTTTCCGTTGACTTAAGAGAGATCGTTTTTTTCTCTTCAAAATGTGTCAGCAAGAATCTCCGTCCCTACCAGGATGGAATCTAACCTCCGGGATGAGTGTTTTTCCACAACTCTTTGCTCCCGACAACTCCTGAATGCTTCCCCTCGTTCCTTGTCCGATCACCTTCTTGAACAAAAGCATCTCCGTTCACCAATCAAAGAAGTTTTGTTTACGTCATAACATTAAGTTTTTGTGTGATTGGATAAGGGTTCCTTTTGGGAGGTCTTACTGATATACTAAACAATCCCAAAAGTTCTCACTGTGTAAAGTTCCCACTAGGTGGACCTCCCGTGAAGTCGGCTAGATGAGAGAGAGAACTTCTTTCCTCGTCCATTCTTTTTGCTGTCTCCGAAGTTTCAGGTGGCAAGATTGATAGAAGACTTATCTATGCCTGTGTAGTTGGCGACATTCTTGTAATTTAGCAGAGAAATATGAGGAAAGTCTCAAACACATGCGAACTCATATACTTGATTAGCCTGCTTAGTTAGCAAACTGTGAGAGATTTAATGAATTCTTCACAACACCCCCACCTTCAAAACATTTTCCGGGTTAAATACAGAAAATCTGCAAAAAAAGGGATTAGCTCAACATATTTGAGCGGCTCAAATAACAGTACAATTTCACTTCACTCTATGCATAAATGACCTAATTTCTTATACACTGTTTACCATTGCTTGAACATCTAGCTTTAGAGATCTTTTTTTAAAAGATACTTTTTTTTCATTACACATATGCCAAAATAACAATAAAACTAAAAATAATCAGATATGTACAAAAGATTGAGTTTTACTCAAAAACTTATTGCTGAATTTCTCTACTCGCGTTTGGCGAACAATACGTTTTACACAAACGTTCAACTTCTTTAAAAAGAGTGTCACAAAGGCGTGAATTTCCCATACTGTCAATACTTTCTTTCAACAGGTTTTCAAAGGACATAAAAAAAAACTTCGTGAACCCGATTACTCCCTCCAAATTAACTTTTGACTGATAATGCTCCCTGTCAATACTCTCTTCCAAATTTTCGCGTTTATTTTTCAAATTTCTCTGCTGGTCGAAAACAAACTCATCACCTTTTCTTGACTTATTCAAAAAAGTTTCTTTTTCCGCTGTACACTGAGAACGGTGATTCTTCATTGCGGGGGGAAATGACAAAAAAAAATTTCCTGCCTTTGGGGATCTATTAAAGGGTTTATCTAGTTCCCCGGGTTCTCCCAACTGGCGTTATTTTGCGATTTTTGTTTTTGTTTTATCCTTTCATTTATTAGAGCTTGCGTCTTATTACCTAAGATATAATGTTTAATTTTAGAGTGGCTATGCATGATTGCCGCTTTCGTAGTTATATATCCGAGACCTTTTATTTCTATCTTCATACGTGCCACACTAAATCGTTTTGGATAATCAAATGTCTGTTTGAGCCAAACATATTCGTTACCTAATTTGCTTTTGCTTACCAAATTCCACGGGCAAACGTCATACCTGCTCCCTGTATCTCTGAGTACACACGCCCTCTTCCCATGTATTTTGTTTTCACTCAGAAAAGGTCGGAACAAACTTTTATCTTCGCTTATATCGCCTAAGTAATTTATGCTCTCGAAAGCCTTTACTTAAGTACTATCCCTTTGTCTTTTTGGACAACGGGCCATTAGGTGAAATTCACTTCCACAAGTATGGCAACGCCTCTTTCGTTCGAAGATACGTTCCCTATCTTTAATTTCTTTGTCTCGCCAATTTACTTTTTGTAGGAATTTTTTTCTTCCCCCGATTTATTCTCGAGTTTCGTTTCTTCAGTTTTCCTATCATAAAAAGATCTTGCATTCTCCTTTTTATCTGAAATACCTTTTACTGCTTCATATTCGTCGAGACATTTAGCTAAAATTAAAGGGTCTTTGTAATTTGCCCACGAATCAATGAGGTGCTCTTTCATTTCGCTAGAAACACGGAGCTTGATCTGGTCCGTAATCAATAAATTTTTCAGACTACTGAAATCCGTAACACCTAAACCATTTAACCAACCCTCTAAATAGCTGTTAATCTCGAAAATTATGTCCTTCCAAGGAGCATCTGGATTACGCGGATGTTTCAGCAGTTTTTGACGGTACGCTTCGGGACTCATGCGGAAGCGCTCCAGCAAAATTTTTTTGACATATTCAAAGTCATCAGTCTGATCTTGCGGTTCCCTTAAAATTAATTCTGCAATTTCGACTGGCACTAAAGCTAGTAAATGTGTTACTAAGTCACCTGTCTCTATTTCCGCTTTGGTCGCCTGTCGTTCGAACAAGTTTAAAAACAAAGTTATGTCAGAGCGTTCCGGGTCAAATCGATGCATGATTGTCCGGAGCGGCAATTTGGGTGGGCGTTCCGACCCGCCACTGGTAGCTGAACTACGCCTATTTGACTCTTGCGTCAATCTAAGTTGTTCCAATGTAAAATCGCGTTCTTTTTGTTTTTCCACTCTTTCTCTTTCCTCTTTCTCCCTTTCTTTTTTCTCTTTTTCCTTTCTTTATCCGCTGCTATCTTATCTTCGCGATCTTTTATGATATACCCAGCTTGCGTAAAGGCAAAATCTCTATCGTAATCATCAGCAGCTTCGATTTTTTTTTATAATTACCGGGATCCTGTCATTTTTCCCTATCTCCACTCCCAATTCTTCCGCTAAATTCTGCAAATCAATTTTCCTGCACTGTTTCAGATCCGTTACTTCTTGCATTTTAAATTTTATGCAAATACAATATAAAGGTGAAAATAATAGTTTCGTTTGCTAACTTATGCAATAGGGATTCTAACACTTTATGGGAAAATTTTCTGCTACTACACACATAATATTACCAATTTTAAATACAATTCAATTTGAGGAATAATAAAAATAGTATACATATAAAAATAAATTTTCAATATACTGACACGTTTTGGTGTCTATCATACAAATTTAAAACAAATTTTGTATTTTGAAATTCTATGCACATAAGTCAACCAATACTTGTTACTTCTGACATCGCAGGTAACAATTTTCCCAGCTATAACAAATTGAACACTTTTTGCAACTGTTAAAAATTTTTTCCTAATATCACATATGCAAAATATTTTAGTAGCAATAACATCTATTGATTCACAAATTATATAAAAATAAAGTCATTGAAATTTTTCGATCAGGAATTACTAGACAATCGAATTATTAGAAAAATCGGAATTTTTACCACTTTTTTTTTTCTCAGAGAAAAAAGAAAAATTACACATTTAACCTAACAGTACCTCCTTATATTATTTTACTGCCAAAAGAAAATTCACTCTATCAAATTTTATGCTGATAACAAATATACATATATTTTTCCAAATATCTTAAAAGTTATTAGATTTAAAAATTTATCACAATCTATCATAAATCAATATTCAAATAATAAATTTCTCAGAAATGAATTTTCCTCACCAAAGAATATATAAACAAAATGAGAGCCACTCAAAAATGAAATGAGCCTACCTTTTCTACAGTCTTTGTCTGAATCATCTGTCGCCTGTTTCGGGTCTGGCCTACACGTCGTCGACTGCACAGGTTCTCTCGAACCGTCGACTCCTGATCTTTCCTTGCAAGGGCTTGCTTCGGGCTTGTTATCTATACACAAGGGCTTGCTTCTAGGACGGAACTGCGGTCTGTCGTTTCACTGCAAAGGCTTGCTTCGGGCTCTGCTTTCGGGAACTGGCGTCAGATCTTGCGCGCTTGGATACGGGCGGATGTCACTGTTACTGTCTGGGCACTCTTCAATGATGCTAATAATTTTTGTCGAAATATCTCAACCGCTTGTCACCAGCTGTGATAGATCCTAGATGTTGTATATTTTAAAAAGGGGTAGGGTGACCTTTTAGTATGGATCAACTTCCATATGTATTTCGAAACGAATTTTATTATAAAGTCGTTCTCGAATTTCTTAAAGTTACAATTTTTGTCAACAATTTTTTTATTACTGAGTTCGGTCAACTTATAATTATTTACAATCAATGAAAATTGTGCAGTCTCATACAGAGATTCGTATTATCAAAAAATCTGACAAGGGTTCTCCTTCACCCTTCATGAATGTTCAATCCACGGCTTTTCCGTTGACTTGAGAGAGATCGTCTTTTTCTCTTCAAAATGTGTCAGCAAGGAACTCCGTCCCTACCAGGATGGAATCTAACCTCCGGGATGAGTGTTTTTTCACCATACTTTGCTCCCGACAACCTCTGAATGCTTCCCCCCGTTCCTGTCCGATCACATTTCTTGAACAATAGCATCTCTGTTCACCAATCAAAGAAGTTTTAGTTCACGACATAAGATTAAGTTTTTATGTGATTGGATAAGGGTTCCTTTTGAGAGGTCTTACTGATATACTAAACAATCTCAAATGTTCTCACGGTGTAAAGTTCACACGAGGTGGACCTCCCGTGAAGTCGGCTAGATGAGAGAGAGAACTTCTTTCCTCGTCCATTATTTTTGCTGTCTCCGAAGTTTCAGGTGGCAAGATTGATAGAACGCTTATATATGCCTGTGTAGTTGGCGACATTCTTGTAACTTAGCAGGAAAATATGAGGAAAGTCTCAAACACATGGGAACTAATATACTTGATTATCCTGCTTAATTAGCAAACTGTGAGAGATTTAATAAATTCTTCACAACAGTATCGATAAAGATTGATGATCGGTCCTGATTTACAAATAACTATTTATTCTCTACAAACTGCATTACTCACTCAGCAATAGTGACGAAAACTGGCGACCCCATCGCCGACCCATTAATTTGCTTAAAGCGCCGATCACTGAAAGTAAAAAACAAATGACGTCATATAGAATTTAAAGAGCTTCCCAATACCTTCTTTTTTCGATATTAAAATCAGAGTTCTTCAATAACAGAACTTGAAATGTCTATTGGGATAGAGGTAAACAGGGATACAACGTCAAAAGAAGCCATTACATTATTGGGGCGGAATGCGAAATTTTTAAGATATTCCAGTAAACAGAATGGAGAATTCAGGCTATACTGAGAAGATAATGTTACGCGTTTGAGAAGAGATGCCAAATATTTTGAAAGATTATAAATAGGTGAATATAATAGGTGATTATAATAAAATACATAATAAATAGGTGAAAATAAATATAATAAATAATAAATAAATGATAAATAGGTGATTATAAATCTGTCATGGGTCTTAATGGATAGCCTTGTTTGTAGATTTTGGATGTCCGTACAATCTTCTGGAGGATTCTGTGTTACAACGTAATTCTTTTGCGATATCGGCGGTCAGTTTACCTGACTTAGCCAAACTACTAATAAACATGTTAAGGATTCTTTGGATGGAAGGTGTTAGGTATTTATTAACCACCGTATAAGTAGATGTATTGTTAAGAAGCTCGAAAGATTTATTAATATAGTCTTGTTTATTAAGAATAACTGTTAATCAACCTTTGTCATCTCTTGCAATAACTATAGATTTATCAGTGGCAATGTTCCATAAAATTTCAAAATCTTGAACCCAATTTATAGGCTCATGGATTTTTGTCCACAGTAACATTTTTTAAACTTCGGTTCTCAATTGCTCTTTAAGAGCGCCAGATTGCCAAGAAATAGCACGTTCGATAGCAAACAGTATCTCGGGCAAGTCGACTTTAGAAGTATCAATGGAGAAATTAACACCGTAATTCAAGAGTTGTCATTAATTTTTATTGAAAACTTTCAATGATAGATTCAATAACATTGGACAAGAATCAACAGGCTTAAGTGATAATCTGTGCTGAAAAGAGTTTATCATACTTGAGATTATGTTTATTCATTAGTTTAATTTTTAAAGATCTATTTACTAAACACGGCTTTTTAAGTAAAGTAGACAACGAAAATGTTTTATGTTTCAATTAATCAATTTTTTGTAATCACATTATTAATTAATAATAATTCAAAAACAGCATAATTCAATACATTCATAAGCGGTTTATTTGGGTTTTTCATACAAAAAGGAATATCATATAAATCAAAAATACATATATTTGTTTTACTTACTTACATACAATCCACGCTTCATTTTAATACTAGCGGCCCATTTAAAAAAAAATATTTCATTAACTAAACTTTCAATATTGATAAAAAATAATATTCAACCAGTTTTGTAATGTAGAATATTAATAAGAAAAAACATCCTAGTGTTGGTAATAAAATTTTTAAATATACGATTATAATATGTATATTTAATATTCATAATAAATTTCATATTACTTTAATTAGAATCCTAAAATATTAACTATGTTGATTACAGTTATATTTAAAAATGAGTTTATAAATTCTGTATATTTAAGTAAAGCAAAAGATATTATATTTTTATGTTAGTATAAAATCATCTATAACATTTTCGTTTCAGTACATTTATATATTATCTCCAGTTAATAATTTTGGAATTGTCTTTACATTAAATTTAATTTTTTTAATTCAGACATCAGTTCCGCTATCCATACATAAACATCTTCAATCAATATTATTTTTTTCGTTTACTTTTAAGCTACAAAATCTTCCCTTTTATTGTGATAAGATAAAATATGCGTTCTGAGTAAGATAATGAAGATGTATTAGTAGAAGGATTTGTTTTCATTGAGTGAAACACATACATTGTAGTAAGATAGTAAAGTAAGAATATTGAACACCATCTTAACAAGAATTATTTAAGTTAATGAAGAAACATTGTTAAAAAGTATTACAGCCAATTTAAAGATAAGACGGTAATATTTTATTACAATTATATTAAAAATGAGAAAAATTAATTATATTATTTTTCAAAAATCATGAAATCTGGTACATATACTTTTACTTTCAACTAATTTGCATGCTGTCATAGTATAAAAATAAAGTTTTTATAATGTAGAGTGACAATAAAAATGCAATAAAATGTAAAAAAAAACTGTATGGATAATTTTGTAAAAAATGCAAAATTTTATATATTGAAGGAGCGTGACATAATTTCCACATATGTTTCTTTTATTGTTCGAGAAAGGAAAAATACCGTAAATAAAAAATAATATATGCAAATGCTTGAAAAACTTAGAAAATGAGATGATATAAATTCATCAGATATGTTTATGTGTATCACAATTGTATATTTATATTACAATACAAACCACCATCAATTGTTTTTAGTGCCAGTTTTTGTAACCAATGATTTGCACCGGAACAAAAATATAGTATAGGGGAGAGGAAGCGGGATTGGTACAATCTTCATCAAAACAATTCATACTCAATATATTATTCACAGTTTTGAGTATATTTATGCTATAAAAATGTTTAGTGTGCCAAATATACAGTTATGTTTAGTAAACCAAAAAATATAAAATGTCAAAATATTAGAAAATTGTAATTTTCAAACCATATGGAAATTGAAAAAAAAAAAGATTTTCCCATTCCCCCTTAAATGGCGATGGGAGTAGGGCATACATCTAAAGTAGAGGGAAAATTAGAAATTTACATTTTAACGAATATTACAATTTTTTTAATCTAATCCAAATGAAGCGGGAGATTTGGCTGTTTTTATTTCTGTGATATACACAAATGCAGCAGAAAGAAAATAACATTTCCATCTTTTATGTAGATCTAATGTGTTGAGTGAATTTGGAAATTAATTTTGAATATTATTACAAAATATATATAGCTAAAAGAGTTAAATATTTCAAAAGATATGTGTAAATTTGAAATTAAATATTTGTAGCTGTCTGTGAACACAGAAGGAAATGGAACATGGTCTATACACCCCTCTATGTCAGTGTCCATTTCTCACTCCAGGTACAATAGTGCGAGTATTACTCGCACTCAAAAGGTTCCCTACGTTAAATTTATTAACTACTAACTGCAATAGTACAAAAAAATCGATGCTAAAAGAATAATTGAATTCATCGGAATAAAAAAATGACTATTTATCACTATGATTCCCCTTACTTCAAAGATGTTGCAGAAAGTTTAAAATTGGCATTGTGCAAAGCACGTTTTGAATGGAGGTCGCAAATTTAAAACGTCGCTTAGGACAGTGCCGTGTTTTTCTAGATAGGTTCTTAATTACTATCTCGGTTAATTACAGAATTTTTTTTAAAAATCATTATCAACAATCCTTGGATGATTCTGCATCGATAGGTACAACGAGCAACCGTCAACTTCCCTGCTTGAACGCCTACAAATTAAACTGTGTGTGTAACGAAAAAATGCGATTTTCTTAAAAACTATGCGACCTAGAATAATCTCTATAGTTTTCTGCAAGGTTTAAATAAACTTTTACTACCCTTATTTTTTTCATAATTTTAGTATCAGTAGATTCCGAAATAGAGGAAGAGGGGACATATTTTTACAGTGCATTTTCGACGATATCTCTGAAAATATAATATCTAAAATTAAAACAAACATATTTTTGAGTTTGGTATTACGAGATCTTTCACACGATACCCCACACGATATGCAAAAATAATCTTTTTCTCAAGTAACTTAATTAGATCCCTAAATTTTCCCTACATGCATTTTTGAATAGCTAATAATTTAAAAATATGTGCGTAAAAAGACTTTATAACTTACCCAAGTTTGAACTTTCCACGTCCCATAGTTTACGAGAAAAGGGCTCTTGCAGACGGACGGACTGACACAGAAGTGATCTTATAATGACTCGAAGGTTTGTAAAAATAAAAAATAAAAAATAAAAAGAGAAGTTTTTATATTATATGATTATAAATATATATTTTATTTATTTAATTTTTAATTAATATGATGGTTTTAACCATCTTTTTCCTTTTATCCTAAGCTACGATATTTGTTTTAAATGAGTATTTATTTGAAAGTAATAACTAAGAGTCTAACGCTCGGAATCACCAAATACCTAAACTTCCAATTAAGCACAATAGCCGCGTTCGACAGCTATTCTGTTGATTGCAGCCGATGTCCATTCATGTTAATAGTGACTATCATTTAAGCGTTCGACCGAGCTGTTCGCGCCAAACCTGTAGTTGGGGTAGATTGCGAAAACGCGCGTAGTTACTAATTAATGTTGCTATTCTGTATTATTAGACTTGTCAACATGTAGTCTAGAATATACTGAGAAATATTCGCATAAATATGTATGAATTATTATTTAAAATAATCTTAATTTCACGTTAAGAAAAATCGGAATGTTTTGTAGAAATTGAGTCAAGCCGGTCCAGATCTAATTTTATTGATTTTTTTTTCGGGCTGTCTCCGGTCGTTAAGTGCAAAAATATAAATGGGTTGGACCGGGACCGGGCGGAACTTTTAGATTGTAAACCGGGTCGAGTCGGATCAATTTCGTTTTTTCGAGCCGTAACCGGGACTAGAAAATTTTGTCCGTGCATACTCCTACCTCTTCTATTAAATATTTTATCGCTTTTATTTGCATGTGTTAAGGTGTCGTAGTTAACTGTAAAAAATTTATATGGTCCAAAAATAATATGCTTGTCAGCCTGTCTGTTTTCTTGCATTTCATGTATAATTTTTTGGCTATAATTTTCTACCGAAATAGACAAATCTTTGTGAGATTTCAACACGTCGTTAACATACACAGCAGTACTTTACATTAAATAGACATCGTACCGTTTTTATATATTTTTTTACAGAAAGACATCAAGATGTTACAAAATGATGATCTGCTTCTTAAACATGAGTGATGCTGACAAAGATGTCGTTAAATTTAATGTGGGCAACACTGAAGTGTTATCAAAAAACGCTCTGTTTTGCTTAAATATAAGAATTGGATTAATCTATTGAAGTGCAATCCCATGAAGTCGGTTTTATTATTTTTCTCGTTATTTGTTGTCTTATCTTTTTGTTGATTTTTCCCCGAATTTAAGCATTTGATATTAGTATTATTTCAGTATTTTTGAAATGCACGTTTAATTTTTTGAAATGTTTCAAATAATTTATAACTTATCAAAGATCAAGTTGCGACCTTCTAATTACTCCAAACGTTTTACATTAAGATATAGAGTTTATTTTATTTTATTCCAGGGAAAAGTAGAAAGCTCGTCAATCTTCCTGACTGATTATATAGAAATAAAAGTAGGTAATAAGAAAAGTACATTTTCAAACAGAAAAGTTTTTGTAATTTATTTTAACTGGCATATAAATAATAATTCATTTATTTACTGCAAAATAATTATATTGAAATGGTAAAAAGTAATGCATTTTCAAATATAATTTTTTAATTTATTTTATCTGAATATACATGAATATTCATTTATGAGGAAGCTGAAATAAAATTGGACTTGTGTGAATATTTTCTAAAAATTAAAGAAAGATGAAAAATTCTATTTTTCATTGAGTTTTCAGTAATTCTTACTTAAAGTAAAATATTTTTTTTTGTTTCTTAAAATTCAGAAATTTATCAGTATTTATAGAATAATTATTTAATGACACAGTATTACGCATATAAATAAATATTTTAATTATTGAGGTAAAAGAACACTTACTTACAGGACGAATATATAGAAATGTTACATCTGAACATATTAATACAGTAATTATTCGTTACACTGTATAACAAATTACTTTTCATGTGATTCAAATGTTTCTGAAATGTTTTCTCACGACGATATCTAAAAAGTTACAGAAAATAACTATATAAACATTTTTTATTTTTTTTTCTTTGAATCATTCATCTTTTACTTTAATCACTCTTCCCATTAATGCTGCCAAATATGTTGATCAATTATAGAAAATGCGTTGAACCGATAGAATGCATGACCCATAATGCCGTTTCATCCAATAGCGATTTTCTAAGCCATTACCGAAGATTAAACTTTCAAATTCATTTCGAAAGTCGTATTCACTGCTGTTTAAATCCGTGAGAAGAGGACATCAAGAGGATTAAGATTGTTAGCAGAGTTCGTATTGGGAAATTGCTTATTAAAAGAAATTTGGATGACATTTTCGAGTTACAAATGAGCAATTATAAGCAATTTTACATTTTAGAGCTCTTTTTTTATATAATAAAAACATATTCGGGAATATGACTTTCAAAAGATAATTAATATCAAAACAGACGAGTTATTTTTTTTTATATGTGTACTTTTTACTCTCCCTGTAATTTAGTAAGAAAAATTCAAGATTTATGTTTTCATATGGAAGAGAAATTTTGAAGATAAATAATACTTTTCTAATCAGTTATTATTTCAAGGTTTTTCTAAGAATTTAATTAAAATAAAGTTATTTAAAAAATATATAAATTACTTTAATTAATAAAATATTATTTAAATGTTCACAAAGAAAAGTATGTTTAACACAAACGCAAAAGAAAAACACGAAATACAAAATTGGTAAATGTATTATCTTTCACAGTAATATCATCGGAGAAATTTGTGAAATTAAATAAAATTATGATTAATTTGTGTCTAATTTTACAGGATTATTCATTTCATTCTAAATTAGAAATCCATATTTCTACACATATTAGTGTTTTTATATATTCGGTGTTTTGCCGAGAGTCGTTTCAAGTAGAGTTGATGCTAATATTGTCGATTTCAAGTTTGATTTTTGATGTAAAATTGGGTGAAAAATTTGCGTCATTTTGTCAAATTATATTAAATATTATATTAAATTAAATATTTTCATTTTGAATATACTAAATAATAAACTCATTTTCTGTATTAAAATAATACATATTTTTCAGAAAAAAATAATTAATTAAATCTCATGAAAAAATATTAATCGCTAAGATCTAGAGCAAAATAAAACAAAACGATACTCTTCAAATCCATAATTGCGTAGTATTCAGCAATTGTCATCTAAAAAAAAATTCTATATACCTATAAAACGTTAAAAAGATTATTTTAAAATAAATTTATAAACACATTTATGAGGTTTATTGAAACAAGTTAAAATTAAAAGACTTGATCTAATATTGATAGTATTTCAAATAGAGACATAAGAAATGTACTTATCTTGTTATTGATTATTTTGTATTCTGAGTTTGAAATCGTAGTAGAAAAACAAAAAAAAAATAGTAATAACACAGCATTGGATCTTCATATGTAGGTCATACAAAAAGTAAACAATATTTTCTCAATACGCCAGACGCAGCATCCCCCATAGAACTGGCTAGTTCCACCCCCTGACTCAGTCTGAGTCGGGTATCGTTACTGTGTGGTCACTAGCAACTTATTTGCAACGTTTTGAAATTCTTGGCCACAATCGAAATTCCTGCGAAGTGTGAATCCGCAATGGTATTTGGTTTCTGATTTCGCAAAATTACCGACCTATTGATATGTTCAGACAAATGAAACACGTCCATGGGGGAAATATAAGAATGGGTCTTCTGTGAGAAATGGTGTAATAAGAAGGAATAAAAAAACGTGCATGAGACATATCAGAACCACCAACGATTACTCTTCAAAGCCTACCAAAAAGGAAATGTTGTTTGAAATGTTTCTGAGAATGGATGCTTCACTTCAGAAAAAAATCAGAACACATTCCCATAAATTTCGGAAGCGATGAAGATCTCAAAGAAGTAGCAACTTCATTGTTACACTAGTTGGCGGTAGACGAGCACAAAAAAAAAAGAATTGAGAAACCTGTGCCTCATTATGATAAATGATTGAAAATATTGGGAAGTATGTCTAAAATTAAACTTTGTTCCAGTGTAATTAAAATTTTGTTTTTGGATTTCTGTTATTTTCATGTAGTTCCACTATCATGTAGAAACGTTATTTACTTTCTGAATTACTTAGACGTTGAATCGGTCATTTCAAAACTACAGAAATCTCCTGAAAACTTTTTTAAATTTTAACTTTTTTAAATTTAACTTTGTTGGGCTCATTATATTTCTTAAGCATGCAGTGTGGTCATAAAGTTTTTTCGTGTTATAAAATCTAGCTAATCCCTATATTTCTCTTTTATTAAGCTTTCTTTAATTCATTCGGAATTCTTTCCACACCGCATAAATCATATCGTTATAAAAAAAAGAAAAATATTTTATTCCCATTGTAACTCGCTCTTTTCGATCGGCGTTCAAACTTTACTTAGATTTTTACGTCTACACTTTTGTTCGTCAAGGTTTCATTTCTTCTAACGTATTTCATTATTTTCTCAATTGTCCAGATGCCTTTCCTATATAATATTTGTGACGTACCAATTCTATTTTTAACGCCAGTTCTCAATTCTTTATGCTAACCCTATGAGAAATGCACCATGTGGTTTCGCTGGTTTACCAAAATTCCATATATCCACTGTGGCGCTTAAATTCATAATTTTCCTTCACCTCTCCCCCATAGGCTTATCATTAACGGACAATCACCACCTGTCTCTCGTCACATTGTTTTCGCCAAAACAGTACGTTATCTGGCTAATTGGCGTATGTAATTATCGCCATGACTTCACTGTAACCACGAAAAGAAATTGTGTAATACCACTCACTCTCTCTCGCCGCCTGCCTTTCGTCACTTTGCGTTAAAGACTTAAGCCTCCTCCTCATATTGCATCTTTGCAGGCCGGCGATTTTTGTGTAACAGAATCTGGTCTCAACTGCATATAAATAAATAATATTCATATGTGAATACCAAGTCTTAGTCCTTTCAACATTCTGGGAGTCCTTATTTTACTACAGAACTTTTTGGATACCTACAGATTGCTTATTTGAACATGGTCAAACAAAAGTCCGTTATAAGTACTTACGTCAGTAAATTTTTATGTGAGTATCCTTGGTAGCTCGAAGAATTATTCCATTTCTCGCCACGTACTGCCTAACATTTGGACTGTCACACTAGACACCGCATCTGTGATCCTGACCTTGAGTGTTTTAGTATATTTTACAGGTGTTGCAAATACTCCGTCCTTTATGTACTCCCAAAAGGAAAAAATCTAAAGGAGTTGGTCCATCCCGTTTGATCCATCTTCCAGGAAATTTGCCATCAAGGAACTCACGAACGACGGTAGAGACTGGAATAAAAAAACACGACTATGAATTTTCCATAATAAAAATTTTACAGTATTGCATTCAATGGTTATTTCGTAATAAGTTTTTTGTACTCAGGGAAAAACTTTACCACCATCCTGTATATTAAACACATTTGTAAGTTTGTTATCGATTGTTTATTTTATAATTATTGAAAATAACAAAATAAAACCTAAAAACATATCTTGAATTCGTGACGCTTTTACTGGAAATAAGGTTTAGCGCCGTAAAAAGGGATATAAAAAAGTTTATTTATAAAGTTTTTGTTAGATATATTATAAAATATATAAAAAATATATAACAAATATTAACGTCTGCATTTTAAGGGTTGACATAAGTACTGGTGCTAAGAAATGCAGATTTTAAATATTACTCTTCTCGAATAGTCACGCTATTCTGCGACTAAATTAGGCGAATATTACTATCCGAAAATAGTGATAATAAAAATACATAATCTTTAGCACATACACATTAACGCACGCAATTATATTCACCATCATGTTCTGTCATTATTTCTTGTAATTCTGTTGCTGACTAATGGAATAGAATTGCCACAGACTAATTATATAATTAGAATAAACGATTTTTCCGCGTCTGTTGCGTAACTATGAATAAATAACCCATGTTCTCTAAATTAAAGGACACGTTTTTAACAAAAATATTAATTATGAATTTCGTATATAGTTTGTGAAATGACTGATACAATCGCCTACAAAGAAATATTCGTAAATAATAGAAATATAAAAATAAGATACATTTTGAATTATTTTTAGACTAAAAATTTAAATCTGTGGCGCTACAATCCATTAAGAATCATGGCCTACAATGTTTAGCTCTGTTTCCTTGCCCTGCTGTGCTATACATAATATGTCCAGGTAATGTAGTCGGCGTAACGCGGTAACCTTATCGCTTAGTTCCCAAACCAGCTTGACACTCATTTTATCGACCCAGAAGAGATGAAAGTTTGAGTGAACCTTGCCCAGTCTGCATTCCGGAATCAAACTGCTGATCTTGTGCGCGGCAGTGAGATTCGGTTACCACTAATTTTTATTCTTATAAATGTGAAAGTTTTAAACAGGGAACATGTTTTAGAAATTATAATAAATGCATAATAGAAGAATGCTAGTAGTTAGTTGCATACTGATATGTGACAGTAAAATAAGTAAAAGAAAAAAACGCTACTAGCATAATTTTGGTAGCTCTAATATTAGAGACACGATCAAAACGTTCACAAAATTAAACTGAATGGAAAATTCTTAGGTCGAAAAGTTATCTTTATAAGAAAAAACAAAGTATGATTCTAGTTTGTCCTATGTTTATAAAGAAGCATTTTTAATATATAAAAAATTCTTATCTTTCGTAAAAAAAAAAAAAAAAAAAAAAAAAAAAAAAGCTTTAATGAAGTTTAATAGTTAGCAAGATATAAGTAGATTATATTTTCTATGTATTTAATAGATTTTGAGGGTATTTATCAGTGGAGAAAAACTTTGTATGCGCCCTCCCCTTCCCTCAAAAAAAAATTAAGCGTAATCTCTAAAAAATTACAAAGAAAATCCAAAAGCGTATTTACTCTTTGTCAACTAGAATAGATCTTCAAATTGCCTAACTTTTATACGGGTATATGCATCGTCGACCATTTTCACAAAGATTCATATATTCTAAGAATACGAAATCACTTCATTATTCGGAAACTTGTTGAGTGAAATCGCATAGTGTCCAACAGACTTCTTACAAAATTTAATTCTTTGAGCAATTTCTTGTTGGAAAAATTAACTTCAATTATAAAATTCATTCGTGTAAAACACCATATTGTCTATTGCGCTTGTGTATATAGCGAAAGGATTTTTTAAATAAATGGTAGCGCTTTTTATGGGATACTCGGTACTAGGGATGTTGGGTTTCAGCCAACTGAGTAGTAACTATTAGGCCGAATACTTCAATATTTGATAGTTTAACGGTATTAAAAAGTTACATTTTAAAACAATTTTAGATAATATTTAACACAAATACTTTCATTTTGATGAACAAGCCCTTTTTACAAGTAAAGTTAAAGTGCAATAAATCAATTCTTTGAGTTATTTAAGATATGGATTACAATCTTAAAACTTTTTTAATTAATGAAACTTTAAATCTCTTGGCAGTTTCTCTGAATTAAAATAAATGAATAAAATTTTCTTATATTTCAAAACAAATATTTAAAAATCGAATTGAGATTTTGAAGGAATTAGGACAATTTTACAGTCATAGAAAATTTACAGCTCATTTGTGGAGAAGGACTGAAAGGAAAAAATAAATAGAACAGTCTATCAAAATCTCAACAACTCAACAAGAATGCAGCAAGAAATTCTGCTGTTTTGGATTTAGTAAGAAAGTTTTTAAATGCATCAGAGAGCAGTGTTTACAGTGGGAAATCATTTGCAGATGTTCTAAACATACGAGTTGTTTCTAAAGTCTTCGAACAAACTTTCCAGGAATATAATGTGGTTAAGACAAAACATTTTTGTACAGGAATCCATTTATTGTATCAAAAATATAATACATTAAATCAAAAACACGGGGTGTGTCACGAAATCTAATTTTCTTTTACAACTTTAACACTAAAAAGAGTATTTTAACGAAATTCTCATCATATTAACTTTGCTTGTATGAAATGGGATGACATCATTAGAAGTTAGTAAATTTTGGTGAGTGACACAGCATATGTACTTTCAGCTGCATTCTGAATAATTAAATGCCTAATTCAGGGCTGTTTAGATATAAATGATCGCAATTTTCAGCACTTTATTTCATCATATTTTACAGAAAGCAAAGTAAGTCTGTTGAAAATATTAACTATATTTTCATTATTGTTACAGTAACAAACGAAAATTAAAGTTCAAACTAAAATGAGAATGCACTCTATTTTTAACTCAATAAATTTAATTTTTTTGTAATTTTCTCAACAAAAATTGTGTTTCTTTATGCCTATTATCACACCTCATTCTATTTTGTTTAGATTAGAATTCCCTGTTTTGTAAAAGCAAGAAACCGATTATTTACCAGACAATATTTATGAACTTGCATTTGTACATCATTAATTCCTTTGTAGGTCATCTTTCAAGATTAAATTTCTTAAGTGTCACTTTTCAAATAGCAAAAATATTTTTATAATATTTGGCATGCCGAATATTGTGATATCCGGCCAAACCGAATATTGTGCAGATCGAATAGTTTGATATTCGGCATAATCAAATATTAGGCAGAATGGCAGAAAGGGACTGATACCGAATAGATACTGAATATTCGGTGCATCTCTACCCGGTACATACATAAATGATATTATATTAGGCAGTATGGCAGAAAAGGACGGATACCGAATAGATACTGAATATTCGGTGCATCCCTACCCAGTACATACATAAATGATATGTATTTTTAATTTGTAATAGACTAGAATCCGTCAGGCCGAAATGTCGGAGCATTGAGTCGGATAAACATAAAATATAACATTAACAATATATAATATATATTTTATATTTTTATATTTACTGTTTAATAGTATAAAAGAAAAATTACAATAACAGCTGTTGAATCTTCAAGTGTTTATTCGGTCAACAGTTGCCTCAGATACTGCTCAAATGCTAATCTATCAGCAAGTGCCCCCATATTCTTCTAATTTGGTCTAGCCTATCCTTTGCGAAAGGCACATCCTCTAAACGTCGAACCCTGCTAAACGCGACATAAGTTGCTCCAAGTGACAAATCCTTTTCACCAATGTCCACAGCTATTTTTGACAAACTTAAACCTTGGGATTTTTGTATGGTGACAGCGTATGAAACTGTTAAAGGTAACTGAGTACGGGAGCATGAGACATTGTTTTCTTTCCAAGACTTTGTAATAGGTGTGACAGGAAAAAGTCTTTCAGTGAGAAATGGTCCCCGATAATCATCAAAATGAACCATTACTGCCTGTGGCAAGCCTGGAGGCCGTAATCCTGATCCGTAGACAATATCTTTTACCGTACCAAGTGCACCGTTGACCAATCCTCCTTCTGTCCACAGATTGGTACGCAACATAATTCTGCATCCAATTGCTAAAAAAAGTTCAGCCTGAAGTCCAGACGCGTGCTCATCTTCACTCCATCTTGCTATTTGATTATTGTGGTCTGCTAATATTCTTACCACTGGCCATTTTGATTTACAAAGTACTTCTTGATTATGTTCTTCAGCTTGCTTGTTTGTGGGAAAAAGGCGTATGGCATCTTGAAATCTTTCAAGTTCAGCCGGAGGCTGTATAGCTTTACGTCGTTGCATAAGGGATGCGTATTGGTCGCCTGTAACTTCGCCTACGGAAAGCGAATCAAGAGTCTCTCTAAACTGTAGTTGCTGATCGTCGCTTTGTCTCATTGACTTTGTTAAGGTGAAACATTTTTCAAACATCTTAAGAACTGTTTGTCCACGTAAAGCCAAAATGTCTTTTATAGAATGTCTCCTATATAGAGGTGTGTCTTTTACAGGCTGTAGCTGCCTAATATCTCCAATCAGGTAAACAAATAAGCCTCCAAAAGGTTCAATGCTGTCTGGTTTACCTTTGCGACATCTTTGCTCAAGTGCAGCCATCAGACGGCATCCGACCATTGAAAATTCGTCAATAATGAGAAATGAAACTGGATTCATGCTGAGCTGTAGATTTCTTGCTGCTTCACTTCCTAAATCAGCAAACGATTTAAAACATGTTGGTACTTTTAATGCAGAGTGAATTGCTTTGCCCTCGACATTAATTGCAGCAGCACCTGTTGGAGCCAAAACCATAATAGCTTCCGGTCCTAACTGCTCGGTAACTCTTTTACGAATTTCTTTTATTACCGTACTTTTTCCAGCTCCGGCTTTCCCAATAATAAAAGTACGTTTAGGGCAATTTATAAATCTTGATTGCAAAGACGAAAGCTGCTGCCTGCATAAGTGAAGTATTTTTTGCTGCTCATCTGTAAATCTGATCTCAGCCGTATCGTAATTTTGATGCACTGTAAGTTGTTGTTCTTTACAGTAATTTAAAAATGAAGTAAAATTGCGATAAGGGTACTTGTAACTCTCACTTTTCCACTCACATGCATGATCAATCACGCGTTGCCCCAAAGTATCCTCGTTTGTCTGCACAGGAACTATGGCAGCTGCTGCCATATATGTATCAATCTCGCGGTATTCTTCTTGCAAGATTTCTGTCTCATGTGTACTGCTAACAGCAGGAAAATTTATTTCTTCGTGTGCATCAATATTTAGATCATTGAATGCTTCCTCCCATGAGTGATACGCAGACGGCAGGCCTTCTTGCAATAAAGAGTCAGAATTACCTCTCCAAGGATAATTGAGTAATACTTGTTGCCTATAGTATTCTTCGGCTAGAGTTGGGTCGTGGTTGAGTGGAAAGATTTTGCAAACTTAAGAAGCGTGCAGGAAATAAGTTTTTCCGGCCGCGCGCAATATTTCTGAAGCATGCTTTTTGATGGTCTTTCGTCGCTTGAAAAGTTGATTTCTTTCCAGTTCTTATCATAAAGCCGTATTGTAACTACTTCCCGACTACTGTGATACATTGGCCATCCCATTAATATGTGTACTACCTCTTGGGCTGAGTAATCCCTTTCAGAAACAGAAGACAAAATAAGTTTTTGGACTGCTTGAACCGCTGGATTTGTTTCGTTCATCTTATTTAAAATCTCAGATAACAATTCCTTGTTAGGAACAGAAGCTGTTTCTGATTTTGAGGCATATTTGGCAATGTAATGCAAAACCGCATCCTTTGATGTAATAGGACTGAAATCCGTGTTAGCTCTCCAAACTTGTGACACGAAGCAATTGTAGGTATTCATTTCAGAATCGTTTCTTTTTGGCAAAAAGCTAATTATGCCATTTTCTACTTGAAGCTTTGGAGAGTCGCACTCTGCTTTTGGAAAACCAAATCTGCAGCTATAACTATTTGTACCTCTTTTTTTCCTTAGGCAATAATCTCCATGTCTTGTGTGACGTTGGACTTGATTTAAGAGCTGAGCGAGATCTTTTTCACGATCTTCACTGGAAATGTCTGAAAAGCGAACTCGACAGCGGTGTATATCATTTACGAGGACGTCCTTGTCAGGATTAACAGCACTGCATAGTTTTTCAAAATATGCTGTTACGGCTGCTACATTTTCAGCGTTAGTCATGTCTAGTGTTTCCATGTTTGGCGCCCCTCTTAACCACAACAATCCATGCATGTGAGGACTTCCACGCCACTGCCATTCGAAACGAACCTAGTAGTCGTCTATTAAAAACAACGGCGTCAAGAGTTTTCTCAAAAATATATCACAACGTTTTTGAAAGAGCCAACCAGTCAACAGAGGGTTGTCGTGCATTAATTGTCTGCGTTCTGTATCAGTCAGCTCATTTGGATCTCTGTTAGGCTCTAAAAGTCTAAAAAGATCAGGCCAGTGATAATCAGCTGCAGACGGTGTAAAAAAAATTGTTGGTGCTCCAATTTGTCCTACCATGGAAAGGAGTTCCCCACAACGTGCACGCCAGTATCCTTTTGTGGATCTTAATTTACTAGCATAAATCATAATATGTTTTGCCATTTCTGGTTGCCTATTCTGAATATCACGCATCTGCTCTACCATCTTATTGCTGAACCTATTTCGCTGAACGAAAAAACACCCTTTAGCCAAAGACTGCCACCGAAGAATTGAATTCATGGCAAAGTAGCGAAATTGGGGGTCTTTAGCAAATCGTCCATCTTCATACTTCATTAGGAACTTAAAATACTCATCAGGAGAGACTGTTTTTTGACGAGGTTGTCGTAAGTCAGCTGTACCATGTGGAAAAAGATGAGGAAAAGCACGTGCTATGTAACCCTCTTCTTGAAATTCGTTGATAGGCTGTGAATTTAATGAAGGGTGAGGCACACGAATTGCGTCATTTATTAAGTTGTTTTGATTTACCGGTTCAAGTAGTAGTCTAAATGACTCGCGCCTTATTTCCTCGTTCAAAGTATCAATATCCTCAGTAATATCGGTTGCTGTTGGTAGCATTTGAGATACGTCACTATTCTCAGGTAATGTAGCGATCAAATCTTCATCAATTGTGATATTTGAATAATAAGGATTGTGAGCTTTAAGCCATCTGAGTGCTTCTAGAAGGCGTTGTGAGCAAACAGAAAACTCTGCACATCCTGACAAAGTATCTTTTGTCACTAACACAGTTGAAGTCATATCTGAAGGATTGACAGGCAGGCGCGAAATAAAACTCTCAATATTTTGTTTAAAGCTGATTACATTTCCGCTGTATCCATACTGTGAGCCTCGTATACGGTAAAGAGAAACCACTGGATGTATTTGAGCGATCATCATTTGTTCAATCTAGCTCAGATCTTTGAGACAAATAGGAACTGGACCTGGGTCCATCGAATTAGTGGCAGAAAATTTGAAAGCACCGTCTGTACACTTGCATGTCTGGCAGAGCCCAGCAGTATTTAATATGATATCAGGGAAAGCTCTGTGACACGTATTACAGGACACATAGGTGATTTGCGATACCTCTCTATCAAACCTGATTGCTTCATTCATTTGAGTTGTCAGTATACCGGTACTCGGCAAAAAATCTGAAGATAACTGACTTGTGCGACTTTCACCGCATTGAATTACGATTCGCAATTCTTCTCATTTCAGCTGATTGCTTTCTCTTAACTGGCATCCTTGCAAATTCTATATAATAAAAACATATAATCCGTTCATATATAAAATGTTTCTTAATATATATATATTTTTATCCTGGATTGGCTAGACTATTGTTGGGTTAAAACTCTACATGATTATTATCTTTGTTTTTGATATTTTGTAAGTTACGTTGCCGATGGCAACAGTCTTGTGTTCATGTTTTCCTTTTTTTGTTAATACGCAGTTAAAATGGCTTTGAGATTCTATTTCTTTTATTTTGAGAAATTTAATATATATTATTACGCCATAAGTATTGCTGTGTATAGTTTTGTGAGTTAAAACAAACGAGTGTACGAGTGTACAAATTAGAACTGTAAATAAACTTTACTTTGTGATAAAGTTATGGAATGTTTTTACCCTACATCTAAAAACTTCTGATTCTGAAGTTCATAAAAACTGAACAACTATATCAAAATAAACAGATTTACTCTCATACTTCTTTTATACAATAAGCTTGAATGAAAAGAAAAAAAATATATTTTGAAATGGAAACAAAAAGTTTAATTACACCAATTGCTGAGTTCGATTAAAAAAAAACTAAATTCATGCACTTAATACGATTTAAACTTCATTGCACGTGTTTTAAGATAAAAATGTATGGGGTCCTTATTTCAGAAAAGTAAAATATATGTAAAATATATGGGACCGAGATTAAGAGCTTTTACTAAAATATTGTTTCCGAGTATATTGTTATTTAAATAAGTTTCTCATGAAAAAAAATGGCAACAATATAAATTATTTCAATTTTCTTTTTATTTAATTCAAAAGTTTTTTATGATAAAAAATGGCAACAATATAAATTATTTCAATTTTCTTTTTATTTAATTCAAACATTCGCAATGTTATCTCTATGGGGAAATGGAAAATTCTAGAGCAGACGATTCCGGGCGTTAGAGTTGACGAATATTTCTGTTTTTCAATCCCCGGAGAGATTTTGCCACTACCGACTTCCAGTCCAATTTTGGTATCAATGAGGCAAATATTTTGGCCGCTATCGTGTACACAAAAGTGTAATTTTTCATGGGAAGCCGGAGCTTTGCTCCGACAACTAGGGGGCTCTACCCCCTGCTCGCTACGCTCACCAACCCCCGTTCCGATTTCACAGCCTCTTAAAACCTGGTAATGTATCCTGTTTTAAAAAGATGATGATGATGATATCACGAACGGCGACTTTCTTCTGTAATCAGGTTTTAATGCTTTAAACCTGGTTTTAACTGGCTGCATTTAACTGGTTATAATGCTTTTTCATTTAATTCATCTTTTTTATTTTTAATATTCATGTGTAAACACAATTTTTATGACGTAATTTTCTTTATTTCCTGCTTTCAACACGTGATCATCTATATATTTAAAACGCTAAGCGATTTCTTTCGACAATCCGTGAGAACAAACTACTGCATCAAATTACATCATTCTTTTTTTAAATGAAAGATATTTGGACACAGATTTGTTATCGTGCATTCGTTTGTTCGAAAATTTAATTAATTAGCCGTAATTTGCAATTAAACATTTACTTCTGCTTATGACGTCATAAAGACGGCAACTCCCACTTTTGAGGGCATAGAGTTTATTCCCTGAACTCTGTGGTTCGCCAATCTTTTGACATTAGCTAATATCAACTAGGTAATATTTTAACATTGTAGTATAAAATCTTTAAAAAAAAAACTTAATTAGCTAGAATATAATCATAATAAAATATCTAAACGTAAACATATCAATATGAATAACAAATCTCACGTAAAATGTTGCAATTTAAATGATTCCAATTGAAACAAGATTTGGAGAGTTATCCTTGACGCCCAGCTAACATAAAAGTACCTATTTTATTTTGTTTATTTACACACATATTCAAATTTATTATAAAACACCAGGTTGCCACACAAAGCAAAAATCGTCATTTAGGCGCCAAAATATAACCCAGGTGCGTCTGCGATATGTGTACTGATTTAATCAAAATTATTTTGGTTGCACCGAATATTGCAAAATTAATTAAATCCATGATTATTGTTTCTTTCTCAGATTAAAAATAAGAAAATTGGTACTTCTCTATTATCCCGTCGACCACTTTTCATAACAAAAAACTATCGCCAAACTGTAACGCCAAATAAACGGGAGAACGTTGCCATTGAAATATCAAAATAAATAAATAAATAAAATACATGAATTTAAGGACACAATTGTTATTTTAATTACTGAAATAACTAATAATTCAGTAAAACATAAGGAAAATAGACGCAAATCTCGAATTAAAAACCACTTGATGACGTAACGAACACGTATATTGCTTCTGACATCAAATAAATCGGACTGCATTTTTGGCGTTTAATTTTACAGTTTGGCGATAGTTTTCTGTTATGAAAAGTGGTCGACCGGATAATAGAAAAGTACCAGAAAATTTAATGTTTAACGAAATTCAATTATTTGATCGATCGCAAATTTTGGTTCTTTTCCGTTATACCGACACCATGCCATACATGTAAATATATGCTTGGCGACAATGGTGTCCGTATAATGGAAAAGTACTCAATTTTTTCTTAGTTCGGGCTATACCAAAAACAAACATTTTACAGGTAACAAAAAAATCGCCGAAAAGGGCTGCTTCATCAGCTGTTATGACAGCAAAGTTGGATAAAATCTAATAACCTGAATTTTACAACGTTTATGCGAAACACCACAGAAAACACACACTATTTTTATATAAGGAGGGTATATTTAAACGAATAAGAGAACTAACAACCTTCAATAATATAATGCATGAAAAAGTAAACAAATAAGGGATTCAGCAAATCATAAAAATATGTATTTTTAATATAACTATAAAATACAGAAAAATATTCTGGTACCAACAAAAATATTCATTATCCCGTCGAAATTCCGTGAATTATCCCGTCATCCCATTAAGAAAAAAACTATATGTAAATTAGGTACTTTTCGGTTAGCCGGCGCCAGTAATATATATATATATATATATATATATATATATATATATATACATATACACACATAATAAAAAACTCCAATGGAAAATTACTTGCAGAATCATTATAAAAAAAGCCAACCAAAATCTATAAACCACATAAATTCAATACTAGAAAAACAAAACTATATACATTATATATATTTGTATATATGTATGTATATACTATATATATATATACTTCATTGGCGCCCTGCTAACAATAAAAAAAATAATTAAGAAAAGCCCCATTTACTAAAGTATCATTTATCAGTAACTTTTAACAATAAAATTTACAATATATTAATGAAAACAGAATCAAAAATAATCTTGGATATTTATTTATTTACATTATTTCTCTTAATTATCGAAAAGGAATAATCATCCTGATTATGTAAAGGAATGAAGAAACCATACAAATAAATTACACTTGAAAACATTAAAAATCTCCTTTATCTGCAGATTGATTTATTATTGTAAAAAAAATTCTTCATCTTTACATAAAAATTGATTAGCTTAAAACAATGTATGCGTTTTATAAGATATGGATTTGAAACGAACAATGATTAAAGAAGACACTTTAAAAATTTTGATCAAAACATTTTAAAACTTTTTTTAACGTCGAATTTCGACGGCGCGTTTGGGGAGATGCAATTCACATGCGCATAGGAGCTCATTCGGTTGCATTATCACAAGGGGGGGGGGTGCCTTATTTAATATGTTCTTTTATTGACTGAATATGAGATGAACGTATGGATATGCTATTTGTATGATACTTCATAGGTTCAGGAAATTCTCTTTCTTGCCGTGAGGAATAGGGCGGTAATATCAAACTGATTTCCATTTTGTTTACGGATTGTTTGTTTGGAGTTTGCATCGGAAATAATAACGTAATTCACTGGGGGAATTTTTTTTTAAATAAAATATTTGAAAGATTGTTTCATAAGCACCCTTACTTTACTAACTTACTTACTAGCTTATTTTACTAATATTGTTATTGTAATTTTTTCCGTCAAGTTTTGACGGGTACCATCTAGTTTAAATTATTATTTTAAACTTTCATTATTGTTTTTAATAGTCTCGCGCAAATACATTTTTTATTTGAGATATAACATAATCCTTTGCGCTTATTTAGAAATTGGCAACAATATTAAAAAAAATGACTTTTTTCAATAAAATATTTTTTACTCGATTTTTAAGGATTTTTTTATTTTTGATTGTCCGACCGTGATAATTTTATGACTTTCTGAAAGCCTGTTATATTTCGCGTCTGGTGGTATGATTTCGAATCCGTAGGATGGCTAGGAAAAAAGTAATAGCTCCTCAAAAAAGTCTCAAGTAAAAAAGCGATGAGAATAACCCGGAATATCTACGCAGAATTTGATTGGTCCATTTCGTTTTTGGCTCAGCTCCAGATTACTTTATAGAAGGAAATGTGAATAACGCAGAATTGAAGGCACTGGGAATATCACAACTAGAAAATTATTTGTATAAATTTATAAGACCTTCAGTGCACTAACATTACTTCTCCGAGAAAATATTATGTAAGAAATGCAATTACAGAGCACTTTAAAGCACTTATCAGATAATTTAACAGCGTATGGGAAGTAAACCTTACTTTTTCCCTCCATATACTGATTAAACAACACAACTTTAGTTTTGATAGCATTTAATATTCAGCTTTTTTATCAGGTAATTAGTAACAAATATCCGTTATACTGACGAGAAAAAAAAAAAAAAAAAAAAAACGAAAGTCTGCAGGGATGGTTTTTTTTTAATTTTTTTAAAAATGTAAATAGGGATTCAAAAAAGGGGAGTGAACACCAGCAGCAGTAAAATGTCAACACGTTCAGATATTTTTTACCTCACATGCTATCAAAGCCTTATAGCTTATGTGCCCGCCGGTTTTGTATGTATGTACCAACGTATGTATGTACGTAACGCGATAACTCTTCATAGAAATCTCCGTTTTCCTTCAAATTTTGTTTATAGGTTCACTGTGTTAAGGCGCTTCCCTGATTAGTTTTCGGGATTGCTTGGTTAAGTATAAAGGGGGGAACGGGGGGGCTAATCCCCCCTAATTTATATAAATGGGTTTTTCATGCAGAATTATTCCGTTTTCCTTCAAATTTTGTTTATAGGTTCACTGTGTTTAGGGGCTTCCCTGATTAGTTTTCGGGATTGATTGGTTAAGTATAAAGGGGGGAACGGGGGGAGGGGCTAATCCCCCCCTAATTTATATAAATGGGTTTTTCATGCAGAATTATTCCGTTTTCCTTCAAATTTTGTTTATAGGTTCACTGTGTTCAGGGGCTTTCCTGATTAGTTTTCGGGATTGATTGATTAAGTATAAAGGGGGGAACGGGGGGGGCTAATCCCCCCCTAATTTATATAAATGGGTTTTTCATGCATTATTATTCCGTTTTCCTTCAAATTTTGTTTATAGGTTCACTGTGTTCAGGAGCTTTCCTGGTTAATTTTCGGGATTACTTGGTTAAGTATAAAGGGGGGGGAACGGGGGGTCTAACCCCCCCCTAATTTATATAAATGGGTTATTCATGCAGAATTATTTCGTTTTCCTTCAAATTTTATTTATAGGTTCACTGTGTTAAGGCGCTTCTCTGATTAATTTTCGGGATTGATTGGATAAGTATAAACGGGGAAACGGGGGGCTAATCCCTCCCTAATTTATAGAAATGGGTTTTTCATGCTGAATTATTCCGTTTTCCTTCCAATTTTGTTTGTAGGTTCACTGTATTAAGGCGCTTCCCTGATTAGTTTTCGGGATTGACTGGTTAAGTATAAAGGGGGGAACGGGGGGGCTAATCCCCCCTAATTTATATAAATGGGTTTTTCATGCAGAATTATTTCGTTTTTCTTCAAATTTTGTTTATAGGTTCACTGTGTTCAGGGGCTTACCTGATTAGTTTTCGGGATTGATTGGTTAAGTATAAAGGGGGGAACGGGGGGAGGGGCTAATCCCCCCCTAATTTATATAAATGGGTTTTTCATGCAGAATTATTCCGTTTTCCTTCAAATTTTGTTTATAGGTTCACTGTGTTCAGGCGCTTCCCTGATTAATTTTCGGGATTGATTGGTTAAGTATAAAGGGGGGATCGGGGGGTCTGATCTCCCCCTTAATTTATATAAATGGGTTTTTCATACAGAATTATCCCATTTGCTTCAAAATTTGTTTATAGGTTCATTGGGTTAAGAATCTTCCCTGATTAGTTTTCGGGATTGATTGGTTAAGTATAAAGAGGGGAACGGGGGGGCTAATCCCCCCCTTAATTTAGATAAATGGGTTTTTCATTCAGAATTATCCGATTTTCTTCAAATTTTGTATATATATTCATTGTAATTAGAGACTTTCCTGATTAGTTTAAGGGGTTCATTAGTTAACTATGAGGGGGGTAACGGGGGGTTGACCCCCCCCCTTAATATATTGTTGATTTCTTTATTTTTCGAGGGGCTTATTTCAAATTCTTTTAAATAAGAGTATAATATACAATTAGTGGGAATAGCCTGTGAGCTCAATGTCCGCAATTTAACTGGGCAGTTTTGTTTTTATTTTTAAATGCAGTGATCATCTTCCACATGTACATGAATCGCTAAAAGAGAAACGGAAAACTTCTAAAAAATGGCCAAGATTGAAGTATCGATGAAAACACACCACGACAAATGCGTGAAATTGTATTTTTAAAAGTGGTATATCAAATATTACCATAATAATACTAACTAATGAAATAACGCCAAATTATTAATTATAGATAAAGAACGAATATAGAAGTAAAGATACAAATAAAAAAGAAAACAGCACAGTTAAACTGAGGGCATTGAGCTCACAGGCTATTCACACTAATTGTATATTATACACTTATTTCAAAGAATTTGAAATAAGCCCCTCGAAAAATAAAGAAATCGACAATATATTAAGGGGGGATCATCCCCGTTCCCCCACCCCCTTATAGTTAACAATTGAACCCCCAAACCTAATCAGGGAAGCCCTTTATTACAATGAACATATGTACTAAATTCGAAGCAAATCGTATAATTCTGCATGAAAAACCCATTTATCTAAATTAAGGGGGATTACCCTCCCCCCGTATCCCCCTTTATACTTAACCAATGAACCCCAAGACTAACCAGGGAAGCTCCTTACCACAATGAGCCTATATACAAAATTTGAAGAAAATCGGATAATTCTCCATGAAAAACACATTCATCTAAATTAAGGGGGGAGTATAAGCCCCCCCCCCCTTTACCCTCTTTATACATGAAAGAGGGTAAACGACAAAGAACAACCTAAACTAATCAGGAAAGCGCCTTATCACAGTGAACCTATATACAAAATTTTAAGAAAATCGCAGAATTCTGCATGAAAATCACAGTTATCTAAATTAAGGGGGGGCAGCCCTCCGTTACCCCCTTTATACTTAAACAATGAATCCCCAAAACCAATCAGGAAAACGCTTTATCACCATTAACCTGTATACAAAATTTGAAGAAAATCGGATAATTCTGCATGAAAAACCAATTTATCTAAATTAAGGGGGGATTAGCCCCCCCTTTCCCCCTTTATACTTAACCAATGATCCCCCAAAACTGTTCAGAGAAGCGCATTATCACAATGAACCTATATACAAAATTTGAAGAAAATCGAATAATTCTGCATAAAAACTCATTTATCTAAATTAGGGGGGGGGGTTATCCCCCTTTCCCCCTTTATACTTAACCAATGAACCCCCAAAACTATTGACAGAAGCGCATTATCAAAATGAACCTATATACAAAATTTGAAGAAAATGGGATAATTATGCATGAAAAACCTATTTATCTAAATTATTGGGGGTTAGCCCCCCATTTCCCCCTTTATACTTAACCAATGAACCTCCAAAACTAATCAGGGAAGCGCCTTATCACAAGGAACCTATAAACAAAATTTAAAGTAAAACGGTTAGTTCTATCAAGAGTTATCGCGTTACGTACATACATACATACTTACGTACATACATACGTACGTACATACAGAACCGGCGGGCACATAAGCTCTCAGGCTTTGATAGCCTGTGAGCTAAAAAGGGTTTTCAGTTAACTATATTATCGGATGGTAAATAAATAGACTATCCTAAAAAAGAAAATATAAACTTTTAAACTATAACAGAATGAGGATAATAATAATTGACAGGAATTTTAATTTAATTATGTCTGAGAATGATCAAAAATACAAAATGAAATAAAGAAGCAAAAATTGGTAGCTATACAGTAATTCTAATGTAACGGGGGAAAGACAGAAATTAAAAAGAAAAAAATCTAAATGATTGAGAGAGTATTAAGTTCACGTGTTTGGTTAACAATTTTAGTCGTATTTAAATTGATGCACTTTCTAAGAATTAAAATTCTTTTTTATTATGCAGTGTGAATATTTTTAATGTCGGTGAAAAATAATTAAGGTTGTGTTAAATAACTGGTGCAAAATAATTAGCTTATATGGGATAATAAATTAAAAAATGTGCCGCGAAATATAAATTATAATATATTAAGAAGAATACTTCAGATATTTAATAATAAAAATTTGAAAAAAAATATGATTAAAACTTCGTAAATTAGTTTTTTATTTTTTTTTTTAGTATTTTGTCGAAAAAGGGTATCGAGGATAACACCACATTTTACGAGTAGTAAGAAAGAAATCAATTGTACCCTTAGATATGACTCATTATTAACACATAAATATAGTTCAATAAACAAGAATATTCATGCAGATTCAATTTTAATCAAAAGGCATTAATTTAGTAATCATTGAAAAATATATTTATAAAAATATAAGTGATAAATAATAAAGACTGGATCGATTCATAATAAATAATAAATCATCAGAGAAATGTGCACCAAAAGATATTTTCATTCTAGGTTCAACACAAACACAAATAACTTTTTAGGTAAATCACTAGTTAACACACAAATTGCCGATCGTGAAAATTATAATTTTATACAAGGCTGATATATCACTCACTGGCGCCTCATGGTTTATTTAAATGGCGGTTCACAATCACAATAAAAAATTACGCAAATAAAGTATGTAGTTACGACGTAACGTACAGATTAAAATATATTGGTATTGTCACAAGGAATCAAAAGCATTTTTTAAGAAAGAAAAAAAAAAAATATGCCTGACTTTCGCTGTTATTATGTTTTGCTAATGTAAAGACGGCATCTTGTAAAATCTTTCTGATGTGCTCAGAATTCAGATGTATTCAGGATTAGAAGAGCAGATTACATCAGATAACTCTGAAACACTATACGTAAACAAACACATCACGGCACACGTGTTTACGACAAATGTTTTCTCCGTATTCTGCAATAGAGTTTTACTAGTTTATGGTAACTGGTATTTTAAGGGTTAAAACACGTTTTTAGCGGCAAGAGGAATATGTGTTTATGTCAAGATTAATGTATTTATTTATTATTTCTATTTAATTTGAAGTCATCTCAACTAAGACTAAGCACATACCTCTTTTTTTGCAAAAGTATACTATTGCTTTATGCAATTATCAACAAATGAACATTTGTGTATATTCTGAATTAAATCTAGATATTAGTATAGATTATTAAATGATTTTTTTAGTTTAAAAAAGAAACATTTTTATTAGCATTGTTTCAGCAGAATTATGAAATAAAATATTGTAGAAAATTATGCAATAATTCAAGTATCAAAACATTGCAAGATTTTTTGTAAATTATCATATTTCATTTATACCAAAAATTGCATACTTTACAATCGATTAAAAGTAGATAAATGAGAAACCAATAATTTAATTGTTATTATTATTTTTTAAAGTTTTTTTTAAATTCACGTGTGTTTTTAGATTGTTAGATACAACAATAAAATACTTCAGAATTGAAACTTATAAGTATGAAATCAACTAAGTTTTAAGGCTCTGACGAAAATAACATCAAAATAAATCTCAAAACTATGTTATTTAAATTTCAGTAAATTGATAAAAAATATATTGAGTATGAGTTGTAATTTTAACTCAAACTCGTGGATTTTTCGAGTTTAACTCAATTTACTACTCGTTTTTTTTTTAAATTGAGTAAAACTCAAATCAAAACTCACAGAAAATGAGTCAAATTCGTGAGTTTCAACTCAATGCCTTCGCTCATGTAGTCCAGTCAATCTAGACTTCTGCCTGGAAAGTTTTGGAGAAGTTTTTTTCTCTTTCTTCCTTTATGTTTTTGGGTGTGCTGAACACGAATTTCAACTTTGCCACCTCGTATCTGGTCTGCTTAAAAAATTATAAGCAAAAAACCATGAAAAAATCGGAGTTTTTTCGATTTTTTCCTTGTATTCCGGAAAGGGTTAAATTTTTAAAAAAAATTATTGCACAAAATTAAACTAGAGAACATTTCCTACTTTTTTCATATACAATGTTTTTTTCTAAGATGAATAGTTTTGGCATACGAGTCAAAGGAATTTTAGCGATATAACTGAAATTCCATCATCGGAGGGCGAAAACGCGATCCAATCACTATGCATCCATTATAAACACCAAGTTCGGGCGCAGTTCAGGCAGAGGAGCGAATAAAATAAACATGCTTTCCTACAGCCACACATTCCACTACAGTTTGTTTTGCATTGGCAGGATATTTTTTGCAGAATAATTTCTGGTGTGGGAGGTTTGGCAGTTGTTATGGGTATGATGCCTCTCTTGGTTTTATTCCAGCCCCATTTCTCAGCATTTTACAGTTACATAGCCATAGTTGTACTTGGTGATTAACTCGCAGACTTTGATATCGAGCTGCGTCTTCTGTTGGTGGTAGCGATGCAATATTTGCAGCGGTCTTAAATGCAGATTTTATGTAGCACCTGTACCTGCAAAGACCATCTCCATAAAAGAACTCCACCCAGGAATTCCAGCTATCTCTTGTGACTTTCCATACAGCCATAACAGGTCACATACCGAAGGGACTATTCTTGATTTTGAATATCTCTCACCAATATTTTCGATCTTGACTGATTTCAAGCCTGAACCCACACTGTCAAAATGTTTGAGCTGTACAGTTCCAAAACTGCCAACCACTTGTGCAGCAGGTATCTTCTTAACTCGAGGTATAATTCGGTTTGACGCTATTGCATTCTTTGGGCTGATACACTGAATACCACCCATGACATGGAAAGTATTGTGACCGTCCAAAATGTGTGTGTTGAAATCGTCGTTGCCATATACAAATTGAGAGAAGACCTCTGATTATATCTTGAAGGATGGCATCATTATTGCTGATACTTCAAAGCGTACTGCTTCATGGTACGATGAACAATAGCCCAGTGACGATAGCACATCAATCAGCTTGCGAGAACCAAACTTCTTATATAAATATGCTGCCAATCCAATTTATTGTGGTGAAAGAAAGGATCTTAGTCTTACTGCATTAATGATGTTGTGAGCTAGTGCAGTACTCCTGTTCTTTCATTTATCAAGGTCTCCTTTTCTTTTTCTCAAAAGCAGTGTCTCTGTGAAAATCTTTAGGGTTTCTGGAATGAGTGAGTCATTCTCTTTCAAAAACTCGTCTGGAGGAGGCTACTAAGTAGTTTCGTAAACCTGAGACCGAATATCTTCGCCGCAGTCTGGACAATACGACATCGTTCTTCCTCGGGAGATGAGTATCGTTGTTGATACCAAACATCAATCAAAATCTTATGACCTGTGTTCTTGAAGCAAACAACAGGTACCTTGTTTGCAGTGGTTGATATAACAATATCTTCTTTATACTTGTTTAGAAGGTGTGCTTTAACTGTTTTCACAGAAGGGCAGTATTCACCTGCTTTAATCTGGTTGGTTAATTCTATAGAAAATTGGCATTAATCTTCATTTTCCTCCAGATGTGAAAATATGATTTGCATGGCTGTGTCTATGTCAGTGGCAAATGGACCATTTTTCTGCGTCTCTGTGGGTTTTGCATGCTGATACAGATTTTTCATACTTTTCAAATGATACTGACCATCAGCAGCAACCAAGTCAGTCACATGATCTAGTCTACGGATTATGGCGCGCCCTCACTCATCATCACGATTTTCAGCAAGTTGTTTAACTTTTTCAAGAAGTGTCAATGAACGAACTGTGTACACTATATTCCGTTTTGTTATTGTTTTATGAATTTCTCCTGCTTTAAGAAATTCATCGTGTGGTGGGATTTCTTCTCCACACAAAAAGCAATGTATTCGAAACGAAAAGTTTTAGACCGCTGAACGTAATTAGGGTTAGTTTTCAACGCCTTCAGAAACCCTTTTCAAGAGGGCATCAATGAGCTTTTCGTTTGTGTACTTTTTACGGCATATTTCATGGACCCTTAGAGACTCCTTGTTCATTAAAAAATTCTTTTTTCCATCTTTTCGTTTTTCACTTGCTTATCTGAAGGACTCAACATCTTTTGATTTCACTTCTGTTATCTTAGTTCGGTCTTCTAACTCCGTATCACAGATAAAACTCTGCCATCATGAATATCACTTCACGTCTCAAACAACCGTTTATAACACATAATCTGTAATTAAATGCACACTACACATACTTTAAGGCAATACAAGTAATGCATAACCGACCGACGAAACGTCTAAAAACAAACTGAGAGCTGAGCTTTCAAATTCAACACGTGCCGGAGGGGTAAAGGGAAAGATGACCCTTGTTGTTGTTATATCATGTGCGTGGTGCCATGGGGGTGTTTCAAGGACACCCTCCCGCGCGTTTTACATTCACAAAAACATTACATTCAGCGTTTTCGCCTTGCGATGATGGAATTTCAATTATATCGTTAAAATTCATTTTACTTGTATGCCAAAACTATTAATCATAGAATAAAAAACTGTGTATGAAAAATGTAGGAAATTTTCTCTAGTTTAATTTAGTGGAATAATTTTTTCAAAAAATTTTACCCCTCTTGCGAATATAACGGAAAAACCGAAAAAACACCAATTTTTTCATGGTTTTTCGCTTATATTTTTTTAAGCAGACCAGATACGAGGTGGCAAAGTTGAAATTCGTGTTCAACACCCCCAAAAACATAAAGGAAGAAAGAAAAAAAAACTTCTCCAAAACTTTCCAGGCAGAAGCTTTTTTTTTATCTAAATTTACTGGACTAATGTCCAACACAGGCTGGCACATCAAGGGAGGAAACAGACGGGGAAAATTCTCGCATTCAGATATCAAGCATGCACTTGCAAAAATAGCTGATAACTGCTTATGGCTGGAGGAAGAGTTTGTTTAACAAGTTGCTCTGCCATGAATCCCTCCCTACTATAGATTTACATGTCATTTATCAATATACTAAGTGTGCGCTGTTATTCTTCTAATTTTTGGACGCTTAGTTTGGCTGATATTAAATAATTTACAAATGTTATAAGAAATATTCTGAACTCCAATTTTATGGGCAATTTGGATGTATGATTTTGCAGAAGGAAAAATAATTTTATTAATCTGTTTAAAAATAATGTTAAAATAAAACTTTTAAATCTTTTCCAAATTTATTTGTTAAAGGTGAATGAAATGGTGAAACGATGGTTTTATGGAGAAGAATAGTTTTGCACAAGGTAAGTGTTGCGAAATTTACTCACCGATTTGTTGATAATCGATCGATTGAAATCTATATTTACCGCTACGAATTTTAAGTAGATTAATGCTCTAGAAATGCAGTCAGCATGATAATAAATATTAACCGTATTAACGTATTTGTAAAATATATTTTACTTACCCATCATACGTAGTATAGGGTAAGTCTTGTAATCGTTTTGAAAATCAAAAATTTTTTTTGACGGATTTACACGTTTCAGACACTGGAGATTCCAAAAAACATATTTTTAGAAAAAAAAAATTTGCCGTCCGTCTGTGTGTCTGTGTGTGTGTGTGTGTGTGTGTCTGTGTGTCTGTAAACGCTCTATCTCCCGAACAAATTGAGATAGAGACTTGCAATTTGGTATGTACTTAGTATGTAATAATGGGAAAAAGCCTATTTCATTTCAATAGCCTCGATTAACCGGAACATTTTTTTCGGACTCTCGAAATATTCGTTCTGATGAAAGGTATATAAAATTTTTCGAAATTCTTTATTTTAAGTAGAAAATATAAAAAACAATAAAAAAACATAAATTTTGCATAAAACATGAAGTCGATCGGATAATGAGTTGCCGAGATATTTGTAATTCTATTTTCCACACTCTTCGATTTTTCATGACCCTGTATTTCATCCAAATTTCACTTCAAAGATATATTTTAATTGGAAATTTGACGCTTAATCAGATTCAATAAACCGCTAGTTAATAGGATTATTATTTTTGGAGTTATAAGGATGTTTCTTTCAAGCAATTCAGTAATCGAGCCTTTAAAGTTTGTGACGTCATCAAGCCTCGATTTTATTTGAATTGCAATGCATTTTATAAGTAGTTTACACATTTTTTTAATTTTTTTATTTTACATTATGCATATCCATGATGGGTAAGTATTACGGTGGCCCCCAACGACTAGTTTTGTTTATTAATGTAGAGGTGGGCGGAGGCATTGATATAGCAATATCATTTTCAAAATTCCGTCTTCAGAAAACACTTTGCTGCGTTACTCCTCAAAATGTTTTTGATTAACATCTAAAAATATGCTATAACATAGTATTCTACATATTAAATAAGTAATATTCAAAAGTCTGTAACGCCAATTCTCTGCAAGATAGTAGCAAAATTCAATTATTTGATAACAGTGATTCCTGTTTAACCCTTTCAGGGGCAAAGTACTACTGTAGCTGAATTATTGAAATGATTTATTGACACCAGGATTCACGAACGAATTTATTTTAAAATAAGTAAAAGCTTTTCCTCATGTACCTTACAAATTCAAAATTTGATTATAAAATTCTGGTGTCAATGTGGCATTTTGGATTAAAATTAAGTGGTATATATAATATACCGGTGCCCTTCAAGGGGTTATAGCATCTTCTATCATAATAATGTTTTATCTAATTTTGGAATATCATATTTCTAGAAACAGTGATATATACGGAGCTAAAACATTGAATTAAACAAAATTTAGACAAGCGGAGAAGTAATATGTGTTAATGTCAAGGTTAATGCATTTATTTATAATTTTTACTGAATTTTAAGTCATCTCAACTAAGTCTAAGCTCATACCTCTCTTTTGCAAAAGTATACTATTGCTTTACGCGATTATCAATCAAATGAGCATTTGTGTATATTCTGAATTAACTCTAAAGTATAGCTTATTAAATAATTTAGTTAAAATAAAAAACAATTCTATTAGCTTTGTTTCAGGAGAACTATGAAATAAAACATTGTAAAAGATTATGCAATAATTCAAGTATCTAAACATTGCAAGATTTTTTGTAAATTATCATATTTCATTTATACCAAAAATTACATTCTTTGCAATCGATTAAAAGTAGATAAACGAGAAAACAATAATTTAATTGTTATTATTATTATTTTAAGTTTTTTAAATCCACGTGTATTTAGATTGTTAGATACAGCAATAAAATACTTCAGAACTGAAACTTATAAGTATAAACTCAACTAAGTTTTAAGGCTCTGATAAAAATAATATCAAAATAAATCTCAAAACTATATTATTTAAAATTTAATCTAGGATTAAACGCTTTCTTTTAAGCATTTGAAAAAAAAATTTTTATGGAAAACGTAAATAATTTGCTACATTAATTAATTAATTGCTACTTATATGCTCTAATAATAATTATATTGTTTAGAGATTAGTTAAATTAGATACTATCATTATTATTTCCTAATGCTAATTTATCCAAGAAAAAAGTGAGAGGAGTGACGAAAACGCTAAGAAAACTTCATAAGGATTAAATATTTATGTGTGTGCAATTTACTTAAAAAGCTTAACTTAGCTGAAGATTTATTTCTAGCATTAAATATCATGAAGAAAAAAAGGAAGAATAACAAAAATCGCTCTTAACATGAATTTTTTTTCCAACCTAAACAACGTAGAATTAATTGTTAAAGAGAAAAGGAATTTAAATTATCTGAAGAGAGGATGCAATTGACGAAAGAAAGTAAGTAAGAAAGAAAAAACCTTAAATATGGTATTTAAAAAAATAGGTTTAGATTTATGTGCGACACCTTTTTTTTAACAACATAAATATTTTGCATATCTTATAATATGTATTATAAATGAATTAATTACTTTTATAGTGTCTTTATGATTCTCCTTCTGTTGGTTTTATTTTTTTATATTAATTTATCAGTTTTAACAGTTTCTTTTTATGTTAAATCAAAGTCCGAGTTATTTCACTTCGGATTTTTTTATCGACTATGTAAATTAGTAGTTTACTTTTGGAAGGCTGACAAACATGATAGCTATTTTTAAAAATGTATAAAGATAGTGGTATCGATCAGTGCTTTCGCTGTTGTGTTTCTTTGCTCTTATACGATTTCTAACTACTGCATAATTTAAATATTTGCATCATCAAATAGAAAAAAGTACTTTCGAATGGCATTTGTTTGAAATTGTAACTTATTTAACTTAAACTAGTAAATGTTTCTGAATTTTAAAAATAAGTTTCCGATATGATTTTTTTAATCTATCTCCACAATGAACATATATAGCAAAGTTAGCACACAAAAAAAATTAATTTCCCAGACACAAACTGGAAAAAAAAATAATCATAAGATCTCATTAAGGTGCCGCACGTTGATGGATGGATTCTAAATTGACATATGTTAACGGAAGAGGAAACTTTATCTTATGTTGAACATAAATTTATATCAATTTAAGTTAAGCTGGTTAAAAAATACTTTGAAACAAAATATTTTCGGAATGGTATTTAAATGTCTTTATGATTCACTAGAGTAAACTTATATAATTGGGGTTTATGTCAAATTAGCGTATATTTACAGTCTTATATCCCCTTTTTATTATATATAAAGCCACTGTGTCGGGGGTATTGGTATTCTTATAAGTACATATCTTTATTTGAAGTAAACAAAAGTATTACGTCTGAACATATTTATACATTACAATCATTAAAATTACAGACATTACATTACACTTTCATAAAACATTAAAACATATTAAAATTGGACGTTTCGGATTTACATGAAAATCCCTCTTCAACAAACATTTTTCATAACGTAAGTCACAGTTCAAAAATATCAACAAATAGAAAATGCAACGTATCAAAATGTCGAGGCCAAAGTTACAGTTATAATAACACGGAGTATTCATTCGGGATTGCATCTGCTTCATTAAGATGTAAATCTGTAACTTTCGTATACCATGCTTCTAAGAAAGTATGAGTTCTGTAGTCGCTGTACTTCAATTCCAGTAAATTATTAGTAAATAAAATCAATTCTAGTAAATTATTAATAAATCAAATCAATTCTAGTAAATAAAAATAAAAATGTAAATTCCAAAATAGTTGATCATGCAATAAAAACTGACCATTTTCCAGATTTTGCTAAATCTTTTGTAATCAGATCGAAGTGCAGCGACTACAGAACTCGCACTTTCTTAGAAGCATGGTATACGAAAATTACAGATTTACATCTTAATGAAGCAGGTTCAATCCTAAAAGAATACTCCGTGTTATTATAACTGTAACTTTGGCTTCGATATTTTGATACGTTGCATTTTCTAATTGTTGATATTTTTGAACTGTGACTTACGTTATGAAAAATGTTTGTTGAAGTGGGATTTTCATGTAAATCCGAAACGTCCAATTTTAATATGTTTTTAATGTTTTATGAAAGTGTAATGTAATGTCTGTAATTTTAATGATTTTAATATATACATATCTTTATGTTTAACCAACATTTTTCTTATGTGTCAGCTGAAAAATAAAATTTTCTTTATATAGAAATACTTATGGATTCAACTCACACATTTTACTTACAATACCCAAATGTAGAAGATTTTATTTTACAAAATTTAAAACAATTTTTTGTGGAAAAATACATAAAATGAAATGGGATTTAACAATTTAATTGTTTCATATGTTAAGAAATATATTTATGTATGAAGTACATAAAATTTATCCACTAATTTTCTTTTCAGGTATCTTCAGTGTTTAGCTGTTAAGTTATTAGTTGAATATCAAGAATAATGTTTTTATGATGTAATTAAAAAGCGTGTACTAAATGTAAAGATTAAATATAATAAAGTAATTAAATCAAAAATAATCCTTCATTTATCATCTACATTCTTTAATATTTATTAAATAAGTACTTACTCGGTATTTTTGTGATTCTTTAAATAGCTTATTTCATTAATAAAAAAAATGTGTAATATCATAATTCGAGGAATTAAGAAAAAAATAACAATTATAAATTAATTACTCGAGAATAACTAATCAAACTTGGTTAGTAATCTGAAATATTCATTTTATCAAAATTGTTAGAGAATTAAAAGTTTAAGTGTCATATAATTTTCATAAGATGCGAGTCAGAACCATAATATATATATTTTTTTAAATAAAGTCTCTTGTATGCTTTTGAAATAATTTGGAATTATATATGCATAGGCATGTTTTTCTAACTTTTTTTATTTATTTATGTCGACACATTAGTTTATTTTTTCCTTATATGAATATTTTAAATAATAATAAAAAAATAATAAAAAAGTTCTTTAATAGACTATTGGATGAATAAATTCAGAGCCATTGTAAAATATTAAAATATTTTATTCGTGCTCTTAAGGGAGACACGTACCCCATTTTCAGCAAAACATCATCAAAAGTTCAAAAAAATGTTTATCTCAGAAACCGATAATATACATATTTGCGAATGTCCATGCAAAAGTTCAGACCTTAGGGACACTTGGAGCAGGTAGTAAATGAGCTTTTTTAATTGTATTCACCAGAGTTTAAAAGGCTAGCGGCCATTTAGAAAAAGCTCATACATCTTTGTTTACTTTTATATTACACTATTATAAAGTTAAGTACAGTTAATAACACTTTAATTTTAGTATGATTAATCAAAGAAGAATACATAATAATAAAAATAATACAAATAATACAAAATTTTATACATTTTTTGTAATAACGAAAATTTTTCTTCAAAAACGAAATTGGCAGCAAAAATTTGTATTTTGTTCAATATAAAAAATAGTCTTGATATATTAGAAATTAAGATAAAACAAAAATAGTTTCAACAGGTAGTAAGTTTTGTTTTATTAGTTTTTATTTTTTTTTTCCTGAAAAATATTTTTTTTATATTTTGCGTAAGTTTTATGTACTGAGGTTCAATGGTAAAATAATTTAGAAACAAATTTTTTATATTTTTAGAATCTTGAAAAATTTTGCATATATTTTTTAATGTTTCTGAAAATTGTATGTAAATTGGTAAAGATCAAAATTATAACGATTTTAAAGAAATTTACCATGTGTAATTGAATTTTTCCTTCAAGATAATTAAAAAAATATCTCTCCCTAGGTCTTTACCATAAACTATAACACTATTTAAGAAATATTAGTTATACTAAAATATTGAAAATTGAATGAGGAGTAGTATTTTTAAAAAGTGTAATTTTCTTCGAAGACAAAACTGGCTACAATTTTTTTCTATTGCAATCAATATAAAAAAAGTTTTCTTAAAAAAATAGTCTTCATATATTTTTAATTAATATAAAAAATAGTTTCAACATGAAGGAAGTTTTTTTTTACTTATCTCTGTTGTATTTTATACTTTGAAAGCGTTTTCCTGAAAATGACTTTATTCATATTTTGATATGGTTCAAAGTACTAAGGTTCAGTGCTAAAATAATTTAGGAACAAAGTGTTTATATTTTTAAAATCTTTAAAAAAATTTGCAACAAAAGTAAATAGTGATATATTTTTTAAATGGTTCTGAAATTTTTACATAAATTGGTAAACATGAAAATTATAACGATTTTAAGGAAATTTACCATGCATTATTTAATTGTTTTTTTTCAAGATCATTAAAAAATAAAATTAAAAATATCTCTCCCTAGGTCTTTTGCGTATACCATAATACTATTTAAGAAATTTTTATTATACTAAAATATTGAAAATTGAATGAAAAGTAGTATTTTTAAAAAGTGTATTTTTCCACAAAAAAAAATATCATAAAAATCCCCATAAAAAATATACATTTTAATAAAAAGCGGATTTTTTTGCTGATTCTTCTTTACAAAGAGATTCTTAAATAGCATACCAAAATTCATCACTTTAAAGTCAATAATAAAAATTTTGGGCTTTTTCATGCTGGTCTCTTTTAAAATCCACATATTTTGACATAATCACGGAAGATTTATGAATGATTGATTGGAGTACTTCAATTAAAAAAAAATATGCATCCTTGAAACTAGTAATACGCTGTTGTTGTCGTGTCAGAGAAAGTGCCAGGACACTTCTCTGAAAGAAGGGATGCCAGAGCTTTAAGAGAAGTTGGACTTCTAGAGCAGGTCTCCTAATTTTTGAAAATTTCAGATGAGAGACCTGCACCTGGATTGACACCACCAGAGGTATCGTTTTCAAACTTGGAGAACATTGGAGCCACGAACAGATTTTACGTGCACCAGCTCCCATTAACGTACACGGACCCATAGCAGCCGCAGTCGAGAGAGGTTGTCACCCTCCCAAGCACTGACCATGGTCGATGCTGCTTCACTTTCGGTGATCTTGACGGGAACCGAGCTTAATCGTCTAACTAGCAATACGTTGAAATTACTATTCTAAATTAAGAAACAGTGCATAACACTGATGCAAAATAACTTGTTAATGGCTACTTTTAAATACGTTTATTAAAAATTAGCAGTACACTGACATTGTAAAACTAATTATTTTACGGAATTATATGGTTTATTTACAATCTAGTGAAACCGTTCGTGGCTTTTGCTCTGCAATATTTGAGATTATATGCTGATACACTTTTTCTCTAATTTTTAATTTTGTAATAAAGTAGTATATTTTAATTATATATAAGTTTCTTATGTCAAAAGACTGCTCAAGAATTTTTGTATGACACCTCACTCTTCGTTGTACGTTTCGTATGTGCATGCGAAATCGTATGTGCATTATATAAAGAAAACTACTAGATATAAAAAAATATGAAAAATGGTAGTTTTATACAGAAATGTTCAATAAGCACACTGAAGCAGCTTTAAAATCGCAGAATTATTTAAAGCACTATTTAAAGTTGAAGACGGTCAAAAAGTTACGATATAAAAGTTTTATAGGATCAAAAAATACGCATTACAATACCTGTCGTTCGCAGGCACGTATTTGGTGAGCATGCAGTATGCCGTCAGTTTTTTAATTTGACTATTTCTAAGGGTTTTTTTTTTCAATTTTATATTCAACATTTCATTATATGAAGAGAGCTTTATCATACTGGGTAACCCGTCTCGTGATAATAAATTTAAACATACCCCAATTTGAATGATTTTATGCCGATGTATGGAATTACATATTTAAATAAAAATTCGCGAAAAAATATTGAGATTTATCGATATAAGCCGTCAAAAGTTTTTTCATGTAGGGTGTTTTCCAAGTTTTTTTTTTAAGTTTCTGTTTTACGAAATCTTTAAATTTTTTATCGGTTATAAATGTAACGGTTATATAGCCCGTGAAAAAACACTGTTATATCGTTGCAAAATATACATATATATATTTTTTTTTCTTCTTGTTTTTTTCGTTTGTTTTTAGGTAGCTTTCAATACTAAAAAGTATAAAGCGACCTATTGCAGCCGTTCGGAGGAAAGCAGTTCCGGAAAATTTCGATATATTTTCACCGATCATGACCCCCAGACCCCAAAACCACCGTCCGCTCAAATGTTGATTTATATATATATATATATATATATATATATCCATATATATATATATATATACATACAGTATACTCTCGATATCTCGAAGTCGAAGGGACGCTAAAACAAATTCGAGATAGCGAGTTTTCGAGATAACAAGGTCATAGCTAAAACATAAAAAAACACGTAAAAACACAAGATACAGAATAATATTATAAAAATTAGAGTAATGATAGATGAGAATAAGTAAAAATATGTAATGATAGTCGACAATATGTCTAATCACCTGATGATAATTTTAATTTACTAGTAGAAAATAATTACATTAAATTGAAAATGATTAGAAAATACATAAATGAACTTACATCGCTAATTTTTTTTTTTTAAAGTCCAGTATCGTGGCTTGGCGACATCTCTTTTGAAATTGGTTTTCAACCAATTTTTCTATTCGAAAAATAGCGGCGAAGTCATCATTTTCCACGCCTTCCGAGCATTCCATGAAGTGTCGTAGTATGTGGGCAGCATCTTTAGCTTGGGACGCAGTAACGATAGGTGATGATTCTGGAACATTCATTTCTTCCTCATCATCAGACGCTGGAGAAGAAATCGATTGAGAAATGATTTCATCATCGGTCCACAGCCCACAGACTTCGACGTCAGCGTCTAATTCAGTGAAATCTTCGAAAGTTATGTTTTCGGAAAGATTGAGTGATTTTGAAAATTTCCCCCATTCTTCGCACTGCATTTCATTTTCGGGTTCAGCGCTGCTTTCTTGTTCCTCGTCCCATTTAATTTCATTTTCTGCTTCTTTCACAAAGCCAGCTTTTCTAAAACAGTTTATGATAGTCTTTTGAGTGACGTCCCTCCAAGCACGGTCAGCCATCCTCATGCAATCAAGAATGTTTAATGGCGTAATTTCCTCTTTCCTATCGAAGGCATCTACGATCTTCTTCACTACATCCTTCCTGTATCCAACTTTGAAACTTCTGATTATCCCTTGATTGAGAGGTTGCAGCTTTGAAGTGGTGTTTGGTGGGAGGAAAACTACTTTCACCGCTTTTAATTCTGGGATAATGCCGTGAGCTTTGCAGTTGTCGATGAAAAGTAAGATTTTCTTCTTCTTTTTGCACATATTCTTATTTATTTGCTTCAGCCAGTCTGAAAAATATTCGCTTGTCATCCAAGCCTTTTTATTCGCTTTGTAATGAAGAGGAAAGGACTTCATTCCTTTAAAGCATCTTGGGTTTCTGGATTTTCCAATCATCAAGGGGGTTAACTTCTCGGTCCCACTCATGTTGGCAACTAACAGTAATGTTACTCACTCTTTACTCTGCTTTCCTCCGTGACACGCTTCTCCTTTTGTCCGGTAGTGCTTTAAAGAAAAGCCCTGTCTCATCGGCATTGTAAATGTTGTCCGGGGAATAATCTTTCAAAAGAGCATGAAGTTTTTTAATCCATTCCGAACAAAGTTCATCGCTCACTGATTGGCTCTCGCCGCAATATTTTCGAAAAACAATGTTGTGGCGTTTTTTAAAGTTCTCCAACCATCCATTACTGCATTTAAAATCCTTGTGTCCCAGTTTTTCTGCAAAATGTTCGGCCTTTTCTTTCAACACATTACCTCCAAGAGGGACATTACGATCTCTGCACTGTTTAAACCAATTTATTAGGCATTCTTCTAAATCGGGATATGCAGCCTTCCTAATCTTCTTTGCGGCTCCTTTTTCCTGCTCGTAAAGTTTCTCAATCTTTTTTCTGTCTTTCAAAATCGTCGATAAAGTCGATGCTGGAATTTTGAAATCCTTTGCGATTTGTCCCTTTTCCCCACCTTTATCTACAGCCTCTAAAATTTCTACCTTTTTTTCAATTGTTAACACGTTCAACTTTCGCTTAATGCTCACTGCTTTATTTTCTTTCAAACTTTCCATTTTTGAGGTTAGAACTGGCGATTCACGAACACGTTTTATCAATTCACTAACGTTTTTCTCGAATACCTTAACCATATGCAGTAAATTCTGACCAATTTAGAACAACACACTTGACCTAAGCAACAAACATGAGTGACAAATGATTGGATAGTTGAATTATCATTGGCAAGATATGTGATTTGGCGAGACAATCTACCGCATGCATCTTCACCCGCCCCCTCATTCATTCCCTCCCAAAAATGCCACCCATGTGACAAGGAACGACTAGTTTTTCTCCCTTTGTTTGCCTTTCAAGTGACCAGATGGACTTATCGAAATCGTTCCTGATCCCTCAGAGAGATAATGAAGGGTGTGAGAGATTCTTAGAAACATACTTTTATTTTCTTGGATACAAATGAACGGCGATTTTTCAGGAAAAATTCATATCTTTACTTCGAAAAATATTCGACATAACAAGGTTTTGAGTGAAAACTTTTCGAGATAAGAATTAAAATTAACATTAGATGAATATGTAATATCAAGGGGAAAAATAATTTTTCGACATATCAAGGTTTTCGAGATATCGAAGTTCGAGATATCGAGAGTATACTGTATATATATATATATATATATATATATATATATATATATATCTGACCTATGTCATACGATAACCCTCGTATTTATAAATCGATTTTGATGAAACTAATTGTGTGTATTAAACTCACCAATATCTCGACCGAGTTCGTTGGCCAGCTTGGTTCGCCATTTTGTTTCAAGATGGCGGCCATTTAAAAATTTAAAACTAAAGTAAATATACAAAAAAATTAAAAATTAAAATTTATTTTTTAATTACGTGTTCGGCCTTGATACAAGGATTCCAGAGCATTTTTTGGTTTACCTCTATCTTAAAAAATGGCTCAGATAGAGCAGTTTGAAATTCTAGGGTGGCTGACATTTTGAAACAAAACAGCACATTAACGCGATTACTCGCAAATTGTTTTCTTTCATTGTTGTAATAATTTTCCCAATCATACCCATAAAACTATATATTCATATCCGTTAACGCCAAAATTGGTGACATTGGTGCCAAAATTGGTAACAAAATTGGCGACATTTGGCGAAATATCGCCAAATTTGGCGACCAAAGTAAGTCTTCATAAATGAAGCCAATTTGGCTATTGCTCAATAATTTGGCGAATTTCTTATTCAAATTCAGTATTAACGAATATTTTGCAAACGTTTCTTTGCATTTTAACTTGCTTTAACTTTCGTGTAACATTAGCTAAAATATAAAAACGAAGATATAGGAAAGCTACCTTTTCCTCCCGGTACAGGTCGGAAGGACTTTTTTATTTTCGTGTCGACTTATTTAACATAACAATAAAAAATAGTTATCATCTTCTGAACTCTCTGAAACGATTATAACTGTATTCATGCTCTCTTTAAAATGTCGTCAAAATACATGCATCTTTAGTAATGAATACAGTCCAAAATCCACGCCGAACATCCGCTTTTTCCTGTTTATATTTTTTAATACTTTTATACGCCTGAATAATTCGAAAATTTTGCAGGTCATATAAATATTGTCTACCGAGATGCTGTAATAATATTTTGTTGAATTAAGGATGTATAGTTATTTTTAGCGTAGAAAAAATATCGTCTCCGTGCCGCGCGAAATGTCCTGCGTTCACTGGTGTTCACCGGTGTTCTTACACCGATGTTCATTTTTTAAAACCTGATTACACCGTCAAGTAGAAGAAGGTTTCAGATCAATAAGCATATTTCTGATTTGTCGGTACCTTTAAAATTGCGCCCTGTGCCCATTGTCATAGGGGGAAGAACGTCCTTAGGGTAAATGCACCCACAAATCACCCTTGCTAAAATACGACAATTAGTATTTGACCCGATTACGAAATATTTCGAAATAATTTTAAGCGTTTACACGTAAGTGGGCGCATTTCAGTGCATTTAGTCAATTTGGTGCATCACTGCCGAATTTAATATGTTAAGATTTTTTTTTTTAAATTCTGTACTGGAAAGGCTTAACTACATATCAACAAAAAATATACTAAATGCTTTCATGATGGGAAATTTTCTTGGCGTCACTATTGGTTTCCTTCATTTGGTGGAAAATGAAGTAAATAACTTGAATTTTGCAACTGTAGTTTTGCAATGCATAGGTACATTAAAGGGTCGTCATCGCAGGATGTAACTAAAACTAAAATTACTACATTCTAATTATAAAATGCATTTTCGTGTGTTTTTTGTTTGATTTTTGCATTAAAAGATTTCAATTTCGTTCCGTAAGGGTTGTTTTTTTAAATAATAACCACCAAGTCTGTCTTTTTCTGAACAAATATAGTAAAAACATTAGATTTTTAAATTTGTTGTAAAACTCCTAAGAGGATTTACATTTTCATAACTATTTTATTTCATGAGATTTTATCTAAATTTTACAACAAATGTTAATGATTTGTAGTTGACAGGGATGTCAGTATTTTATTACCATAGAATGAAATATATTGTACACGATCCCGTTTATTGTAATAAAATGTAATGTCGTACTTGTAAAAGCCCCTTATCTGAAGATTTAGTAATATTTAAAAAGCTCAAATAAGAATATTGTCATTTAGTTTCAATTTAAAAATATATATACGAGATATTTATTTCATATTTCCAAAAAGTACTTTTTGACCTATTTTTGACAAATTTTAAAACAGTGCAAATAATAATGCCTCCTGTAAATAAAAATCTTAGGGAAAAATTAAAAATTCACTCTGAGTTATGCATAAAAATATAATATGAACTCTAAAAGGTCATTTCTTAATTAAAAGGTGACATTATAATAAATAAATAGATGTTAAAAGATGTAAACACTAAGATACACATTTATTTAAACGTCCGAGTACTTTTGGTTGCATCCGCGACTTTCATTAGGGAGAGAATTTCTTTTACTTATCCAAATTATTTCTTTTACTTATCTCCCTCATCCAAACCCTTCGCCTCGCTTGAGGTGGGGGAGTTCATTATTCCTTGGGTGTTGCCAGAAGTGGTTCCCATAGATACCTGGATTGCAACTGTAAATAACTTGAAACATGTGTAGGAAAAAATTAATCGGTGTTTATATTTTGAACATTTAGGATATTTAACCATATATTAGGTATATTGCATGACACTGTATCGTTACATACTTGATTGCCGTTGCACAGAATATCTATGGACTCTCTGATAATAGATGTATGGTAATTTTATGTTGGATACATGATGTTTGCTAGATCAAATTTCTTAAAATATTCTGCTTACAATTAAACGCAAAAAAGCTATAGATGGGCGATGAAATTTAACATCTGCTTTGTCTCTTTGATACTTTCACTGATTTTCCTGTTTGTCATGCCTATGTATTCCGTTATATTATTATCGTCCGTTCTAAAAGGGATAGTGTATGCACCAGCTATTTAGTTTCTCGGTATTGTGTCGATTTTAGTACAAATTTATTCTTTGATTTTCTAAGAGGGCAGGTTATCAAATTCATATGATGCTTCAGAAAAGCATATTCTTAATTTTACGTATAAGTCAAGAATATAGTTAAACTTTCTGTCTTTCATTTCTTTATTGTTTATCTTGTTAATGCTTTCTCGAAATCCGAAATAATTTATCAGTTTATTAATGAGGATAATGAAAAGTCATTTTCCTCAGCGATGTCTCTAACAGTATTAAGTTCTCCTTCCAATTATGTTTCGGTACATACTTTAAAAGCAAGTCTATTGTTCTTGAAACCACTGTTCTATATAAAAATGGTGAAGAAATATTATAAGGAATAGGTTATTTTATCTGATCGATTTTCTATGAAATGTTCTGTCAATACTGACTTTTCTTCGTTTTTGATTAAATTAAAGAGTAAAGGTAAACTGCCATTTTTCTCAACTTCAAGAGTAAATTTTATATTTTCGTTAAATTCATTTATTTTATCTAGTAAAAGGTTATAATTCGGCCAAACCATGTTCCCAAACTACAAAAATATGATCAACGAATCTGTACCAGACTGTTTGTTTTAAATGCAGGTCTGTTAAAACTGTGGTCTCCAACGCCCGTAATTTAATTTCGGCGAAGTGTCCTGATACAGGAGAACAAGCGAAGCTACCTCTAATAGCTTAGAATATCTTCTATTAAAGTAAAATATTATTATTTGTAATGATGTTTAAACCTGATTTTATTTTGTTTTTCAAATGCATATCTCATATTGATCCTGTATCAATGGAGTTTTCAATAAAATATTTGGTTTCTTGTCAATGAATCGATTTGTACATTGATACTATATCTTAACTAGCAAGTATGCTTCTTTCGGTAATCGTTGGATCTTTCATTTTATCATTAAATTTGCTAGTAGTGGTTACAACATAATCAGAATTCGGTAAAATCGTTTTCAAAACTTTTTTAATGAAAACATAATAGATACAGGACGAATATCAGATACAGAGTTCAAAATTGTATTATGTTATTGTGACATTTTGGATTAAAGTAACCAAATAGTTTATAAAGTTATTTTCGATTTAATTCTGATTACACTAATGAATGTAATATGTTATAATTATTGTTTTTTCTTCGGTGAATTAGCCACCGAAGGCTCATCTCAATTAATATTTGGGAGTCGAAAGTTTAGACAATGAATACGAGAAAACACTTTTCAATTTATGTATGTTTTTGATGTATTTTCAACGTTTATTTGCATAATATAATTCATAGCACACTGACAGTTGTTCACTAGCCACAATTTCATAAAAAAAAAATTAAATTATTACTTTGGAAGAACGAAATAAATTTTTAGAAATGTAAGCGCAACAAAATGCGAGTGGCAAAGAAGAAAAAGTTTTCTTAACCCTGAATAGCTTTCATACTCATAAATTCATGAAAGATGAAATTAATCGCTTTAAGGAAACAAGTACAAACGTTTCTACAATTAGAAATAAAACGAAATGTAACAGCAAATGCGAATAAATGTCATTAATCTTCAATAGCTTCCATAGCACATTCCCCTAATATATTAAATTAATTGCTTTGAAATAAAATATACAAAAATGGATACAATTGAAAACGCAAGTGGCAGGGAAAAATAATATATCTCTTTTGTCCTGATCAGTTTTCTGAACTTTGATGTGTCGACTGCGTGTGCTACAAAAATATTGAATAGAAAAATATTGGCTCATATGGTGCTCATTACGTAGTGAGCATACCAACTTTTATGTCTTGCTGGCTCACACTCTTCAAACATGAAAAAAGCAATTGTTTTTTCACAAAAGATCCATACGAAAAAAAATTAATTTTGAGCTATAAAAATTGTAGAAATATTGTTAATTTTTTTAATGAATATTTCTTTTCTAATGTTTGCATTAAAATTTGTTAATGAATACAGGGTAATTACATTTCAATACAGGGTGCCCACCAAAGTCATGTCCGTCCCCAATAATTTCAGAACGGTGATAGTAATAGTCATGCACTTGTTGTCTAGGTATAAAATTGATATGCACTACACAATTAGATATTTTGCAGTGCCACCCGTAACAAACTGTGGAGTTAACATTCATATTCCAACAATGGTACGAAATACGGCAAAATAGATAACGCAAGGTTGTAGAGCGTCCTCGGTTTAATATAAAATGATATTATACATGTAAAATATTATTTTATTAGAAGAGCAGACCATAGGAACTATGCAGTACTTAGAAACCACGTTTATGGCTACAGCTGTCGTTCGGAAGTTATTGGGCAGGGGGGTGACCCTGTATATTTAATCTACAAAAACAACTTTTCAAAAGTAAAAAAAGGCCAAGCGTAAAAAAAAAAAAAAATTGTGGCTAAAAAATGGTGTGATATCAAATTTTCAAGCTATTATATTGCTTATTTAACTTTTTTCCATTAAATAAGTTATATATATAAGTCGAGTGCCTACGTATATGTTAATAGAAATCGTTTTCTCCTGTACTAAATACATCCTAATGAGTTTCTGAAAATTCAATTTTTTTCAAATTATGCATGATGGGCTTGGCGGCCATCTTTCCATATTTCTAAGCACTCAAATTTCTAAAGTAAAAGCGTAATATGTTTGCAAAGTAATATGTTTATAAAAATTTCGAGCTTCAGATTCTAACTACGGGCAGATGAATTAGATAAGATTGATATTTTGATAAATTGATTTTTACTAGTTTGAAATTAATAATTACTCTAAAAAATAAATCATAAGATGAATCTTTAAGATAAGTCATCATTATCTTAAGACACAATTTTCAGAGCATACAAGTCTATAAATGAAACTTTTAAATATTTGTTTAAATAACAATTTTGAACTTCGGATTTTAACTACGGATTTGGGTGGTTAGAATTTTGTGAATAATATGCAAAGATGGCCGCCAAGCCCATCATGGATAATTTGAAAAAAATTGAATTTTCAGGAACTCATTAGGATGTATTTAGGACAGGAGAAAACGATTTCTATTAACATATACGTAGGCACTCGACTTATATATATGATAACTTATTTAATGGAAAAAAGTTAAATAAGCAATATAATAGCTTGGAAATTTGATATCACACCATTTTTTAGCCACAATTTTTTTTTTTTTTTACGCTTGGCCTTTTTTTACTTTTGAAAAGTTGTTTTTGTAGATATCATTTCTTTTTTTTTAAATATATTGAACATAATCTAAACATGAGAAATAATTTAAAAATACATTTTACTTTCAGTCATTGTTTAAAGGGTTAACTAGAAATACCAGTAGATTTTTCAATTAAATTAATTGCTCTTAAAAACAACATACTAAATGTGGCTTGTTATAATACTTGTTATCCTCCGTTAAAAAATATCATTGACTAATCCATTAAATGAATAAAAATGGAATATGTACATAGCGTGTCAGCGCTGCATTTGAAATCAAACGTGATATCACGCTCTTTTATTATTAGCACTAGCTGGCTTCGCCCGCTAGCGGGCCCCTAATTTACACCGGGGCCTCAATCCTTTTAAAACCTCGAATAAGATAAACCACGAACCTCCGACCTGGTTCCACGCTGCCTTCGGCACCGGATAATCCCTTAATTTGCACATCGAATTGTATAAACCTGTAAACAAACGAACTTCCGACACGGGTCCCCGCTGCCTTCGGCACCGTATAGCAGTCGTTCTGCGCACGCTCAAGTTCTATCTTCCACCACCAGGTAGCGCAATCTGTTCTATACGAACCTCGGGCACTGAAATCGTTAAGGCTATAGATGTCGAGTCGAATGAGCTATACCCCGTCGTGATCTAGCCCATATAACCAGAGATAAGAAAGTGCCCCCTGGTGGTGAAAAAACGAACTAAAATCGGAAAGCTCTATAGATGTCGAGTCGAATGAGCCATACCCCGTCGTGATCCGACAAATAGAAACAGAGATAGGAAAGCGCCCACTGGTGGTGAAAGATAATCGCGTTTGGGGGGCAAATTGGGGGGATGAACACCGGAGATGCATAATAAGATTAGGCGGTCACAGACTTTTCCAACGATGTATCACATGAGGGATATGTGCAAAATTCCGAAAGTACCCCCCCCCCACCTGCATAATTTGATTAAGCGTTCACAGACCTTTCAAACGATATATCACATGAGAGGTGTCGGCAAAATTTAGAAAAGTGCCCCCTTTGGGGGGGGGGTGAAAGCGGGAGGATGGACCCCGAAGATACATAATATGAATAAGCGGCCACAGGCCTTTCAAACAATATATCAAATGAGTAGTGTCGGGGGGGGGGCGCAAAATGTGGGGGTTTCACCTGTGGTGCATAACATGAATAAGTGGTCACAGCCCTTTGTAACGATATGTGACATGACGGATATCGTTAAAATTTAGAAAAGTGCCCCCCCCTTGTGTAGGCAAAACGCGCTCCGCCCCTCCCTATAATTTTTGACGCAGCTTTATTTTTAAAATTTATGATATGTGTTATAAAATATCAAAGTTTCAAACAGATAGCCTTATTATACTTCCTAATTTTGTTCACGCTCCTCCCCATCCTCTCCCCGAACTGTGACGCGCCATTCTTTTTTATAATTTTTTTATCATGTGTTATAAACCATCTTAAAGTTTAAAACAGATCGCATTGGAATTTAATATATTTGCTGAAATTACTATTATATGTAGAATAATATAGAAATAAACCCTCCTTTAGATTGTAATTGAGATATATGAACAATTTTTAGAATTTATGAAAGCTGATTTTTATTTATTTATTTATTTATCTATTTATTTATTTTTTGTTTATTTATTTATTTGCTTTTGCATTGCCCTGTGCATGTTTGGAATTTCTTAGCAATTTCTTAGATTTACATTATTTTATTCAATTAAACATTGTACTGTTACAATAAATTTAAATGGAAACTTCACTTCTAAAACAAAAATAATTTAACAACTGGATTTCATTAATTTATAGAAAAATGACGTGAAAGGTATTCCTGCGAACAAAATGCCTGTCCTTTACCGTGTTTTTTGAAATAAATGAATCACATTTAATTCATTTCAAAAATTTTGTTTACGTTTGGAAAGAAATTTTAAATGCCGATAACTCTTAATGTATACATTTTAGAAGGTACATCTTCCCTCAAAAACTAATTTATTTTTAAAGATCTTTCTGAAAACGTAAATTATATATTTAAAATGTTTTTATATTTTTTAAAGCATAAACACGACGTCTGATTATTTTATTTTGCAATATTATAACAATAGTGAAAAAAAAATGCAAAAAAAAAAAAAAAAATGAACACTACGGCCCTAAATTTAATAAAACTTTAACTGGTGTTGAATATATTAAAATGTATAGTGTGCGAATAGTATGTTCTAGTACAATGCTCTAGTAGTACGTTCTAGTAGTTAAAACATATTAGTTAATACAACTGTGATTGCATTGGCCTCATTGTAATTTGAAATGTTATGATTCCTTGTTCTAAAATGTAAATTTGTATTTATGATATATTAATGTCAGGTCGGGAAATTTTATGCATAAAAGAAACAATTTTATAATGCTTATTTTATGCCTTTTTTATTTCTTTTTAAAGTTTTTCTTTTTTTTATGAGAACGATTGAATGTAACGAAAAATATTTTTCTAAATGGCATTATATTAAGTTCCTTTCCTTGCAATCTATGTCTCATTTTTTAAAATTATAAAAAGTTTTTTGACATCAGATATCCAAGATTAGCGCAGTGTAGTTAAAGCACATACTAATAGCGTCGAAAGTGTCTATGAATATATTCTTTAAACGGCAAAAATAGATAATTTACAAATTTAAGAATTAATTATCAGCATACCAGTTAAAGAATTAGCAAACAATTAATCGTAAGAAATTTTCGAAAGAATTGTTTATTATATGTTATACTTTCTTTTTGATTAACTCAAACGTATGAATGTCAGCATGTTACAATTATATATAACATATTTAATTTTATATTTACTATCTTTAATTTCACCTTTCAATTTTAGGTAGATTTCGTAAGAAATACTTCCTATTACATCCTGCCCTATGTTGGAATTTCTGAAAAAAATTTGCAGTTCTATGCGGATCATGACTCCTAGAACCTAAAGCCACTCCAAGTGCAAAACGTTATCTAACTATATCACATTTTTATGGACAAGATAACTTCCATAATTCTGCACAAATATATTCCAAACTCATACATAAAATCTAGGACCATAAAATCTAGGTCAAGTTCGTTAATGGGCAAATCTGGCCAAAGGGGTGAAGTGGGGGAGGGGAGCGATGGGAGTAGCGTTTTTGGAAACAGAAAAACCCCATAACTTCTTAGTTATCATTCATATCGAATGAGTATAAAGTTATTATTACTTCTAGGAAAATGATCGAAAATTTATGTATGACAAATTTTGATATAATTCAAAATAGCTTCCAGGGGCGGCATAGGTGTTTAAGAAGAAAAAAATTCATACCTTCGTCAATTCACAAGATATCAAATCTGCTGAAATTTATTATTAATCGTCTTAATATTATCTACAACTTTTATATTGACAAGCTTTTTATTGGACCAACTCTTAACGCAAACATAAATAAATAAAAAATACTTGCCGGCTCCGCTTACAAACACAGGTAGATTTCGAAGTGACCGGTCCCAACTGAACCCAAAAAATATCATTTCTTTTGCAATTCCCAATAAACAGGCGCCCCACTGTCTGCATCTTCGAAATTTACCTTTGCCTGTAGGCCAAGTCATCATTTTTTTTTAATACTTAGATGCATTATATAAATCTTGTCAATGAATCAAATATGTTGTACACATTTTTAAACATATCTGTGTATGTCTCTACATATTTTATTTTCCTACGTAAAGTTTTTTTTATTATTATTATCATTTAACTAGGAACAAAAGCGAATTGCCTTAACTCAAGATTTATTTCAAAAGTGATTTACAAGAATTAAATCACAATATTTTAAGATTATCATGATAAAAATATATAATTACTAATTTAATAAAACCTAAGGTTCATTATTTACTTCATATGGATATATAGATTTTATCAACTATATTTTATACTCCTAAAAAAGATAAAAATATATGAAATCTCTGTTATGAATAGGGGCATGATGATATAATTGCATGAATGCGTGTGTGCCGGAGATACTATTTCTTGCACTTTAACTATAAATTGATATCTCTATTAATTAAATCATTCTTAGATAATATAACAGAAAGTGTAATGTGTAATATTTTTAGATTTACACTTAGGCATATATTTGCAAACTATAAGAAAAGTAATTAGATGAAATAAATATGCACTGTCTTAATGTTTTGTTCAAGAAATAATCTAATTGTAAGCTATAAAAAACATTTCGCTCATGCCATAATTCTTTTAAAATAATTTTATTAAAGAAACACATGTCTTCCAACACAGAAAACGATTTATAAAATCTTTAGTTTGTAATGGTATATTTCGTGAAATATATTTTCTCTTTTTTGAACTGATTTTCTTGTTTGTTTACTATTTAAAAGCCACATTATCCGTTATTAAATATTTTTCTAAATAATCCAATTATCATCAGTACTTAGAACAGCTAAACACATTTTCTAATATCTGATCAGTTGTAAATTCAGGAGGTGTCAGGGGGGAGTGGGACATTCCCGCCCAGATCATCGAAATTTCGAATATTTGGAATCACCTTGTGGAGTATTTGAAATTTTATGGGAATAAATGATTTAGTAGTTTATTTTGCTTCTTGTAAATCAAACCTCCCCCGTGCTCTCGGAATTTCCGAAAAAATTCTGAATTAAACACTGAATTTGAATAATTAGATTGTGTTTAAATAACTTAATATTAAAATAAGGTGTGAATGTCCTCTCTTGCATTTGATCAGAATTAATTAAATTAATGCAATTCTCTCATTAATGTTACAAAAATTCCTCTTAAGTAGTTCTAGAAAATCCACCAATCAAACATTGTTGAGGAAGAAGTAGACGGCCTTGATTATTTTGCTTTGCAAAAGACATTCTTCAATTTTTTATAACCCTCCTTTAGATTGTAATTGAGATATATGAACAATTTTTAGAATTTATGAAAGCTGATTTTTATTTATTTAATTATTTATCTATTTATTTATTTTTTGTTTATTTATTTATTTGTTTTTGCATTGCCCTGTGCATGTTTGGAATTTCTTAGCAATTTCTTAGATTTACATTATTTTATTCAATTAAACATTGTACTGTTACAATAAATTTAAATGGAAACTTCACTTCTAAAACAAAAATAATTTAACAACTGGATTTCATTAATTTATAGAAAAATGACGTGAAAGGTATTCCTGCGAACAAAATGCCTGTCCTTTACCGTGTTTTTTGAAATAAATGAATCACATTTAATTCATTTCAAAAATTTTGTTTACGTTTGGAAAGAAATTTTAAATGCCGATAACTCTTAATGTATACATTTTAGAAGGTACATCTTCCCTCAAAAACTAATTTATTTTTAAAGATCTTTCAAAAACGTATATTATATTTAAAATATTTTTTAAAGCATAAACACTACGTCTTATTACTTTATTTTACAATATTTTAAGAACACGCATTTTATCAGACAATTAAATGCACTAAACAAACACGAGTGAAAAATTGACCTGGGCCAGGACTCGAACCTGGGACCTTACGTATACCATGCCGACGCTCTGCGACTGAGCCACCTAGATCGATACGCTTGACGGGAATTTCTCATACTTATTCATGTTGGAAACAGTCATCTGCCACAGTTTGCAGTCATATTTAATTGTTTGATAAAATGTGTGTTCTTCTAATTATGAAGTTTTATTTTTTTTTTAAATATCTTCAGAAGAAAATGGCTGACTTGCAGATGAAATTTGATGTTGTTATAACGTGTAACTGATTTGTGCTATTATAATACAGACTAGCCGCCACTGGCGACCAGTTTGGTCTCCCTTAAATGTATGTTAAGCACTGTAACACGTTACTTTTATTCATAATTTATTTTTTTTTCCGTAATCCTTCGCCAAACCGGAAGATTCTAATAGACAAATCAAAAACTTTTTCGATCATGGTAGCATTTCGCATATTTTTTGTTGTTATGTATTTCATCTTTCTTGACAAAAACCGCTTAACCAACTTAAACATTTATGCTTCATATCCGTTTGCTTATCAGTTGCAATATGCTTGCTAATGAGGAGATTCTTAAACATATTAAGTAGTTTTCCGTAATTGGATCCATTGCCAAGTGGCTTATTTTAGTTAATACGATTTGGTGCAATGAAGTCTATTTTGTGAAAGTCTTTAATGATATCCACAATTTACACTGAACCATATTGTTGCCAATATTTTTTTGTTTGTTTGTTCGTTTCTCGCTAACTTTGGCTGTAGACTTGATTACGGGAGAAGATCTATCAAGAATAAAATCTATCATTATTCTCATTTAAAACGTCTTGAATAATGTGACATAATCGGAGTGCATATACCGGAGTGCATTATAACACGTAATTTTCGAGTATGGTTTGGTGAAACATTGAACTTTTGGAAGCCAGTTTTGATAATCACGTAAATATGTCACACCAACATTACCGCCTATAATTCTAATTACAGCAACCCGTTTTTTCTCTCTATATTGCAACTCTATAGTTAATATAGTGCCCCGGTGCGCCTACGACAGCTGTTCCATCAGAACATTTGATTTCAAAATAAAAGTATCGTTTCTAATTTGCACACGCGAAAAATAAAAGCTGGTATTGGCGATTTTAAAAATTCTATTGGCGAGATTTGCGCCCAAATAACACAAAAGTACTTAATGATGTTATGTATTTTGTAAATGTATATTAAATTACTGTTTTGAAAGCGATTGGTCATTAATAATGGTAAATATGATTGGTGATTAACAATCATTTTCGGTGGTCTCTCTTCCTTTCACGTATAATACATAAATACCAAATTAACTGACAATTTGTTTCGAAATTCGATTCATTAAATATCATTACATGAGTTGTATTTGTTTACATTCAGCTTACATCAAGAAAAGATAAAGAATGAAGTTGAGTTGTATAGCACATAATTATGGTAAAATTTGATTGTGTCACTGGTACGAATTATTTTTTTGACACCAGGCAGCGCTCCAAAAAATCTTTGATGGAAAACTAACTTTACGAACGATTATCTCCATGGTTTAATGGTTTAATATTTTAAACCTTCACGACGTATGAATCTTTTTTTTTGTTTACTTTCATGGATAGAGAATTTGAACTGCGAAGCTAATTTCAACTGAAGTTATTGCAGAATATATACCTAATTGAACGTAAGTCATCTCTCAAATATTAATTTATTTTGAATGATCTTTCTAAAAATGTCACATTTATGAAGTTTTATTCGAAAAAATAATTTTTAATAAAAATGGCCGCCTGGCATATGAAAAAGTGAAACTGACATTCCGGAACTGTTGATGACAGTCACATGACTTACGGTTTTATTATAGAGATGGTACATGGTCGTTGGCATGTTTTATCTCTGTTTTGGCATAATTTTTTAATCGCCAAGTTAATTAACAGTTTTTTGCTAATTAAGGATAGAACATAATATTTTTTTACACTGAATTTTATAAAAGCACATAGATTACGTAATTACTTGTCCAAAAATGCAATACTTTTTTTATTCTGCCGAATATTAAGGTCTGTAGGTTGTTTGAAAAAAAAAGTTTGACGAAGAAAAAAGTGATCATTTTAAGTAACTCGACGTTTTTTTAAAAAATCTATATCTCTGTTTATAAATCACTTATGAAGATGAGTTTGGTTTTAAATTGAAGAAATTCTTCATTAGATTCTTCTAGTTTTCGTTTTTTTTTCTGCGACGCTTGGTTTATTTGTTATCTGATATTTTAATCTGGCATGTTTTGTCGATTTAACATTGCGAAGTTGATTTCTGTAAATAAGCAGTAGCGGTCTAGTTCAGTTCTTGGCGTTGTTTGTGTGGCGTTTTTTTTTTTTAAGCTGGGCTTGGCAGAGCGACCGCCCTGCTTGATTAAACTTTAAAAAAATAAACTAGCTAGCAATTGTTAAAATTTCTATAACAATTTACGTGTTTACAAACAGAATATTTTATCAACTTATTGTGTAGCGATTAATTTGGAATATATATCATTTTCTGTCAAAAAAGATGTTAAAATCAACCTCTATCCTTCATATGAAAAATTAATTTTCTACCAAATGTAAAAGCTTATTATTATACCTTTTTGTCGATTGTCAGCTGCATTATTTTAGTGACAAAATTTATCACAGTATATAGTACATTTGATGGCGAATACGACAACAATCTTTATCACGTTTTCTCTCATATGTCATTTGAAGCAAATGGCATATGATAGGTTTAGCAGTGATGCTTAAATGATGAAGTGGAAGAAAAGCAGATTTTTATTCTTATATGTTTCATGACATATGTTGTGTTAACTTTTATTCAAAAGGCGTAAAGATAAGAATAACATTTCCCTACTTTGAAGATAGATTTTGTTTAGCATAATTTTCTGCATACATGAAAGACTTTTATTCAGAATGTGTTCCATAAACACTGGAAAAAAATAACAAAATTGTTTTACAGACATGGAAAAAAATATAAGGACACATTGAAAAATGTGTAATATATATTAAAGAAATCATAAACTGAAAACAAAATCAAACACAATTTACTACTCGTAATTAGGAAACATTAGGAACCTATTACTACGAAATTTAATTACAATAAAATTTATAAATCACATATTAATAGATATATATGACATAAAACATGGAACAATTTATAAGGACATAATGAAATATGTCTGAAAATAAAGTAATATTCTACAAAATCAACTTTTTTTTTCAATGATACTTATTAATCCTGCAGTCATTGACTCAGAAAGTTCAGTTAAAGTTTGTTTAGAAATGTTTTTCCATGCTAATTCGATGGATGATGTAAAATCGTCTGTGTCTGCATATTGTGTGCCATGGTTATATACTTCTCCAGCTAAAATGCCCCACATATTCTTTATGGGTTTCAAATCAGGGCTTCTTGGAGGCCAATCCAAAAGTTGGACAGAATTGGCCACGAACCATGAACTTGATGCTAGAGACACATAGCAACTTGTATTGTCTTGTTGAAACAAATAATCACTACCTGTGATAAGGAGTGCTTCATGCAATAATGTTTCAGCTAGCATATCCACATATGATTCTGAACTCATGCGACCACGAATGGACACGATTGGTGTTGTTCCATTGGCGGAAAAACCTGTCCACACCATCACAGAACATCCTCCCAATTAGCATTTGGAAAAGAATTGTTTTTATTTTCACAAGTCATACCAATAATTGTGCAAACCATCTGGTCCGTCCAAATTCATTTTTTTCGTCCGAAAATACCACATCTTTCCTGTCAAATCCAAAATTTCTTTTCAAATTTCAATCTAATCTTCTTATGTAGTTTTTTAAATACTGGACGTGATCATAGTTTCGCATATCTAACTTTGGGATTATTTTGCAGAACATTCGGCTAGTGCATGGTAGATTCATTTCCTTTTTAATTTCAGTAGAACTATGTTTTTGTAAGCAAGTTCGACGCACAATTCCACGTTTTAGGCGCATAGTCAAAGAAACAGGCCTACCTTTATGCTTCTTCTTGCCACAATTTTTTGGATTCTTCAAAAAATTATAAATTACTGTTTTAGATCTCTTTAGATTCATTGCAATTTCGCGTCCACCCATTTCGCATTTTCTGTAAGCAATAATTTTTCCCTTTTATTCTACTTTAAACAAACCTATGATATTACCAAATAAGCAAAATTTTGTTTGCGATTTCAAAAGAAATGCGCGTCCTTATAATTTTTTCAGAGTAGCAAGCTATTAAAAACTTTTAAATTCATGCCTTTTAATGATTTCCCAAACTTTCAACTTAAAGTTTGTTTGAAAATGCTCCATTCCAAGCCTGTTTATCATACAAATATTTACATAATTTTCTAGCCTAGCGGCTCCTACATTTAGCGATTTTTCGCTTGTCCTTATAATTTTTTCCATGGCAATAATAATTAATAAGTTACAATTGTAATAAGGCAAAGGAAATATAAATAATTTTAAACGGAAGGGATGCAATTCTCATTTGATATGTTATTACGCAATACACTTTTATATTAATAAATAATATATATACTTCAAGCATTTTTTTAAAATACGTCAATGTCTATTTTGTATTTGTTCAGTTAATTTTCAAAGCGACATATAAAGCAATTGAATTATCTACTAAAATTCGCTAAAAAAATTGGGGATATTCAATATATGTGTGTAAATCCTTTTATGATGATATTTTAGACAATCGTAAATGCATATTTTAGGATATCTGAGGATTTATCATATATCAAATAATGTTTACTCTTGAAACTATTGTTATAAATAGATATTACATGTTACCATTCAGGACATGAGAACAACATATTAAGTATGTTTAAAAGATGAATTGTGTTTTTGTTTATTAAAGTAAAATTTCAGTAAACAGGGTTGTCCTGGTTCCTTGAAGACTATAATTTATGCCAATTTTTTCTAACATTAATATTCGACTTATTGAGAGACACTGAGAAACATTGTTACATAAAGGATGATACTAGAGAATATTGGTATTTCAAGTTAAGTAAGAGTGGGAAACTTATTCAATATTTAAAATTCAATTATAATATTTTAAGCCATAATTTATTTTGAAAATATACTTTTTTTGTGCAGTACATGTTTAGTTTGTACCAGAATTAGGTACATTTTAACCTGAAAATGAAATCCATGCATTTGAAAACAAAAGTGAGTTAAATTACTATTATTTCTTCAATAATTAAATGATACAATCATTTAAAAATGATAATTTATGTATAAATCTATACTAATATTATAAAGGAGTAAAGATTGTTTGTTTGTTTGTTTGTAGGGGGTAATCTATGGAACTATCGAACCGATTTCAAAAGTGATGGTGGCAAATTGATGGTGACAACCCCTGCTCCAACATAGGCTATATTTTATGTCGGTGCCACTAACCCCAGGGGGTGCAGGAGCAAAAAACGTTCTAAAATTGCCATTTTTTAGCTATCAGACTGGCTGTCAAGCCCTGAGATTTTGCCAGCCGGTTCTGTATGTATGTATGTACGTACGTAATGCGATAACTCTTCATAGAAATATCCGTTTTCCTTCAAATTTTGTTTATAGGTTCACTGTGTTAAGGCGCTACCCTGATTAATTTTCGGGATTGATTGGTTAAGTATAAAGGGGGGGAACAAGGGCTAATCCCCCCCCCTTAATTTATATAAATGGGTTTTTCATGCAGAATTGTTCCGTTTTCCTTCAAATTTTGTTAATAGGTTCACTGAGTTACATCGCTTCCCTGATTAATTTTCAGGATTGATTAGTTAAGTATAAAGGGGGGGATCGGGGGGCTAATCCCCCCCTTAATTTATATAAATGGGTTTTTCATGCAGAATTATTCCGTTTTCCTTCAAATTTTGTTTATAGGTTCACTGTGTTAAAGCGCTTCCCTGATTAGTTTTCGGTATTGATTAGTTAAGTATAAAGGGGGGGGGGACGGGGCTAATCCCCCCCTTATTTTATATAAATGGGTTTTTCATGTAGAATTATTCCGTTTTCATTCAAATTTTGTTTATAGGTTCACTGTGTTAAGGCGTTTCCCTGACTAGTTTTCGGGATTGATTGGTTAAGTATGAAGGAGGGAACGGGTGGCATATCCCCCCTTATTTTATATAAATGGGTTTTTCATGCAGAATTATTCCGTTTTCCTTCGAATTTTGTTTATAGGTTCACTGTGTTAAGGCGCTTCCCTAATTAGTTTTTGGGATTGATTGGTTAAGTATAAAGGAGGGGAACGGGGGGATAATCCCGACTTAATTTATATAAATGTGTTTTTCATGCAGAATTATCCCATTTTCTTCAAATTTTGTTTATAGGTTCACTGTGTTAAGGCGCTTCCCTAATTAGTTTTCGGGATTGATTGGTTAAGTATAAAGGAGGGAACGGGGGGCATATCCCCCCGTATTTTATATAAATGGGTTTTTCATGCAGAATTATCCCATTTCCTTCAAATTTTATTTATAGGTTCATTGGGTTAAGACGCTTCCCTGATTAGTTTTCGGGATTGATTGGTTAAGTATAAAGGGGGGAACGAAGGGCTAATCCCCCCTTATTTTATATAAATGACTTTTTCATGCAGAATTATTCCGTTTTCATCCAAATTTTGTTTATAGGTTCACTGTGTTAAGGCACTTCCCTGATTAGTTTTCGGGATTGATTGGTTAAGTATAAAGGGGGGAAACGGGGGGGCTAATCCCCCCCCCTTAATTTATATAAATGGGTTTTTCATGCAGAATTATCCCATTTGCTTCAAAATTTGTTTATAGGTTCATTGGGTTAAGACGCTTCCCTCATTAGTTTTCGGGATTGATTGGTTAAGTATAAAGGGGGGGGGGAACTTAGGGGGGCTAATTCCGCCTTAATTTATATAAATGGGTTTTTCATGCAGAATTATCCAATTTTCTTCAAATTTTGTATATTTATTCATTGTAATTAGAGATTTACCTGATTAGTTTAAGGTGTTCATTAGTTAACTATGAGGGGAGTAACGGGGGGATGACCCCCCTTAATATATTATATATTTCTTTATTTTTCGATGGGCTTATTTCAAATTCTTTGAAATAAGAGTATAATATACAATTAGTGTGAATAGCCTGTGAACTCAATGCCCTCAGTTTAACTGGGCAGTTTTATTTTTATTTTTTATACTGAAGGAGCTAGAAATTTGAAATTTGTCATTGTAGTTACTTATAAGATGTAAATGCTCTCTAAGAACAAAATAAAAAAGAAATTGAAATTTGAAAGGGTGAAATGAGCAAAAAGCGTTCTAAAAACAGTCTAAATTACAATTTCTATGAAATCTCTGGAACTACAGAACCGATTTCAAAAGCAATGGTGGCAAATTGATGGGGACAATCCCTACTCCAACATAGGCTATATTTTATGTCGGTTCCACTTACATCAGTGTGGTGCAGGATCGAAAATGTACGAAAATTGCGACTTTTTTATACTGAAGGGGCAAGAAATTTGAAATTTAGCATTGTAGTTAAGATATGATAAGATGTAAGTGCTCTCTAAGAATAAATTTTTAAAAAAAATCGAAATTTAAATGGGTGAAATGAGCGAAAAGCGTTCTGAAGTCATTCTAAATTACAATTTCTATGGAATCTCTGGAACCACGGAACCGATTTCAAAAGTGATGGCGGCAAATTGGTGGTGACAATCCCTCCTCCAACAGCCTCTTTAATAAAAAACTATGCGTTGCTGACGACTGGGTTTTTCGCTAATTGTTGCAACAGATTAATCTCGGAAAATGAAACATTTGAAGTTACTGAAAAAAATGATAGCTCAAAAAGTATTTGTCAGAAAATTGTTAGACAAACTGCGTTTGAAAGGTAAAAAATTGTATTTTTCTTGATATAAATTTCAAATCTAATGATTATGCCGTTTTTCAAATATTGAATTTCAAAAATTACTAAATTTTCCAATGGAGTACCATAGCGAAACCTTCATGCGTAAAAAGATAATTATAAGGGCGACGTGTCCTGACGTGTATATTGGCTATAGCACGAGTCACAAATTATAGTAGCCTTATTATTCTGTTAAAATATAAAAGTTATTTATGAAATGTCAATATTTTGTTTGATTAAAGGTTCGTTAAAAGAAATTGACCAGCGTAGCGGGCGTAGCTTGCTAGTATACAATAAAAATAGTATTATAATAAATGGGGAAAAAAATATTAAAAGATTTTTGAAAAGTTAATAATATGTTGAAACTGTTAAAAGTTAATGTATTGCACTGTTGATTTTTGAAAATGTGGTGATAGAAATTAAAATAAAATGTGTCGATAATTACTTTGCCAAAATCAATTAAAGAAAGTAAAGAAAAAAAAACGAATTACTTTATTTCATAAAAAAATAAGTACTGCCACAGAAATAAGCACTAACGACTTAAATAGTTATTTTCTAACACAGTTTTCTGAATTTAAAAATAAATAAAAAACAAGATATCATAGTGAGATTTTCAAACAATGTATATTTAGAAGGAGAGGTTCTTTTACCAGAGCTTGATTTTTCGGACATTTTTCGGATTGTTTTCTGATTAAATGATGCACATAAAAAATGTTTTTCGCACTGAGTTTACTATACTTGTGCCGAACTGTCTGAATATTTTCATACAAAGATTTTATATACTTTCATTAATTGCTAAAATTTGCTAAATATAAACAGTAACATACAAACAGTAAAAAACTTTTAATAAACTGTCTGCGTATTTCAGCTTCGCCGAAGCCTTTATAAAATAATAATAATAATAATAATAATAATAATATTCTATACTTGCGCGATATATAATGCAATGATTTGCAATACATTCATTTACTTTTCTGACGTTCTCTCTTATATTACTAACGTCATTCTATTTTTTTTTACTTTCATTCTATCTTTCCATGCCCGTGACCACAGAATAACTCAGCCCATAATCTTGATAAATTAAATGATGACGTATCGTTACATATCGAATTTATATAAGTTGAAATCTCTATGGCTTCTGTTATAATGAATATATAGCATAGATTGGAGTGGAAAATTATTTTGTTTTCCTTATAATTTATTTTTTTGGTTTCGTTGTGATATTATCTTGAAAGGAAAAGCCCGAAAATTTTTGAGAGGTATAAAGTTTTTATTTATTTATTTGGCAAATTAAATTTGTTTTCAGACTTCATATTATACACAATACCAAGATAATTGTATAATATTCATCTGAAATTAAAAATCTACAAAGACATAAGAATACTCTTTTTCAGAACATTTCATAAATATAAATTACAAGCGCTGTACCGAAAAAAATCAAATTCAGCATAATATTTTTATTAACAGACATACAGTGTTCAAATACTTAATAATTTTAGAGCAATTCTTTCTCAATACGGACTACTCAAAATACAGGGTGATTTTTTTTTAAAGTTGTGAAAGTAAAACACTATAGTAAAAGAACCACTGATCCAAATGACCTGAAATTTCACCAGTACACTCTCAGAAAAAACTGTAAATTTATGAGCGTTTGCCCTTCAATTTTCACGGGCAACAGCCTTATTTGATGAAAGACGGTCTGATCCCCTAAATAAGCGGCCTTATCCTTTAGATACTTTAAAAATTAAGAGCAATCCACATATTCTTACAGTTCTAGCCCATATGTTAGGAAAAATATGGTACGACCCCATACATTGTCCTCCGCTAGGGTGTAACCCTTCATTTTACTCGTGTTTCGAAAATTTTACCCGCCAAAAAAAGCGATTCTGTGATGATTATCCAACGTGCTACGTGCTACGTGCTACGGAGCAGTAAGTAAAGTGTTATTTTGTTTTAAACTGCATTATATCCTGTGCATTATAATGCTGTATTACTTTGCCCCGTAAAATTACGGGCTGCACAAAATGATGAGCATAGATTGTTTTTTTTACGGGGTATGACTGGAATCTCTGCTGCCGGCCTCTGCCCGTAATTTTACTGCAAATTTTTTACAGTGTATGCTCCCAAAGCAATGGGTATTTTTTAGGCATGGTTAAAAAAAACTTAAAATCGCATCGACAAATGGCGCTGTAAGGTAGCAGAAACAAAGATTATCGTCTGTGGGAGGAAAACAATGGACGGTACTTTGAGAAACCATCTTCCGTAGGCCCTCTGTCGTCATTGGACCTTTTCTTAATTTCTTAAGTGTCCTAAATCTCCTAAGAGCAGTTGCTGCGCTGTCATTATTCTGATAATACAGTTTCACTAACAACGCACGGTCCGTCAATGGCGCAATCATCGCGAGAATTTTCGTAGAATAATGAACATGAGGTGTTCGTACTTCACGTTTTTATCGCCAATGTGCGTGTGCCGGGCGCAAGTTCGACTCCCGACTTTACTGCATGTACAGCGCCATCTGTCGGTGCAATTTTAAGTTTTTTTAACCGCGTCAAAAAATCCCCATTGCTTTGGGAGCATACTGGTGAAATTTTACGTCATTTGGATCGGTGGTTCTTTTGTTATAGGGTTTTATTTTCACAACTTAAAAAAAAATCCCCCTGTAGTTTGTATGACAAGCGAAGCATTTTTGCAGTCCTTGAACCAATTTACCATATTCTCACATTCAAATCAGGTTTTAAATGCCGAGGTACCCACTTTGCACATAAATTTTGAAAGCCTACATCTTTTACAATTTTCTTTATGTCATTCTGGTTACAGCCCATTTGTGAAGCAAGCCCATTTTTACACGTATTTCCGCGTCTGTTGGAATTAATTAATTCACTGCTGACGATTTGGGTGCAGTTGGTGGTCAGTCAGAAATTAGTTTTTCTTCAACGCTTGTTTCTCCTCCTTTAAATGTCCTCACCTAAATTTGTACACTGTTCTTGTCAATAGTTAGCATATTTGTAAGCCTTCACTAGCCTCCTTTTGATGTCTGTCAATATGCATCATTTCTTTCTGGAAAACTTCTTTGAAAGCCTTATGCTTCTGCTTGGATACAATTAATTACCTAATTGAAAAATAAGGATTTTTATAGGAAAGGCGTTTCCCTACAAATATGCAGAATTTAAAAGACGTAATTCAAGTAATAAAAAATTATGTCAACATTTGAATTAATTTTTTATAACTATCGTGATTTATTAAAATACTAGCTGGCTTCGCCCGCCAGCGGGCCCCTAATTTACATCGGTGAGCCACACCCCGTCGTTATCCGGGCCATAGAAACATAGATAAGAAAACGCCCCCTGGTGGTGAAAAGCGAAATAAAACCGATAAGGTCTAGTATCCTCTATCGATGTCGAGTCGATTGAGCCAAACCGTGTCGTGATGTGACCCATAGAACCCGAGTTGGCTGAAAAATGCTTTAATTACACCTTCCACCACCAGGTGGCGCAATCTGTTCTATACAAACCTCGGGCACTGAAACCGTTAAAGCTATCGATGTCGAGTCGAATAAGCCATACCCCGTCGTGATCCGGCCCATAGAAACAGAGTTAGGAAAGCGCCCCTAGTGGTGAAATGCGGAACTAAAGTCGATAATCTTTGGTATCCTCTATCGATGTCGAGTCGATTGAGCCAAACCGCGTCGTGATGTGACCCATAGAACCCAAGTTGGCTGAAAAATCCTTTAATTACACCTTCAACCGCCAGGGGGCGCAATCTGTTCTATACGAACCTCGGGCACTGAAACCGTTAAAACTATCGATGTCGAGTCGAATAAGCCATACCCCGTCGTGATCCGGCCCATAGAAACAGAGTTCGGAAAGCGCCCCTAGTGGTGAAATGCGGAACTAAAGTCGATAATCTCTACTAATCTCTATCGGTGTCGAGTCGAATGAGCTATACCCCGTCGTGATGGGACCCATACGAAGGGAGATATTTTCAAAAGAAATAGCAAATTCCTTAGCTTTTTTTTCCCCCTATGCAAAAATGACAATTATTTAAAAAATATTAAAACTTTTAAAAATAAATGTTCTTTTGTTGACTCTCTAGTTTATTTGACTGCGATCGAACATGAAGTTGACTCTTAGATATCGTATAATCTCTGATCCATCGAAGAGAAATATTGTACAGTAAGTTAGTCAGGTATTGTATAGCAAGTATTTGCAGTGCAATTGGCTGTTTCAGAATACAAATATCCTAGTAGAATAGAATTTTAACTATGAAAATATAATTATTTCTCAAAATAAATCATATATTCGGAAAGCCCATTCAATTCTGTACGCAAAATGAACAACGATTTTTGATTTAAGATCGTTAATAAATAAGATAATTACGGCGAAAGCAAAGTCACTTATTACAGTTTGATTAAACTGTGCTTGCGCCGAAAAACGCTCATTTCTAGAAACGGGTTTCACAAAAGAGTTTTTTTTAATTGATAATAATCGAATTTTTTAAAGTCGAAGGCATCTTTCTATAGATGAATGTATGCACTTTTAGCTTCTTCTCTCGGAATTTGTGTACTTCGATAAAAAAGTCCTGCGGCGGGGGGGTTTACATTGGCAAATTACAGGAAATCGTGAAAGTGAGGTACGGGAACGACCAGTTTCTAAAGGGTTAATGTACATATTTTTTAAAACTGAAATATATGTTTCGAAGAATGAGAACGTGGCTATGATCTGGTGTATTTTATTTGTCTCTATTCACATTTTCCGAGTCGATGCGGATTTTTAAACATGTGCCGAAAAACGAAAATTCTTGCGAGTGAGTTTCGGAAACCATTTTTTTAGAAGGGTTAAAAAACGAATTTTTTGAAACTGATACCTGATTTTAAAGGGAAAGAGAACGTAGATTAGGCTCGGTATTTTTATTTTTTCGTATCTTGTTTAGAAGCCCAGAATTGAATTATTAAAGATTGCAGAAACCGCTGAAAAACCGAAAGAGACTTACGGAAAAAGACGTTTTCGAAAGGGTTAACTGAAATATTTTTTAAAACTAAAGGTTTTACAGTAATCTCGAAAGGAGGTAAATGTACTTGGGTGTATTTGTTTTTTTTTTTTGTTGTTGTTCTTTCAGACAGCCGATGCATCGCAGAAAATCGGAGAGAATCGGAATTTGCAAAAGTGAGTCTGCGCGCGAATTTTTTTCGAAGGGTTAATATTTCTATTTTTCAAAAACGATCGCAGATTTCGAAAGGATAAAGAATGTTTATCTCGTCTGGTATTTTTAGTTTTCATTGACTCGTTTGGAACCGCCGCAGCGAATTTTTCAAAATAGTCAAAATTGCCAAAATCGCGAAACGGTGTACGGAAAATATACGTTTTCTAAGGGTTATCTGACGTATTTTTTTTAATGAAAGGTGGCATTGGAGAGGACAAAGACCGATCTTTAATTTGGGAAAATCCGTTTATCCGAATCTTTCTTAGTCCGGCGGATGCAAGGCTCAGACGAAGGGAGAAAATCAAAAACACGAATTCGATGCTTTTTGATTATTTTGTTTGAGAGGGTTAATATCGAAATTTTTTCGAACCGACCGGATCGTTAGAGACGTAAAAATACGTTCTTTGAGAATATGTTGACGGTTTTTTCGTATTTCAGTCAGTTCGCCGTCGGCGAGTTTAGACAGTGGTAAAACGAAACGGGCAGAAGCGATCTTTCCTTCTTCTTTTTGCGGAAGATGAGGATTGAGCTCTTCTGGGCATGCGCGGAGGACTTCCCACATAGGTTTCTTTTGAAGCAATTAAAACAGTTTTGTTCTTTAATAACTCCCTTAATTAAGGGCCGATTTTTTCGAAACTGCAATTCCTGAAGGCCCGGATTTTTCTGAATTTTTTGACACCAAAAGCGCTTCGCTACTCGCTACGCTCGCAGAATTTATCCGGGTACAGATACACAGACAGACAGACAGACACACAGACGTATACGAACATTAATAATAATGATTGCTATTCTTCTTAATACAACATTTTCTTTTACATGCTTTACTCTTTCCTAATATAAATGATAAGAACTTAATATACATTTAACGAAATTAAACAGCATATTCCTAGCGCCTTTACATTTGCCCGACCCCTAAAATTAAAGACGAGCTATAAATATCCAATTAGTTATGGTAGATCTAAAAAAGCATAATGAAACTGGTGTGTTTCCTGCAGCCTTCGAATCTTAACGTGAATATGCTTCATTTTATGTTACTTTAGAAATGTATTATTTTAGTAAATAGAAAAATAATCATTTAAGAATTAAGACAAACAGCTAAAATGTTGTAATAGGATATGCAAATCCTAAGTAAATAACCACACATCTATTAAATGTAAAGAGTGATACTTAGTGGCAATTCTTAAGTGTGATGTCCTAGTAGGAAATCAATGAAGGAAACGAAAAAATAATCCACTGCTGACGATTTGGGAAAATTTTTTACATAACTATATAAAATGTAAATAATAATGCCATCATTGGCACTTTCTATGTTGTAAGAAAATTATATGCTGCTAAAATGTTTGTTCTCACGATTTCTTTTATAATCATAAATTCAGGTATTACACATATTTAGAAAACGCTATTAGAGACTGTTAAGAATACATAAATGCTATTCATCAAATTAACTTTGAGAATACATTTTAGAAAATTTAGTGTTAACTATTGAAAACAGATAATAAATAATATGACTCATATCAAGATTTTTATCGATACCTTATCGATACCTATCGATTAATATATTTTAAAAGAAATACTGTTTTGCAAAATCCATGAATTTTCTTAGACTTTTTATAAAACTTTCAAACAAAGAATATAACTATAGGTATATGGATATTTTATGCTATAAATAAAAAGTATGTATCACTTCTTCTTAAAATTTTTCTATATCGATATATGAACATATTTTCAATGGTATATTTTCAGTTTATAGCTCAAAAGAAGTCATGTAGGATTCCATAAAAGTAAAATTATAAAAACTTTTCAAATGATGCAAGAAGAAACTTAACACATAACTCCAATACAACTTTAGAAGATATACTGCTCATGAATGTTTCTAAACTATAATCTCTCAATGGCTGAAACGTGAGGATCATGCAGAAACTATTGATAGAATCGGTTTGATGAAAACTATCTTAGTGGCTTTAATAAATTTCGAAGAATTTAGAGATTTCAAGTAATTTAGATCATATACAGTATGTGTTTTTCATGGATATCTTCCAAATACTTTGGTCCGAAAAAATTTAAAGCAAATTTTTTTTTTCGAAATTGAAACGTTTTTAGATAATTTATTTTGTATGATTATGTAATCTTCTATTTTAACAGAATCTACAAAAATTATGTATTGATAAACGATTTATGTCAACTTGAAGCCATATATGAACAAAAATGAAATTTATTAAATACCTACTATTAGCTCACACTCTCTCTATATATATCTTGTTCAAATTTTCAATCGTTAATAAAATATTTTCTATTCATCCACTCAAGTTCAAATAATTTTTTTTAAACTTGTAGTGGATGACTCTTTATGTGAATACAGTTTTTTCAAATATTACTTCATTAGTTAAATTGAATTAATTAATTTTAGTTTTAAATGGGAGAAAAAAATTCCTCCCATTGTTTTCATAAATGAAATGAAAGATTTATCACAAATGAGTAATGCCACAGAAATATTAATAACGCAACGATGATTATAAAATAATGTTCAATAAAGATAACGTAAGACATTAATGCTGCACGGGTTTATTTTATATATTTATGATTAAAAAGTAGGAATTGGCTTATTTTTTTTATATTACTTGTTTAATGTATCAAAACAATGAACAATACTTTGATATGGTTATTCAATGTAATTATATTTCTTATAATGCTACTGCCGCGTTTCAATTAAGTATTTTACTAGATGTTGGTTCTAAACACCGATTTTGTTTCACCCCATGTTACAGAGAAGAAAATAATAAGAGATGAAAAGAATCGCAGAGTAACACAGTATATATATTTTTTCACTCCTGTTTACCAAATGGCGGGAACATGAAAACTCATCCCAATCTTGATGACAACTACATCTTCATAAAATGTATTTATCTTCAATTTTGAGTTTTTTTACAGTTCACTGTGAGCACCAGGCCTCGAAGCATCATCCGCAGTTAGATTGAAATTACAAGTTTTTCTAAAGAACATTTCAGTATGTTTTTGTTTTCTTTCGAATCAATTTTTAAAAAATTTCGACTTTTCTATGTAAATAAAGAAACCTCAGCTCAAACACGGTTATCTCGGTAAAAGTTTTATAGTCACAATTTATAGCATTATCACATTCACACAAATATGATAATAATAATAACAGGATAGTTTAAGAATTCTGTAACAAAAAATAAAGTAGATGATTGCTAGAATACAGCTTTTTGTTTAAACACGCTTTGTTCTAATATCTGTTGTACCATATTCGTATTTGTCAATTAACACAATTAGTTCAGCGATTCGATTTTGTAATCAAATCGTCAGTACCGATTACAAAGAAACACATTTTATTTTCCGAATCACTAATCATGTGATATTTAAAAAACACTGATTCTCTTACTGGCCATTCCTAGGGATAAATTATATATTTTCTTGTAAAAGAACCGAATGATGAATAGTGGAAGCAAACTTCTACTTTACTTTTTTACACACAATTCTGCAATAGTACCATTATTGAGGCGTGTAAAAAATAAATCATGTATTCTGTTGATATCGCATTAGTATAAATTGTGACTATGCATAAATGAACATTTTGAATGTTATTGGGTGAAGTTTACTTATACGAGTTGTAATTTTCCAACTGGACGAAAAATGTCCGGGCCAGGATACGAATCTGGAAACTCTTGGCTGAAGCTGCCACGATGTACCAACTGAGCTATCCCGGTCGAATCTGGAAGAATCTGGTCGAATCCTGGCCCGGACATTTTTCGTCCAGTTGGAAAATTACAACTCGTGTAATTTCTTTACCAATTTGAATAATTGTGTTAAAATTAATCTAGAAGTTTACTTAATTATAATGATAATTTCGTAGAATATACTCACAAGAAAAAAATAATATAAAACCAACTAAATCATTGGGGAGGAAATTTCGTAACCGAAATTTTTATTACGCACGATGTTTGGAAGCTTGCATGCTCGCAGTCAATATTCGCAGAATTCACTAATGAAGACGAATGTTCTTTTGATAATGTTTAAGGCAAGTGAGAAGACTCGACCAACATGCCTCCTTTCTTAGGAGAGGAAACCGGTTTGAAATTGGGTTTTCTCTAAGTCTCCTTTTCCCTAAAGAAAAGAGACATGTTGCTCCTGTTGATTCAGTGTGCAGCCTGTATAAGACATTGACAAAGATTTTAAAACGAGGCATCAATGTTCCGCCAATTTGTTGATGTGATAATGTTATTTATTCTATTTAAAGTTTTTAAGAACATCACATTTAGGGTATTCCAACATCTATTTTGCTATTATATTCATGTATGTGGTCATAAAATACACCAAAAACGTCACGGCACTTCAGCAAATGATCTGCCAGCTACCAACAGCATGAAGCAACGTATAGATGAAAGTTGTATTAGCAGTATTTAGATAGCGTTAAGGCCCAAAGCACATGTGCGTGCGAACTTCATTTCTCAATATTTTAAATAAATTCTCTGCTTATGTGCGTTATCTAATTTTGAAGATTTTCTTTCTTTGCCTGTTGAGCTACATGAACGACACCCGTACGATGTAATTAACTCAGAAAACCTTTTGGAAATAACACCTTTTTTTCATATGAGGGAGCTGTATAGAATAAATCACTGGTAAATGAACTGCAATGCACAAAGAATGCGCGACTGCAATTTTATTATTTTTAAACTCAATCATACTGACTGGTAAATACTCTTACGAGATTAATTTTTTTTTTTTCAACTGAGTGAGAAAACGTCCAGGTCAGGATTCGAACTCAGGACCTCTATATTAGGACCGCTTACGTTCGAATCTTTGCCTGAAAACATTTTATTTATACACTTGGACAAATCATTTGAAAAAATTTCAATTCGTGCGAAATAAAACTTATTGTAATTCTACAATGTATTTTTTTCTGATTAATGTCATTAATTTATTTTTGCAACATACCTTTTTCTCTGACAAAATATTAAAATTTCTACATCATAATAATTTTCATTGAATTCATAGGCTATGCGTTTTTTATTGGATGCAAAAATGATTTATGATAGCGATTTTTATTTTCGTTTGCAATGCAACCTCAATGTTTTCTGAAACTAAATAAAAAATAGAATTGAAGATAGAATGTATTCTTTAGTTTTTCTCTGACATACAGTTCATATATCATATCTTATCTTCTATATGATTTATAACCAGTCGAAAAACTGAATGTAATGATTTATGTACATTTCACGGTAGTTCAAAAGTACCTGAATAAGAATTTCCCCTCACAGTAAATTTGAGTGAAAAAAAAAACTAATTTCTATTTTTATCACTGTTTAATAACTAATTTCTCAGAAATGTGTGTTTTTTATATTAAAAGTACGTAAACAAATTTATAGGAGCACTCTAAAAATACAATTATTTTGAGTGGTTACTGTTTGTTTTAAAAAAGACAAAAGATCGTATACAACATTGCACAAATTAAGCTAAATTTCAAAATTTCAAGAAAAAGATCAATTTCTATGTTCATCCGATTATTTAGAAAAATATAGCGCAAAACAATTCGTCTCGCTGTCTGTTTGTTTGGAATAAGTTCAGAAAAATATTAAGCGTGAATACAATTTTTTACTTACAAAAGAATGCATAAATCTTTTATTTTACACAATATACACAATTTGTGTATTATTATAAAATAAAATATTTCTTGTGCAAATAGCTGAATATCCTATGGGACTAGTGTAGCTTTTTCTGTAAAATCATTTAATATTTCTGCGTAAATATAAATTACCTTTGTCGTTTTTTCAATACATATTCGTAAAATTTATGTTTTCAAGTTACAAGCCTAGATAGTTTATCATTGTTTTTTTTATTTTCAATTAAATATGAGCTAAATTAAAAGAAAACAGAGAGGGAAATGCAAACTGTTTTGAGTTTCATAGAGTTTTATAATTGTTTGATATTTAATTCATGCGTTACTGTGTATCATTTATTTTATTTACAAACAGTCTGTAAACTTACTTTATAAATATGTGAAAAAATTATTTTCTAACTGTAAGAGATATTTTACTGAACATTAAATATAATCTTTATTAAATACGATTTATTTCTTTCTTGCAAAAACATGAAATGTAAAAATATAAATATTAAGAATAATTTTCTGTTAAAGATAATTTTTCCGAATGCATTCAATATAATACGTGCGATAATAAGAAAATTCAGTTAAATATAACTAATAAACTTTTTTAAAATGTTAAATACGGTATTAGTGCAATATTTTTATATTTAGTAAAATTAATGTAGATGAACACACATATTTATGACATATTTAAACGAGATACTATATTATTCACGTCACGACGATGGTTGCGTATACGGGACGCATAAGGTGCGTGCTATTCTGAATTTTATTGAGCCCAATTTGCAAATAGTAATTTTCGTAATATTCCCAAAATTTCTGATATTAAATGAGGAAAATATTTCTATTTGGGAATATGCGTGCAAAAACAGTATTAAAATTTTGTACAGGACGCTCGTCGCGCTGCGATTAAATACGTATAATACAGAAAAAAGCTATTGGAAAAAATGAACTAATCTGCAAAATATCTCGTTTTTAAGAATTATGTTTAAATTATACAGATTAAAATAAAATTTCACATTTTTATGTGAAGTGGCGACATTTAATTAAAATAATATTAATCTAAATTATTTTATGTAATTTAAAAAAAAAAAAACTGTCGCTATTTTATTTGATACGAAAATATTATAATTTTGGCAAACTAGTATCAGTACATGAAAACATGGATAGACATATAAAAGAGAACTAAAATAAAAAATTATTCTTTATCAGAATTCCATTCACACAAGAGTAAAACGTGATGAAAAGGTGGAAAATTTGAAAGAAAACTAAACGTATTTTCTAGAAAAAAAGATTAAAGTTAAAAGGTTTTTATTATCTTTTACGCATCCTTTATCACAAAACTTGCATTTATTCAGTTACAAAAGAAAAGGTTAAGGAGACGATACTTGATCTTATTTCTTTTCAAGATTTAATTTGGAAAATTGGTTGAAAAGGTACTTATTTCCGTCTTTATAATATGATTAAATGTACAATTCCTTGCAGCCATTTTCTGTGAAAGGAAATACATTTGCTTTATTCAAGAATATTACATTAAAAATTGAATTAGATCAATTTACTGGGAATAAAATTGATACTTCATAAGTTATTTTAAAATCATATTTCAACTGGTTTATAGTGTTGTGATTTCAAGTTATTTTTCTAATCGATAAGCGTATAAAACTGTAAAATAATGGTAAGAGTTCAAATGGTAAACGAATAAAAAAGAGTTTATTAAAAATAAAATGTGTAAACACATTGTATAGAAATTTTAAATTTTAATTATTAACATTGTTATCAACAATAAAATGTAAGAAAAAAATTAGGTAATTAAAATTCAAAAATTTCCAAAATGTAATACAATTTGAACAGTTTAAATGCACCGAAAACTGGCGACAGTCACTTATTACATCTTTATTTATGACCTACATTGAAAAATAAGAACATCTACGCAGTTTCGGATTTTATGAATTTGACCATTAGTCACATATGATTAAAAGACGATCAACACAGTGAGGAAAAAGTAAAGTAAAATAGTAAATGTAACAAAAGTGATTCCGAGCATATACAACATACCTTTTGACCAATTCAATTTACCATGATGATATTGTTTTATGTTTTAAAAAATCCTTCACAATCCCATTAAAATGCATTTTAGCTATGTTTGAAACGATTGGAACTGAACACAATTGCGAGAGATTTACCGAATGTTTTTACAAAAAAGCATTTTCCTTGCTCAAAGAAAAAAATAGGTAATTCATAGCAGGTTATGTCTTTCTCCCTGTAATTTTACATTATTATCTATACTAATAAAAGACAAAATCGCTTTGTGTGTGTATGCGTCTGTGTGTTTGTGTGTCTGCGATGAGTAGTAAAATCTAGCACACCTAGAATGCTGAAAATTTAGAATTGGGTAGTCCAAGTCCTATCCTGATGCACCTGAGAATCAGAATTTTAATATTTTAATTATTTACCGAGGTATTAATTAAAATGCACAAATAACTCTCATCAAAAATACGATTTTATTTCTTCGGTTAGTTGGTTGTTTAGAGACTTCGCAGAAGTAATTAAATAAACCAAAGTAGCTATAAGTGCAGAGATAAGGACTTCTAACGAAATAGTGTTAATATCGAGTCTCACGGTTCTGCACTTACCGGCGTACAGACGTGCTAATGTAGCGCAACCTGCACACAACAATCCAAAAATATGACTAGGCAGACGAGCTGATACAATGTCGCTTTTTTTTTGTCGATTGATTATTTGTATAGAGTCTCCGCAGAAGTCATTAAATAAATCAAGTTAAGGATTACTGCATTTGCGAGTCGAGAGTTTAAAACCGATGGATCAGAGTTTATATGACAGGTAGACAATCGAAATAATTATTAACCATTGTGCCAAATGCTAAAATCTTAATTTTAAAGAATTTTATCGACATAATGAATGATAATTAGCTGGGTTTGAGGTTTGTTTTATTCTTTTACATGAGATACATTATTATGTTACAGATTATAAGTACAAAAAACTCTTTTTAACAGATTATTTATTATATTTGCGAGGATCGAAAGGGGTGGGAGTAAACGACTTTCTGTTAAATATCGCATTTATTTCACTTGACCGCGCGCCACTTGGCGGTGGCTTTTCATTAATTGGCACTACTAATAAATCCAAATCTACTGCTCTGAATTGAACAGAACTAATTATATTTAAAAAAAATTAACGTTTTTAGCTGCACCCATAGCGTTTATTTGATGTTTTATATAGAGAATACCGCTATTTTAGAATAACAGTTTTCTTAAAAATTAAATTTGTGTGCCTAATTAAAGTACACAGCCTGTATTCAGTTGATGCATACCAGCAGTCAAAGTTAGTGATTTGTTGTTGAGCACTTGACCACACGCCTCCTGCCGGCCTCTCCCTCAAGTTTTTTTTTTCTCTAACTGTGCTTCATTTCCATAACTCAACTAATAACGTTCCGAACTTTTCCAAACCAGTTCCATTTTGCTAAATTATAAAAATTAGCATTCATAGCGTCAGGGTGTATTTATAGAAATCGGTTACCAGTATTTTCAAATAATAGTCTAAGCCAAATTTAAATTAGATTCCTAGCTTAACCAAATGAATCAATTTTTAAATATGCATAGTGGCTCACCTTATTTGTCATTTGCTGAAAAATACTTGAACATCCGCTCCCCTCAGCCCCTCCATCAATGCTTTTGCTATAACTGTGCCGCATTTCTATATCTCAGGATCTAATTTTCCAATTTCAGAGCAACTGATTCCAAACATCATACTTACCTTAATAATCAACCTCTATAACATTAAAATTAATTTATGAGTAGCGGGTACCACTATTTCCGAATAACAGTCTAAGACAAATTTCTAATTATGTTCCTAGCTTAACCAAACGAACGAATTTTTAAAGATGCTTAGTTGTCCTTCTAAATAGTTATTTACTCGAGGGGATTCCCCCGGGACCTGCTCTAAGGTTTTTTTGCCCCGTTTCCATGACTCAGCAACAACTAATTTCAACGCAAGCTATTCGAAATCTTATAATTAACGTAATAGTCACCCTGTTTAACATTAAAGTAAAATTTTGAACAGCGGTTACCACTATTTCCAAATAAGAGTTTAACCCAAATTTGTTATTAAGTCCCTAGCTTAACCAAACGAACAAAATTTTAAAGATGCATAGTGGTCCTCCGAATTAGTTATTCCCTGAAAAGTATTTGAACATCCACTCCACCTGCCCGGCCCCTTCTTCAAGGATTTTTTCTTGTTACGTCCTATTTCCATAACTCAGAAACTATCTTTTCGATTTAAACGCAACTGATTCCAAACATTCTAATTAACTTAATAGTCTTCCTCTAAAACGGTAAAGTTAATTTATTAGCAGCGGTTACTACTATTTCCGAATAATAGTTTAAGCCAAATTTGTAATTAAGTTCCTAGCTTAACCAAACGAACGAATTTTTAAAGATGTAGAGTAGTTTTCCTAATTAGTCATTTGCTGAAGGATACTTGAACATTCCATTCCCCCGACACTTATTTCAAGGTTATTCTCTCTAATAGTGCCTTGTTTCAATAACTCGGCTAATAACGTTCCCATCTTCTCGAAACCAGCTCAACTTTGTAGCACGCCTACTAGATGGTGGCGTAGGCAGCGGGGACCAGTTTCAGAGGTTCGTTTGGAAATAGGTTTGTTCAGATTTGAATGCTCTTCTGACGGTGGGAGGTGGAAATAAAAGTTTTTCCTGAGCTTCCGAGCATGCCCAGTATACGGTGCCGAAGCCATCGGAGATCCGGACCTTATTTTCGTTTTGTAAGAGATTTAAGTTTATTATACGGGCCCGGGCAACGCCGGGTGGTCAACTAGTAGCAAATAAATTTACATTGTTGGAATAGATTTAAAAGAAATCATGCCTGTAAACTATTTAAAAAGTTAAAATCAGTAAATCGAACTCCTGTTCAGGACATTTCAATTGAAAGTACTTTTATTTTTATATTCGAAGATGTAAAACTAAAATTATGAGTTGTTTAAAAGTAAATGAATCAGAAATAAAGGAAAATGCTATAGTGCATATTGTTGCGCCATGGTTATAACATTCGTGAACGGTACTACATTTTAGGATACATTTCTCTTATTAAGTGGGCAACATTTCTGAAGATGATTCAAAGCACAGTACTTAAAAAAAATTGAATTGCATCGCTAATAACAGAACTACTTAGGTTTAGTTATCGTTCCCTTTTCCATGTTTATCCTCAAGTCTATTTTGTTAGAAAGGGTTATGGAGGATGTTGTGGTAATTTGAAGAAAGCTGCTCATTTGTACATTGATTTTGGTTTGGATTAGACCCAACTAAAAATGAACTGCAGAAAATCTGCCAAAAAAAATGCAGTTGGAAAACTACAGTGATTTGGACGATCACACGGCAGAATTTTTGAAGTCGATACAACTTCAAAATTACTGCAGTTTTATAAACTGCAGTGTTTGTTGGTAATCTCGTTCCACATTTTTGTATTTAATGTATTTGTGTAACTTCCTTTATCATTTCTAAACCTTAAGAATTTATTTTAAAATTAATTTTTTTTTTAATTTTTCAAATCTTTTTTGCGTGTGAGTGGAGGCAAACCAACGTTTACTATTACTAGAAGTCCAGTGGAATGACCCACATTTGGTTCTCCCTCAAAACTAAAGTTGTTTTGCGAACAATATTATTGCAAATATTACTTATATACAAGACAAGAATTAAAATACAGTAGGAATGATAAAGATCCACGAAAATCACGGGTAATTCAAATCATAAGAGAAAAGATCAAATAAATTTTGAAAAAAGCATGAATTCCTGTAGTTTCCCAGAGGCATATTGATCAAATGATAGACTGCGAATTTTCTGAATACCAGAACCTTATTCGATTACCCAAATCCAACAGAAGTGATTATTAAATGAAGAAGGTTCCGTTTTTCAAAGTTGAAGCTGTAAGTAAACTTATAGACATTTCGGTGTGCAATTGCAAGGCAATTCCTAAATATACCTGTGAAAAATCAAATAAGGCATCTCCAAAAAACAGGAATTTCTTCTTGACCAAACGTCAACAAGAAAGATGGTTATTGGCACAATCGATAAAGCAAACACAAGTGAATTGATATAAAGGGACGACAAGAAAACAAGGGACTGAATGAGAGCGAAAAAGGGAAGTTTAAAGGTCTGCAGCTAATCAGGACAGTACAGTTGCCATATATCGTGACAGTGGTGATGAAGAAATAAGTAGTAGTTCTTCATCAGGGTGTGAAGAATTAATATCGTATCACAAACATCTACTGCTAAAGAAGAGTTACAAAGACAAATCTGAAACTCTACAAGATGTTGACATTGTAAAAGAAAACAATTCTTCACATATAATTGACAGAAGTAAAGTACGCAGAGAACGAAAGAAAACTGGAGAATGTTCTAAAAAAGATAATCTGAAAGCTTTAGAAACAGGAATCAAAAGTATATTTTTTACGGAAGAAAAGGTAAAACACTACATCAAGAGAAAATTGGAGATAGATTATATCGAAGAACTATAAGTTAAGAACATGTATCTCAGATTGAAGAGCCAAATTCACTGTAGCTGGAACATTAAACCATCCTCTGTATCAGGAAAGCATATTTCAAAGAGCATTTTAAAATACTGCACTGAAAACAACTTAAATCTAGACACACTTATGGCTATAGGCTGTGATTGAAAAGCTGTAAACACTGAGAGAAATAATGATGCTATTAGATTTTTTAAAACAAAGATTGATAGATTGATTTTGAAAGATGCATGAAATTAGCTACTGCATCATCATTAGCAGTTATAGAAGTAGAAGCAAGGAACGGATATATACTAACAAAAAATAAATCACGAAAGTTGCTAATGCCTAGTTTCGATACCAAAAGCCAGTATAAATTACAGTGAAATGTTAGATCGCTTACAGTACATCTTATATATTCCTTCTATTGTATTCCTATATATTCAGAAAACTGTATTTTCTATATATTCAGAAAACTGTATTTTCTATATATTCAGAGAACGATCTTTCATGTATATTCAAAAAATAAAAGTGAACTGTATATCAAATTATTGTGCTTTTTATTATCTTCTTGGCGAACAATTCACATTTTAAGATTACGTTTACCTTCAAAGTGTCAAAACATGACGACAATTAGATTGATCACAAGCAATACTATCATCAGTCATGTTTTATGGGTTATATTACTGAAATCAGAGAAAGTCTGTAAAAAATTCATTTGAATAATTTACACTACATAGTACAATCTTGGTTTTTCACATATTAAGGGCATATTTTTAAAAGATGGTAGCGCCCTAAATATGAATTCCAAATGAAATGAAGCTTTAACCTAATATTTAGTGTGCCAAAAGGCAAATTTTGAGACCTCTCTGAAGAAAAAAATCCCAAAAGAAAAATGCATGGTCATTTACACTCCCTTGGTTTTTTACGTTTGGTGTTTTTACGGGTTTGTACGTTTTACGTAAAATAAATTTTAAGAGCTGGTAGAGCCTTAAAGATGAATTCCAAATGAAATGAAAATTTAACCTAATTTTCAGCGGGCCAAAAGGCAAATTTTAAGACCTACTTGAAGAAGGAATTCGAAAAAAAAAATTCATGGAGATTTTTACTCTACCCTAATAGATAGGCAGTAATTTTTTAGTTGGTAGGTAACTTGGCGGTGTAAAAGATGGGATTTTGAGGTGAATATTTACAAATTCTATGTGCGTGTATACGAAATCAATTTTTTATTTAAATTTGTGGAACAAAAAGCTTATCGATATTATTTAGATAAAGTATTAACTTAGGAAATATATATTTTTTGAATGTGTTACATATTTTGAACTTGAAAAAAAATTAATTAAAAATATTTTATTAATAAAGAGTATAAAGGAATATAAATTATTACTAAAGAGTTTGTTTTTATAAAATTAGCCTTTGTGACTATTTTACTAAGAGAATTTTGTGAAAGCACCTGTTTTATTAATCAGAATTTTGTGAAGTGACTTATTTCATTTTTAATTTCCTGAAGGGACCTGTTTATATTTTTCTGGCTTGTAAAAAATTAATTTAATTTTAATAATTAATAATTTTAAAATAAAATAAGAAAATTAGTGTTTGCTTTTTAAATGAATGCGCAATAAAAAAAAATAAGTTGAATTAATTTGCGAACTAGTTTTTTTTCTCTTTTATTTTTAAAAATGTGAAGGAAGCTGTTTATATTTTTATAGCTTGTACAATAATTTTAATTTAATTTTAATAATTAATAATTTATAAATAAAATAAGAAAATTAATTGTTACTTTGTAAATGAATACATGATTAAAAAAATAAGTTTAATCAATTTTCGAACTAGATTTTTTTTCTTTCTACGATTAATTTTATAAAATAATAAATAATTTTATAAAATAATTTTAATAAGTGCATTGAGAAATTCTTTTGTTATAATACATTTATTAATAGATAAATTTGCGTTTGCATGAAATTTTCAGATATTTTCACTTGAAGATATATAACTTTAGATATTTTTATTAAACTCATTTTTATTGATTGAAACATTATAAGCGATGTTTAATAAAATCTTGTATATATATATATATAAGTATATGATATATAAATAGTCACTTTACTGAACCAATATGACAAATAATCGATGAACAACAGAATACTAACTTTAATTGCAACTAATACACTTTTAGCAAAAACTATATAACAACAATTTAGCTTACAACAATCCGGCGAGGCCTAATAACACCTTTTCCGGCTATATTCCTTTTATATCTCGCTTCATAATAAAAATTAGAACACTGGCTCTTAGCCAAATCTCGCGATTCCAACTATTTACAACTCGCACATCAAAGTCATGGATAATAATAGAGTGTCAGTTCAGTGTCAGTTCATTTGATGATCATTTACGTGAAGTGTTTCACCTGAAATCCTACAAATCGGTCATCATGACGTGATGGCGTCTCGACATCAGCATCTTGATTTGTTATGTTTTTTTCATGCCTCACAGTTATTTTTTTGAGATATTTCTTTCTGAGTATTGCTCTCTGTCTTTAGGATCAGCATATCTAATATCTCTGTGATTCCTTTCCGGATATTGCTCTCTATATTTAGAAGCTACATAACTATTGTTTCTAGAATGATAAGAATTTGAATAAATATCTCGTCCACTATAAGCTCCTTTAAATCGATGATGAGAATTATAGTTATGTGAACGTTGCGAATATCTCTGTTCATTATAACTAGCCTTGCACGATCATTGGCCACCATAATTATAATTACTTCGGCCATGATAGTAGCCTCTGTTCATGTATCTAGGGGAAAATTTTGGATTATACCTTGTTTTTGAATTAGGTGAAGTATTTTCTGCTATGTCTTGAGGTATCAAAGAATTTTCAGTTTCAAAGTTTTCAGAAATCTCAGATTTATTTTGGTAAGAATTGTCGGAACTCTGTTTCCCATATCCAAATTTATTGTAATTTCCATGGTTAAATGACTGTTTAAAATATCTCTGGCCATATCTATTATTGCTTCCTTTATCAAATGGTCTATTAAATTTTCTGTTGTTTCCCTTATGATCAAAATTCCTATTGCGATCTTTCACATAGTCTTTTCTACCATGTGCAGGACTACTACTTTCATAATTTTCTTCTGGAGTTGCATTCCATTCATCGGATAATCCTGTATTTTTTGTCCTATTCGGCTTATATGGTTTTATTAATTTCCTTATTTTCTTTCTGTTCACTAAATTCGTAATCTGAGTCAAATTCACCCCGTCATTTACGCAGTCGATTTTAACCATATCTTCACAACCTCGATTATCGTTGTTTATACTTGCTTCATTAATTTTTGTCTGTACTTCGTTAATTTTAATGTATCCTACTCGAACTTTGTTGCCGCTTGTTATTCTAACACCATCTTCCGTTACTTTTAACGTCATGCCTTCTACTGCTTTTCTACCTATTATTAAATCGCAGTCCGTCTCTTGTACCACGTAAAATTTATCCTGGATTTCTGTTTCATTCACGTAGACTTTATGCCAGAAAAAACCTGTGGGCTTAATTTCTTCTCCACCTATGCCTGATATGTATATATTGTCTCTGGTTAGTTTTGGCGCGTTTATTGCAGTATGATATCTTGAACTGGCGATTGAAATATTGCTTCCTGTATCAATTAGTACGTTTGTTTTTATTCCGCTAATATCTAATATTCTTCCTTTTTTACCATTTAACATGCCCATATTAACTATTTTTCTTTGCGCGTTTTGGGTCTCATTTTGGTATTTTGTTTCTCGCCAATTTTAATTACGTTGCGGGTAAAAATTTGAATATTCTTGTTCTGTATTATTCGCCATGGCACATTTCGCGCTCACATGACCATGGTTGCCGCACGCAAAACAGATTATATGCGACTCTTTGCTTCCATAATTCATACTGTGTATATTTTCAATTTGGCGTCTTTTCAAAATGGCGTAATCAGCCACTAGCGATCTTCTGTCATCAAAATCGCTACTTGTATCCTTAACTGACTGTTTATTGTAAACCCTTTGTGCTGTTTCGTAATTATCTAATTTATTAACTAACTCATCAATTTTCTTTATTGCTAATAATTACTCTGCAAAATGTGTCTTCGTTTCCGCAGGTAAATTATGCCTGATTTGATTAACAATAATTAATTCAGATAAATCTTCAAAGTTATTTACTTGAAGACCTTCAATCCATTGTTGAAAATACACCTTTATCTCATTAGCGAAATCTCACCAATTGGCTGATGGCTCCTTTTTAGATGAGAAAAATTTCAGCCTAAATTCCTCTGGTGATAGCTTGTAGCGTTTTAGTAGAGTATTTTTTATATAATCATAATCGTGAATTTCAGGTTCATTTTCCCTTGTTATTATATTGATCACATCTAACGGCTTTAGATTAATTAAATAATTTACCCATTCTTTTTTTTGAATGCCCGTTTGCGCCATTTGCCTTTCGTACATAGCTAAGTATAAACTGATATCATTCGAGCTATCATATTTAGTTAATAATCAAAGCAATTCGAATTGCTTACCTGGATTTGTCCTTGGGTTATTCTCAATGTGTTCTCTTGAATTTTCTTGTATCTGCATTTTCTTGATTTCAAAATCTCTTTCGCTTTCGCGGTCTTTTTGCTCCATTTCTACTTTCCATTTTCTCTCTTCCATTTCTGCTTGTAATTTCTTCTCTTTCTCTTTCTCTTCTCTTTCTCTTCTGTTTCTCTTCTCTTTCTCTTCTCTTTCTCTTCTCTTTCTTCTTTCTCTTTTCTACTTGCTATCACTACTTCCAATCGATCTCTTATAAAATCTTCTTCGTAACTCTGCCAACTCTTGATCAGCTTTATTAGGACAGGAATTGTCGGTTTTTCTGGTGCTTCAATTCCGCATTCCTCGCAGAGGTTTATTAGATCAATTCTCTTAGCTTTATTTAGAGTTCCCATCTTTCAAAAATTGTACTTGAAGTGATACGATTACGGTTTCACCTTGCTAATTCGTAACTCAACTTTTGATACTGGCGTTTTACAATACTTTACGTTTGGTTTCCATTTCACTACTAGTGGCTTTTACTTTTAATAATCTTGGCATTCGAGCCCCCAAAAATGTAAGTATATGATATATAAATAGTCACTTTACTGAACCAATATGACAAATAATCGATGAACAACAGAATACTAACTTTAATTTCAACTAATACACTTTTAGCAAAAACTATATAACAACAATTTAGCTTACAACAATCCGGCGAGGCCTAATAACACCTTTTCCGGCTATATTCCTTTTATATCTCGCTTCATAATAAAAATTAGAACACAGGCTCTTAGCCAAATCTTGCGATTCCAACTATTTACAAATCGCACATCAAAGTCATGGATAATAATAGAGTGTCAGTTCAGTGTCAGTTCATTTGATGATCATTTACGTGAAGTGTTTCAACTGAAGTCCTACATATATATATATATATATATATACATATATATATATATATATATATATATATATATACATATATATATATATATATATATATATATATATATATATATATAATTATTTTATATAATTAGAAGCTTTAATTGATTTTTGAAATATGTTTTATAATATGTCTATGGCTCATAGCACTTTTATTTTTTTAATTAATATGTAAGATAATGATATATTATTGTAAGCATAGCAAATTAGTATAACAGAGGATATGGTTTTATTGCATTAGTTTTGCACTTAATTGTTATAAGAGGCCCGTGTTATATTTGTTCCCAGGGCCGTCAAATCTGTAAGTAGGTCCCTGATTAGGTCTGAGATTTTAACGATAAACAACATTGATTAATTTTTATATATATATTTGTTTAGAATTTAAAAGTTTAATTCTATTAATATTTTTTTTGTTTCACTTAAAGAAGGGTGCAGGGACTTACCCAGGTGTTACAATTAGGTCATTAAAATAAAAGTCTTGAAAACAGTATTAATTATTATTAATAAAATAAATAGTGAGTCATGCAACAATATCAAAAACTGTAAAGCTTTAACATCACTTTAAAAACTGCAGATAAAATACAGAAAAATAGCACAAGCTTCCTATAAATTAAGTTATGTAAAATTACCTCACCCTAATTACAGTTATACTGCAGATAAATTAGAAAATATATTTCTGGACAGTGGCGGTCAGGGGAGTTCACAATCACTTTACTACAACTATTTTATTAAACTAAATTTCTGTTTGTTTAATCTTGGAACATTCCACGATTAAATAAGGTCAAATTTAATGTACTAAATTTCTTGTAGTAAAGTGATTGTGAACCCCCTGACTAGCCACTTCTGCTTCTGAATATGACTGTTACTAAAATTACTTCAAATTTACTGCAGTAATACTACAAATGTAAACTCTCAATATTTTTTTAATTTATGATTCTAAAATGACTTCATACATTATTCATACATTATTCATAGTAAATAAACTACAGTATTTTTGCAGAAAATCGCTCAGTGCTTTAAAAAAAAAATCACTGCAAAATTACTTCACATTAGCTGCAAAATAACTAAAGTATTTTTGCAGTTGAAATTACACTACAGAAAATCTACAGTTGACTGCAGAAAAACTTCAAAATTACTGCAGTTAATTTTTAGCTGGGGAATGCCGGAGAAAAAATTTGTTAAGTTTTTTTTCGATTGAAAATTGATGAACATACATTTATTGTCTTAGTAAGAAGATACTTTTATTTTACTGTAATGGTGAGTATGGGTGGAGACGAGCTAACTTACATCTTTCTTTTAAAAATTATTTAATTATAATTTATTAACTATATTACTTTACACATTTGTTGTATCTTTTTTGGTTTAATGACTATAATTTGGATGTTATTTGCTGTAATAGTTTTTGTTTATATTACTAGTCAATTAAGGATTTATTTTATATATTACTATTTTATATTTAATATGAGATTGGGTCACCTTCCGAAACCTGCTGATAGTGCTATTTCGTTTTAAAATAAGGGCGAGGAGGAGTTTCAGAAAGCCTTTCCACACACTGCTAAGCTAAGGGCTATGTTAGACGATTTGTAATATTGATTTGTTGTTTTTGTGTTTCTTAATTATGCCTGTTTCTGTTAATGTTCAAATAATTTCATAGTTTTATACACATGATCTTAATTTTTGGAAAATCGAATTTCATACATTTATTGATAATTATTTTGTATTGTATTTTGTTAAAGCTGCTTTATTTTATCACCTATATTTATAATATTTGTCTCATGTTTTTAGTGTAATATATACACATATATAAATACCACAGGAGTACATATATTAAAAGGCATCCACGCACTCCAGAAAAAAAACAATATGTATTTGTGGCATTGGGTTTCGGCCAAGGAATTTCCTGCGTAGAAAAATCAAAATATACAAAAACATATTTCAAGATTACATAACAGACGCTTCCCCACCGGACGCTGGTGGATGCCCGGAACATGCCGGTTAATTAACTCTTAAGAGTATTTTTTTTGAAAGATATATGATTTTGATAGGTTTCATTAGAAAACTTAATTTATATTATCTTTCAAAACTATGTAACTAATAATTGTAAACAATGCTTGTTAACCGCCCACGGGGTGGCAAATTCTTTCAATTTCTATCATTTTTCATGTTTATGAAAAGTCAAAGCAATCCATCGTTGCCACAGGCTAATCTCGGAAAATGAAACATTTGAAGTTACTGAAAAAATTAATAGCTCAAAAAGTATTTGTCACAAAATTGTTAGACAAACTGCGTTAGAAAGGTAAAAAATTATATATTTCTTGATATAAATTTCAAATCTAATGATTATGCCGTTTTTCTAATAATGAATTTCAAAAATTACCAAACTTCACAATGAACTACCGTAACGAAACCTTCACGCGAAATAGATAATGATAACGGTTGTTGCTTTCGATCGAGAATGGATCAAACGATGCTCGCATTTTACTATTTTAATCGTTTTTAACGAAATTCTGTAACTCTAGAAGAATTTTTCTTTGAATAAGCAATAGAAATGCATAAAATCGTTAAAAAAATGTTAAAATTACAAAAAAGGATAGATGCAAGTTATCAGATCTGAGAAATAAAGAAGAAATTTGGTACTTTCGTGTTATAGCAGCCACCAAGCATGAAATATTTTTGTTTCTGCTTCCATTAATATATGGTAAATTTAGTACTTTCGTGATATAGCGCCTTTCAGGGATGAACTGCCAAGCGGCCAAGATTTATCGTCAAATTATAAAGCATGTAAGTAGTAGGAAAATAATAGTTCAAGCTCAGCAGGAGGTGCTGAGGTGCCGGCACTTCCGCCTCCCGCTCCCGTGCCACCTAAGCCTGTGCCACCGCCGCCCGCACATCCGCCTCCCGCACCTCCTCTGAATCCGATTCCAGCACCACCTAACGGAAAAAAGGGTAAAATATGAACTGTAAGAAGAGGGATGAACCTAAGAACTCTAAGATGAGGTTAAATGGACAAGATTATCATACTATAAGATGAATATTGATTTTATATACTAATTTTGAATGACAAACACCTTAAAGAGTATCACTAATTAAGCGAAACAATGGAAAAATATCAATTTTAAGGAATAAAGTCGATTTCTTAAGAATTTTTCAACTATAAGATGACGATATCAACTTATAAGAACAAATTTAAACTTACATTTTTGTTTAATGAGAATAATAATTAAGCAAAATAAAATAACAATTTTAACGAAAAAGCTTATTTATTATGAATTTTTCAACTATAAGATGAGGATATCAAATAATAAGCCGTGGATTAAACATATATAATTATTTTGAATGACGAACATCTTATTGACTATTACTAATTAGACGAAACAATGGAAAAATAACAATTTTAAGGGGGGAAAGAGCCGATTTCTTAAGTGTTATTCAATTAAACGATAAGGATATCATAATCTAAGATGAAATTTAAACTTCCCAGCAAAGAGAAAAATGGTGGGCCATCAGCTGGAAAACAGATGGCAGCCAACACTGCCATCAGTGATAAAGTGCAAGGGTGCCATTACTTAAACCTGTCAAAAAGTGTCCGCTCGAAACGCTGCTGGTCCATCAGTGATGGCCAGCAGCAGGCCAGCATTGGTATGCCATCACATTACTTCAATCCAGCACTTTTCCTGCAATGCCAGCACCTATCCTACTGCTATACCTTTGATGGGCCAGCACTTTTAATCCAGCACCATCACTTATCCTGCAGTTTTTATACAGTGGTAAACCATCAGACAGCTTTTTTTTACTACGAGCAGACATCCACCCAGTGGTGTTTATAAAGCGGTATGCCATCATCCAGTGTATGTGCTACTAGATCTTTGCTGTGTCATCTGTTTTTAATCAGTACTAGCATCCATCCTACTGTTAGTCCTTTGCTGGGTCAGCACTTTTAATCCACCACCATCACTTATCTTGCAATGTTTATACAGTGGCAAACCATCAGTCAGCTTTTTTTTACTCCGAGCAGACATCCACCCAGTGGTGTTTATAAAGCGGTAAGCCATTATCCAGTGTATGTGCTGCTGGACTTTTGCTGTGCCAACAGTTTTCACTTTGCTGGACCAGCAATTACTGCTTGCTGGGCCAGCATATTCATTCAGGGCTTGATTTGCGGCAGAGCATCTGGGACGCAGACTGGGGCCCACGGTTTTGGGGTCCCCAAAATAACATATTTTGCATTTTAAAAGTTCTAAGGTTCAATTTTTCACTTTTAATTACATTTATTACAAAAGTTCTGTGGAAGCCTAAAGTAACTCATTTATTTAATAAATTCTTTATTTTTCCAAAAATTTCAAGGAATTCCATTAAAATTTTTGTTACGCTTTCTTGAAAAAGCTTCTTATGCTTGTGCCCAGGGCCCTCTAGGGTGCAAATCAATCCTTGAACAACAGTTTTGCTTTATTTTGGGTCTTTAAATTTTTTGATATATATTATATATCTTATGCTATATTAAATTAATTTTTATGTGGTATTTATCAATGATACCCTGCATATAATTACCACTGGCATAAATATAAAAAAAAAAAAACCTATCCAAAAATTTACTTTTATTTTGTATTACTTTTGTAAATATGCATCTTCAAGCAGTCCATTTTTGTATCATTTAACAGGGTTACTCTATTCAAAGAACAAAATTACCTGACCTTTCCAGATCATATTTCCTATGATTCTCTGACTACAATTCACGAGATTTTTAGAAATACAAACTACATCATATCTAGATTTTAATGATTAAATTTTCCTCTGAAAATGGAAATTGGAACAACAAATCTATTATTTTATATTTAAAATATAAAATAAAAGTAATTAAAGAAAAAAAAACTAAAATACAACTCAAATGAATTCAAAGTAACTTTTTATTTATGTAAGCTATATAATTCAGCTAAGCTATAATATATTAATAGCTATATAAGCTTATATTTATATATGAATTTATACATATTAAACTTTTAACTTTTTCTTAGACAGTGCTGCTATCATGTCATTTATTTATGTTGTTTCAGAAGCAGTTTGTTGTTGCAGTTTCAATTTTTTTGTGTATTAACAATTTAATTTCAGACACAGCTTTTTTTTTGGGGGGGGGGGGGGAGGCTTGCTTCATCATTTTTAATTTTACTTATTTAACTATTCATATCTCATTAATTTTTTTCGTTGATATTGCCTATATGGCGGCAAAATAACTAAAACATCTTTATGTTATAAACATGTAAATTTTATGAAAATTTTACTTGCATGTGAAAAATTGAATTTTTTCTCAGAAGGACCTCAGAACTCGGGAGAATCTTGACACATGGAAGCACATAAAAATCCCTGACTTTTCCAGGTTTTAGAAAAAATTGCAATTTTCCCTGACTTTTTGAACCCTTGTCATTTTCCCTCACAATTCCCCGTTTTCCAGTCGCGTAGAAACATATTGTTTAATCAAATATGTTAATACTTATATTTTCTCCGCACGGCATTTGTAAGGGCAACATTAATCTTGCCTCTATTTAAACACATTTTATATATATATATATATATTTTTTTTTTTTTTTTTTTTTACACCGGAAAGCACAGTGAAACACCAGTTCTACAAGTCTTACTTATTCCAGTCATTCCTTTTGCGAAGTTGTTAACTAAACATCAAAACAAAAACTGAAACCTTAAATTTTATTGAGAATAAAAATGCGAAATAATAAATTTCAATAAAATTTCTTGTATGCATCTGTTGTATTTATTGTTTTCATAAAAAGAAATTTTATATAATAACTAATTCCAATAACTCCAGAATTTGTCTGTATACTTAGTGCAGTGTTTTTAAATATTTCAAATCTCATGTATTGTTGGCAAATTATGTTAGATAGTTGAGTTGAACGTCAGAATATCTAAATAAACACACGAAATAAATTAAAGTTTTCCTCTTTAATCATTTTAACTCACTTACGAGACTTTGAAATTCTGAATTTTAAGAAAATATGCATATTATTTAAATATATTTGAAAACTTATTACAATCAAATCTAGTTACCATAAAATTGAAGAATGAATTTATGTTGTGAGGAACTTTGTGTAAATAGTTAATACTATTTTATTAATTTGCGTTAAGCAAAATGTCGTTAAAAGATTTTAGGTCAACAAGGTTCATATTAATGAAAATATAAACAATGACAGCTGAATATAAAGAAAAATGTAAGCTCTCATAAACTTTATTTGGCTTGGCCAACTGGCACTCACATGAGTATTAAATATGGAAAATATTAAATTTGACACAAAAACTTATTTATCTTAAAAATTTAGTAGCTAATTTTTTTATAGCCTAAAAGCTAAAATAAATTGAAGTTTATATTCAATCACAACCGAAGTAGTACATTACATTAAAGTTTTATTCATCCAACCTTTTAATATATACATATCAAATCTTATCAGTGTAAAGCAAGACATTACTTTTTCTTATATTTTCCCCCTTTTTAATAGTGGAGAGGAGGAGAAAAGTATAATGTTCATCACAATTAATTATACAAAGGCTATGAACACATAAATTAACTGTATCTAAATGGCCTCCTTTGTATAACTATATATATATATTTATTTATTTAAGTTCCTTAGAAATTATATAACTTTTCATGTAATCAATGCTTTATATACTCTTTAAAAACTTTTGGGTTATCAAAAACTATCTAGTTAAAAAATTCAATATACATTTACATTTGAATCGATGAATCAAAATGATCAAATAGAATCCAGAAATATGTCAACTAATTCTAAAAAAAATATATTAGAGACTGAACATTAACTTATAATCTCTGAACACATATTTTGAATAAAATAAAGATCAAGCTCAAGAATGCATTGATCTCTGACACTGGGAATAAATAAAAAAATATTTTCTTCCCCTAAGATAGAGATGACGTGTTTTTTCTTTTTTTTTTTTGGACTCATCGATTCATACTTGACGATCCCAGTTTTGGAATTTAAAAGTTTATACCAATTTCAATATGGAACTTTGAAATGTTTCTACATTAAAATGAAAAAAACTTTTCAAATTAACTTATTTATTTTCATACTCAACGATGTAAACATTTTTATATTGTTACATCCAAAAGTTCGTTTTCTTTATTTAGTCCGTTTGGCTCTCAAATTTGGATGTAATATTCATTACACCTTCTCTGTCAATTGATGAGCGCAAACAACACTTTATTACATCTTCTACACTGGCTTGTGACACCCCTCTTGTATTTGGTACTTGACAGACAGCAGCTAAAAAAAATATATACATATATTAAGATTTTTTTTTTAAGTACACTGTCTTCTTATGTAACATGAACAATTTTTTTATAAGAAAAAGTATTCCAAAATATTTTGTATACTATTAGAATTTAATGTCTGTGCCACAATTGCACAGTATTCACAATGTATTGTTTACTGGTTTCATACATTTAAATACAAAATTTCGAGTCCTTTGTTTTATGCAATAACCAAAATAGTCTTATACATAGAGACCAGTCAAACCCCAAATACGCACCATGCATCACATGAACTTAAAATTTTAAAGTAAATGTTGGAGGTGAAAAACACATGGACATATGAAAAAATAAGGTAACTTTTTTTTCTCTCTTTTGAATGGAAAGAAAATAACTTCAGGGTGGTCACAAATATCTTATGTTAAAATTCCCTGATAGTTCCATGTTAGCGTTAAAATAATGAAATTTTCATAGATAATTTATTTTACAACATTACTCTAATGCATACAGTCATTACTTAGTATAAGTTTATATTTAAAAAAAATCACACTACAAGTTCTTGCATAGTTAATCAAAAATGGGCATTACTGCTTGTTAGATCTTGTGGTACTGTACAAGGTAAGAATACTGTCATATCAAAACAAGATCTAGTGGTGAGCTGAATAAAAAATTACTGTGCATCACGGTAATGACAATAGAGACGAACTTCAAATAAGAATAATTGGTACTTGTCTATTATCCCGTCGACCACTTCTCATAGAAAAAAAGAGTTTACAGTAAAAAAAGAGTTTAGCTCAGCAGTCGACCCTCTGTCTGTTTTAAAAGCACTCCCCCTCCCCCAAATCTATTTTTAGAAGTATTGAAGATATGTGTTTAAAATTAGAAAAAAGATTGAAGGTTATGTCATGGAAAAAAAAAAATATATTTAAGAAATAAAGTTATATTTCCAGAGTTAAGTTTTTTTTTTTTTTTTTTTTTTTTTTTTAAAGGGGGAAAAATTCGCTATATCGTTTTTATTTCACTTTCCATGCTCAAATTTTTTTCGTTATATCGTGCTTTTCGTTATAAATATTTCGTTACATTGTTTCGAATTCAGTATTCTTTTACTTACAGATCAACTAAATGGTTATGAGCATTTCGTTACGTCGTGCTTTTCGTTATATCGTAATTCGTTATAAAGTGCTTCAACTGTATTTTATTAAATTTCCCTTTCTTATATGCTAAAAAATTCAGTAACGGTTAAATAAACAAAATATGATTAAAAAGACATACATGTTATTTCAAAATTGTAAAAATGATAAAGAAAAATCTTATATAATCTTATTTATATAGTCTTAATATTTTTTGAGCATATGCACAAAATTCCAAAATAATATAGAAATTCATGAAAGGCCAAGGAAATTATTGAAAAAAATTCAAACAGATTTGATTAACTTAAGACATAGCATAGAAAAAATTTAACATTCATAATGTAACACCAATTATTCTAAACATTCTTTTGTCCAAAATCGTCTGAGAACAAATGAAATTTTATATCTGGTATTTCGATATATTCGTATGTTTGGTATATCGACATACCAGACATAAAATTTCATTCGTTCAGGCAATTTTGGTCCAAATAATGTTTAGAATAATTGGCATTACAGTATGAATGCTAAATTTTTGCTATGGAATGTCTGTAAAAGTGTATGTAAAAGTCACTGTTTTCATTCTGCTAAAATATCATTGTACAACTATGGCAGAAAAATATTAGTTCTGTTTTTCAATAAACAAAGGACTTCAAACAGAAGAGAAATATCTCGGGGCTTCTTTATGTTACTAACAGTGACTGTGCAAAGGCTTCAAAATCAGGAAGAATATTTCTCTTTATATCACATTAATATGAATTCAGTTTACTTTCAGTTTTTTAAAGGATTGTAAAACACTAAGAAACTTAGGCCACATTCTTGTTTCTCAAATAACGAGTTTTTTTTTTGTTTTTTTCCATTTTTTTAATAATAAAATTTTCACCATGAGGCTGAGCCCGAAGATTCACATATAATTCAATCCAGGGTTCCCAGCAATACATGTTTGGCAATTTCGCTGACTTTCCATGATTTTCCCTGACCAAATCCAAAACAATTACATGACCAAACGGGCATACACAAAATCTGCTTTAAATAACACAAAATAACAAGCAGCATAAAGTTAAAAAAAAATCAAAATTTGTATCATAATAACAGGGTTCATACTCTTTTCGCACGAGAAAATTCAAGCACCTTTCAACAAAATTGCAAAATAAAATTCTATAAAACACTATAATGCAAAAAAACCTCATCTTTGCCAGTTTTCAAATGAATGCCATAGTAACACTTTTCTGAAAAAGAAATTATTTCAAATTCTAATTTTCCCTTCCCCCAGACCTTTCCATGACTGTTTAGGAAATGTTTGTAAATTCCCCGATATTTCCTATATATTTTAAAATTTCCATGACTTTTCATATCGCTGGGAACCCTGCAATCTTCTATCAATAGCAGAGACAAAGGAAAAGAAATTAGCTAAAAAGTTAGAAATTTCCTGCCCTTTCCCTTTTTTTAGATTTTTTATTTTCGCAGATTTTTCTTGTTACATACCAACTCTGCTGTTCTCTAATGCACAGAAATTATATCACTTTTAAACATGGTTATTAAATATCAATTTTAATGCTTATTTTTACAATTATAGATGCTTATCATTTCATAATTTAAAAAAAATCTAGACAAATTCAAATGTAATCAAAAAATGAAAACTGAAACTTACGAGATTTTCGAACAATCTTTATACTGTGTATTTCGCAGTCACAGTCTGGCTCAATTTTTGACATTATAGCTTTATTAAGCTTTGTAGTGCTACGAATAGGTGGCCAGTAACACGAGGCTTCTTCAGGAGTTTCATTTGTCATCCATACACACGGAATTATGGCTATCTGGCCCTTTTCATCGGTGAATTCCACAACAGCATATTCATATTTTGAGCTAAAAAATAGTTTCATATTGTTAAAAAGTAAAAACACATTTTGCAATGGTACACATAAAAACAAATATTAACACTGCAGTAATTGTACAAATATAATTACCCCATTTATGCTTAGCGTCCCAATTTTGGGACGCTTTTGTAAAATAGGAAAAAGTTCATTTCACACCACTTTTTTTTAATAGAAATTTGGTGTCTTATTTTATCTAGGCGTCCTCGATAAAAAAAAAAAGACACCAAATTTTTATTAAATAAAAAAAGTGGTGTGAAATGCACTTTTTCCCATTTTACTAAAGCATCGGCACTAGGCATAAATGGGTTAATATACATCAATGCTAGAACTGTGATAGTTCTAGTATAAATTAAGAATATCAAAACAACTATTTTTTGCTTAAATTTCAAATTTGAGTATTTTTATATTTAAGCCCCTTATGAGATTCAGATGTAAACAACATTTATATATGTTAAAATTAACAAGTTTGTACGTATATCTATGCATGCATTCAAATTACTTCTAATTTTATCTATTTCACTGCAGAAAGCAACATTAAGGAAAAGCTTTATACACAGTGACATTTATGCAGGAAATAATAAAATATCCTTGATCAGGAAGGACTTTGTTAAACATGACATTAACGCTGGAAATAAAACATCTTAAAAATGAAACATACTTAAATTTAAAATTAAAGCAATTTATCAGATGTTTTAAGTAATGACCTTTAAATAGAATTGCCTAGCCTTTAAATATAATATTTGAAATAATTTCGGGACATAAGTATAGATGAGGTTTTCCACTTAGATGAATCCATATCATTAAAATCAGTTTACAAGATTAAAACTCGCGCTACAAAAATTTATCTAGTTATGATACTTTAAATTTCATGCATTTTCAGCGTTTTTTGTCTCTAAAAACACCATTTTCCATTTTTGGTGACTAAAACACTGAAAACTGAATAAATTCTGAGTATCATAAATCGGTAAGTTTTGGTGATAGAAGAATAAACTTTTACTATTTTACTTGTTATTACATGAAGAAACTATTTCCAAATAAAACTTATAGGACACAAGTATTGTACACAAATTCTAATTTCTTAACTATTTAAAAAGTAATTTTACCGTAAATTGATTTTTATATGATGCAAAACGAAATTTGAGGCATTTTTGAAATTAGAACTATACCTCTAAATCTAGTGGTTTAGAAATTAGCTATTACTAAATGATAATAAGAGACACCCTGTATGAAACGCATTTTTAACAACACGATTTGTAGAAAAATGAAATTTAATTCCTGACTTTATTGCGACCCTATTTATCAACGCATATCCAAAGCGAATCCCAGAAGGAAATGGAAATATTATTTACGAGTATACTACATTTTTAATCAACTGCAGTAGATAATAAAGGGGCGTTCTACGCCAGCGCAGTTCGCGCAGTCGACCTCTGTGCTCTGTGAAGGTCATGGAGTTGGAAGTGGCAGGTGTGGACACCGGAAGTGGCAGGGGCTGATAACAGGCATGTTGGAACAGGAAGTGAACAGGAAGTGTACATAGGAAGTTTAACCGGAAACGCGGCAGAAAGTGAGTGCGATAAGAGAGAGAGGGGAGGGCATATTTTTGTGGGGGGCTTACGCTAACCTGAAATAAAAATGGAATTATTTCTTACTTTGTAAAAATTTAACATAAAATGTATCTTTTTTTTTTTTTTTTTTTTTTTTTTTTTCTCACCTGAAATAAAAATTTTATTTGCTAACTAACACATGAAACAAAAACGGAAATCTTTCTGACTTTGTATTACTTTATAAAAGTTAGCATGAAATTTATTTTAAGATTGGAAACGCGACAGGAAGTAAGACCGGAAACGGGATTAGACATGTTTATTTATTTATTTATTTATTTTCATAAAAGGTTTTCAAGAAGCAGGCTGTTTGGGAGCGTGTTGCAACAGGAAAGGTAGTTTAAAAGACCGGAAGTGATTAAGCGATAAGAAAAGTACAGGAATATACACGTAGATTTTGTTCTTTGTAGAGGGTGAAATTTTATTTTATTTTTTATTTAAAGATTTTTCTTTTTTTTTTAAATTTATTTAAAGCGTTTCAAATTATTTTTTATATTATTATTTTTTATAGTGTTTTACGTATTATTTTAATTTTTAGTGACGTTAGAACCTGCAATGTTTTGTATCACACATGTCTTATCTAATAGGTTAATAAGGGTGTGTGTGTTGTTATCTCTTTAAATGCAAACCGTAGCAAGGAATTTCAGACCTACGTTTAATTATCTTTATCATAGTTTTAATGAACTGCAGGAAATTGTCTTTCACTATTGAAAAATTCGAGAGTTTTGGTTTAATATAACTGCTTTTACATCTGTTTGTTTAATTTACAAACACATTTCTCTTACAACATTCTGTCAACACAGCATTTCCATATTCGAAATAATAATTTAGAAGGAAAATTTTTATATGAAAATACTATGAAATGTTATTTATAGAGATTGACGGAAACAGTATGCCTGATTCTTTCTTGTATTAACATTATATTCGAAATAGGTTTCTAGTTTTGTTATGAAAAATAACGTGTTTAGATTTTTTAAAACGAAAGCAAAGTGATTTTTACCAACGTAAATATAAGCTATACACCCACGCATTTATGTTATTGAATTGAATTTCAATGCTTAATATTGTATTCACCGTACTATTTTTCTACAAAAGCTGTTTCACAAACTTGTATACTGAAAGTAATGTGTCAATTTTAGGGAAAAAAATTAATTCAAGTCTTTGAGACTAAACCTTTATAGGAAAAAAATTGTCATACTTCTTTATGTTACATTATATCTTCCGTTTTTTAAGTTTACAAATTTGTGGAGTAACTTAAATAATCGTTTTTATGCTAATTAAGCAATATATTTTTTAATTATATATTTTTTAATTGACTTGTAATATAGCTTTTTTTGTCTTAAAAGGGTACTGTAGAATAACTTATGTCACAAATACTACATCCTTCTTTAGTTAAATATGTTTCACTTAAGACATGACAAAGTGTCGTAGAAACATTTCATTTTGGAGTTAAGTGATTAAACAAGAAAAATATTATTTATAAAAACACAACACATAAGACCAGTGGCTGAGAGGTTCTAATCTCAAAGCTGATAGACGGAAGGTGTTAGGTTTAAACCTCTCTCGAGATCGTCGACCTAACCGTTCGGAGTTTTCTTGGAACCTTACATAAATACTTGTTAGAACACATTAGAAAGACCCCCACGGAGGCCTATATCCCAAACATAGGTAATCGGTTTTAACACTTAAGACATTTTAGATTATTACATTTAGTTAATATGTGATTTAACATGCAAAATATTATTTATAGAAACATACAATAAGAAAATTTTAAAGATTTTTTCCTTTCAAATGAACAATTTTTAGTGACTATTTAACTTATTAAAGAGAGCGGGTATTTTGTTTTGAGTTATACGATTAAAATAAACTTTCATTATATTTCATTTTACACAACCAACATTTTAAAAAAAGAGAATGGAATCTAGTTTTTATAAATTAACGTACTTCAATTTTACAAATACTTCACCCCCCCTTTTTTCCCCCTATTTTGGTAGACTTTATACACATAAGACATAAAAGGCGTTTTAGAATACATCATTTAGAAATTAAGCGACTTGATAAGTAAAATAATATTTATAAAAGCAATAGATACGAGAGTAATAAGGATTTTTACTTACAAATGTACGAACTTCTGATAGGTAAGACTGTCTAAATAATTGTGCAAGAATTAAATGGTTATTGAACTTATAACATTATATAATGAAATAATCACGTGACGGATTTTTAAACCTATAAAATGTCGGTATTTTTAAACCAATAAAAAGTTAGTATTTTTACACGAGCGCCCTCTATCATTATATAAATTTCAATGAAACGAGTTCATAACATTCTACTGGGACCTGATATCGTTGTAATAGGTTGTATTTTTCGTTAAGTTAGTTTTCATTTAAGTTAATATGGAACGAGTTATGAATTCTTATGTTGGTGATTTAACTACCTTGGAGTGTCAACTCTCATCCCCAGAATTAAATAATCAAGAGATGTATTCTACACTTTTATCCAAAGAAGGACACGTTTCGAATTATGAAGTGAAACCCGCCTCATCAGAACTAAAGAAACAGAAGTTACCCCATATGCGTAAGACGTGTAACAAAGCATTTCCTCGAAAAGTTAACTTAATGTTTCATATTAAATGTCATTTAAAGGAAAAGTCTTTTCGTTGTGAGGTGTGTGCTGAAGTTTTTTCACAAAAGAGTGATTTACGTAATCATCAAAAGATTCACAAATCGCCCAAACAATACAAGTGTAGTGATTGCAACGAGATATTTTTAAGAATGGCTGACTCATTGAAACATAGGAAGACTCACAAGTCAGGAAAACAACATTCATGTACAAAGTGTAGCGAAATGTTTGATTGTGATTCAGATTTAGTACAACATTGCGATACTTATCATAAAGTTGTGAAATCACCCTATTCAAAAGATTTGTTATTTGAAAAAGTGAAACATTTTAAAAGACAACATGATGTGCGAAATATTTGTACTAAAACTATCATTGTGTCCAATGAGATGAATCAAAAAGACTTTCGTTCATTTTTTAACAGTGTTCGATCTGATGTTTTAAACGAATTAAATTATCAATTGCAAATGAAAAAGTCAATAAAATGGTATGCAGCCGTTAAAGTGGATGTGTATCGTGAATCACAGGATGGTGACTTAGAGAGAGCAACCTCCTTTTTCCTTTCCAAAAGTGAACTGGAATTAACAGAAAAAAACATACATGTGCATGTTGAGAATGCCTTTCTAAAGCTGTACAACTGCTTTGAAGATTTCACAGAACGTGTGTTTAATTGGACATTACAAAAAATTTTGAAATTAGAATTGATTACAGCTCAATATGACAGGCTTATTTGATTTGTATTATTTTAAATGATTAATAAATAGTTTAAATATGAAAAGGTATAGTGTTTTTTTTTTTTTTTAGTTTATGTAAATTACTTTGAACAATTTAACAATGCAACATAAACTACTGTTTAACATTTTGAATGTCTTAGACAAAATGGGAATGAATTTGTTGAAATTATGTAAAACATGATGAAATGAATGTGATGTATTTTTTATATGTTATTTAAACTACAAGAGAAATGATTGGAAATGTGTTATTTTAAATCTTTGATACTTTTAATCACTAACAAGGTAAGACGTGATGTTATGAACCATCGATGGGTTTTCCTTTGAATAGGTATTAATCTTACTTATTGATAAGAAAGTTGAATTTTTCTCTTCGTTTAAACAATGACACTGCATGTTTTGATAATTTTCCCTCAACAGTCAACATCAATGTTTTTAACCTAGTTAAGAAAATTTTTAACTTAAACCGTCACAGAGTTTATATATAAGTAAATGTTTATATTTAACCTACATATAAATTAAATGATTAACTATAACCATGACTGTTTTTAAAATCTAGATAAGTAAACGTTTTTATGAAACACATTCAGTGTTCTGCTGACTTTTATAGAGATTACACCAGTTAGTGAATGCAGATTAAATTGTATAAAAATATTTTATGAAATGAATATGCGATCCCACGAAGAAGTGTTTCCATCTTCAAAGCGTCCACGCTTAGAAAAAGCTATGGAAAATTCAAATACCTGTGAAAAGGAGTTAAAAGACCCAAGATTAAAACTTTCTAAAATGGACAACGACTGTGTAACTATATCACGTGATATATCCTCTACTGAGGACTTGCCAGATGTGAAACCTGAGATCGCTATGAATATTTCAAACTTTACCGGTGGTTATGATGCAAATTCTTTCGAGAATCCACACCAAGAGTCAATTTTTGCCCAGGACTATTTAAATACATTTTTCAAAGACATGAATTTTGAAAATTTGTATTGTTCTACCCCCTTAACCTTGCTAAAGGATGAACCCTTTCAAGAACCTACGAATAATATCTTACAGACTACTGTTAAACATGAGGTGAACGAGCTACAAGCAAACAGCCTTTCGCAAGCAAGTGGTGAAATACAAAGCATCACTACACCTACATTTGCCACTAAAAGTGACAAATTATACAATTCCCATGTGTTTCACAAAGAACTATGTGACTGTTTCTACTTAACTTTGAAGTTAAAAAATAAACAATATTGTATACATATACGAGAATTTAAACGCAATGTATCTACTAATGAAGAAATCCCGACCAAAAACGGGGTTAATATGGATATTCATAGCTGGTACGAGTTTCAATATAAAATCATTGCATTTAATTTAAGATATAAAAGTGCATCCTTTGTTTCTAATAACACGATTTTAGTGTTAAATCAAGATTCTATGATGCGAATTAAAAATTTGAAGAATTTTTCTCATGTTGACTTAAACGAACAGCTAATGGAAAAATTAAAAGAAAGTACCTCACACTTAAATACTGTAGTTTTACAACATGTACACAAAACTATTACCCTTTCTCATTAAACAGAAATATGTGGTGAGTAACAGATCAACAGAAAAAGAACCTGTGCTATGGTCTAAACCTAATACGTGTATCGAGAATAATATGGTAACGATACTTAACCAGTTGTATGAATGTGCTGGATGTATTTTTCGACATGCAAATCAAAGCCTTCACTCATGCTTCGCATTTAATAATAAGGAATAATTTAATCAACTAGGTGAAGCTTTGTTAATGCTCATCGATTTCGATTACGTTATTTCAACGTTTTTGAACGAAGTTTATAGTGTTAGTGAACGCTTTTTACATAAGCTTCATGAACAAACTGTTTATAATGAATTGTTTAAGACAAAATAAATGATTTGTTTTGTTAAATATCTGTGTGTGTTTATTTCTACAAAGTATCTGTGTGTGAATTTATTAGTTATTCATCTAGTAGAACTTTTAAATGAAGAGATGTAATTTAACTTTTTTTTAGCTCACAGGCTATCAAAGCCTGAGAGCTTATGTGCCCGCCCGTTCTGTATGTATGTATGTATGTATGTACGTATGTACGTACGTAACGCGATAACTCTTGACAGAAATAACCGTTTTGCTTCCAATTTTGTTTATTGGTTCCTTGTGATAAGGCGCTTCCCTGATTAGTTTTGGGGATTGATTGTTTAACTATAAAGGGGGGAACGGGGGGCTAACCTCCCTTAATTAAGGTAAATGGTTTTTTTAAGCAGAATTGTCCAATTTTCTTCAAATTTTGTATATAGGTTCATTGTGATAAGGTTCTTTCCTGATTAGTTTTGGGGGTTCATAGGTTAAGTATAAAGGGGCTAACGGGGGGGGGGGAATCCTCCCCCTTAATTTAGATAAATGAATTTTTCATGCAGAGTTATCCGATTTTCTTCCACTTTTGTTTATAGGTTCCTTGTGATAAGGCGCTTCCCTGATTAGTTTTGGGGATTGATTGGTTAACTATAAAGGAGGGGGGAACGGGGGGCTAACCCCCCTTAATTTGGATAAATGGTTTTTTCATGAAGAATTATCCAATTTTCTTCAAATTTTGTATATAGGTTCATTGTGATAAGGTTCTTTCCTGATTAGTTTTGGGGGTTCATAGGTTAAGTATAAAGGGGGGTAACGGGGGTGGGGTTAATCCTCCCCCCTTATTTTAGATAAATTATTTTTTTCATGCAGATTTATCCGATTTTCTTCAAACTTTCTATATGGGCTCATTGTGGTAAGGGGCTTCCCTGATTAGTTTTGGGGGTTCATTGGTGAAGTGTAAAGGAGGGAAACGGGGGCTACCTCCCACCCCCTTAATTTTGATAAATGGGTTTTTCATGCAGAATTATCCAATTTACTCCAAATTTTGTATATAGGCTCATTGTGGTAAGGCACTTCCCTGACTAGTTTTGGGGGTTCACTGGTAAAGTACAAAGGGGGGAACGGGGGGGACTAACCCCCCTTGATATAGATAAATGGGTTTTTTAAGCAGAATTATCCGATTTTCTTCAAATTTTACATATATGTTCATTGTGATAAGGCGCTTCTCTGATTAGTTTTGGGGGTTCTTTGGTTAAGTATAAAGGGGGGACGGGGGGCAACCCCCCCCCCGCTTAATTTAGATAAATGGATTTTTCATGCAGAATTATCCGATTTTTTCAAATTTTGTATATAGGTTCATTGTGGTAATGCGCTTCTCTGATTAGTTTTATGGGTTCATTGGTTAATTATAAGAAGGAGAAACGGGGGATGGTTCCCCCCTCTTAATATATTGTCGATTTCTTCATTTTTCGAGGGCTTATTTCAAATTCTTTGAAATAAGAATATAATTTACAGTTAGTGTGAATAGCCTGTGAGCTCAATGCCGTCAGTTTAACTGGGCAATTTTCTTTTATTTATTTATATTCCAATTTAAAAATTTCAACTCTTGCAAAAAGATTAAACTACTGAATGGAAATATTTTATTTATATTCCAATTCAAAAATTTCAACTCTTGCAAAAAGATTAAACTACTGAATGGAAATATTCACGTTAGAAAAAAGTTTTGAAAAGATTATTAGTTAACACAAAAAAAAAAATAATAATAATAAAAAAAAATAAAATGAAATAAAATAAAGTTTACAAAACAGTTTTTAAAGTTTTAAAAAAAATGTAAATTACGTTAAAATGTTTAAAAAGTTAACAAAAATAAAGTTTTAAAAATTAAAAGTTTACAAAAATGTTTAAAAATCTTTAAGTTAATCAAAATTAACTTTTTACTTTTAACTATTGAGAGATTATGATCTGACTGTTTATCCTTGCAACCAACTGGTGCATATCAACTATATACTCTGTATCTGCATATGCGCAGAAAAACATAGACATTTACTCTAACTTGAGTTCGACTTTAAATTATTTGCCAACTGTTAAGTTTAATTACTATACACAACTCGATTACCTTTCCCACAAAACACCTTTCAGAAACAAAACAGAAATTAACACTTACCGAAAAACACGTCAACTTCTTGTGCTTGCTTTCACTCAACTAACGTTTCTCCCTTATCTTTGCTAGGGGGCGCTGCAATCGCCGTTAGAGGCGCTAGCAGTCTTCCGGTGTGTGATAAGAATAAACTTTAAATCCAACTTACACTCGCTCAGTCATTCTTGCTTCTCTCTACCTTGCTAACAACCGTTTGCTGCTGGTTCATTGTTTGGTTGTTTAAACTTGTTGAATGACGTCATCATGTGTTTGTCTAAACTTGTCCAGTCTTGTTTTTATGCAGTACGTCTACTTAGATGAGTCATCACTCGCTTATCTTGGTTGACTTGCCCAAACTTGTTTTTGTGTGGCACGTCCATTTAGGTGAGTCATCGATCGCTTATCTTGCTTTACTTGTTTGAACTTGTCTAGTATCCACCACCTCATGTCTTTTGTCATAGCTTGAATATACTTTACACCAATCACTTAAATATAAAAGTCTTGTCACAACTTACATAAAATTTGATGAAAATATTAATTATTTATAAATTTCATCAAATTCTTATTTTTCTGATACATTTACTATGTAATTTTCGTTCAAAAATATGGTAAAGCCCGATTTTAAATCGAAGTCTAAGATAAATTCCCCAAATTTGTAACATTTTAACACTAATAATAAATACTGTAAGCACCCAGTACATACAAGTTTTGTAAAAATAATATTACGTATAGCTAACTCGTTCAGTCCCATGATACGAAACTTCAATATAGCTAAAATCAGTGTTAAACGAAAGTCTAATCACGTGTCTTTATATATTATTTTGAAATGTAAAGCATTTCTTTCTACTGGCCAGCATTTTTCTCTTTGCTGGGTTACATTATAGTTCCTGAACAATGAACACTTTAATGTGCATAATAATTAATAAAAAAAAATATATATGAATTTTTATTAAAAAAAGCTGATTTCATAAGAATTTTTATACTACAAGACGAAGGTATAAACTTATAAGATGAAGATTAAACATATATATTAATTTTTAATGAAAAAATGCTAATTTCTAAAGAATTATCCAACTATAAAATTCGGTATTTCTGCTGTATAGGAGCAATACACTTATATTTTAGTTTTTGAACCAGAATATACAGAAAATATTCAAAATCTGAATGATTTTTACCGAATAAATTGATTTTTCTATGCTATAATAAGAGTTCAGTAACCAGTTACTTAATTTACAATGTTTACTTGATTTTTTCTGTTTAGACTGCTCGCAACATAATTTTTATATTAATTAGACTCGATATAGTAAGTCACATTCAAAATAAAATCACATGTTTTTCCCCTTGCAATACGTAAACATCTAATAGAGGAAGCAATATTTGACCCCATATTAGAAAGGGGAGAAATACAATAGTATGAGGTCATTGGTCTTTTTCAAAAACGCACAGAAATATTCCAAATAAATAAATGATTTTTATATGTATTTGAGTTAACGTGGATATAAACATTAATTAAATTTCTATATATATGTTTCGTTTTCCTTTATACAAGTTGTTATGTATTAATTTTTAACAAAAAATCCACATTCTGAAATAGAAATGTACTACATTTTAATAAAATATAAAAATATACTTTTTTCAACCATCTGAATGAGTATCAATATTCATATAAAACAAAAGAAAGTATTAACTTTAACTCTATATGTGTTGACGACGAATCATCTGGGATATCCATTTCTGGTAAAGAGAGTTTTTGCTGTTTTGATTCATCTTGGTGTAACATCTATACAATAAAGAAATATAAGTATATACTTAGAAAAGAATTAATAAATAATCATTTATTGATGTTTTACAATGATATAGTACAACTTACTTTATTCGTTAACAGAGAAATTGTTTCCCCAACTGGGTTAAAATCAGGAAATGTAGTGGAGCTACACATATACAGTCATCTTCATGCAAGAGTTTGACTTGAGGAATGAGAACCCCTGTATCACTTTTCAAAATTTTATATTATCATCAGTGAAATTGATCATGTGACAAAACAGCGCATGCGTACTTAATAAAAATAATCAGCATAATAAGCTTTATCATGGAATCTTGCTTAAATATGATCTCATAATAAAATGGTTAGTATGGTCTTAATTTTGAAATATTAATTATATATATATGTCGTAGGCTCATTGGGAAATCCGGCTCTTTGCAAATAGCCTAGGTAGGCTCTTTGCAAAGAGCCGGTCTAATTGGAGAATCATTTCCTTTAGCCCAATCAGCATGATGTTTTTCAGGTTTATTGCAAAGAGCCTAGACAGCGTTAGGCTAATTGGAATATGGTCATTTATTATGACCAGTTCTTTGTCAAAATATGGTGTTGTACCCAACTCGAACCTGAAAATTCCATTCGAAGTCGACCCGAACCCGACAGAAAAATTCCATCGGGCCGTAACCCGATACTAAAAGGACAAAATAATATCCTTCGAGTCGCAACTCGACAAGAACCAGAAAACGAAAGTTAACCCGAAATTCGACACGAACCCGATAAAAAAAACATCGAACCGTAACCCGATCCGAACCCGACAAAATAAATTCCTTCATGTCACAACGCGACCCGAACATAAAAATTCGATATTAACCAGTGACCCAACCCGAACAAGACATAAAAATTCCATCGAACCGTAACCAGATCCGAACAAGATAAAATAAATTCCTTCGTGTCGCAAACCGACACGAACCCGAAAATAATAGTTAACCCAAAACTCAACCCGAACCAGGAAAAAAATTCCATCGAACCTGTAACCCGATCTGAACCCGAAAAATAAATTTCGTGGTCAAGCAACTCGAACCGAAACGGAAAATTTAAGTTGACTCGAACCTGAAAATTTAATTTAACCCGAAACCTAACAAAAACTGAAAATTAAGTTAGCACGAACCCGACAGAAAAATCCATCGAACCGCAACGCGATCCGAACCCGACAAAATAAACTCCTTCATGCCGCAACGCCACCCAAACCTAAAAATTCGATGTTAACCAGTAACCTAACCCGAACAAGACATAAAAATTCCAACGAACCTTAATCAGATCCGAACCCGATAAAATAAATTCTTTCGTGTCGCAAACCGACCCGAACTCGAAAATAATAGTTAACCCGAAACTCAACCGAACCGGGAAAAAATTCCATCGAACCGTAACGAGATCCGAACCCAAAAAATAAATTTCGTCGTCAAGCAACCCGAACCAAAGCTGAAAATTTAAGTTGACCCGAACCTGAAAATTTAATTTATCCCGAAACCTAACCCAAACTGAAAATTAAGTTAACCCGAACCCGACAAAAAAATCCATCGAATCGTAACCCAATCCGAACCCGACAAAATAAATTCCTTCGTGTCACAACCCAATCCAAACCAGAAAATTAAAGTTAACCCGAAACCCGATAAAAAATATATCGAACCGTAACCCGATCCGAACCCGACAAATTAAATTTCGTAGTCACGCAACCCCATCCGAAACTGAAATTTTAAGTTAAGACAAAAACCGATTTGAACCTGACCATTTAATTTAACCCGAAACATAACCCAAAACTAAAAATTAAAGTTAACTCGTAACACAAAGTCGAAACGCAACCCGACCCGAAACTGAAAATTGAAGTTAACCCAAAACCAGAACCTGTCAAAAATTTCATCGAACCGTAACCCGATCCGAACCCGACAAAATAAATTCCTTCTTGTCAAAACCCGATCCAAGCCAGAAAATTACAGTTGACCCGAAACCCGACCCGAACCCGATAAAATAAATTCCTTCGTGTCGCAAACCGACCCGAACCCGAAAATAATAGTTAACCCAAATCTCGACAAGCAACGCGATCCGAACCTAAAAAATCGATGTTAACCAGTAATCCAACCTGAACAAGACATAAAAATTCCATCGAACCGTAACCAGATCCGAACCTGAAAATAACAGTTAACCCGAAACTCAAACCGAATCAGGAAAAAAATTCCATCAAACCGAAACTCAATCCAAACCCGACAGAATAAATTTCTTCGTCTCGCAGCCCGACCCGAACTGAAAATTGAAGTTAACCCGAAAGCCGACACGAACCAGAGAAATAAAAATCCATTGATACGTAAACCGATCCGAACTCGACAAAATAATTTTCGTCGTCACGCATCCCCATCTGAACCAGAAAATTGAAGTTAACCCGAAACCCGACCCGAACCCGACAAAAAAATCCATCGAACCGTAACCCGATCCTAACCCGAAAAAATAAATTGCTTCCTGTCACAACCCGATCCAAACCAAAAAATTCTAGTTAACCCGACAAGAAACCGATAAAAAAATCTATCGAACCGTAACCGGATCCGAACCCGACAAAATATATTCCTCCGTTTCTGGTTTGGATCGGGTTGTGACACGAGGGAATTTATTTTGTCGGGTTCGGATCGGGTGACGGTTCGATGGATTTTTTGACGGGTTCGGGTTTCGGGTTAACTTCAATTTTTAGTTTGGGTTAGGTTTCGGGTTAAATTAAATTTTCAGGTTCGGGTCGGTTTTGGGTTAACTTAAATTTTCAGTTTCGGTTCGGGTTGCGTGACGACGAAATTTATTTTTCGGGTTCGGATCGGGTTACGGTTCGATGGATTTTTTCCTGGTTCGGGTTGGGTTTCGGGTTAACAATTTTTTTCGTGTTCGGGTTGGTTTGCGACACGAAGGAATTTATTTTATCGGGTTCGGATCGGGTTACGGTTCGATGGATTTTTTTATCGAGTTCGGGTCGGGTTTCGGGTCAACTTGAATTTTCTGGCTTGGATCGGGTTGTGACACGAAGGAATTTATTTTGTCGAGTTCGGATCGGGTTACGGTTCGATGGATTTTTTGACGGGTTCGGGTTTCGGGTTAACTTAAATTTTCAGTTTGGATTAGGTTTCGGGTTAAATTAAATTTTCAGGTGCTGGTCGGTTTTGGGTTAACTTAAATTTTCAGTTTCGGTTCGGGTTGCGTGACGACGGATTTTATTTGGTCGGGTTCGGATTGGGTTACGGTTCGATGGACTTTTTTATCGGGTTTGGGTCGGGTTTCGGGTCAACTTGAATTTTCTGGCTTGGATCGGGTTGTGACACGAAGGAATTTATTTTGCCGGGTTCGGATCGGGTTACGGTTCGATGGATTTTTTGACGGGTTTGGGTTTCGGGTTAACTTCAATTTTCAGTTTCCGTTCGGGTTGCGTGACGACGGATTTTATTTGGTCGGTACGGATTGGGTTACGGTTCGATGGATTTTTTTATCGGGTTCGGGTCGGGTTTCGGGTCAACTTGAATTTTCTGGCTTGGATCGGGTTGTGACACGAAGGAATTTATTTTGCCGGGTTCGGATCGGGTTACGGTTCGATGAATTTTTTGACGGGTTTGGGTTTCGGGTTAATTTCAATTTTCAGTTTCAGTTCGGGTTGCGTGACGACGGATTTTATTTGGTCGGGTTCGGATTGGGTTTCGGTTCGATGGATTTTTTTATCGGGTTCGGGTCAACTTGAATTTTCTGGCTTGATCGGGTTGTGACACGAAAGAATTTATTTTGCCGGGTTCGGATCGGTTAAGGTTCGATGTTTTTTTCGGGTTCGTGTCGGATTTCGGGTTAACTTTAGTTTTCTGGGTCGGGTCGGGTTGTGACTCGAAGGAATTTATTTTGTCCTTTTAGGATCGGGTTACGGTCCGATGGAATTTTTTTGTCGGGTTCGGGCCGACTTCGAATGGATTTTTCAGGTTCGAGTTGGGTACAACACCATATTTTGACAAAGAACTGGCCATTTTCTAAATAGGCATGGTCATTTTCCAATTAGCCTAACGCTGTCTAGGCTCTTAGCAATGAGTTTAAAAAATGTCAGGCTGATTGAAAAATAAATGACCATATTGCAATTAGCCTAACGCTGTCTAGTCTCTTTGCAATAAGCCTGAAAAACATCAGGTTGATTGGGATAAAGGAAATGATTCTCCAATTAGACCGGCTCTTTGCAAAGAGCCGGATTTCCCAATTAGCCTACGACATATATATGAAAGTAGCAGATATAAACAACTTCAAATGTTAGAGGAAAAAGTTACTATACACGGAAGATGTTAATTGGATATTCGCTAAATACAGTATAAAATTTGGTTTATACGAGATTAATAATAGCGTTGGTACAATTGTAGTTGAAATTTTCCTTATAGTAAAATCTAGATTGCTATATTCTGAGAAGTGATAGTGGCAATGGTAGCAGTTAAACTTCTAATTTTTAAAAGTTTGTAAAAAATGGATAACTTTTGTAAAACTTTTTTTGTAAAAACTTTTTTTCTATTTTGAAAAACTTTTTTTATTTTGCAAAAAAAAATTTTTTTTGGAAAAACTTTTTTTTTAATTTTTTTAAATTATTTTTTTTGTAATTATTTCTTTTTGTTAAAATTGTTTTTTAATTTTTGTAATTTTTTTTTGTAAAAACAATTTTTTTTTAACTTTGTAAAAACGTTTAATTTTTTAATTTTTGATTAATAGTTTTTGTATTTGATACTTTTAGATACTTACAATTTATTATTTTCATTTAGCATTTATTTAATTTCTACGATGTTTCTATGGTAAAAATTATGTGTGATATATAGTTGATAAGTGATAGAACATAAATTTTAACATGAGATTTGAATTTTTGAATAGGAAACGAAGTTCAAATATTATTTTACCGTCCGTTTATATTCAAATATTTTTCCGTTTCTGTGATATAAAATAGCTTGAAATCATTGAAATGGTGTAACAAATCACTAAATGCAAGCTAAAATTTGATATTTACTCTATAAATGCATATATTTATATGTATATTTCTGAAAGAAATGTGTGAAATGCTATTATATCATCTAAGTTAAGTTAAAATAGGTATGTGAAAAGTATCTAAGTTCGTGTTAAAGTGTTGCCTAATATTAGATACTACGTATTGTTTTCATAAACTAGGCTATTTTAAATTTTTCAAAAAAGATTTAGATAAAATTAAAGTTATTCGTGTATACTCTATTAAAAGTGAAAAATTTTAAATGTAGTATTCGTATTCATGTAGAAAACAATGTGGTCAACTAAACACGATATGTGTAAACAGGGTTAATGTTCTGTAAATTCGGATGATTTTACATAAAAGTTCACGAAAAATATAACTAAAAGTGAATATTAATACTTAGAATATGGATTTAAGTGAAATATTTAGATAGTGGTATCTTATCTTGGGAAAAATAAAGAAAGTTAATTAATATAAAATCACTAATTAATATATAAAACTTCAAAGAATATATCAAAATAGGAAAAAAAATTATTCGTTACATAGAAATGATAGTTAAATAAGGTGTTATGTAAAAGAAAAGTATATACACTGTAACAAAATCATGGAAACCATTGTAAAATTATTTGCATTGTGTAACAATTATTAAATACAAGCAAAGATTAGTTATTTATCTTGTAAAATCATCCTTTTGGTATGTAAATTAGTGATGTAAACAGGAGTTTATATAATTACTATTAAAATTTCATGTAAAAGTAATCTAAAAAGTAAATATTTTCATTATTTCTGCGTACTATGGTTATCTAAGAGGTATGAGACGTATGTTAATCAGGCATCTTAATGTACAATAATGCAGAAAACTTGTGAAAATTCATTAAAATTCCCCTTTTTCCTTAAAAATCGATACTTTCTTTTGTTTTATATGAATATTGATACTCATGCAGATGGTTGAAGAAGGTATATTTTTATATTTTATTAAAATGTAGTACATTTCTATTTCAGAACGTGGATTTTTTGTTAAAAAGTCATACATAACAACTTGTATAAAGCTAAAACGAAATATATATATATAGAGAAAGTTAATTATTGTTTATATCCACGTTAACTAAAATACATATAAAAATCATTTATTTATTTGGAATATTTCTGTGCGTTTTTGAAAAAGACCAACGACCTCATACTATTGTATTTCTCCCCTTTCGAATGTGGGGTCAAATATTGCTTCCTCTATTAGATGTTTACGTATTGCAAGGGGAAAAACAGGTGATTTTATTTTGAATGTGACTTACTGTATCGAGTCTAATTAATATAAAAATTATGTTGCGAGCAGTCTAAACAGAAAAAAATCAAGTAAACATTGTAAATTAAGTAACTGGTTAATGAACTCTTATTATAGCATAGAAAAATCAATTTATTCGGTAAAAATCATTCAGATGTTGAATATTTTCTGTATATTACGGTTCAAAAACTAAAATATAAGTGTAATGCTCCTATACAGCAGAAATACCGAATTTTATAGTTGGATAATTCTTTAGAAATTAGCATTTTTTCATTAAAAATTAATATATATGTTTAATCTTCATATTATAAGTTTATAACTTCATCTTGTAGTATAAAAATTCTTATGAAATCAGCTTCTTTCAATAAAAATTCATATATTTTTTTTTATTAATTATTATGCACATTAAGGTGTTCATTGTTCAGGAAATATAATGTAAGTTTAAATTTCATCTTAGATTATGATATCCTTATCTTATAATTGAATAACTCTTAAGAAATCGGCTTTTTTCCCCTTAAAATTGTTATTTTTCCATTGTTTCGTCTAATTAGTAATAGTCATTAAGATGTTCGTCATTCAAAATAATTATACATGTTTAATTCACGGCTTATGATTTGATATCCTCATCTTATAGTTGAAAAAGTCTTCACAAATCAGCTTTCTCCGTTAAAACAAATATTTTTTTTGCTTAATTATTATACTCATTACGGTGTCCATTGTTCAGAAACTATAATATCAGTTTAAAATCCATCTTATAGTTTGATATTATCATCTTATAGTTGAAAAATTCATAATAAATAAGCTTTTTCGTTAAAATTGTTATTTTATTTTGCTTAATTATTATTCTCATTAAGGTGTCCATTGTTCAAAAACAAAAATGTAAGTTTAAATTTCTTCTTATAAGTTGATATCGTCATCTTATAGTTGAAAAATTCTTAAGAAATCGACTTTATTCCTTAAAATTGATATTTTTCCATTGTTTCGCTTAATTAGTGATAGTCATTAAGGTGTTTGTCACTGAAAATTAGTATTTAAAATCAATATTCATCTTATAGTATGATAATCTTGTCCATTTAACCTCATCTTAGAGTTCAACCCTCTTCTTACATTTCATATTTTACACTTTTTCCGTTAGGTGGTGCTGGAATCGGATTCATAGGAGGTGCGGGAGGCGGGGGTGTGGGCGGCGATGGCACAGGCGGAGGTGGCACTGCCGGAGGTGGCACGGGAGGCAGAAGTGCCGGCACCTCAGCACCTCCTGCTGAGCTTGAACTCTTATTTTCTTACTACTCATGTATGACATTATAATAATATATGATATATATATATATCATTTCTGTACGCATGTGGCCAAGTTATAGTCATATATGATGTATATATATGACATGTGTATATGATGTATATACGACACGAACAGGGAAGACCGAGCTATGCTCGTTCAAAATTAGCTTTGAGTTCAAATATCATGACCCATGACCAAAATGATCCACTAATCAAAATTTTTCGAACATGTGATCTAGCCCAATAGTCTTCTCGTTCCCTAAAACTGTAAGATACTGAATTTAGTTCAAATCCTCTGAGCCGTTTTTAAGATAAAAATAGCCTGACCCGTAATGACCCATGACCAAAATGACCCACTAATTGAATTTTCTCAAACATGTGACCTAGCCCAACAGTCTTCTCGTGCCCGAAAACCATAGGATTCAAAATTTAGTGTAAATAGCCTGAACCGTTTTTAAGATAAAATAGCTTGACCCATAATGGCCCACAAATCGAAATGTCTCGAACATGTGATCTAGTCTAATAGTCTTCTCGTTCCCTAAAACTATAGGATGCTAAATTTATTTCAAATCCTCTGAACCGTTTCTAAGATAAAATAGCTAGACCCATAATGACCCATGACCAAAATAACCCACGAATTGAATTTTCTAGAACATATGACATAGCCCAACAGTCTTCTTGTTCCCAAAAACCACAGGATGCAAAATTTATTGTAAATGCTCTGAACCGTTTTTAAGATAAAATAGCTTGACCCATAATGCTCCATGACCAAAATGACCCACTAATCAAATTTTCTCGATCATGTGACCTATCCCAAAAGTTTTTTCTTGCCCGAAAACCATAGGATGCACAATTTAGTGTAAATAGTCTGAGCCGCTTATTAGATAAATTAGCTTGACCCGCAATGACCCAAAAATGACCCACTAATCGAATTTTCTCAGACATGTGATCGAGCTCACTGATTTTCTCATGCCCGAAACTCGTAAAATACAAAATTTAATCAAAATCGTTAGAGTTTTTTTTGCGCGTTGACCCAAAAATGATCCACTAGTCGAAAGTTCTCGAACATGTGACCCTGCCCAATAGTCTTCTCGTGCCTGAAAATGGTCGGATACAAGATTTAATCAAAATCGTTTGAACCGTTTTTTACATACAATTAGCTTGACCATGACAAAAAATGACCCAAAATGACCCACTAATCGAATTTTCTCGAACATGTGAACTAGCCCAATGGTTTTCTGATTCCCCAAAACGGTAGGATACAAAATTTCGTCAAAATCGTTAGAGCCGTTTTTAAGATAAAATTTGCATATATATATATATATATATATATATAACCACACACAAGATTTGCTCGTATTAGAATGTATGTTATAAGACATAAATAATGTGTGTATAATGACGTATATATGCGTATATAGGATGCCTATATAAGCTTTGCGATGATCTTGGGGAAATCATAACTGCAACCTTGCATAATCATAATTGTGGGAGCCGCTATAACACGAACGTACGTTTTTTTTTTCAGTCTACAGTAAAATTTATGTGTATGAAAAGTCACAGCCACTCCATATATAAAGGAGGACACCCTTTATACATAGCTATACAAATGGTTGTTACTGACGAAAAATCAAATTGTCTCTCTGTATTATGCCGATAATTCCTATTGTATTTCCTTTCTCAGTACCTAATTGCCCTACAGCGGGCGCAAACTCCATTTAAACAATAATATAAAGGATCCACCAAAGTTAAACCCGTCGTGACGGACATTTCTTAGGGAGTCCCATGGCCCTATCTCCAATAGGAATGAAGTTACCCCTCCGGAGGAAAGTTCTTGTAAGTTCCGTTAGGGGAAAGGTTCAGTAAGACCTTTTTGGACCCTCGTGTAAACCCCATGTAAACTCCTTCATGTAACATGTCAATAGATAGATCTCGTCAAGCTCTATAGTCTGGTCCTACTCTCCGCCTTTCACTCCCACCCCCCTCACTTAAGAAGCATATATCTCTGTTTCAACTCTTTTTAGTTTTTCTTATCTTTCTCAGCCCCTTTAAGCCCCACAGAGGGCGTAGGCCTCTTCTAAAGAATCCAACGAAGTTAAAATCGTCGAGGCCGACATTTCTAAGAGTGTCCCGAGGCCCTATCTCCCATAAGACTGGAGTTCCCCCCCGGGGGAGATATTCAAGGTGTTCAGACCCCGCCATGTAACATATCAAAAGTTTGATCTCATCAAGCCCTTTGTCTGGTTCTACTCTCCCTCTCCTTCTTTCCCGTCTCCTGTCAGGAGCACTTTTCTTATTTATTTTTTTCAATTTCTCATATTTATTTTAGTTTTCCCATTTTTCTCTATTCCTATGGACCGGACAGCTCCAAAATTTCAACAAAATTAGCTGTAAACCGCCTAAAAGTATCCCCCCCCCCGTTTCTTTTGGTGACCTCGGTTTTCACGTATCTCTGGAGGGGGCCCGTCAGAGGGGCGAAAAGGGGGACCCCTTTTAAAGTCCCATCTCTCAATTGCAAGTGAGGATTCATTTTAAAGGTCTCGTAGAGCACTTGCGTTTTGTATTGCTTCCCCTTCCTTCCCCCCACCGCTCTCCAAGAGTCCGTCGATTAATGCTAACTCATCATTTGTTAAACAACTTCTCTTAACTGTATCCATCACAAAAGCTGCTATCATAGAACTTTTCAATACCTTTTTCAGGTTATCTATTAAGTACTAAAATGCCTTGAACCATTAAAAATAGTTTAAAGGGTGTCATAAGCCAGCACATTTGTAAACAACAACTACCTCTCCATGTCTAAGCCCATTGGAGCCACATCTTTTTACTATTATATTTATTAAAAATACTTCTAGTCACCGAACCTTTTTAAAAGTTCGTGTGTTCGTGCCTAATATATTTCGCCAGCCTCACAAAAAATCTTAGAGCGCTAACTAAATTCTAAAGTGGAGATGCTGGCTTATGCTAACAAACACTTTTTTTGACGAGTTAGTCTTGGCTGAAAAAAACTTAACGATAAAAGCCGTGGGTGGCCAATCTATATTCTGCCTAAAGCTAGAATTTTTCCCGCTTGTTATTATTTTTCCTCAATTTTCATAAAAAATTTTGTGCTTTTTGAAAAAAATTAATGACGAGTAAGGAGTGGGTGGTAAATATTTTTTACTGGTTACTAGAATTTTTTTTGGCTAACAGATTTTATCAAATTTGTATAGCCCTGGACATAATAATGAATTACATATTTTTAAATGATTTCAGTCATATGTGATTTGTAAATGTTGCTATATATTAACATACAATATATTAACTCGTGTGATTCATAAGTAAATGCTAAAAAAATCTTAATAACACCATGAAAATATGAAATGCACTAAAATTAAGGTAAGCACATTTCTTAATTATTAGTTATATTTCAGAAGTTTTTTGGTTTGTTACTATTGAACTCCACTAACATAATATTTCTATGTTTAACTTCTTTTTTTTTTTAAATTCGTTACAATAATTGACAATGTAGTAAATGTTTTAGGAAATAATATGTATGTTATTTTAATTTCTATATTTTTTATGAATATTTTACAAATAAGAGTTATTTTCAGGATTATACTACACTGCAATTTTTTTTGTTATCTTTTTTACGGTATAATAGTAGCACCCCAGCTCCCAATATGTTACTGTAAAATCAACAGTTCTCTAGAATATATCCTGTGATACTCTTTTTACACTTACAAAAAACATGAAGCGCCTAGTTGTTTGACAATATAGCTCGTCTTCGATAAGTAAGTAAACCTTTTATGTTTAATTTCCTAATTAAATGAAGTAATAAATAACTGTGGTTTCACTCTAAATACATACAGAAACGTCTTAAAAAGCGTGGGATAAAATAAATTGAATTTTCTGATGACAGGCAAAGGAGGAAAGAAATACTTTCTTGAATGTTTCTAAATAGGGAACTCTAGATGGCTGAAACGTGTCTGTCAATAATGGATACTCGAATAAAATATTATTCAGAATGTCTCATAAAGTATGAAAAAGATTTACACAGTTTGCAGTGCGCTCAGAAAAAAACGATACAAATAAATATTTTTTATTTCTTTGAATATGTTTGTTGCAAATTTCAAACATTTTGGTATTACAAAAAGTAGTATTTTTTGTAATAGCATATTCCTTAAAATTGCAATGCGTTGTTATGTATCATTCTCCGTATCTTCATAAATTCAATAACGATGTTTAAGCAAAATAATGCATGTTTTACAGCATTTATGACGCAAGATTTTGTATTTGTATTATTTTGATTACAATTACTATACCTTTTTCGCAAAAATTGAAATACAAAATGTTTGTTGCGGATTCACATAAATATGATGTTGAGATGAAACTACCGATTTTTGACGATCTCTTCTAACATAAGACATACATATTATCTTGAAAAATTAAAAGAAAAGCATAATAAACCTGTTCAGATTGGAAATTTAGGTTCTATGGAAACTCCCAGCACAGAACTTATTGATATTCTCTTGGACATGATCGTTTAGATACGTTTAATGATTAAACAAGAATAAAAAATCCTGCGTCAAGCCTAGATTATAAACACTTCCCAATATATTCAGAATACTATAAAAAAAAATTCCCGTTAAATAAGGTGAAAGGGTTGATTTGAAGGGAGAGGTGATAGAAGTCTCCGTTAGCAATTTAGAAAACGTATAACACATTTGAAAACATAATATCAGGAATTACAGTCGGAAAAGCATCCGAATTATTTTGTTCACTCCTGTATAGGATCTATACATTCGTATAGTACATAGCATTCTACAATTTACTTCAGTTAGGAAACGCACAGCATAATTGAAAATTCCCCCAAAAGTTCCGCCAATAAACGGAAATGTACTCGAGATCTTTTGTGCAGTCCTGTTTAGAATCTTCACATTTTATAAACACCCAGTAATATAAAAAATAGTTAAATTCAAAAACGTGTACCACAACTGAAAATGCACTACTTAGTAATTACCAGTAAGCACCAGTAATTATTGTTAATGAGCAGTACTGTAAACGAATTATTTTGTGTGTCCCTGTAAATGAACGATGAATACTATGCACACATTATTCTGTACTAAGTATCTTGTAGTGCACCTCAGTGATGTATATAAATTTCAATATGTTTGAAATAGTGCAACATTGTTAAAATACATCGCAAACAACATTTCCCCATAGACCCTAATGTAACGGCATTCCTTTGGGTGTACCTGTAAACGTACGACGAATGCCATGCCCTCTATATTCTATTCTAAACATCTTTTACTGTGCCTCAGTGATATATATCATTTTCAGTTGGGGTGTGATAGTCTAAAATACGCCGCAAACGATGTAACAGAATTATTTTGCGCATCTCTGTAAATGAACTACATACGCTGTATATTTCATTTTCAATACTGAAAAAGCTATTGTAAACATCAATATCATATATAAATTGTTGGCAATCCGAGTATTATGTACAGGAGTTACAGTACAGAGAAAAGGCAGACGACACAGATACTGCAGACAGACAAACCGAATTTATAAACAATTTTCAACTATGTTAGATAGTGTTAGAAAGCATTCATTAATTTGGATTTATTTAAAGACTCATAATTTTTTTTGTCAAGCATCAAGTTTACCAAACGCATTTAACTGCTAATACATCGCTACTGTGATACAGAAAGGTACTATAGGTCCGACGCTAACGAAAAAGAAAGGTTACCGCGGTGCTTTAAGCGTATCTTTTTTTACAAACCGCAGGAGTCACGTGATGCTCGAATTCACCAATGCAGGTGTACGAAAAGAGCATCACGTCACTCTGGCGGTCTGTAAAAAAAGATAAGTGGAATGCACCGCGCTAGCATGCCGCATCGTTACATATTGTATTTTTGAGCGTGAGTATCTCTATGGTTTCTCTTATTATGGATGGATAGTATAGACTGGAGGGAAATATTATTTTACTTTCATTGAAATTTATTTGGATGGTTTCTTCTTGATATAATCTTGCCAGGGCTGTAGTTTTTCTATTGTATTTATATCAGCTATATGTTATTTTTATCTGTAATTAAATTTCCTCCTGGTTTTGAAAATGACTCGGAAAGAGTTGAAACATGTAAAACAACTAATAAAAGTTATTTTAATTTATATTATAGTTGTTAATTTTACACCTTTAGCATTTAAAAGTAATATACTATTACAAGGTGTTATAATTTATTATATTGTTAATTAAAATTCATATTTAAATATTAATTAAAATATAATAATGGGCTGTTCGGTTTGATTCACAGTTTTGTATCTACGCCACAGAAACATATCTAGATATTAACATTATTGTTCTTTACATATTTTTTTCTATGTACACGATGGGCTTTCATTTTTACATTAACTTTTGTAAAATATTGTAAAATGTCCGATTATAAATGCATTTTCCAAAACCATGTTATAAAATAAATAATAAAATAATTATTACATTAGATCAATTTAATTGGCATCTTTACGACACTAATGTGGTGAATTAAGGTCCTACAAGACTGAATTTTCTCATACGTAAAAGCATTTTATGCAAAAAAAGAAAATTCTGTTATTTATCTGTATTTTATTGAGCGTGGTAAATGCATATAAATAGTAATATAAGAAAGATTAATGTCACGAAAGAAGTCACTGATCATAATTCAGAATTTAGATAAATACAGGAAGCATCCGATATAAATAATAAATATTTATCATGAAATATTTTTTCCTAATTAGCATAATCATACGTAAATAGCTAAGAAATCTACCAGCGTTGTGTTTTAATTATAAAAAGAGTGATTCGTTTGTTTCAAAGCTTTTCCTTGGATCTTATTTTTTCATATGTTGCAGTTTCATTTCCGTTAATGTTTGTATTGTCACGAAATTTGACTTTTTTCAGACGGAGTTATATCAAGGCCCCTATAACAAAGCAATACCGTATTGTCTCATTTAAAACGTGATAAATAGTTCGTTAATTATGTATTTTTTAATTTTCGGAAGTGAAATGTTTTGCTTAATTAATGCATTTATTATTCTTTTAATGATACGTGAACGGAGTCACTGATAAGAGCTAATGCAAAATAAAAATAATTATAGCAAGCAATACCGCTTAAAAATGTCATTAAAGAAAACTTCAATGAAGTTTTTGCTTCGTTTTGTCCGTTGAGGTTTTGCAATAGCTTCTCTAATTATTTGAGACAATCATTTTCATGCTCTAGAAATATGATGAATTATTCATGCTTGATTGTTTTTCTTGGATTTACTTTTTCGTAACTAATGACATTTATTATTATGATAAAATGTACAGTCGGTGGCAAAACAAAGAGAATATCCAATATATTTTAGTCACCAAATTGTCCCAGAAAAATACGTAAATAGCCATTCGACTATGGAAATTATATTTAAAAAAAGCTTACGTGGTCGTCTTCATGTATAAATTGTACCAAATTTTGAAAATTTCAACACGAACACATAATTCTAAAATCATGTCTGGTTATTTCGTTAAATTTTAGTTTGTGGTATCAAAAGGGAAGTTATTCTGTAAGGTAGTTTGGGATTCAAGCAGGTTTAAAGTTTCTAACTTATAATGTGAAATTGATTTGTAATCGTTGTAAACCAACTTGCAATATGGATAATTTTTTAGGCATAACTCAAAAGCTACTTGGCTGAATGAGTTGTGATTTTGGATTCGCTTACTTGAAGCTTCGAGAACATAATTGATTTCTGTTAAAAAAAAAAATTCATAGGTTGCAAATTCATGGTTTTTCGAAAATGTAATTTTTATAAAATTAATTTTTGATAAAAATTATGAAATGTTTATGAGAAATTGACTTCTGAATGCTTCAAATATGCGAATCTAAAATTACAGATCACGCCGACAAGTAGGTTTTGAGATTTTCTGTAAAAACTATATTTACATGCGTTTTGCAACACACTGACATATGTTTCGTAACAATCACAATATAATTTAAGATTAGGATATTTCAATTTTAAACATTCATAATTCCTAAACTATTTGATCAAATGACTTAACTTTTGATATCCTAAGTTAAAATGTGCCAAAAAAGCCAAATATGATATCGAAATTAGCCTTTGAAACATAGCCGTATATAAAACATCAGAGTTTGATACGTATTTATTCTGAAGACAACCCCTAAGCTTATTTTTAAATATAAATTTAAAAAAAAATATTTCCAGTCAAATGGTCAGTTCGTTATGTTCTGTGATAATTTGGTGATTAAAATATATGGAATGTTGTTTTGTTTTTTGGGCCAATTGTATTTTAATTTGAAAGATATTTGAAATATTCTAGCATGAAACAATCGTTTAATAATCTATGACATAGCCATCTAAATAGTTGTGCAACAGTCGTCATAATCTTCGTAGAAAACTATCCAAATAACCGTATGATAATTATAAAAATAATCTTCCATAATCGTTTTAAACTATACGACATTTTTGCAAAATTTTACATTTTCACTATAAAACAAATGTTTCACATATCTTTAGTAACAAGCTACATAATCAGGTACTAGTATTTAATTATAATTATAATGAAACAAAAAATACCTTGAAAATTTTCACGTTTTTCTCAGTTTCATTTGGAAAACATTTATACAAATGTTAAAAAATATATATTGAATTCAGAGTATTTTAAATAAAACGAGTCTTTATATGAACACAAAATATAACATACAAATTTCCCTTTCTTTATACGTTTATATCCCAAATATGTTTCTTAAAGCTATCTTGAAACATAAAGTATAAAAAATACCGTAATTTTTGCTGAGTTTCAAAAAGTAATGAAAGGAATGAAAAATCGATTTTAAAATATCTTGTTCAACCACTTTTTCAAAAATATATTCTTTTATTTTAAGTGGTAGTTATGGGAGAGTTTAGGGTTTGTATAACATTTGTCAAACAGAGTAACATTTATGTGCTTGTAGCAATCTGTTATTTTAGGAAAATTTACACATAATATTTTTACTTTCTTCCATCTTTACAAGAAGAAAGTATTGGATTCATGAAAATTTTCGACTTCCGGTTTTCGACGGATCTATACGTTTTAGAAGGTCCTAAACACGATTTGACAATTTTTAGAAAATGTCTGTCTGTGACTCTGTCTGTCTGTCTGTCTGTGACAAAAATTTTGTGGGCACTCTATCTCTATAACTAATGCTCGGAATTTAATAAAATTTTAGATTCAGTTAGTCCCTGATATAAATTGGTGCTGATTAGTTTTTGGTAAAAATCGCCTGCAAGGTGGCGCTGCTATGCAGCATTTTTCGCGATTTCCGCAATAGCTCTAACTCAAGAAATAATGCTCGGAATTTAATAAAATGTTATATTCAGTTAGTCTCTGATATAAATTGGTGCTGATTAGGTTTTGGTAAAAATCGCCCAGCAGGTGGTGCTGCTATGCAGCATTTTTCGTGATTACCGCAATAGCTCTATCTCAAGAACTAATGCTCGGAATTTAATAAAACTTTAGATTCAGTTAGTCCCTGATATAAAAGGGTGCTGATTAATTTTTGGTAAAAATCGCTCGGCAGGTGGTGCTGCTATGCAGCATTTTTCGCGATTTCCGCATTAGCTCTATCTCAAGAACTAATGCTCGGAATTTAATAAAACTTTATATTCAGTTAGTCCCTGATATAAATGGGTGATGATTAGGTTTTGGTAAAAATCGCACAGCATGTGACGCTGCTATGCAGCATTTTTGCGCGATTTCTACAATAGCTTTATCTCAAGAACTAATGATCGGAATTTAATAAAACTTTATATTCAGTTAGTCTCTGATATAAATTGGTGCTGATTAGTTTTTGGTAAAAATCGGCCAGCCGGTGCCACTGCTAAGCAGCATTTTGCAGGATTTACACGATTTTAGCGATAGTCATATCTCAAGAAATATTGCAGGGAATTTAATAAAACTTGAGTTTCAGTTAGACATTGATATAAATTGGTGCTGATTCTTTTTAGTGTATGCGAAACCTGTGTGAGATAGAAGACAGTTTTGGGATTGACACATCCAACTAGTTAAATAGATGTTTGTTTGAAAAGAAGTGGAAACAAAATTCAATCTTTCGCATTACAAGCCATCATAAAATAAAATTTCAAACATGCTCATTTTTAGGAATGTGATTTGTTTAATAATAAGTAGTATTAATTGTTATTGTGATTTTAAATTTGGAAAATTTATTTCTGCTACAAGATATCTGTTTGAAGCTTAGTCAAAAATATGATTGTTATAAACGGAATAAATTGAAGATTTCATTGTAGAATTATATGAAGTATAAAATTTAAACATTAAATCATATAAATTTTAATTTGTGGTTTGTTATTTTAAGGAATTTTTACTTTTATGTGGTTAAATACCGCGATTTTTTATCTGGAACACAATAGAAGTATTTCCTAATCTATTGTCAATTAAACAAATAAACTAAAAAAAAAATGAGAAAAGTTTATTAGTAGATAGTTTTATATAAACTATAGTGCCACAAAATTGAACTTTTTTGCTTAATTTTATCTTTTATATGAGTGATTACAGTTTTTATTCGATCTTTTAAAGGTGAAACTTTTCATGGTGTTTTTCTATAGATGCTTTCTATACAAAAAAGCTTATTTGCCTTCATTAATGTATATATTACTATAGTAAAGTGCAACGTCTTGATGTCATCAAATAATGAATAACAGTGAGACAAGATGCGATTATGTTTTATGTAACAGAAACAAGTAAATATGTCTTACAGACTAATAATTAATTATAGCTGTATCTATCACTTACGCGCTAAATGTAATACTCTTTAGTAAAATTGAAAAACTTGGAAACATTAAAGAAAATTATTGAGTACTTTAAAACTTAATATTACATATAAATATCCCTGAATTATAACTTTACATAAAATTAATGTAATTTTTCTTACATTTCCGTTGTTTGGAATATAGGGAATAAAAACTTCTAATACCCTTATGTTAAGAATTCAAATACTACAACATTTAATATAGTTTATTATAAAAATGAATGTTAATCTTTTAAAATGATACATAGTATCTGTTTCTTGTTTTTGTCCTATTTTCAGAGAAAAATCAGAAAAAATATAAGATTAACTTCTATGAAGTTTTCAGTTTCTGAGATAACAATGCATACTTGTTCATATATCATACATATGGAATTATGCTATATAAAACCTTTTTTCACAGTGGGAATAAAATTATGTTTCACAATTTACTCGTTGTGTTACACAACACCAAAATAGATCAGTTTTCGGAACTGATTATTTTTACATCTTGAAAAACATTGAGTGCTAACTTAGTCATTTTTTCTGCAAAATACGTAAAATACTATAATTTTTCTATAAATAGAGGCAATGTATATAAATAAATATATGGTTTTCAGCAAATGAAAGTTATAAATGTTCTGCAAGTAATATAGTCTGCTATTTCAAGTAAATATTACAATATCTAAATAATAGTACACGAGATAGTTTAAAGTAATGTATGTTTTACTGAAATGTACACATTATTTTTGTCAAAAGAACAACATTAAAAAATTAAAGGTAAAATGTGATTTAAAATAAATAAATGTGTTATTCGACAAGTTGTTCTGAAATTAATGTATGAGGAAGAAAAACAATTTTTCGAATATGATTAGGGATCTCAGCTGATATGTAAAATATACTAGTGTCTGTTTCAGAAGTATTTTGCATTGCCAATTTAAGTTATATTTAATTTAAAACACCCACAAAAAACGAAACTAAAAGCTAAAGGTTAAGAGTTATACCTCCTTTTATGTACCTTACTAATCCCAACTGCTTCAAAGTTACATTATGTTTTCAAAAATATTTTCCCGTCTACTAAAATCCATCAGAAGTTAAAGTTTGAGTTTTAAATTAGTGATCTTATTTATTAGAATTACGAACAGAAGTTTTTATTCTGACAAATTCTTTTCGTATTTTTTCTTTTAAGTTCTTCTCATTATCTGCTATATGTGTGATTTGCTTATCGATATTATATGGAAATTATCAAGGATGTCCCATAGTTGAATAGTATTAATGCAATTTTAAAGATTTATACACAAACATACATAATAGAGGTCTGCACAGGCCTGGGGCTTGTCCTGAGGCATGTACCGGTAATATGAAGGTCAATTTTCAAACGGGCCGGGCATGGAGAATTAAGACAATAATTTTTTACGGGGCGGGGCGAGGCTATAAAAAAAATAAACGGGCCAGACAAATCGATAAAAATTTAAGCTGGCTAACTGGTACGGTATAACAATATTAAAAGGATCAAACTAAGCTGATAAAATATGAAGAATTTTCAATAGACGTGCCTTGGGACGATAATAAGTATAAATGGGCTGCATGAGCCGACACTAGCTTGACAACATTAATACAAAAATATAACATGACCAGCTTAAAAATTGGCAAAGTATAGTTCCATTGTGCCTCAGCCCGGGCTTAATTTTTTCAGCAGACTTGGGCATTCCGGGATCAGAATTACATTTAATTCCACATACTCGGGCCTGGCGGGAACTGAATAAAATTGTCCCCAGGACGTGTCGAGCAAGTAATTTCTTTTACGAAAATAGTAATAGAGATAATGAACTTCTGTTAACGAAATCATTGGAAAATTATAGAGAAATATTTTTAAAATATATACTTTTTTTTATTATACAGTAATAAAATTTACTATATTTTTGACCACATTTTTTCTTTTATTATAAACTATTTTAATTTTTTTTTAATGTCCTTATTTGAATTCAATAGTGTGAGAATCTAAGTAATCATTAATGTTGCTATTTTGTATTCTATGGTTTGTGAACTTGTAGTAAGCTAAAAATACTGTAATTTTCTCCCATAAATATGCATGCAGTATTCATTAAAATTATCTTGATTTAACGGCTAAGGGAGGTCACTCGTCTTGGCAAGCCATGACGTTGAGCGTATAGCCTCCCCTGGAAAGGTCCCCGGCACGCAGGGATTTGTTGGATGACTTCAGCAGCTGGGCAGAGAGTGTACACCACAGAGGCCACCAACGAGCACGCCCGGCGGCGAGATTACAATCCAACAAAACTTGGAGACCTTGGCGAGAGAAAATGTTATCAGCCAAGAGCGCTTAAAATCTTCACCCTTTCCCCTTATTCCAGTAACCCATTTGTGCAGTTCTAATTCATCTATTGTTCGTGAAAGAGGGTGGCTGTGGAAAAAGAGACACGATTAACTTTTGGGGAAAAAAATGTGCTGCCATGATTGATCAATAAAGTTCAACTAACAATTTATGATCATTAATGTCTTAATTAAAATGATATTTATTTTTGTGTTTTATGGAACTCGCCTATATAATCTAAGAGTTAAAGGGCTTGTTTGGTCGTTGTTTTGTAAGTGTATGTCCTATATACATAACTTTATTTGTCTTATATTACAGTTTACTATAGTTACTATTACTTATAATTACTATTCCCGTTTAAAAATATGGGATGATGATTATCTAGTAAAATGACATGGTGTGAGGTCTTATGTTTTAATGATTGAATGCCCCTTAATGATTTGTTAAAAAATTCCAAGAAAATGTTTGCGAATTTCGTTTGAAAAAAAAAATCGTTTACTAAAAAAAATGCAAAGAAAAAAAAATCACAATATTTATGTGAACAATGGCGGGTTTTCGAAGATATTTAAAAAAAGAAATAAGAAGAATTCAGAAGAATTCAGAAGAGCATCCAAAAGTAATATTAAACATTTTTTCTAAATGTTATTATTCTTAATGCCATTTATCATCGAGGCACTACGATGCACATGACAACAATATTTAGATTATTGTTGAATGTTTCATTAGTTCAAATTTTTTATTCATAATTAAAAGACAATTTCCCTAGTTTTCTTTTAATTGATAGTTTGTACGTGAAGCAAATTTGAAAAGAGTACATATGTGATCGACAATTGTGACCATTTCACATGAGGATTTCATTTTAAATAAACTGAGTTCTGTTTTTTAAAAAAAGTAAATTTATAAAACAAATATTTCAAAAAACATAATCACACCAGTGCTTCAATAACATTTTCTTTAAATGTTAAACGTGCTATATCATGAAAAAATGAATGGCTTTAAAATGCAGTGATATTAAATATCTTCATCACAGAAAAAAGAAAGGTTTTTTTAATTTTCTTCTATCTTTTCAAAATGACAAAAAAAACTAATTCCAGTTTTCGGAGGATTTATACATTTTAGAATGTCTTGAAAACGATTTGACTGCTTTTAGAAAATGTCTGTCTGTGAGTCAGTCTCCCAATGTGTCTCTACGGGACAAGAATTTTGTGGACAGTCCATCTCAAAACTAATGCACGGAATTTTATAAAACTTTAGATTCACACATAAATTGGTGCTGATTAGTTTTTGGTGTAAATCACCCAACAGGTGGTGGTGCTATCCTGCATTTTACAGGATTTAAACGATTTTAGCGATAATCACATCTCAAGAACTAATGCACAGAATTTCATCAAACTTCATATTCTGTTAGACCTAGAGATAAGTTGGAGCTAATTAGGTTTTCATGTAAATCATATAACAGGTGGCGCTGCTAAGCTTCATTTTTCAAGATTTTAGCGACAGTTACATCTCAAAAACTAATTCACGGAATTTATTCAAACTTCATATTCTGTGACACTTTCACATAAATAGATATTTATTAAGCTTGGGTATATACTGCCCAACAGGTGTCGCTTTTATGCCTTTAGCGTTAAGAATTTTAATTGCAGACATCTGAGAGGGTGGGCGCCGAAATTCAATGATTTTTTTGAAAAATGCTATGCTTATATCTCTTTTTTACATGCACACAATTCAACTAACCTATACTATTAAAATCCTCGTGATGGGCATAGATTGTCATTTCATTTTGGAACTGTGATAGACTTATATCAAGGTCTAACAGAATATGAAGTTTGATGAAATTCCGGGTAGTAGTTCTTGAGATATGACTGTCGCTAAAATCATGTAAATCCTGAAAAATGCAGCATAGCAGCGCCACCTGTTGGGCAATTTACGCCAAGACCTACTTAGTAGTGAATTTTGAAGTATTATAACATGTATGAGATAGAAGAAAAAATTTCGGGATTGGCACATCCGACCATCCAAATTACAAATATCCTTTATAAAGTTATGTTAAAAAAAAACGTACCCTTTTATCTTCATGGATCCAAGAATTATGTTTTATTGTTACAAAAGTTATATTGTCTTTATTCTAGCAGATTGCCTCAAATATTTATTTTAATTTATAAGTCATTATTAGCTTATAACATATCAATCATTATTGTTTAAATTAATCCATTATAAAAATTTTACTGAGAGAAAGCACTCATTCATGAGATATAAATAAAATCATTCTGGACACAAATAAAAACTTGCTAATCTACAAGGGTTAGCAAACTGAAATATGAATATAATCACACAAAATGCTGAATTTGGCTATGTACTTTAATTTAGAACAAATTTTCCTTTATAATAAACTTTTAACAAAAAAATGTTATGCATACAAAAATTATCTAGCTGATCTTATACAGATTCAAAATTATATTTTTCTACCTGTTCAGTTGTAAATCTGATACATTTTTTATTATAGATAGTCATTAGCTGTTGATTATATTTTTGTGAAGCCAGAGGGGTGCCCCCCCTCTGACCCTTATGAATCTGAATAGAAATAAAAAAAATTAATCCACAAGGGTTAGCAATCTGAAATATGAATATAATCACACAAAATATTGAATTTCGCTATGCCCTTTAAATTAGATCGAACTTTTCTTTGTAATAAACCTTTAACAAAAAATGTTATACATACAAAAATTATCCATCTGTTCTTATACAAAGTCAAAATGATCTTTTTTTACATGTTTAGTTATAAATCTGGTACATTTATTATTATAGTTGGTCGTTAGTTGTTGATTATATTTATGTGAAGCCAGGGGAGTGCCCTTCTCTGACCTTACATACAAAATTTATAAGCTTTATGTAAGCAATTTTTACAGCACAATTAATAAATTTGCACTTTAATATTAACTACTAAGTTTATGAGGCTCACAATATCTTTTCGGAGGCAATTTGACTTTTAACTTTTAACTAATGAGTCTTTTTACTGATTGGCCATTTTTTAGTATCTGCTAAACCACCAAAACCCATTTTAGAACAACTTTATAAAACACAGGTTTTAGATTTTGGTTTGAGAATTTTTGCGATTTTAGAAAATTGAAGAATAAAATAGATGTAGACAAAACAAAATAATAACATATTTTAGGATAACAAAAATTATAACTTGTGTAGTAAAAACCAATGACAATGCGTAATGACACAAATTTAAATGTGATAAGATTTGAGAAACCTGTATAAATGAAATAATTTGCATAAATAAAATAAAAATTATAAATTATCTTTAAAAAATGGTAAAATTTATCACGTGTTTTAGGACAAGTAGAGTCTTATTTTATATTTTAAATATCAAAAATGTTTTTTATTTCCAAAGCATTTCACAATAAATAACACAGTACGGTGTCACAAGATACAAAACTACAATACGTTTCTCCTTCTCCGTTTCTCCCTAAGAATTGCTTTCTCCCCACCAACGAAAGCGCCAAGAGCAGCAAACACAAACCCGCCAAACCCTTCCCAAGTTTTGTTGGATTGTAATGTAGCCGCCCGGCGGGACGATCGAAACGCCAAAAAAGAGGACAGATACCCGGACGTCCCCGGAAGCTTGAACAAGATTATAAGTACTTGACAAACAGCCAGTCTTCATTAACTTAAAATGGCTGCTATATCTATGCTCAAACTCAAACATTGCTTAGAAAAAAATGATAATATAAAATAATGTATATATATATGTTCTTTGTCTGTCCGTAATTGTAGATTAAAAATTGTACATCAGATGTATGTTTTCTTCATTTTTGTTCAATTCAAAATAATTTTTTGTTATTTGATCACAAATTGAGCAAAAATTTAAAAAATAACATTTACTAATCTGAGTTTTCTCTAAAGTTAGCATAAACTCTTAAGAATAATAATCCTCGCTCAAAGAACGTAAAAGCATATTCATTATGTATAACTCTACGACCATTTCCTTTTACAAACATTGCGAAGGGATTTTAATGTAATTCAGATTCGGTGCAAAGAGTATAAATTTTCATGGAAAAATTAAAATAAGGAAAACCCTGGAATAAAAATTGTGTTGTCTGCTAGTTCTTTCTTTTAAATATTATTTTTTGAATGTAGATACTCTATATTTCTTTTGAACAAGATACAAAGTGCTTGTAGTCATCGTTAAATGGTGTATACGATACGATCGAAAAGAAAGAAGTCAACTGATTTGATTTAAGGATTAAATTTTTATGAAAAAATGGAAATCAAGAAAGTTCTGGTATCTGCGATTTATTTATTAACAGTATTATTTTTTTCCAGCGTAGATGCATTATATATACTATTTTACGAGATAAAACGAGATATAAATATCTTAGATGTCTTTGAATGTTTTGTAATATCATATATTGTAATACGAGCAAATCTTGTGTGTGGTTATATATATATATATATATATATGCAAATTTTATCTTAAAAACGGCTCTAACGATTTTGACGAAATTTTGTATCCTACCGTTTTGGGGCACCAGAAAACCATTGGGCTAGGTCACGTGTTCGAGAAAATTCGATTAGTGGGTCATTTTGGGTCATCAAGAATCAGGGTCAAGCTAATTCTATCTTAAAAACGGTTCAAACGATTTTGACTAAATTTTTTATCTTACCATTTTCGGGCACGAGAAGACTATTGGGCTGGGTGACATGTTCGAGAACTTTCGATTAGTGGGTCATTTTTGGGTCAACCCGGGTCAAGTTAATTTTATCTAAAAAACTGCTCTAACGATTTTGATTAAATTTTGTATCCTACGAGTTTCGGGCAAGACAAAATCATTCGGCTAGGTCACATGTCCGAGAAAATTCGATTAGTGGGTCATTTTTGGGTCACCGTGGGTCAAGCTAATTTTATCTAAAAAACGGCTCAGAATATTTACACTAAATTTTGCATCCTATGGTTTTTGGGCACGACAAGACTGTTGGGCTAGGTCATGTGTTCAAGAAAATTTGAGTAGTGGGTCATTTTGGTCATGGGTCATTATGGGTCAAGCTATTTTATCTTAAAAACGGCTCAGACTATTTACACTAAAATTTGCATCCTATGGTTTTCGGGCACGGAAAGACTGTTGGGCTAGGTCTCATTTTCGAGAAAATTCAATTAATGGGTCATTATGGGTCAAGCTATTTTATCTTAAAAACGGCTCAGACTATTTAGACTAAATTTTGCCTCTTATGGTTTTTGAGCACGAGACGACTGTTGGGCTAGGTCTCATTTTCGAGAAAATTCCATTAGTGGGTCATTTTGGTCATGCGTCAGGATATTTGAACTGAAAGCTAATTTTGACCGAGCATTAGCTCGGTCTTTCCTTCTCGTATGATTTAATATAAACAAATCAATTTACTGCATTTAAGAACTAAATTTGTATGGAAGACTGAAAATCAGGAAATTCCTAGAATTAAAATCTGGGTGTCCACTAGATCTTTCTTAACACTATAATTTTTTCCAGCGTATATGCTTTATATAACCTTTTTTACAAGGTAAAACGTGCTCTTAGAAGTCTTTGACTGTTTTATAATGCATGATTTAGGTGAAACAAGTCAACCAACTTTATTTAAGAACTAAGTTTGTATGGAAGAATGAAAATCAAGAAAATCCGGATTTCTACTAGATCTTTTTAAACAATATTATTTTTTTGAGCGTAGATGCTTTATATATCCTTTTTCACAAGATAAAACGTACTCTTAGAAGTTGTTGAATGTTTTATAATATATGATTTAATAGAAACAAGTCAACTGACTTTATTTAAGAACTAAGTTTGTATGGACTAATGAAAATCACGAAAATCCTGAAATTAAAATCCGGCTGTCTACTAACCTTTATTAACAATATTATTTTTTTCCAGAGTAGATGCATTATATATCCTTTTGTACTCTTGGAAGTCGTTGAATGTATTATAATATATGATTTAGTAGAAACAAGTCAACTGATTTTATTTGAGAACAAAATTAGTATGTAAGAATGAAAATCAGGAAAATACTAAAATGAAAATCCTTATGTCTACTAGATCTTTATTAACAATATTATTTTTTCCAGCGTAGATGCTTTATATATCCTTTTTTAGAGGATTAAAAAACTTGCTTTTCGAAGTCGTTGAATGTTTTATAATATATAATTTATTAGAAACAAGTCAACTGACTGGTTGTATAACAAAATAAAATTAGGAAAGTTTTGGAAAGAAATCCGGATGTCTACTAGATATTGATTAACAATATTATTTTTTCCAGCGTGGATGCTTTATATATTCTTTTTTACAAGATAAAATGTGCTCTTAGAACTTGTTGAATGTTTTATAATGAATTATTTAATAGAAACAAGTCAACTCACTTTATTTAAGAACTAAATTTGTATGGAAGACTGAAAATCAGGAAAATCCTGAAATGGAAATTCGGATGTTTACTAGAACTTTATTAACAATATTATGTTTTCCAGAGTAGATGCTTTATATATCCTTTTTTACAAAGTAAAACATGCTTTTCGAAGTCGAAGTTATCTGACATATTTAAAGAATAAATTTTTATGGAAGAATGAAAATCGGGTGAGTCCTGGAATGCAAAACCTGTGGTCTGCAAGTTCTGTCTTTAAAAATGTATTTTTTTAGTGTAGATCTTCTATATTTAAAGAACTAGATAAACCTTTCTTGTAATAGTTGTTGAATGATGTATAATATACTATCTAATAGAAACATATCAAGTGGACTTTTTAACGATGTCACAAGAATAGTGACTCCTCCCACATGGCGTCCAAGAATTCCTTGACAAGGCAGGGAGTCATTTTCTAGATTCATGATCATAGATGTCTGATTTCCTTTAATTCATGTTATATTAAGTGGATTAATGGCAAATTTAAACATTCAGGCTTACCGTAATCACAATGTTGGATCCTGTATTCGCCAAATTTACTACAATCTCCTCTATGTTACAAAAATTTCTAAACATTTACCCTTCAGAGATAAACATTTCAAAATGGCTGCATTCTAAAACGATGTAAGGTGATTGATCCAGGACTTCTCAAAAAACAAATTTTAAAGAATTTACAAGCTGATCATTTAGTATTACAAAGATGAAATATTTAGTTCTTGGCTTAATATAGTTGTCAACTATAGATCAGGAAATTGAATCAATTAATAAGAATTGAACAATTTGCATAAAGTTGACAAAAATAATATTCCAAAAACAGATGTATACCAATGCAACTGGTCATCGCCAAGAAATCATGTATACGTTTTCAATCCGAATATGATACAAATGATGATACGGTGGATTCTCATGTGAAAACTCCGGAAATTTGTTTATTCTTAATATGACTGATAAACATGTTATTACTTGTATTTCTACATTTCCAGTTATGATTATCTAATATTTCGCATATACGATAAAGGTCTCCAATTCATATTTTTAAAATAAAGTTTTCTGCGTAATTATAATGCCAACGATCACGAGTTCCCGGTGCAATTATTCTACAAAATAACAGGCAGGGAAATATGTAGAGACTATTATATGAAAATGAAATACTTTAATTCCGGAAACTCATATTCTGCTAAGCAAATAAACTTTCTTTTGCAACATAGGAAAACGCCTGATATTACAACCGGTAATATTGTAGGATGTTTGTATTTTAACGACATAATATATAAAAATAAGACTTTGAACTTTGAAGATAAACAACATTAAAGAAATCCCTAACTTAAATTAAGAGGATTGCAAGTATACCATAATTCCTATGAAATTGTTCTCCAGTTGCTAGTTGGAAAATGGATCGGATTATAGCAAGATATCTCATACTGTATTATACATTAAATTTAGAGTAACTATTTGAAAGAGATATGGAAATCAAATAACTAACATAGACTAATATAACTAATGTTACTTTCACTAGTAATACGATTTTTAAATGGTAAAACGACAACTTTACAGCAGAGAGAAGGTTTATTCAAATCGTGAATATGTAGAATGCTGCATGTTGATACAAATCCCGTCTTCTTTTGAAAATGCTTATATTCATACTAAAAATGAGTCGCGACATCGTTGTACTCTATATCAGGGGTATATCGATTATCAACATGCTAGTACTCTAATCATGAACAAACTCACTTTATAACTTCATACCGTATGAAAGCTTATTTTGTAAATCTTAAAGCTCCCTATACTAAATATGCAAATTTTAAACTTTTCCCTGTTCCATATCCAGAAAATTTAGATTGTAAATACCAATTCTAACAAACTCTATTAAAAATAACTATACTGTTGTTTCTTTTTCTCAACATGGCTTAAAAATCCCCAAAAGAAATAGATAAGCTTTTATCAGATTCCATTAATAATAGTGTAATTTGTGGAGAGATGTGGCGTTTTCTTATTGTTTTCAAATACTGCCAAAAAATTCCTTTGCAATATATTCCGGCACTTGACAGAAACAAAAATAACTAATGGTGAATCACATATGAAGAAGTTTAGAAAAACTGTTTATTTTTCAGTTTAAGCTCACTTTGTTTTTATTCTGTTCCGTTCGCATGTCTTGTGCATCATGTAAGTGTTAAAGAAATGTTGATTTACATTAAATGATCGTTGCTATGGAAGATGATTATTACACAATATTAGTCAAAATAACAGACAATATATTCAAAGAATATATTACATTATCAATGGCGATGAAACAATTAGTGCTGAAAGCTTTTCAGTGTCGATAAGTAGCATACGTAGCACACGATGTGAATCGTACGTAGCACACGATGTGTAGCATACGTAACACACGATATGTAGCATGGCGTTTTCTATCATACATTTTGATTTTTAGCTTTTTATTATTTTCTATGCACAATCACAAGTAATCTGCCCTCAAACTTCATTCTTTCACACACGGTAAAGTTTTAAGTTTATCTGCATTAACATCGAATCAAAAGCATACGTTTATTGAAAACAGACAGGCATGGTTCACCTCAATTTATCCAATTAAAAGAAATATCCTTTTATCAGGCAATATTGGATGTTGAACAACATATTGACCTAAACATTTTATTTTTTATACGATGTTCCATAAAGAATCGGTAATGATGAGCTGCATGAAGATTTAAGCAAATAAAGAAGATGTATTTTTTTAAATTAAAATTTATGTTTTTCTAGCAGTAGCATTATTTAACGATTTGACTGCAAATATTTTACTTGGCATTTATGCGAAGATTATTCCGCCAATTGCATATTTTTTTAGGTTAAAATCAACGTTATTTTGATGAAAGTAATCGGAGATCCTTATAACATTTTACGAAAAAAGTAGACTCTTATCTATCACCACAATACATTTAAAATATGCTTTAATAAGTGTAATCCTAAGGAGATTATTTCAGAGTTAATCAACTTAGTATTCGATGAAGTGTAACGTAACTTGAATAAAATTTATGTTTTTAAAATTTTAAAGCAATTTGTTAAAACTTTTGTATAAAATAGGAATAATTCTTTGAAACTAAATTTCCGAACCTTTAAAAATATTTCAAGTTTCATCAGTCTGCAGTAAATATAAGTCTAAAATTATTATTTGAATACTCTGTACTTTACCACTTGTACACAATGGCTTGTACACAACTTGTACCCAATAAAAGACAATGCAAAATCATTTTTTCCATCTATTATTTTTCTTCTTGAGTTTATTCCCATAGCAACATGTTCTTCATTGACATGTTCAACATCAATACGTATAAAAAAAACAGTATCGAAATACATTTTAAAATATATATTAGTAACGAAATACATTTTAAAATATATATTAGTAACGAAATACATTTTAAAATATGTATTAGTAACGAAATACATTTTAAAATATATATTAGTAACGAAATACATTTTAAAATGTAAATTTCTTGTGTTTGTGGATTAAAATTATTTTTCATCGGAAGTATTTTAAGTCGGAGTTATCTTTTTATTATGCCATGTAAACAGTAATATAAAGGGGGTTGAAACGAAAAACAAATTAAAAAAATAAAGTGGAAAAGAAAAGAAAGTATTTTTGCTTTATATTTTTCAGTATATCCTTTCTCGTTTTCCTCATAATGCACTCTTATTGAATTCCAATTGAAATAATATGTACAATATACAAGAAAAGTTTCTTAAAAAATATATACAACTCTAATTAGAATATACGAAGCTTTTTTGTAAAAATGCAGCTTAATTATTCATGTATATCCTCAGTTTTTATTTATTATTTTAAAATACCCTGCTTTGATATTTCAAAAATATATAAACATTTGTAGCAGCTAAAGTAAAAACATTTTTCACTTATATATATATATATATATATATATATATAAAACTCCCAAAAAATAAATGATGTTTACATGTATCTCGGATGATTTGAAATAGTTTTTTAGAGATTATATCTGAAACCGTTGGTGAGAGAAACATATTTCCAATTTAAAAATGTACTGAAATAACGTATATTTCATAGATATGGCATTTATTTTAAAAGGGAATTTTTACGGATTAAAATACTAAATTTAATTCGCACAAGGTCCCTGTATGCTATTACTTATATTTAGAAAAATATTATCAAGCGTATAAGATTGAAGTTTTAAAAATTCTGTTCTTTTAGTATTAAAACGTATACTATTACAATATTTTTACTTTCAAAACGCCAAGAGTCTTTTTAGTTTTAGGAGACACAGAACATGTTTAAAATTCAAAGTATCTTAGCTCGTTTAGTGTTCATAGTTTCTTTTAATGTCCTTCTAAGACACAGGAAAACATTAAAAAATGATCTATAAGAATTTACAGCAAAAAAATTAAATTTCGTATTTTCGTATGTATTCCTTAAAAAAGAAATACCATATCTACAGAGTTTTCGTGCACCACCGCACAAACTGCGCAGAACGAGAATCCTCTCTATGAATATATAAAAGTTGACCCAATAACATCACTTCGATGGCACATCGTTCTCAAGAAATATACAAATGAAAAAGTATTACGTTACTGATTTCCTAGCAGTTTATAATGAATTACCATTTCACTCACTGAAAGTAAAGTACATATCGCAATACTCACAAACGGAATACATTAACACTCTGTGGCAATTGTTTATAGTTTCAAGGTGTCGCCCTTTAAAGCGAGACTGAGCGACGCATGTTCATTTGCATATTAGACACAGGCGTACTGACCATCACTTTTTAAAATGTTACCTTTACACGTTTATGACGAAAATTTTTATATTTTAAAGTATTTTGTTTATTTTTTAATCGTGTTTCTCCTTCAGGTCACAATTTCCTGATATTTAAAAAAGCTTATTTCTTTTACTCTAAATGTGACACACTGTAAAAAAAATATGTAAATTCACGGACCGTATAATTTTACTGTAAATGTCCGTTTTTCAAATTAAACGGTCAAATTCCGTAAATTTACGTCATGGAAGTATAATTTTGAAATATAGCTTGTTCTTACGGACAAAGCCCGTTTATCTATGGGGTTTGCTACCAAACTATTTTTTTACGGACAAGATCTTTCATCTGTATGTTTTGAAAGGCGCAACACTCTCAAACACATGCGCACAGAATGTCTGTGCCCATGCCCAGTGAAGAAAGAATAAGCTGTGCTCTACCGGCAGCCTTCCCGCCGCACCTTCGCTTCGATCTTCGAGCAGGATTACAATGGCGGCAAATTCTATCCGATCTCACATGGTAAAAAGCGATGGATTTCCCCATTTAAACCCCAGTAAGTACACTATTTTCTTTTTACTTTAATGATAATGAAATATTAAATTTGTGACATCGTTTATGAAATTTTAACATTTGTATCTTATAAACCAATACAGTGTTCTTCAAATTGGTTATTGGCTAGACTTTGTTAATGGCGTCATTATGTAAATAAAGCTACGAAGACGTTAAGGTTTTATGCAGTCTTGCATACATAAAAAATATATATATCGTGTCTATTTTTTCTTTGTGTATGTATGCTTTATGTATTGTTCGTTTGAAGTTATATCCATTAGATTTTTGGATAGTTTGGCGTGTATTTACCACTTGTTGGTCATCGTAGTATTTACATTATAAACGGTTTGGTTTTAAAGGATGAAAGAAGGAATTTATGTTGTTTTAAGATAATAACAATCCTTTAGTTGTTTGTTTCTGAAAGTAAAAATAATTATTAAGTAAAAATGTGTTTTTTAAAGTAAAAAAATAGTTTTTAAAAGATAAAAAAAGGTTTGTTTATGTTGATATATGACTAAGGGTTTTTAAAAATAATTTGAACAAATAGCCAGAAACAAACTTCGTAATTGGCTATGCTTGCCATCTATTAATTTAGCAGTGCACAAAGCAACTTCTGCCATGTATTGTTTTAAATTTAATGCCAGTAGAAAAAAAATATTTTTGGAATTATATGGTGTTGAAGTTGTGAACTTTAGAAGTATGTCTCTCGGGTGATGCTAGTAGGGATATTACAACAATGGGAACTATTAGTATAAAAAAAGAGGGGGGGGGGGTTGTGCCTCAAGGGAATTGGGAAATTCTCCGTTGAAAAATGTAGGTAATAAAATCTTAGTCGAAGGTAAAAAGGAAATAATATCTAAAAATCTCGAAAACAAACAGCTACTATGGGAAAAACAAGCAATTGTTACTGTCTGTATGCTTCATGATGTTTTAATGAAATTAAAATAAGACCTAAGAAGCAACTATACAAGAACAAAACAAAATAATAATGAAGAAATATATAAACTTTAAGAAAAAGATAATTATAGATTGGACATTTTGCTTGATGAGATAGGATGAGCCCAACATCAGCTCGGGCTCGATTTTATACCAGTTTTGAGGTTCGGGCTCAAAGGGAAAATTTTATTTATTCACAAATTGAAAAGAAAACAAAAAAATATATATTTGCTATTTGAGAAACAAGAGTGAAGTCTAAGTTTCTTAAAGTGTTTTACAATCCTTAAAAATCAGTTTGAAAGGAAATTGAATTATTATTTATAGGATATAAAGAAAAACTGACTCTGAAGAATTTGCACGGTAGTTTTAGTAATATAATGTGAAGCTTTATATCTTTGTTATTTCCTCACTTTCTGTTTGAAGTCTTTTTCTAGAATTATTGGAAAACAACTGGTATCTTTCTGCCATAGTTGTATTATGGTATTTTAGATGAATAAAAATTGTGACTTTTTCAGCTTTCTGCAAGCGGTTGGTTATAAATAACATATTTCCTATTTTAAACAGATTTTCAGGGACATGACAATCTCCAAATATTGTCATGAGACAGTTATTAGGATTAATACATTTCTATGTAAGAAAAGAAGATATTTTTAAATGAGAAAATTAGGCTTGAAAAAATTTTAATGTTAACAACAATTGGTTATCTACTGCGTGCTTCTAGGCTCAGGTGAAACAATTTTTTTTGGGCTGAGGCGAGCTTGAGTTTGAAATAGTCAGGCTCAGACTGTGAAAACAGAGCCCAAATACATCTCCAATAAGAACCTATTGTCTCATATTCATTAAGGATTTTTTTAAAATTCTTATATGACAATTCTGTCAGAGAAATTGATGGAATTTTTAAAAATAGTAATTATTGTATCTATTATAATCCATAATGCAATCAATTTATAAAATATATTTATCATTTTTCAGTGTGTGTGCTTCAGCGGATCCAGCAGAGACAAATTCTTGACTGATAATACAACTCCCATTTTTCGGTAGGTGGAAAATTAAATATATTGTTTTTATATATAATTTATATATATATACATTTTTTAGCCTGAATTTTAAGGGGGGGGGGGGGTCATGATACTAGTTTTAAAAAATTTTGTGTTAATTGTTGATATAGATAACTGTCTGGGGGAAACTGTTTTCAGGGTTAAAGTTATTTTTATTTTACACATAAATCTCAGAAAATTATTTAACTGTGACTCAGATTTTACAACAGCGAGTCAAAAATATACTCTCAGATATATATTCCCCCCCCCCTTCCCGACAAAGAAAAAATTTTAAAAATATTTTTGGTTTTACTGTTTACTTTCTTATTTCTTTATCACTTTTCTTATTTACCAGTCAATAAAATCAATTATGAACTGTTTTAGTTGAGTTGAAAGAGAAATAATATTCCAAGAATCTGTATTTATAAAAATTGACTTTTTCATATTTTTTTTTACAATTAACCCTACTTTCATGGGTTATGTACCCATTAATATGTGTGCGATGACAATTTTCAGTACTTCTCTACTATCCCGTCGACCACTTTTCATAACAAAAAGCTATCGCCAAACTGTAACGTCAAATAAACTTGAGAACGTTGCCATTGGAATATCAAAATAAGTAAATAAATAAAATATAAGAATGTAAGGACACAATTGTTATTTTAATGAATGAAATAACTCATAAATCGGTAAAACATAATGAAAAATACACTCAAATATCTAATTAAAATCCACTTGATGACATAACAAACACGTATAGTGCTTCTGACATCAAGAAAATAGGACTGCATTTTTGACGTTTAATCTTACAGTTTGGCGATAGTTTTTTGTTATGAAAAGTGGTCGATGGGATAATAGAGAAGTACCCAATTTTCTAATAAATACGTACACATATTTTTTTTTGTTGGATTGTTAATAACACACTCATGGCTTTTCACAGCTGATTTGCATTACCTCTTGACTCACAGTTTATGATTATTGAATCAGGCTGTCTCTCAAAGTTTAAGTGAAATGCTGAATACTGAGTATATATACCAAGTACTCGGGCTGAAAATTGCATATTTGTTTATTCATTGGTTATATTTCATGTTTCCTCCAAATGCCACATTGTAAAAATCTCATCATACACTAAGCTTTTTTTATGTAGATGCTGGATATATCTTTCTGAATTTTATATACAATTAAAAGAAATCCTATTAAGTAAAGGCATTGTAGTATGAATTAATTTTGCATCTGCAATGATGTAGTAAGGTTTATCATAAGTTCATCTTGTTAGATATAAAAAAAATCATTAGCTGGTGAGATTTTTTAAAAATTCCTTAAAGTAAATTACCCTGTCGCACTCGTCGACCTAACTGTTCGGAGTTTTCTGTGATTTTCTTTGAACCTTGTGTAAATACGAGTTAAGATCCCTTAGAACCCAGACCCCCATGGAGGGCCTATATCCCTAGTGCAGATAATCGGCCGTAAGAAATAACCAACCAATCCTAAAATAAAATACAGTTTTTATTTTTATATCATATTAAGAAGTATTTTGATTGTATATAAAAATTAAAGTATCACTAAATTAAGCAGTTTACTCAAATTGAAATATTTCATGATTACGTTTTCATTTATTGGTACTTTTGAGTTATAAGCGGCCCCAACAATGAATTGCCCAGTGACAGAAATATATCCATATCGGCAAGTTAGGGTGTAAAAAAATCTCGTCAAATGTTTGCAGTCCTAAAAATGCAGCTTGAATGTATGCTACACTGTAAAAAATGACCAATGTTTCTTATTTTATGAAAATATGCTATAACCACGAACGAAAATATAATATAATCTTCTGAGTTATCCGAAATTTCAAATAGCATGTTACATTGTCTTTTGAATCCCCAGAAACGAATACATTTTCAAAATTTAAAGAATAATTTATAAAAACAAATTATTTTTAGCTGCCCGAAATTTTCAGAAACGTTTCCAAAGGGATTTTACAGTGTATTAATTAGTGTCCTCAGGCTGGAATACCTGTTTTTGGAATGTTATCCATTATCATGTACACGTTTTCAGCCGCATAAGTTAATTTATACATGAAAAAGTAAAGAATTAATCTTAATTTTAATGCTATTGTTAACGCTGTTAATTTTGCATGTTTGTCTGTTATTTTTTTTTTTTTAGCATGAAAATCTTTACTTCAGAATTGATAGCATTTGAAAAACAGGTATTCCAGGCTGAGGACACTAATTAATACACTATAAAAACACTTCGGAAACGTTTCTGAAAAATTCGGGCAGCTAAAAATAATTTGTTTTTATAAATTATTCTTTAAATTTGAAAATGTATTCGTTTCTGGAGATTCAAAAGACAATGTAACATGCTATTTGAAATTTCGGATAACTCAGAAGATTATATTATAGTTTCGTTCGTGGTTATAGCATATTTTCATAAAATAAGAAACATTGGTCATTTTTTACAGTGTATCATCATATTAAATTTTCTTTGATATCCCAGAACATATTTTACATGTTTGTTTTTCAAATTTTTTGTTGCATTTTTTTTAATCGCCTGCATTTATTTTTATAAATATGGAAACAATCTTTGATTTACTGAATACTGATATACTTACGATCTCATTTTTTCAAAAGCGAGGGCTTTTCTCCAGCAAACGACTATATGAAAATGACCACTGAACTTGCATGTTAATAATTGCTTGTAGTCTGATGCAAAAAAATTGTGAACATTTAGAAGATGGATCAACAATCTACACTGACGGCTGGAAAGGGAGGCAGGTTACAATCCCTTTACTGTTAACCATATGTGCAATTTTGTTGATCCAACAAAAATTGTTCATACACACAGGGCCTGTTTACCGAATAGGCCCATGAAGCCCGAGCTTACCCACTGAAATACAAATGGGCCCCCATTCAGAACTAATTTTTAGGAAAACAAATTTCTGTCAAGGGTAAAAAATGTATTTTTTTTTCTTAAATAGTTACTAAATTTTCCCTCGGACTATTACTGACACATTTATACTCCATTTTTTGTTGTTGATATAATAAATGGTATAAAAAGAGTGATTAAATGCAACCTTTTTTCATTTTTCTTATGTTTTACATTTTAATTTCAAATGTTTAAGACTGTAATGTGCTAAAAAGAACAGAAAATTTAATCTGTATAATTATATTTTGTTTAAATTCATAAAGAGTGGAGAAATGATATAAAATATGTAGAATAGGCTATTTAAATAAAGGGGAAAGTAATTAGCATTCAGGTGATATAAAATTTCTGTTTATAAAATAGAAGCAAAATTGTGTTGCAGCTAAGCATAAATTTATGTCAAATATTTGTTGTCTCTGCACTGTTCTTAGCACTGGCAAATCCTGCAATTTGAAAAGCATAAAATATATTTTGAAGTTCAAATATTTGCACCTTTTCCATTAACAAAATTAATTTATGTATAATTATGTATATAATAAATATTTTTTCATGTGTATAAAGGTAGTTAGTCTTAATTTAGTATTAAAAGTGTTGTTCACTCGAAATTTTGATGGTAAAATTTCAAATTGTTGAAGCATATGATTGGTACAGGGGCGGTCCCCTGTGTGAAGTCAGGCTGCCCCTACTTCTAAGTCTTAAGTGGGACCTGCATACACAACATGTTAAAAGAATTGCTTGCCATCACCTCGAATTGTATCTTACAGAATTTGTCTGGAGAAAAGACCAGGAAAAAATGTTTTTGATAAATTATTAAAGCAATTTTGAAAATATGGCCGATAAATGTAAGGAATAATATTAAAAAGTTGTTATTCTTGTGAAACATTGTAACAAATTGCTATGAATTTGTTTAGAAATGTTGTAATATATTCTTATTAATATAAAATATTATAATATTCAATGCAATGCAATTTATTTTTATACCTCTATTATACATTAATGCTTCACGAGCTTGACGTATTTGTAACTATAGAGGCCACTATCACACAGAAGTACCTTAATTTTATTCAAAATTTAAATATTTTATCATTAAATTTTGCCCAGAATTTTTGCATAAAAACATTAAAGAAGAAAAAATAAATGTTAGACATCAGTTAAAACTATGTTAAGAAAGTGGTATGCCTTTTTAAGATTTAGCATTTTTTTTCCTACATAGACTATGAGTTTATCTTATGCATGCGCTATTTCAATACTAATGTTTTCATTATAGATAAATAGTGCTATTAAATTCTAGCATCTAGTGGATTAAAATGCCTAATATATATATTTCATTTTAAATAAATATGTATGTATATTAGTTAAGTTATAAAATCTTTTACCTAAATAATTGATGTGGTTTAAAAGTAAAATTAAAATGCCTCAAAATATAAAAGCTAATGGCGGTTAAAACTAAAATTAGTAAAAAACAGCTTTTTAAACATTTCAAGCTGATTTTTTTGTAATTCTGCTTTATATATTTTATTGAAATTGATACTTTTAGCCTGAATTGGTACATTATTATTATTAAATAATATGTATTAATTTATTACTTTTTTCCAAATTCAGTTCTATAAAATTACTTTTATAAAGAGAATAAAATTTCCTTAATCTCAGATATGTCAGGCATTTTCATTTCAAATCACAATTAAATCTTAGTGCAAATAAATAAATAAAAAGTGAAAACATTTCTATTGAAGACTTGGTTTTTAAAATGTTAATTTGACACGTTTATTTATACATGATACATTATCAACATTATTTCTTTATTATAGAGACACCATGCAAGTAATTTATGAAAAATCCTGATGTAAACTGAGCTACATGCTGGAAAGAAGTCTGCAGTGGACAACACTAACCAGTGGTATGTTTGTTTATTATTATTTCTTAAAAATAAGATTAATGAAAGCATGTCGTTTTATATTTTTCTTTGATTTGTTATATTTTTGGATTTAGCATATTTATGAATTGTTGTGGTTTGGAAAAAAATTATTTATTTAAATATTTTTACTCCTTGGCTTGTTTATGAATACTCATTTTTTTGGAAATTTCTAAAATATTCAGTCTGAGTTTAAAATTTTATTGTTAAAAAATTAATTTATTTTTTATAATGTAAGAATAATTTTATGCAATACTGTGTTATTATTTTGCTGTCAATTATATTTTCTGTAAAAACTTATGAATATTTTTAAACTTACAAAAAACATTGATAGATCTCCCAAATCAAGTCTCAATCCAGGCAAAATTTGGGGCTTATTTGGATTCCTTCACAAAAATCTATTAAAGAGGAAATAATACAGGCCTTCACAAAATTACATTCCATAAAAACTTATTTATTATATTTCAAACTATTTATTAATTATTATTTTGTTATGTTTTAAAATGCGTAATTTGTAAACAAACAACAAGTTTTTAAAGAAAAGAAAACTTTATTAAAATGATTTTAAAAAGTTTTAGTTAATAAATGCTTGGTTCAAATTTGAGTGACTGGATTTTAACTTTTTTTTTTAAATAAAGACAGAGCATGATTTCTATGAGATAGGATTCTAAACTAGAGCCATACTGAGTAGTTGTAAGAATTTAATTTTTTTAAGCATATTTGAAAACTGATCTGTAAAATGTTATTTGAATATAAATGTATAATATATGCAATAATTCATAATAACTATTTACTCTGTACATGCAAATTTATCTATAAATTATAGAAAAAGGTAAGAAAAAAAAAACATGTAAAATTAATGTAAATTAAAGTTTACTTTTATATTTAAAAAAAGGTAATTTTTAAATCTATAGCAAAAGACTGATTTTGGTTTTTAAAAAAAACAGAAAATGCAATAAATGCAATTAAAAAAAAATAAATTTGTTATATTGCAAATTATAGCGCGAAAACACTAATCATTCTAATTTTCAGCAGATAGGGCATTCATTTTTATTATTGTAAATGAAACCTGCCTCAGAAAAGATATACTCTCTGCGAACACTACTAAACATTTTAACTATATACATTAAACAAAAAATGAAAAACTGTAAAGTCAATACTTTTTTTGGCACTTTTGTGTTATAGTGGCCCTCACAATTACAATTATACCAAGGCTGCGGCTACAATTTTGCTACGATCATTGAAAAGCTTATATATGCATCATATATACACATTATATATACTCTAAACAGTCATATATGTAGCATATACATCTAGTATGCCCATATATATATATATATATATATATCATATACATCTGATGCATATGTTATATGTATAAATCATATATGCATTATTTATAACTTGACCATATGCATCACGAAATGTTATATACATATCATATATTATTATAATGTGTTATATGCTTTATAATTTAGCAATAAATATTGGTCGCTTGGTGATTCATCCTCAAGGACGACTATAACATGAAAGTGTCCAATTCTTTTAATCAAAAGAAAATAAGGTACTTTTAGAAAATATGAAACATTTTGCATTATTCAAAAAATTGTTCAGCAAGCAATAACTATTTTTGATTGACACATTTCAGGTATCAAAATGACTAATGATGTGTTAAAGAATCAGTTTTATTATCATATCTATTGATTAATTGAAATTTTTATGCATCAATTCCTTATATATATATATACTAAAGTTTTTTAATTTACAAAAATTGTCTTTAAAAAGTTCAAAATAAATAAAATTTCAAAAATGGAAGCTAATTTTAAAAATATGATTAGACTATATGCTCAAGATGCATGTTTATGAATATATACAAACACACACACACACATAGAAGTGTTACCACTAAGTGTACTTCATATTCACATCAGCGATTCTGTCTTGCACACAATTACTCTGTATTTACTCGGCCGAGTAGTAAATGGCCGAGTACTCGGTACACCACTATTCTAAACGATGACATACTGTCTTTTATTGTGCCATTTTGCTATGCTTCTTAATCTCTTAGCAGATTGGGTATGATATCCAGTATTAGTGTCAACAAAATTATATGTGTGATTTAATGTGAAATGTTCACAGCTGTTTTATTTTATATGAAAAATAACAAATTTAGCTGTTTTGCATGGTTAAGATTAAATAATAACGAAAAAATATATACTATTTATATTCAATAAGTAACAAGTCGCAATGTATGTCAGTTTGCAATAAAAATCCTTTGCACTGTCAGAGTTGAAATAAATGGCGTATTAGCATATATTTCAACATGGTTTTAAATTTGTTTATGATATAATATAGCTAATTAGAATACTAAACTGTTTAAGTTGAATAATTGAACCTGAACCAGACAAGGAGATGGAGGAATTTATTTTGTCAGGTTACAGTTCGATGGATTTTTTCTGTCTGGTTTGGATCAGATTTCAGGTTAACTTAAATTTCAGGTTCGGGTCTAGTTGCATAATAACAGAAATTTTGTCGATTATAGTTCAATGGTTGTTTTTGTCGAGTTTAGGTCGGGTTTCAGGTTAACTTCAATTTTCAGGTTTGAGTCAGATTGCGTGACGACGGAAATTATTTTGTCGTGTTTCAGTCTGGTTACGGTTCGATAGATTTCTTTTTTGTTTGGGTTGGGTACATGACAAAGGAATTAATTTTGTCGGTTCTTAACGGGTTACGGTTCAGTAAAAGAATTTTCATATGAAATGCTTAGGACAATATGTAGAAGTCATCGCCTATGGCCAAGTCTATTTTACAAACGACCGAAGTCATTTTGTACCTGCCTACGCAACACGGACGCTATTAGCTTCAGTCAAGGTTTTCGTAGCATATCTCTTATGCAAGATGGCATGGTCTGTAATGCAGTGGCATCCAGTCCTACTGCTTCAAGTGGATTCCAAACCACCAAGATTATCCATGCCTACACCGAGATTATACCCATAAATTCTGGACTGGATGCCAGTGCACTACCAACCAGGTCATCTTGCTTAAAACATATGCTACATAGGCAAGTACAAAATGACATCGGAGGCAGTGATTAGTTCATGCTTGACACATTTCGACTTTACTCTTTTCTGCCTCTCAGGGTGGAATGTGACCCTATATTCTATGGTAATTATTGCTTATCTGAATGGGTACTATTACCCTTCTTATTTTATAAAAATGTCATTTTGTTTGTGATATTCTAAATTGTGAAGGTTTATTCTGCAAATTTTTATTACTTTAAAAAAATATATCTATTTGAGCATAATATTTTATTATAAATTGTGTAGTGCTATAAAGGCATTTTACTTTGATATAAAGTAACATTAATGTCTACTATAGATGTTCAGGCTTTTTGTTTTTGGGCCAAAAGTTTTATATTAAAAACAAATTTGTCACCTTAAAATTGCTTCAAAATTAATCTTCTCATTAAAAAATATTTTACATAGAAATACTTGGTCAAGTGCAAGTTTTACTTATGTGCAAAAGGTTCAGTAAAATAAATTACTAACTGTAACATTATAACATATGAATCCTTTTACAATAATTGAAATTAATTCTAATAAAAAATATTGACTATTTATCACTATGATTTGTCTTCCTTAACAAAGACCTTGTATAAAGTTTAAAGTTAGAAGGTCAAAGTGTGACTAGTATACGGCTGAGAAGTTCAGTATCGCTCACAGCATCTTGTCATGAGCTTAGAGACCCAGCTAAAAATGAACTGCAGTTTTTCTACAGAAGTGAAGTATTTTTAAAGTTTTTCTACAGGCAACTGTAGATTTTCTGTAGTGCAATCTTGACTGTAAAAATACTTCAGTTATTTTGCAGTTAATGTGAAGTAATTTTGCAGTAATTTATTTCAAAAATACTGTAAGCTATTATCTGCAAAAATACTGCAGTTTACGTGAATTTATGTTATAATCATAAATTTAAAAAATAATGAGACTTTACATCTGTAGTAAAACGGTAGTAAATTTGAAGTATTTTTACAGTCATTATTTCAGTATTATATTTTCTGATGTATCTGCAGTATAACTGCAGTTACTTTAATGTAATTTTACAGAACTTAATTTTAGTAAGTTTGTGAGATATTTTCTGCAATTTATCTCCAGTTTTAAAAGCTAAGCAATATTAAAGTCTTTCAGTTTTTGACAATATTGCGTATTTACTCTGTTATTAATAATTAACACTGTTTTCAAGACTTTTAGTTTAATGGGACTAAATTGAACAAAAATCAAAATCCTCAGGTGGGTGGGTGGGGGGGGCGAACACTGCTTTGAACCACCCATTTTGAGATAAATTTTTAACACATATATATATATATATATAAAATAACTTTCATGGGGAATTTAAGGGGGAAAGTCCGCCCTTCCGCCCAACGGGAAATTTGTACTTTCTCTTAGTGTTTAATTACTTTAAATTACTCGGAAAAAGAATAAATTTACTGTTTTACAAAATCGGTCAAAATAAAAAATTAAATAAAATTTTAAAATCCAGGGAGGGGTTAATGACGCACCCCCCCCCCCGCCTCCAACGGAAAATTCTTAGTTCCTCTTTTAAGTTAAGCGAGGAACAGCGAGTTAAGCAGTGGACACTGCTTTGAACCACCCCTTTTGAGATAAATTTTTAACACATAAATATAAAAAATAACAAATAAATAACTTTCATGGGGAATTTAAGGGGGGAAAGTACGCCCTTCCCCCCAACGGGAAATTTGTACTTTCTCTTAGTGTTTAATTACTTTAAATTACTCGAAAAAAGAATAAATTTACTGTTTTACAAAATCGGTCAAAATAAAAAATTAAATAAAATTTCAAAATCCAGGGAGGGTTAATGACGCCCCCCCCCCTCCAACGGAAAATTTTTAGTTCCTCTTTTAAGTTACTCAAAAGAACCAATTTTATTATGCTGTTCAAAAACGGAGAAAACGTAATTTTAGTTACTTAAACTTTAAAATTCAGGAAGAAAGTAGTAATTGAACACCCCCCCCACACACACACATATACACCCTACACACAACGAAAAATTCTTAGTTCTTTTATTTTAAGTTTTTTTATTATTATTATTATTATTTATTTTAGTTATTTTAATTATTTAGTTATTTAAATTTCAAAATCGAGGGAGGGGGAAATTGCTTTTCCACTTATTAACTACAGGCATGATGACTTCCAGTTTTTAAGAAAATTTTACTTAAAAAAACAAGTGAAAAATGTAAATCTCCTTTTGAACATTTGATTTTTTTTTTCGTAACTGACTATATGAAGAAACGCTACATCTCAACTCAACTCAGATTCTGATCGTTCTGTTTACATTTTGACGGCAGCGACGGCGGTAAGCGGTAAGTTGCAAGCGTTTGTATATTATTTTTCTTATTCGCTAGCTTTGTTAATATAATAATTAATGCCGTAATTTTTTAAATGTTTATATATAGCCATAAGATGGCTAAAAATATGTACCGACAGACACCTCTACAAATCTAGATAGATTAAAAAATTAGATACATTCAACGTATTTATAAAGTACCACGTTGTCTTGCCAAAAAAAATTATTTCGGAGGAGATTTGTATTGTCAATGTGTCGTCCATATTGTCTTATTTTAGACTTTTTTTTTTAAATACTGTAATAGCGATGGAGTTAATTTAAAGTTTGTTGCCCCTACAATTACGATTATGCCAAGGTTGCAGCTATGATTTTATCAAAATCATCGCCAAGCTTACATATGCATCGTACATATGAATATATATATATTACACACCAAACACTCATATTAATGCTATATACGTCATTATATATATATATTATTTGCATCATATGACTATAACTTTCGGCCACATAAATCACGAAATGTTGAACACATACAGTATTATTATAATGTCATATATGCTTTATAATTTGATAAATTTTGGTTACTAGATGTTTTTTCTTATATTAATTTTACATTATTTTGGAATAAAAAATGCAAAAAATGAATCCTGAAATGTGTTTTATGGTGTTCAATGGATAAATAAGCTAAAAAAGATTATTTTCTTTAAATCCAAAGTTTTTATTAATTACAAACAAGTAACAGCATACAAAATTTTTAAATAAGCTATCAAGCTGGGGTGTAAAAATCTAGGAGTCAATGGGCCAATTCTCACCACTAAATTTTATTAGTATTCTTCGGCTAAATTTTATTATTATACTTCACCTAAATTTTATCAGTATTCTTATTAGTCGAAGAATATTAAAAATTTAGTGGTAGTAATCTACCCATTGGCGACTAGAGTTTTACACCCCTGCTATCAAGTATAAAAATATAGCAACAAATATTTTGTTATTAATTGAAAAATGTTAACTGACACCTGTAACATACCAATTTGGCAAACTATCTTGGAAAAAGAAGAAAAAGCTTTTAATCACATTTCATGTAACATATCATCATTCAGGAGGACAATATTTAAAATAGCATTACTTTAAATTAAATTATAATTTTTATAAAGTTATTTTCCTCCTGGTATATTATTTGTAAACTTTGATTTAAAGCAATTGAAAATATATGTAAAAACCTTGAGAAACCATTAATTGTATTGACACACAGGCTAAGTACAGTCAAGATCAAACCAAACAATATTATAAATTTCATTGTAACGATAAAAGGCTCAAATATTTAATTTTGTAATAAATATGAGTTATTTGAATTCACAATAACAAACTCTAAATTAACTCCATCACTATTAAAGAAAAGTTTAAAATAAGATAATATGAACAAAACTTTGAAAATACAAATATCCTATGAAATATTTTTTCTAGTAAGGATTTTATAAATACGTTGAATCTAGCTAATTTTTTTTTAAGAGAAACCAGTTTTGAAGAAGTGTCTGTCGGTACATATTTTTAGCTATCTTATGGCTATGTATAAACATTTAAAAAATGAATTAAGGTGTTAATTATTATATTAACAAAGTTAGCGAATTACGGAAAATAATGGACGAATGCTGTCACTTATTGCTCAATGCCGAGAGTCGCATGTAAAATGTAAACAGGTTTAGAATTTAGCTATAGGTGAAAATTAGCAGTAGGTATTCACCACATAGCGATTAAAGTTGTAAAACGGCAATTAAAACATTGTCATTCTTTACAACCTCTGCTTTCAGGTAACACATTCCATGGCAATCCTTGAGCGACTAATTTTGCGACTCCTCCCCCCCCCCCCCTAAAGGTGAAAATAAGCAGTCTCCAGTTGTTGATTAAACTTTAAAAACTGGCGATTAAAAATGTGGAAAGCACAAGCCAAATGCAGGATTTCCCAATTACCATTTTCTCCTAAATTTCAAGATTTTTCAGCGTCCATTCGACGAAATTCATAATTTTTATGCGTCCGTTCGAAGAAATTCATGGCTTTTACGCGCCCGTTTGAAGAAATTTACGATTTTCCGTGCATAATCGAAGAAATTCATGATTTTTACGTGGCGATCCATAAAATTCATGATTTTTATGCGTTTGATCGACGAAATTCAGAATTTTTACACTGCCGAATGACGAAATTTGATTTTTACGTAGCCAATCGACAAAATTCATTATTTCTCTCCGGCCGATCGAAGAAATTCATTATTTTTATGCACACGATCGACAAAATTCAAGATTTTTACACTGCCGAATGACGAAATTTGATTTTTACGTAGCCAATCGACAAAATACATGATTTTTACACGCCGATCGATAAAATTCATGATTTTTATGCACTCGGTCGCTAAGAATCATGATTTTTACATGCCCGATCGACGAGATTTGTGATTTTTATGCATTTGATCGATGAAATTCAGGATTTTTACACTCCCGAATGGCGAAGTTTTTTTACGTAGCCGATCGACAAAATTCATTACTTTTTCTGAGCATGATCGACAAACTTCATTATTTTTACGCACACGATTGAGAAAATTCATGATTTTACATGCACTATCGATGAAATTCAGGATTTTTGCACTCTTGAATGGTGAAATTTGCAATTTTTCTTCCGAAATTCAATTTGTGGGGGTTTTTTTTTCGGTTAATGTGCGTGAAGTGTACATATATATATAAGTTACTAACCGCTGTTTGAAGGAATTTCATGCATTCTAGAGATTGCTGCATTGTGAGTTTCGTGCAACCAGGAGTGTTTTTTTTTTGGGGGGGGGGAGTTATTCTAGGCGAAGCGTACATATATATATATATATATGTTACTAACTGCTGTTTGAATGAATTTCATGCATTCTCAAGATTGCTGCATGGTGAGTTTCATACATCCACGTTTTTTTTTTTTTTCAGTTAATGGGTTGGGTTGGGTTGATTATTGACGGCCAGTTATCCCCACTAGGGATATAGGCCCGGGGGGAGTGCCCTTCGTGGGGGTCTTTCTAAGGGAACCTAACCCGTATTTACGCATGGATAATTCCACGGCTCGAAGAAAACCATGAAAACTCCGAACGATTAGGCCGACGGGCGTGATTGGGATCGAACCCAGCACCTCCCGTCTACCAGCTTCGAGAGCACAACCTCTCAGCCACTGGTGGGGCTTTTCAGTTAATGTATGCGAAGCATACATATATATGTTACTAACTGCTGTTTGAATGAATTTTATGCATTCTAGAGATTGCTGCATGGTGAGTTTCATGCATCCAGGGTTTTTTTTTCAGTTAATGTATGCGGAGTTAATGTTCGGTTAATGTACCTGCTTCATCCGATAACGGATAATTGCATATATTTGCATTTATATAAGTGTTTTCGCGGTCTCCTCTGGTAATGGGATCCAGGATAATGGATATTCAGGGCCATGTTGCCTGCAAGTTTGTTGTAAATGTATCACTTGTACGTGCCACTGTTCGAAACAAGCTAAATTCGGCAGCAAAGGCTGTGAAATGTGAGAAGAATTTTTAAATACGATGTAAATTATGAAGCATAAACATCAAATGTTAATAAAATGTTTTTTTTTTTTTAATTTAAACCTTATTTGCAGCATAATTGTATACAAGATAAAATTGGAAGGACAAATCAGGACGCAGGTAAGAGTAATTTTTGTAAATTTTAGCATTTTTTTAGAAAAACAGAAAAGCATATATTTGTTTTGCTTTTAATATGAATTTTATGCAGTTATTTTTTATTAGCTGTAATATATGTAATACATTTTATTTCATAGTAAATGGTATATAATTTAGAAATTTACATATATGTATGTATCCTTTCATATAATTTATTTTATATATTCAAAATTATATAAATATTCAATGCACATATAGATAATTTCTTTAAGAGATGCAAAAATATTCAAATTTGAAATTTACATTGTGGAAAAATTAGTTGCAATTAAAATTAATTTTTGCATTTAAATTTCGTGTAGGGGAGACCGGTACACACTGGACCTATGGACACAGTGGACCACCCCCTAATATTTTATTTATTTAAACTTTTTAAAAGCTTCTCTTATATCCTAATAGACAACAGCACTGCACTGATTATTTATAGCCTTCAGAAAATATGTTTAGCTCAGATTGAACTGTTTTATCCTGATTGGTTGTTTTGAGCTTCTAAAAGTAAAATTTTTCATTATATTTGAATTTTTTTAGTAATTAAAGGTTGTAGATAAATAAGATAAAACAGCTTTTTTGTAAAACTAAGATACTTGTTTTTATTTAACTTTAAAGTTAATATGTTTAAAAGGAAGCTATAAACAATATTAATACGATTATTTATTGAACTTCAACATGGGTCACAGTGGACCACCCACTTCTGGGCACAGTGGTCCACAATCCACTCTGCTCCTGTAATGCAGAATGTTCAAAATATTTAATATAGTAAGAAATATTTTGTTTTGTATTTACTGCCTTTGATAAATATAACTGTAGTCTAAATTGGTGATTATTCTATTCAAGTAAGATTCGTGAGATGCAAATTGAATGGAAATCAGTTTATTTTTCCCGAAACTGTAGAAGAATCTATTGTTGATGTCAATGATTTCATAATATTGCTCTCAGACCCAAAAGTATTTCAGGAAAGTTCCAGGCTCAATCATACTCATAAGTATTTTGGAATTTCATTTGCAAATTGTAATGTGCGCTGATTGTTTTGTACTTAAGTAATAACTTCAACTAAATTGCAATTGTTCCTGTATTAATCTGTTATTATTTTAAAAATATAATTCATTTTGTTTTTGTTTCAAAATGTTACTCGTAAATTTATATTACTATGTTATTTCGTGGGTAAAGGGAAAATAAAAAAGACTTAGATTAATGAAAAATAGACTTATATTGTATATTTCAGATAATACCTAATAGCGGTCCACTGTGGTCCACTTTACGGATGCATATAAAAAAATTTCTTTTGAAAAATATATTGAAAACTATGTTATGATAAATGTATAAAGGTTTAAGGAATATTCAAAATATTTTTTATGCAGATCGGTTTGTCCATTAAAGAGAAAAAAAATTTAACTGAAAAAGTGGTCCACTGTGTACCAGTCTCCCCTACATTTAAATTTGAAATTATCATCTAAATCTGCCACAATAGACTTCATTATGAATTGCTTATGAGATTAAAAATTTGTAATCCCTTTCGCACAATATATATATTCTCACAAGCTTCGTAATATATATTCTCACAAGCTACAAAGAAAATCATTTTTTTTTTGGGGGGGGGAGGCAATAAGTACATATTGAATAATCAAACAGTTACAGCAATTAAAAAAACAAGGATATTTTATAAAAATGTTTAAATGCTTGGGTAACAAAATTACAATGGACAAAGAAAAAGTTATGTCCACTCTGATTTAAATTCTTGTGCATCTACTTGCTTTATCAATTTGAAATTTCTGTAGAGGTTGAAAAGATGTGCCATTATATAAAGAATTATAATTTAATTTTTTAAAATTCATATACAATTATTTTTAATTGAAATTTTTATTGTTGCAATGGAATTACTAAATACACATTATCAATTTTCTTCTTCACATTGAATTTATTTATAAAATTGCACTTTTTATTACAAAATTTTAAAAGTAAGATTTTAATTTTTAGCCAATAACCATGTGTCCTTGATTTCAAAGAAATTGCCCAGTAATGAAACTATTGAAAAAATAAAAACAATTCAATACCATAAAAAAATCATTGCTTGAAGATTTAAGTACTATGATTATTATGAATACTTCACTCATCTTTCAATATTATTATTTTGAGTAAAGTCGTTCATACAATTTCTTGAATTCTTTCATTTTTCAAAAGGTAACCATAATAATTGAATAAGTCAGCCATGATCAAAAAATATTTTTCAGTGATGATTAATCGTTGTATGCATGATATATTTTATGCACAGATTGCATATAAATTGAGATATGAAATAAATATTTAATTAGATTTTAGTGCTGATTTTTTCATACAGAAAAATTAATATTTTATATATATACATATTTTGTAATAAAATTCTAAAAGGCTGCAGTGAAACTGCAAAAAAATGCAGGTGAAAGACCGCAGTGATTTGTCACAAATCATTGCAGTTTTTTTGAAGTCGACATAACTACACATTTACTGCAGTAAGTGTGCAGTTAAAGTGCAGTAGGAAAACTGCGGTGATTTGGCACAAATCTCTGCAGTTTTTTTGAAGTCGACATAACTACAAATTTACTGCAGTAAATTTGTAGTTATGTCGACTTCAAAAAAAAACTGCAGGGATTTGTGCCAAATCACCGCAGTTTTCCAACTGCATTTTTTTTTGTAGTTTCACTGCAGTTCATTTTTAGCTGGGGAGCTTTCCAAACAACAGGGACAAGTACCCGAGGGGAGAGTCTGGAAGATATTGGAAATTATATGCAAAAAAAGAGGGGACGAGAGGCAAAATTAATTTAAACTTTTTTAAAAATTCTTGCTGAATAATGACAAGTTAACACATTCCTATTCTTGTTTAGAATACATGGTCTATTATGTTTGCTCATAGAAAAAAATTCAACCGAAAATGACTACATTGTTCAGAGCTAATTGATTTTTAATAGTTTGTTTTTCAATCAAATGTGAAATGTGTCAACAGATTCAAAATAATTTAGAGATTGTTTCCCAGAAGTATAAATTTCATTTCTGGCATGAATAATATGAAAGTACCAATGCTTTTACCAAAGTATGTTAGATTCCGGAATAAAATGGAATGAATTCTAATTCATTAATTTTTTTATTACTGTTTGAATAGGATCTTCATAACAATTATCTATTAAGACACATAGCTTCTATAATTTTTTTTATGACCGCTGACCAGGCCCCTACTTGCCAGACTTTTGCCTAGCTTAACAGGCAACGGGGCAACAGGTAGCTTAACAGGTAATCTGGCAACGGGGCGAAGATTCGCCTGCTCTCCGCTTGGCGAAGATGTGTTTGTTAAATCTATAGGCCGACGTGGCTTCAGTGCGTCTTGTTGCTTTAATTGCTTTTTCTTAGTTGGCCGGTTGCTAGTTGATTTTGTATGAGGCGGTTCAGCACTGCGCAGTGTAACGAAGTGATGCCGGACGGATGTGAGATGCTGGAATATTTAATATTTCCTCGCTGCATCGCTCATCCATACGTCATGCCATCGCTACTCGAGTTGGTCTTGTAATTTAGAACCTTGATCTGGTGACGAGACCATCACCAGACTAGGCACCCCCAGAGGTGTAATTCACAGGTAACTTGGAGGACTTTACACACAAGACGGATTTTACATGCACCGGGCGCCATTATGCTGTTCATCTGGGATAACTGAGATTGTTACTATACTCAATTTGTGTTTATTGTATATACTTTTATGTAATATTTATTCTTACTTTTTTCTTTATTTTTATAGGGCATGCTTGGCTATTAATTCAGAAAGACACAAAATCTGCAAGATCTAAAGCCGATGTCGAAAGTGCAGAAGCTTGTTGCCAAATTATGTTCAAATCTGCATGGAAAAATTAATTTTTTCTATTTTTTTCTGAATTTATTTAAATTTGTTACTACTTGTAATACTGTGTTTAAATATATTAAATACAGTTGTTAAAATTCATGTTTTCTTTTTATTTATTGAATGATAATTTTGTAAAACAGCCATTGCATTGATTTCAGCTGCAAACAGTGAAAGAAATATATTATATATGTATTATATAAATTAAGCAGAACCCATGTGTAACATAATTTTAACACAGTGCTTATAGCAAACATATTTTGCCTTGATTAGTATTATTTGGAAAATGAAGAGGGAGGGGGGGGATTTCTCCAAAAATGTAAAATGACTCATGTTTCTTTTTCACAATTGTTTAATATTACTCTTAAGAACTATCTATGCACACTTGCTATTTCTTAACTGTTTTAGAGTTAATTTCAATGTACATAACTCCTTATGAATCATTGTTAAATCAAAAATGGACTACTTTTGTTGCATGTAATGTTTAGTAAATATGTGATACATAAAAATCGAAATAATAAATTTAGCATTTGTGTCTGAATGTATTATATAAGTGCTCCTTTTTCAGTATTAAGTTGTTTAGGAGGAGGAGAGGGAACAATAGCAGTACAGCTACTAACTGATAATTTTTCTGATTAATTCAGGGGTCGATGCAGGTTTTTATTCTTGGGGCCCTTTTTCTGAAAAGTAAAATTTATTTTTGTGAATTTTATTATATTTTTGTAAAACTGACATTTTGTAACGAAATAAGTTGAAATTCAGTTAATCAAATTCGAACCAAGAATTTAATAACAAAATCTTTAAATCCCTTTGCTAAAATTTTTGTTTTTCGTGACTTGGTTTTATTTACAAAATAGATTTTAAAACAGTTTTTATGAAAAAGGCTATTTTTATGAAAAGAAATTTTGTAAAGGGTCCCTGTTTTATTAAATTCATTTTTGTGAATAGATTTTTGCGAAAGGGTCCAAAATAGGCCCCAAATTTTACCTGGATTGATCCCTGTAATTTAATGTTGAAGTAGCTATTTTTCTATTTTCATTTTACCTATCGCACATTTATCTAAACACAAGAGAGTTTGTTATCTGACCAGTTTTTAACTGCTCCCACGCCCTCATTGCTAAACTGTGTCATGGTAAATTTTGGAAAGCTAACAATGTTTTAAGTAGATTAACTACTGTACTACTACTGAACACATCTTAAAGTATTTTAATATAAGTTATTAATGCAACAACACAAAAAAAGGGAAACTTTTAATTCCATAAAAATACTAAGTTTATTATAGGAAATGGGTAAGAATTATCTCCTTTAATAGAATTAAATTTTTATTTTTAAAAAAAAACTACAAATTGCCAGCTAAGTGTACCTTAAAACCTTGGAAAATTAGGTTTTGAATATGCGATTTTAATGTTATACATAAGTTATGAATGTTTCATTCAAGTATTACGAAAACATATAAATACTCCTAATATAAATGCTGGATGATTACGCCATGAAATATTACAACATTAAAGATGTGAGTATAAAACACCACAAATTTTACTGAATGGTGTATACAAATTTAAAATTTTATACATACATTAAAATAAAAAATTTTGATGTTTCGACCACCTTCTAATCTATGACCATCCTCAGGAAAATTAAAAAAAAATTATTATTTTTTAATTTGTGGGCGGCAATAATAATGTGGTAACGGACGGATTCTTTTTCGCATTTGAAAACTTTGGAAGCAATATAACAAATTTTTCCTGAGAATGACCATAAAAGGTGGTCGAATCGTCGATATTTTTAATTTTAATGTATGTATACAAATTTTAATTTGTATACACCATTCAGTAGAATTTGTTATGTTTTATACTCGCGTCTTTAATGTAGTATATATACTCCTGTGAAAATTTTTCGCTTTTATCCCCATTAAAGGATTTAAAAGACATAATTTTATGATTTGTGCCTCTTTTTTTTACCCCGAATCCAAAATAGAATGGGGTAATACTGGGTAATTTTACGGTCAATCCCCCTTTTTTCATGGGCAGAATTTGTATTATTTTACGGGCAATGCCCCTTTTTTCATGGGCAGAATTTGTATTATTTTACGGACGATCTCCCATTTACATGGACAGAATTTGTATAATTTTACGGACAATGCCCCTTTTTTGCACTGGCAGAATTTGTGTAATTTTACGGACAATGCCTCTTTTTTCACGGGCAGAATTTGTGTAATTTTACGGGCAATACTACTTTTTTTACGGATTGGTCATGCATTTGCTGCAATGTAAAATTACGGGTGTTTTTTTATTTACGGTCTAAATATTTTTTTACGGACGTTGTCTGGAATCTCTGCTGCCTGCCTTTGTCCGTAATTTTACTTGGATTTTTTTACAGTGCATCATAGTTTTTATTTTGAATTTATCTCAAAAACTTTACATTTTAGAGGTATGGGTCTTTGGACACTTTTTACATACTCTGAACGAGGATTCTCGTTCTCAAAAGTTTGCGCTTTGGTATCTAAGCACCCTTTATAAGGTATATTCGTTCTTTCTTTTAGTCCTTGGAAGTATCTTTCTGTCATCAACTGCTTACGTAATAATATCATTTACGTATATTTTGAATAAGTCGTATAGCACGTATTTTATATTTTACGTTTTCACTTCAAAATGGAAATACAAAACACAGATCTACGGTATTATTTGCGTGTTTTAATTATCTATTGAGATCTCCATTTTATCAGTTATAATATCAATGATATTACTATATTACTGAATTTAGAAACAGAAATATTTATTTAATAAAATTTTGCTCCATTGCTTTACCTTTATGGAAAATTTCTGTTACAAAAATTCTTCCTTTTCAGAAAAGTTGCTTGTCAATAATGTAAAGCTAGGAGAACCTGCACACTATTCAACAGAATAATAATAAAAAAATCTAAATATTATTTTTTTGCTAAACTATCCCTGAATAATTTTGACTTCATTTGTTTTTTATGTATTTCCACTGCTATATTGTTGTTATGTTGTAATTTAATAGAACAGGTGTAATAAAACAAAGAAAGCTATTTTGCGCATTCTAGCCTTATAAGGTTGATGTGATTGTACACCTGTGTGTGAGAGATTGCTATTAATCATAACTACAATTAAATAGTTAACAATAATAATTACACTTAAATGACACTGTTGTAAAGTTTTTGTGGATAAATATTATTGTATTTTTATTAAAGAGTATTAGGAGTGAAAATTTCACCCTATTGATTAAAGAATCAGAAAATGGAAATCATTTTAAGAACAATTAAAGAATTTTAATTAAAGGAAAATAATAAAGAATCAGGAAAAGCAAGCCCAGATTAGATTACACATTTAACTTAAAATTAGTCAATTTACATTTCCACAGATTCAATGTTTTTCTGTTTGCTGACAAAAGTTGTCATCCACAATCGATGCACTTATTGTTGTAAATGGGGCAGCTTTCGTGCAACCACCTGCCACAAGTAATACATTGAATCCGGTCACTGGTCGAAGTTTTTTCCGAGTACAGTTGCGGACATTCAGAGTACTCACCCACACTTTGTTTCGTTTTCTACCCTTCAGTTTTTTTTATCCCACATTTTCTGGAAGCATCTTATCTTGAGTTGTTTCTTTTTGTTGTTGTTTTTTTTGGTAGCTGCTTCCTTTTTAAGTCTTCTTACATCACTTTGTTATAATGCAAATTCAACTGCCTGAAGTTTACGCATATGAAAAGCTGCGAATCAGGATCCACCGTTCGCTTCTTAAAGTTTTTCTTGAGCATATATTTAAAGGTGCTTTCCGGAGTACTGAATTTCCTGCTTGGTGAACGATCTTTGAGTGAGCCATTTTGCTGATTCAAGATTTTTTTCGCTCCATGATCCTTTGTTCAATTTCTATCGGTAAATATTTGGCCCTGTGACCTGCTAAAATACGCGAAAATGTATTAAAAAATTCCAACGCGCGTTGCTTACGTCACTTATTAGCAAAAATAAAAAATCCATTTAACAGAATATTTATCTTTGATTAACAAAATTAATTTATTAGCAAATTAATTTTCCTAAATTAACAAAAAATGTGTATATAATTAATTTATTAACAAATGTATTATTAATTTATTAACAAAAATATTTATATAACATTAATTTAATGACAACTGTATTATTAATATGTTAACAAAAATTTTTACCTGCAAAATTATTTACTGCCAACTTTAGTTTTGTTAATTATGTGTTTTTCAAAAATTATTACAAAATGGATTCGCTCATAGATTTTACATGTCATTTTGCAATTTATGCAAATTTACCAATAATCTGCGTAATCTCTCTTAGCATGGAGACTAATGGGGACAATGCTCCCTCTCACCTAAGTAGCAGATGAGCAAATTTTCCAATTTAGGTGGGAGAGATCGCGCAGCCTTTTATTTAAACATGACCGCTCCTAAAACGAACCATTGGTGTTCGCACCATTAATCTAGGTTTGTAGTTTATGAGAAATTGTTTAAGTTAAAAATATTTTGTACAAATGACATTCTGTAGAAATTCTGACCAATAGTTATCCAAATTCAAGCACGCACTTTGGGAAAACAAAATAAAATAGAAATGTTTTATCCTAGGCGCTCGAAACAATCAATGTGCACATTCAAGTAGACACTCTGCTGCTGCTGTTGTACAACTACTTGGAGTCGGTTGGCGAGCACTGCACTACTTCACCTTGACCCTCTTTGTGCGCAATTTCTCCGACAGCGCCATATCTCCTGGCTTTACCTTACATATGTTGCTGCGTTTATTTGCTTGACTTTTGATTTACGTTTATCTACTTCGTTTTAAATCCTTCTGTCGCTAAAATTAAGGATGTGTTGCAGTTAGCCACAAGAGTAATCAATGAATAATGCACTTCAATGATCAGTGTAATCCAGATTCAGAATATTATAATCTACTGCTGCTTTCATATTAAGTAATCTAAAGAATTATCTGTAAAACATTGCGAATAATCTTTAAAAAACAGGTCTCATTAATAAAGCTTTAATGTTATTATTACTTAAATGGTTCTAAAAAATTTTATCAGTACGGCGTATTTAGAGAGCGTTTATACTTTGCATAAAAAATACTTGTTTGGAATATATGGCTGACTGTCCGGAGCAGAGTTTGTTCCAAAAAGATCCCAATATTATCTTTAAATTATGTATTGGGGTTCAAGTATTTCAGTAATTATTTATTTTTAAATACGTTGCCACAGTCGCTGGAATACTGGAAAGAGGATAATAGTAAACAAATTTTAAAGCAGACAGATGCAGTTGCCTGGATGCTTTATATCCTTATTTGGTTTAGTTTTAGAAATACTGTCAACTCACAAAAAGAAACTACTCAAAGAAAATCAAAAGAAAACTAAAAAAGAAAGATGCTTAGTGAGGGCGAAATTTCTTTACCAATCAACTATTACAGGGATGCATTTACACGTTTACTAAAATACAAGGAAAAGGATAACATTGCAAAAAATAAACATCTCATATGTTGCATTTATTTTGAATCACACGGTTATGGTCATATTGATTTATTTTTTTTTTGCATTGAAAAATTTTTTATTAAAAATTCACTAATATATTAAAACCTTGATGGTGGCGTAAAATATTTAAAAATGTAAATAAAATATTGCTCTGCTATTTTACAGCTTTTATATTTACAGTTTTAAACGATTTATTCAACCGAGATGTAAATGTGGAATAGTCAAACACAGAAAAATAGTTTAAAATATAATGTTTTGTATTTTTTTTCCTCTCTATGTACTTATGCAGCAAACGGTTTGATATGTTTAAACTATTCAAATACGAAATTTTCGTCAAAAGATTTTTTTTTCTGAAAATAAACTATAAAGTTTTAAATAAAGCTGGTATTTGTATCTGTTTTCAAATAAGTACTTCTCATTTTAATTATAATTCAGTAATTGTTATTCATTTTTTAAAATATCCAACTTTAAAACTTACTCTATGATTTATCAAATGTCTGTAAATATTTTTTCTCAAAAGTATTAAAGTTTAAATATAAAAAGGACTTACTTTATTTTAAAGTTTCTTTAGAAATATATCGCGAAAACATTTCAAATCTTAAACAATTTTGAAATCTTTTGAAAGTTATTTTAAAAAGTCACTCTCTATTTCCTTTGTTTGTATATTTTATTTCATATTTCAGAAAATTGACATTTCATGGGAGATTTTTTTTTCTTGAATCACTGGTGTTTACCAGGAAAAATATTTTCTTACTTTTTCAGTTTTAAACTTTTATGTAATCTACCAATTTTAGTCTTGATATATAAGAATGTCTGTGCTTTGCTTGGGAATTTGTTATATAAATACGATATGTAACAGTGCATAAAATCACTTTCTAACTTTTCGTGATCAAACAACAAAATCAAAATTTAAGAACTAATCAATTGCTTAGTAAAAAAGTTCTATTTAAAAAAAATCAAAATCTTACATTAATTGTTTATGTTAAAACATTAGAAGTCTTACTTCATTTAAAAGTTTCTGAATTAATGCATCATAAAATAATTTCAAACTTTAAGCAATTTTGAAATATTTTCAAAAGTTATTTAAAAAGTGTATTTTCTCGTTCTTTGTTTCTAAATATTTTTTAATTACAAAAGTTCTAGCTTTTGTTTATTTTTATTCAAAACATTGGTGTTTACAGGGTGCACTAACTTAGCACAATTTTCTTAAATTATTGTCTTATTTAATCGCAAAAAATACTGAAAATTCTGAAATCAATTGAGAAAGAGTTTTAGTCTGTGGAAAAAATATTAGATACAGATTTCGAATGTGAAATACTAGTGCCATATTCCTTGGAAATTCTACACCATGTGTTTACCAATAAAAATTAATTTTCATTCATGCACATTTACACTTTTATGTAATCTACCTTTTTTGTTTTACAAGAATATATTTTTAAATATTATTTATAACAGAATAAAAGACTTAAATAAAAATTAGGAAACTTAAATTGGATATCTTTAAAGGAGGATTTTACGAATTAAATAGCAAATTTTTGCAGTTTTACTTCAATAACGTTTTCTTTTACACTAAAAACAATGTTGAACCTAAATATATTTTGTAAGAGAAATTATGACATATTCTAGTTTTTAAGAAGAAACTACCCGGGTAACACATGACGATGTTATACCGTTGAAAATATGTCTGTTTTGTTGAAATTGGACTGCGCTATTTTATGTTGGTTGAAAGCTATACTTTATTTCGCAGTTTTGTTGACTAAACAAATCGGAAATTTAATCAGTCATACTTCTAAAAGACGTCTGCTATTTTCTTCAGTACTGCATCGAATTTATTGAAAGTTTGAAATTATTTCTACCTTGTAAATAGCACATAATTTTCATTCATTTTTGTATTTATGAGAATCTTAAAACCAGTAGCAGTTTCTAGAATAAATTAAAAAACAAATAAAATATATAAGTTATAATATTTGGTTATTTGTGTATTTCTTTATGTTTAAATATTTCAAACATAAAATATTTTGTTGGATGAACAGCTTGAAAGTTGGCAAAATTAAAACAAAAGGTAGTCCCTTTATGACAATGTTATTTTTTTTCAAATTCGAAACATTTTAACATCATGACATTGTTATACCGTTGAAAATAAGTCTGTTCTGTTGAAATTTGATTACGTTATTTTATGATGGTTGGAAGATGTATTTTATTTCGCCGTATTGTTCCTTAAGCAATTCGGAAATTTAATATTTTATGCTTCTAAAAGACGTTTATTAACTTCTTCAGTACGGCACCGAATTTATTCTAATTTTGAAATTATTTCTAGCTTCTAAATAGCACATAATTTTCATTCATTTATGTATTTATGACAATCTTAAAACAAGCAGCAGTTTCTAGAATAAATTAAAAAACAAATAGATAAAATATATAAGTTGTAATATTTGGTTATTTGTGTATTTTTTTATGTTTAAATATTTTGAACATAAAATATTTTGTTGGATGAACAGCTTGAAAGTTGGCAAAAATAAAACAAAAGGTAGTCCCTTTACGACAATGTTATTTCTTTTCAAATTTGAAACATTTTTACATCATATGTATAAACACGTATCTAAATGTTTGTAAATTCCCCATGCTTCACATTAATGTTACTCGAAAAAAGCATTTATGTTACAAAATATATACTGATCTATAAAGAGAAAGCGCTGAACCGTATAAATGAGTGAGTTCCCAGGATATTTTATTTAATGGATAGTTCCAAACCCATTACAAAAGATTAAGCTCCAAAAACAATTTTGAAATTCGTTCTCAATAGTGATGAAATTTACGAGAACAAGTGTATTAAGGTTTTCAGGGAAGTTCACATTCGAATTTTTCCCAATAAAGTTGAGTTAAAATTTAATGAATGAAATAGAAAATTTAAAAGAGCCTTGTACAAATTACCTATTAGTTAAATGGCATGGTTTTTATTTAAACATTATTATTTTTTCCATGAATAGTTTATTTAAACTTAGATCTTTCAACTTTTTGCAAATTTTGAACTTCAGTTGACAATTTTATTAATTGATGCACTTATATAATCTGTTTTAAACTGTCTCATTGTGTTTAATTATGGAAATAAATTGATTTGGGTTCTATAGATTGTATATTTTAAATTGTTTGTGCAGTGGTATTAATACAATATTTATATCAATTTAACTATATGTATGAGTCTGGAAAATATACCTGCAGTAATATAAAAAAATACATAATATACATAAAACTTAACCTTTGTTATTTATAAGTTTACATTTCAAGAGAATATAACGATACTTATATAATATATAATTAGTAAGAATGAAGATTGTAACAATAAATAAATAAACAAACTTTTGTATGCAGTGACATACATATATACAGTTTATACATATTATAGAAACTGGGTTCTTTTTAATATAAAATATAGCTCCGTCATAGTTTAAAGAAAGAAAAAATCCTAAAAGCTTTTACCTGCATTGTTTTAGATGCCTCATGCATCTTTTACTAAAAAAAGTAATAAAACAGGAATAAGAATAATAAGAATAATGAAAAAAGCTTTCTCTTGTTACAAAACTTACTGATCAAAAATGAGAAAGCATTGAAATGAGAAAATGGATGAGCTTTTGATATTTAATTTAATGGATAGATCCGAAACCATTATCTAAGATTAAATTTTGAAATCCATTTTCAAAATCATACTAACTGGAGAAGAAATTTGAGAGAACAAGAAATCAAGAGGTTTGATGTTTTAGAGAAAATTTCATTCGGATTTGCCACAATATGTAGCAAGTTATTTGCAGTTTTGATAAAGTTAACTGTAATATTTAGAAATAAATTTGACCAAGCCAACAAATTTATGTTTGTAAGTGTTTTACCATACAATTAAAAAAAAACTTCCTTCAGTACCACATCAAGGTAATTAAAGAAAAGAAAAACAATTGAACTATCAATTGTATGAGAATCATTTTTTCCTATTAAATTTAACATGAGTATTTTCATTATAAACATATTTTTTTGCAATAGTTAATTTGTTTGTTAGTTAAATGTAGATTTTACAAGCATGTTTATGAAGTATGTGGAGCATGTTTTTTTATGTAAATATATTTGTCAGTGGCATGTAGTGAAATATGTTAGATATTGATATCTCCAAGAACGTTAAAATCAAATAAAATTTCTTTACAGAAAAACATTTATTGAAACTTACTTGTTACTGACAGAAAAGAAAAATATGCATTTGTTGAAAAAAATGAGAATTCATCATATGAGCTATACATTATGTTATTTATATGTCTACACTAAGATAATTGAGATATGAAATATTTACGTATACGATAAGATTGTCAAAATAACATGAAATGTGTCCTTTGAGTACAGTCTAAATACTAAACATGAAGTTCACAAACATAAAAATTTCATAAAACAAATTTATAAAAAATTAATTCCCTAAATACTTTTTACATGCATTTTACTCAGGGCATCATACTTCCTTTCTGGAAAAAAAAAATATATATATCGTGTTACAAAATATACGGATCAATAAGGAGAAAGCACTGAACCGAGAAAATGGATGAGCTTCCAGAATATTTCATTTAATGGATAGTTCTGAAGCCATTACCAAAGATTAAGCTCTGAAATCCATTTTGGAATTCGCATTCGATGGTGATCAAGTTTTCTAGAGCAAGAAGTCAAGACGATTAATGTTGTTAGTAAAGTTATCTTTCGGATTTTTCTAAATAACTTAAATTTATGTAATTTGAGTTAATTAATTTGTGAACTTTAATAAATAAATTATTTGCAATTTTGAAAATTTATCTTATTTTTTACGTTCAAGAAAACATTATTTTACGAGAACCATTTATTCTAAACATATATATCATTATGTAGTTCAACACCGCATCAAAATCATTTAAAAAAGTTAAACTACCATTAATATGAGATAAACAGTGGATAAAATATATATATTAAAATATATAGAATATTTTTAGTGAAATAACAGTTATTTTTGTTTTTTGATAGAACGTTTTTTACGAGATGTATGTTCTCAGCGTATACTAGGTATTGTAAATTGTGATGTTGCATCTATTCCATGCATGGCTAATGTCTGATACGTTGTTTGTGTTGTAAGTATGTAAGCATGTTGTTAATATTGTAAGTTGCTACAAATATATATCTGAATTATACGTAGTCTAAATTAAATGTGCGTATGTACACTGAATGAAGTACAGATTACTGTATGTAACTTTGTAGGTATGTTATATGTTTTATAAATTATGTTTTACAAATGTGTTTTACAATTTTTGTAAGATGCATGTACAAAATTATTCATGTAAGTATGAAGGTCATGCCCTAAACATGATAAATTACGTACGGACATAACAAGGATAAAAATATGGAGGGGATTCAAAAATTACAAGGCATTTTTTATTCTTAGCCACTTTGGTAAGCAGACACAATCTGCAAAAAAATGCAGTTATTTGTGTTTTAATTATTTGTTTATATTTTACGAGAGTAATTTTTAAGGTGCATTTAAAAAATTAAATGTATGATCCGCTTCGAATAAAAATTTATACATCCGCTTTAATAACAGATCGTTTTCATTAAAATCTCATCAGAGGTGTCTTTAGACTTGAGGTAATGGCTTCATTCAGATTATAAATCTAATTTTTGAAATAGGTTTTGTCTATATAGTAAAAATTCTACAAACATTCATTTTTTTCAATTTCAATTTTGACACCTTTTTTGGGCTTTTTGTTTAAAATCTGGAGAAGTATATATTTTATGCATTTTTAATGTAGTTAGAAAGAGTTAAAATTTGAAATTGATAATCTTTAATTCATAGCATCCCAAAACGTCATACGATTGAAATGTTTCTTTTTGAATTAGATCAATAAAATGAAGCAGTTCGCAATTAACAGCTTACTTGAACAAGAAATGCCAATTTTAGTTGAAATGACTCAAGTGGATTAAATTAAATCAAATTCAGCATTTAATTAATGGAACTACAATGGCAGAAAAATTACTTTGAAATATCTAGTATAAATAATGGAAAAGGCCTTCACCATAGTACCAATTAAAAATATTATAATTTTATAATGCAAAGTAACTGACCAACAAATCCAAAACTGGTAGAGTAAAACACTATTAAACTTTTACCATAAAATTATTACAACAGAAAATAAAAGTCACTAAATGTCTTCTTTAAATAAGTTCCTTGAATCTCTCAAAGTTTTGTTTGAAGTACGTAAAAGTCCGATATTACTACTGACGATTTTTCAAACGAAGAGTGCAAAAAAATGGGCTACAACTTAAACTCATAAAGAAAAAATTCAAAGTTATTTTGTCACCATGGCAACTAATTCTACAAACTGTGGTGACGTATACTAACAAAAACCCGCTTTAACCAGATATGGCTCCGAATTTTATAGCAAGAATATACATACAATACGAAATAATATAAAATCAAAATGTACAAACTACATTCAAATTACATTGAGATTCAGTGTGCCATACCTAACGAAAAAAAGAAAATATCCAATATTTTCGGACAGTATATTACAATATTTTCGAGTTAGCACACGAGTACGACACGAACGCATTTCCCAAGTAGCACCGTTTGTTGGCCCATACTTGCCAGTTTGTGGAAACTGTTGGGAAATGACGATATTGCGAACTGTAGGGGTTTTTTAGATCGCTGACCAGGCCCCTACCTGCCAGGCTTTTGCCGAGTTTAACGGATTGATGCCGAGCAACGGAGCCAAGATTCGCCTGCTCTCCGCTTAGCGAAGATGTGTTTGATAAATCTATGGGCCGACGTGGTTTCAGTGCGTCTTGTTGCCCTAATTGCTTTTTCTTGGTTGGCCGGTTGCTAATTGATTTTGGATGAGACGGTTCAGCACTACACATTGTATCGAAGTCATGCCGGACGGATGTGAGATGCTGAGATATTTACTAATTCCACGCTGCATCTCTCACCAATACGTCATGCTATCGCTACTCGAGTTGGTCTCATAATTTAGAACCTTGATCTGGTGACGAGACCATCACCTGACAAGGCACCCCCAGAGGTGTAATTCACAGGGAACTTGGAGGACTTTACACCCACGACGGATTTTACATGCACCGGGCGCCATTAGCGACCATAATCGCCGCGTCTTAAAAGGAAAGGGGTTAGACATTTTATAACACTTTTAATACTAGAAACCAGGTGCTGCTTTTTAGACTTTAAGTACTATTACTTTACTTGGTTGTCTGTCTTAATTTACCTATAGTTCTACCTTATAGTAATTTTAACTGAAACTAAATATTCTACAGAGTTGCTTATTCCTACAGGGGGACATTATATGCATAATTTACAAAATTAAGAGAAGGGTTGGATCATCGGCTAGATATTATCTATATATAATTTATATAACATAGATAAATCAAAAAATTGGAAGGGAGGAACAAATGGCTATATACTAACTAAATATAATTAATTATATAATGTTTATAACTAGCACTACATAGCTGTGGAGATGCTGAAAAACTTAATTAAACTTAATTAAAGTTAAAATGGATAATAAATCTGCTTAACTAATGCGTAGTAAAAATTAAATGTTAGAGGGGATACTAAAGTTACCGGATAGTTTACAGGGGGGTGAGCTTAGATTTTATTGGATTTTATAACTACAAACTTTAATTTATTTCTATTTTTTAAAAAAATACTACTAACTACCTTCATTATTTATTTATACCTTCAGTTATTCTATACCATACCTACTGAAGTTGTTATTTAGGATATCGCTGGTGTTTTCATCTCCTTTCGCGCGACATTGCCTGTATCTTGTTTACAGTGTTTTATTTTTTTCGTTTATATTGGCTTGTCTCTCTCATGGTGGTTTGTCGTTGTCATTGTTAACGCCGCTTTTATGGGCTAGTCTGTTTTCTGTATTTGTATACTTTCTGTTAAAGTTTTTGCGACTTTTATAGGCTCGACCCTGTTGGTCTATGTTCGTCACTTTATTGTACTGGTATTGTTTTTCACTTTCTTGGAATTAGTCATATTGCAAATTTTTCGCTGTTTTTTTTCGCTGTCACGGCACGTGAATAATAAGAAAACTTTTAAGAAATTTCAAATGCTATTTGCAACATATAACTGATATTTTTTTATATTAAACATTTTTGGTGTTGTTTGTGAGCAGTCTCAATAATATATAAATAAATCTATTGCCGTTTTCAATTAAATATTGTTTTCACCAATGTTCTGTACACAAGACAGTGTGTCCTGTAACTCGAGAAGAGCTGATGAAATCTGGGGGTTTATTATAATGTACTTTCTACCTCTCGAAAAAAGTCCCTCCACCCTCTTTCTTTTTTGACTTGTGCATTGATTTCCATATAGCGGATTTTCTTCCCCAGGACAATGAAGTTGAATGTGATAAAATGTTTATCAAACCACATGCATTCTGTAGGATAGAAAATACTGGAGCATGAGGTGCCCAGGAACCGTAACTGTCCGCTTTTCCGAATCTCGATCAGCTACCTGTGAACCCTATGAATGACCTACATAGGAGGTATTGAGAAGGGATATAGGAAGTGACAAAGGGTGTGTTAAATGATAATGAGTTTGCAACACACTCATAAAAACGTATATATATATATATGATTTGGATCATTTTAGTATAAATACATAAATCATTTCATGGTGCTGATATGTATTCTATGCAATATCAGGAATTGACTACATAGGTAAAATTAAAAACTCTGCTCTGTTAAGGCATTTGTGCTAATTGTTATAACATTTGGAAATCCTAGACCCATCGTAATAACAAATGCTATTTTCTTTACATATGCAAGAGTCTTTATAAATGCTATTAGCTGTTGCTTTTGAGCTTGTTTGTGTCATTTCTTACGAATTTTTATTTAAAAAATATTAAGGTTTTTAAATTTTAAATATAAAGAAAAGAAAAATATATCAGCGCAGTAAACTGTGAGAATTAGTCAAAGTAATGCACTTTTTGATGTAAGATTATAGAAATTAGTCTAACTAGTAGCATGTAGAAAGATATTTTATTCAGTCGGAAATAGTGTTCCACAAATTTGGATTATTTTTTATTATTTTTCAAAAATGACTACTAAACATTTACAAAAAAATGTGTTTTATTGAAAATTCAGTTGTTTATTAAAAAAATAAAAACTTATTCTGGGATTACGTATTACATTCAGAAAACCAGCATTGAGACGTCCTAGGAACGTCCTCCAAAATGTCAGGAGATAGTTTCAAAGTTCTCCCGATTCCTTCTTAAACGTTACCAAAATCTCAGTTCTGAACAAATCGTACAAACATTATACTTCAGGATATGCTGATCGTTTCATTTTAATATCATGAAGAGTTTGGGATGACTTAGAGCTCAAGAGGATGTTCTTAGGTAGTTTTATTTATATGGGTTTGCGGTTGTTTATAGGTTGCGGCAACTATCATTCATATTACTATAGGGTTTCTTTATGACTAAATTTATAACATATCAAATAGAAATTCTGATATTTTTATGAACAAATTTAAAATTTACCCACCACACAGAAATCTTTACTTGATAAAAAACGATAGCGTAGACCGGGGCACGTTTATGCATGGGGCACGTTTACGCAGTGCCCTTTTTCCAAAACGAGTTATAACTGGCGCGCCACCAGTTATAACAGATTGATGCTGCTCCCTAGTGGGTATTTTCACAAGTTTTTGAGCGTCAGTCGAGCTTCGGTCTAGCATGCGGAAAGGATAACCTGTTTTCTTTCAAGGTGAGTAAATTTGGTGTTGAACTTATTGAAACTTATTGTGAACTAATAATATTTAGTTAAACATATATATGAACATTAGCAGAATTTTATCCTTTTTTGAGAACTGTGTTTGTATGAACAGAAATGTTATTAATTTTCGTTGCACGTTAAAAATAAATCCAAACATGGCGACGGGGCACGGTTACGCATTGACATCGGTGCACTTTTACGCACGTTCTTACTGTGATTACCAATCCAAAAAAGGACAAGACTGGGTTCAATGTCTTAGATGCAAAATGTGGTCCCATTACAAGTGTGCAAAAGGAAATATTTTTGGTTTGTAAAAACTGTAAGAGTGATGATGAAGATGACTAAATAGTTCATGTATTTAACTATCAATAATCCTTATGTTTTCAGTTTAGCCTATAAATTGTTATTTAATTAATTCTCTTTAATTTTTTTTGTTTTTAAACAGTGTTTTAAGTTATAAATAAAACATCTCAATTTGATTAAATATTTATTTCACTTACTCTTTGGTATCACTTAGAATATGTGTAAACGTGCCCCGTTCCCGGGGCATGTTTACGCAAATGACTTGGACCTAAAAGAATTTTTTTTTACGGTTAAAAACACAAATAGGTCAACAACTGAATACACAAATTTTGACTTTATTAACTGCTTTATAAAACCACAATGTCTAAAATTTCCTAAGTTAAAACATAAAAATAACAAAATTCATTGAAAAAAATCAGCGTAAATGTGTCCCGGTCTACCCTACGTGATAGAATTTTAAATATTTTTCCAAAAATAATTGTAAGAATTCAACTAGAGATATCATTCATTTTTAAGAAAAATAATTTCATTGCGGGTCTATGTTATTTTTCGATTCTGAAGATAAAAGTAAAATACATTAGCTACTGCTTGCTTTTCCCGATGATACTTAAAATTATTACTGCAAAACACACTTTAAGTATGAATAAAGTATTAATTTAAGAAATTTAATGAATACGTTTAACATGACAAATAATATTACGTTCAGACTTTAAAAATAAATAAATATATATATACAGTGCATTTACGTATAAAGTTTGTGATATTTCATACCAGAAACTAATTAGCACCCACACAAACACACAATAAAATTGAAACAAAGATTACATAAATATTCTTCTGAAAGATTACTTGTTTTACAGATCTACTAATGTTATCTACCGGTGATAGAAAGAATTATTTAACGTTGATCCAGAAACGTGTTGCAGGTAATAGATGAATCAAATATTTTTTTTTATAACAACATTATTCATCTGGTACTGTAATGTGACATCGCAGCATAACAGGTTTAAAGAAGCCTTCAAATTAATTTCATCAAAAATTGTGTTGTAATGATCTTATACTATTTTTAAACCGTAAATTTATAACAAGATTAGCTAATTTCATGTTATTACCTTAATATCTCACTGTTGCACGTTAAGTTAATTACCATAAAATTATACCGGGGAACTAGTGAATATTAAAAAATAAGATAACAGAAGATAATGATAATGCGTGTGAATGCTGAAAGTATTTCGCAAAGCATTAAACAAGATGAAATCTTAACATTTTATGACTGCGCCCCTACAAGTTATTAAAATTAATTGTAAATAAACGTGCTCCAATTTTCTGTTAAATTTATAAGAATACAAATTTTGTTTTGTTATGCCCTTGAAATTGATTATATTCAAACTGAACTCGTTTAAAATATTTTATTCATGAATTTATTCCTTTCGGAATAAATTCGGAAGAAATCCTTTGAACTGCCAAATTTTATATATTTGCAAGACCCGACTTAGACTATCTGGGGCCAAGTGGCAAGCATCATTCTGGAGGCCCCCGAAGCAAGCATCATTCTGGGGGCCCACTTCTATGTGTCCATAGAAAATGTGTGGGAATTATGTTGAAGTGACTAGTATTAAACATTATACCTATTGTATGTATACATAAATTTCGAATCAAGTACTATTTACATCTGTATACAGTATATCACAAGAAATATGGTCACAACTTTAACAGATGACAGAACATTATTTTTTTGTATATGAATATAACGACTCATATGAGCTTTTGGAGTGTAAATACAGGTCTTTTAGTCACTCTTGGTTATTTGTTATAGTATAAAATTTTATACCACATTATAAAATTTAATCTATGTATTGCATCAGCATGCATTTGCGTAATTTTGGTAAAATGAACAATGTAATATATTGTATGCTACACTGTAAAAAATGACCAATGTTTCTTATTTTATGAAAATATGCGATAACCACGAACGAAAATATAATATAATCTTCTGAGTTATCCGAAATTTCAAATAGCATGTTACAATGTCTTTTGAATCCCCAGAAACGAATACATTTTCAAAATTTAAAGAATAATTTATAAAAATAAATTATTTTTAGCTGCCCGAATTTTTCAGAAACATTTCCGAAGGGTTTTTATAGTATATTAATGAGTGTCCTCAGGCTGGAATACCTGTTTTTCGAATGTTATTTATTCTCAGGTACACGTTTTCAGCCGCATAAGTTAATTTATACATGAAAGAGTAAAGAAATAATCTTAATTTTAATGTTATTGTTAACGCTGTTAATTTTGCATGTTTGTCTGTTAAACATTTTTTTGAGCATTAAAATGTTTACTTCAGAATTGATAGCATTCGAAAAACAGGTATTCCAGGCTGAGGACACTCATTAATACACTATAAAAACCCTTCGGAAACGTTTCTGAAAAATTCGGGCAGCTAAAAATAATTTGTTTTTATAAATTATTCTTTAAATTTTGAAAATGTATTCGTTTCTGGGGATTCAAAAGACAATGTAACATGCTATTTGGAATTTCGGATAACTCAGAAGATTATATTATATTTTCTTTCGGGGTTATAGCATATTTTCATAAAATAAGAAACATAGGTCATTTTTTACAGTGTAGTAAGTATTTATTTTGAGGTATTGTACAAAAATCAGCAACATCTAATATTTGAATTTAATTAATAGCTGGAAATCATCCTCTATATAGAATTTCAAATTTGATGCATTTATGGGAATGAAATACTGTTAATAGATACGTCAAACTGTCAATTTACATTCTTTCAACTGTACGAACAAGACCCTGAGCTATTGTAACAACAAACATAACCTTCATCATATAATAGAGTTCCTCTATCAAAAAATATTTAATTAAAGTATATTATTTCAATATTTTAAAAAGTCAATGGAAAGTCCACTTATATATACAGAGCCTTCCCTAGAGACACAACATTAGTAAAACATTTTATTATTCAGTGCTATCCACCATCTGCCGCATGCAACGTGTCTTCGTGTGTGACGTGGAAAATTTGTGAAACACAATAAAATGTTTTGTTTTCTGTTGATTCTCTGTCCTTATTCGTTGTTTTCACTTTTCTTCTTAGTATGTCTAGCGCCGGAAATTTTCGTGCTACAGGTACCGTTCCAACGCTTTTTATGGTTTTTCACTATGAAGATCACATTCCAATAAAAAAATAGGTGTTGCCATTTGAAATTTTCAAAATTTTGTCACTGCAACCGTAACTGTTAGAGTTTAACTATTGTTTTTCATACGATTCTTGAGCGCATACCTCAAAATACTTAAAACCAAAATTTCAGTCAGTTTCTGTGAACGGCGTGACAGTTAAGGACTCATATATCGGGATAGTTTTTTTTATAATCACCATGTGCATTAAGAGTGTTTATCCACTTTTAAAAAACATTAGTAGTCATTTTAAATTGAGCATGGATATTGCTCATTGTAAAGGCTTTTAACCGAAACGGTTTAAATTAATATATTAAAATATCTACGGCATATTCAACTTTTAGCTGAAATATCACACATTTAAAATATGTGTGCGAGATACCGTTATCCACGATAAACCAAAGAAATAAAAGTTTAAGTTGGAACAAGAAAAAAAAAATAAGTTGTTTCAACTCCACACTGTAAAAAAGATTTTTTTAATATAGGAAAATATAATATAACCACGAATGAAAATGTATGATAACTTCTCCCATGTTACCGTCGATTTAGAAAAACAGTGCTTATTTTTAGAATAATGAGGAATCAATACATTTTCGAAATTTAAAGAAACATTTATAAAAATATAGTTTCTATTTATGTCACTGATTTTCGGAAACGTTTCCATGTAGTTTTTATAGTGAATTAATAATTTTTCTCAACCCGGATTATCTGCTTTGTATGATATCCTTTTTCAAGTAAACATGTAGTACATGTTCAACAAACATGTTTTACAGAAAAATGTAATATACTAACAGCATTAATATTAACATTAAAATTTATATAATTTTGTTACTGTTGCATGCATAATTACATTTATGCAGCTGAAAAAGTTTAATTGCGAATTGATAGCATCCATAAACCGAAATTCCGGTTTGAGAAAATCGATTAAAACACTATAAAATCTAGCCAGAAACATTTCCAAAAATCAGTGGCAGCAAAAGAAACGCGTTTTTTATAATTTTCTTTAAATATTTAAAATATATTGGTTGCTGAAATTTTCAAAGATAAAGAACGCTTTAAAGAATGATGGGAAATTCGGAAGATGTTATTGTGTAGTTTTGTACGTGTGTGGATTATGATTTAGTAGAATAAAAAAAAAAAAAAAAAAACATTTGTCTTTTTTACAGTGCACTTAGAAAATAAAATAATTTTACGTTTAAATTTTGGATAAAAAGAAAAAAAAAATAATTTATTGGCATTCAAATATTTTTGAATTAGATTACTTTCATATCAGTATTTTCAAAATTCAACATGTTAATAATGCTAACGATTTGGTTCAAAATGTTTCAAGTTGGAATTTTATGAAAAAAAAATTACCGCATACATTTTTAGAAATATATAGGTTAATGATCAATTAATTATTCATTTTTCAAAGTAAGGAACATCATTATTATAATTTTTTCAATAAATAATAGTTTTATTTTATTTACAGTGTATTATCGATTATTTTTAAAGCTTTTATCTCAACTTTTATTAAATAGTTTTGAACCATAAATGGTATGTCACTCAACTGAAGACTAATTAATTAACAATCACTAATATGTTTACGCTCGATAATTTTCAAATCTGAAACTTTTTTATGGTCTGTGGTTAGCATTTTATTATTAACACTTCGTCGTTTTAAACCAACAGAAACATGTATTTCCTGTCACCCCATTAAACTAAAAAACTTTGTAATGATTGTACTGTATAACGGAATATTTTATGCTAAATGTTCTATGTTAAAGTAATTAACGAAACTGTGCATAAATAACTCCGCCTTCTCTTGTAATTGCAAACGTGTAACAGTTTAATCCAATATTATTTTAAATTAATGGCAAGGTTTGTGTTGTAAAGTTATAATGAGTGTTATTCGGAGTTGCTTGTGAAATGATGATAAGCGAATTATTTCACATTATGTAAACTAAAATTAATAAATAATTTCAATACGAGAATTGAGTAATAATCTATGATATAATTTAAAATGATGCTTTGGCTGCATTTTGTATTATACACATTAATAAAATATACGCTTTCCTATAAGATAAACTTTTAAAAGTATATATTTGAGATTCAAATGATAAATTTATATTTTTAAATTTCTCACAACAAGAACAAAAGTTAAAATTAGTTCTAAAATACAATAAATATACTAATTTTTTTCTGATTCTTGGAAATATTAAGATATTAAATATTAATATCAAACTAATGATTTAATTACTTATAAAAAAACTGGAAACAAGTGTTGAAATAGGTACAGCTTGGTTTTGAAAAAACTGCAATAAAGCTATATGCTTTATAGAATTTCTATAGGTTTTATAGAAATTATAGTTATTTGTTCCAATTATTATTTGGAAAATTAATGTACAAGAAAGCACTCTAAAATTAGACCTTCTTTCAATTCACGTACATAAAGATAACCATCAGAGAAAACCGAAATACCCTCAGTTAAAATTAGCTTGACCCGTAGTGACCGCAAATTGATAACCTAATCGAATTTTTTCGAACATATGACCTAGCCCAATGGTCTTCTCTTAACCCAAAACTGTAGGATAAAAATTTGCTCATAAACATTAGAGTAGTTTTTTGGATAAAATTAGCTTAACCCGTAGTGACAACAAAATGACCCACTAATTTAATTTTCTCGAACAAGTGACTTATTCAAATGGTCTGCTCGTACCACATGAACGGTAGTATACAGAATTTAGGGAAAATTGTTAGAGCCGTTTTTAGATAAAATTACCTTGACTCGTATTGACCCCAAAATTACACACTAATCGAATTTTGTTGAACACGTGACCTAGCTTAATGATCTTCTCATAGACCTAAACAGAAGGATACACAATTTAATTAAAATCGTACCAGCCGATTTTTAGATAAAGTTAGCTTCATACGTAGTGACCCCAAAATGACCCACTAATCAGATTTTCTCTAACGTGTAACATAGTCCAAGGGACTTATATATATTATTATTATTTTCAACAATTGTTACTCCTCCAACGCGTTCAGTGGACTGTACTGGGCGGGGCTCCCAGGTGTTTCATCCGTTCAACGTTCCTTTAATCTTCTAAATATTCAATTAATTTTAAAACTGATTAATTACATTTAGTTCTGCATTAATTTTAAACAATGCCTCTGGTAACCTTGCCAACTAAAAAAGAATCCTCTAGAAATAAGCTAATCATCATCAAATGTCCAATTTTCCATCTTATATTTTTCTGCCTGCTGACAATTACGAAGAATGGTAAAAAGTATGTCGTTTTCTCACCCTATTCAAAATTCAAAATTACTCCTAACATGCTGCTTTAGGCTGGGACACAGTGGTTCTATTGCATTTGGTGAAGCTTGTTCTCAAATTTCTAGTGTATTATAAGTTATTTATTCTTTTTATACTCAGTACTATTCTTCCAAGTAAGCTATTAGACTTCTTCATTAACACACCATGCAAGACACATGCGCTCTTCCAAGCAGTCCAAGTGTATTCACTAAACTCTACAGCATTGACAACGGAGAACTTGCAGTCTATTCCAGCGCTGATAAAAAAGGCAAGGTCTCTTTTTACAAACATTGAGAATAAAGAAGCAACAACCAAGAGCATCTTAGCTATGCGACAAGTCTTCAAAGAAATGGATCAGCCGGACGCCGCAACACAACAGCTTTTCTTGGACTTCCATAAATCCAAAATATTTTACTTCTACTTTACATGTATGTCTCTCCACACATAAGAGAAGTCATTTATTATGGTATTAGACTATTTGCCGAGTTTATGCATAAAGTTGTCATTTATCCCAGCTACAAAAATGTTTCATAGATAAACTCAAAAAATTAAAGGTTCTAGCAACTTTATTTCATAAATATAAATATTACTAAAACTACACAACTTAAGTTTCATTCTTAAGACATTGATATCAGTAATTTACATAGATGACTATAAATCTGTTAAGATAATATGGAAAAAATATTAAGTTGTTTAAGTGAAATCTTCCACACTAATTAAAAAAAAAAAACACGCTTTTAACATTCTGAAATAAACCACTTTAAAGTACAATTTAAATCATTGTTTACATTGAGAAAGACTCATACATTTTTAGATATAACTGGCGTAATTACTGGAATTTGTTTGGATGGTTTGTATTACAATGTCCACAAAATAATAGCAATTATATATATATATAACATAACTAGCTATTACCCGTGACTTCGTTCACGTAACATTAAAAAAAGAATAAATGCATTAATTTAGTAAAACATTTCACTTGATAATTAACAACATATATAATTAACCAAAGCTTTATCACATTTTATAGGAGACCATACTGTATTTCTTTGCTATAGGGGCCTTGACATAACCCAGTCTTAAAAAAGTGAAATTCCATGCCAAATAATATGTACAATCGCGAAAATGAAACTGCAACTAATGAAAAAAGGAGGACCAAGTAAATTCGTGAAAATCGAGGAACTCCTCTTCGTAAAACGAAAAACAACACTGGCAGAATTCTTCTATACAACAGTGCATTTTAGGTGGTATTTGGTGTACAATTTGTATATGTGTGCATTGCTAAATGGGCATTATTATATTGTTTATTTGCATAGACATATGTTATATATTTCTTACTACATTATCTTGTTTATGTATATATTAAATTAAGTGCTTCACGCTAAGTGGTGTAAATAGTAAAACAAACTGCTTGTGGATTTTATACATTGATAGATATTTCACAAAGACATAACAATCTGATGCGATTCTAAAATGTAAATAAAGGTTGCTAGAAAGTACTTTAAATTCTGCCCAATTTAACCGTGATATTTTCTCTATCGCGTCAAGAACACTATAAGCAAATAAATACCGACGACACAAATCTGATGATCTAAATTTACATATTTTTGTTAGTATATATAGTATTATTTTGATTTATTTCATGCGCTTGAAATTTTTTACGCTTTCTCTAGGGTTAGGTGTCGAATAAATGTACTTTCTTGTTATTTTATTTTACCATTTATATTTATTCTATTTTCCATTCATTCCATTTATGGATATTGATTTAATTTACATATTCGTGTCAAAGAATATTCTTTAAAGTTATTATCAGGATTAGGATAGGATACGATTAGGGTTAGGATTGGGAATAGAAATTGAACGACAATGGCATGACCGATTCAGGTTTAAAGTATGAACCAGGAAGTCTATTTGCATCATGAAGCAATAAAAAAATTAGAAAATTATCGGCTAATATTTTTTAATATGTTTTATAGTCATAGTTGACATCAAAGGTGAGCGGGGAAATGATCATCTAAAATACCATTAAGTGTTTACCACGCAAAAAACAAATCTGGTTACATCAATGTATTTAATTTTGCGCCAAATTTCACTTGATAAAAAAAAAGCAAATTGACTATGGACCTAATTACAGACTCCTAACCTTCCTATTCTCAGAAATGTTCTACCTATATGTAAAAAAAATTCTACTGTATAGAACGCGCTTTCACGTTTATAATGTTATGAATTGGCACGATCGGCTTGTTCAAGTTTACACAATTCGGCTGGAAGAAAAGATTCATTACTTTTTTATTTCTTCTTTGCTTTTGCATTACGCGAATTTGTTGGTAAAATCGATTTTCTTTTCGATAACATTGTTGTTTTTTAAGTTTAAAAAATATTGTAATTTTACTTAAACATTGCTTTAAAATCTATGCAATTTTTCTTATCCTACAAGACTTTACAAAAATCTATTATGAAACAACTTTAATAAAAGCTATATTTAAAAAAGACAACAAAGTTTTTCCTATTTTAAAACTAAAAGAAATGTAAAATGAAATTCCGGTTCGAAACGACGATTTACAAATGTGTTTCGATTGTGAGAAAATGATAGAGGAAAAATGCTGTTACTCCGACACAATCATATCATATCTTTAGCTTTTAGGAGAAAAGCAACTTTCTTTTTAAAAATATAGTTATTTTTATTAAGATTTTCTGATTTTCGATACAGATAATTTTGCGATGCATATCATTGACATTTGCCATCCAACATTTTTTTTTGTTTACTTTTTAAAATTTAAATTAAAAATATGGTATCTTTATGTTAGCCGTGTGCAGACGATAAATCGAAAACCTATCCCAACATTCATATTGAATTCATTAAAAATATAAATCTTTCACTCATTTCATTTAAATCACAGAACTTTAATTTACAACACATACATTTAAAATACATATATTACGTACATTTAAAATAATTCCTTTCATGTGAAAAAAAAAGAGAAATTAATCACAAATAATTTGATAACTCAAGATCATTTTATTTCAACATCAAAACAAATTTGTTTTATTTTTCTATATATGACATCATATTCGCTTGCTTTCCATACTTACTCGTATTTATGCACTTTGTATTGTTATCAAATATTTGAAAACGCACGTTTTATTTCTAACATGACATCATTTCATATTCTGTTTAATTCTTAAATAATTCATTTCATTTTCATTTTTCACGTGGAAAATTTTCACTTGAAAATAAATTGTTGATTAAAAATTATTATTCAGGGGTTTTGTTTTATATTGGCAACGATAAGGTATTAGCAACGGTAAAATAAATTTAACCATTTTAAAAAAAGCTGCAAAACCGGGTCCTTTGGGCCAAACCAACCAAACCAACCAACCATTGTAAAATATACGAAAAAATGTCCATTTATTCTGTACTAGCCGCCACTGGCGACCAGTTTCGTCGCCCTTAAATGTATGTTAAGCATTGTAACAAATTATTTTTATTCATAATTTATTTTTTTCCTTAATCCTTCGCCAAACCGGAAAAATCTAATAGACAAATCAAGAACTTTTGCGATCGTGGTGGCATTTCGCATATTTTTTGTTGTTATGTATTTCATCTTTCTTGACAAAAACCGCTTAACCCACTTTATAATAAATTAATCATTGTGTGTGTGTTTTTAATATAAAATAAACTATTTCATAATAAAATAAAAGTATATGCTGTTTTAGTAATCTCTAATAGGTACCTGAAAATGGGATTTTCTCGCCAAAATGGCGCAAAACAAAAATTCCGCCAACCCTGGTGCGTCCGTGACAGCTGTTCCAATTTAAAATACATGACGTTCACATTTTTCTTTAAAATAGAAAATAGATAAATAAGAAATATTATCATAAATCAAAACATTTGATTTCAAAATTAAAATATCGTTTCTAATTAATACACACGAAAAATAAAAGCTGACAATTTGTTTCGAAATTTGATCCATTAAATATTATTACATGAGTTCAACCACGGAGTTCAACTTACATCAAGAAAAGATCCGAAGGAAGTTGAGTTGTATGGAACAGAATTATGGTAAACTTTGACTGTCTCACTGGTGCTGATTATTTTTTTTTACACCAGGCAGCGGTCCAAAAATTCATGGTTTAACCCTTTCAGGGGCAAGCACTTGTGCTCCTGTAACGTTGAATTCCCACCGGAATTTAGGAAATAATTTAGTTCAAAATAAGAATAAGCAATTTTTCAACTTTTTACCGTCAAAGTTAGAAAAGTAAAATTTTATTAAAAGTTTCTGGTTTGAATCGAATTAAAATTAGGTGGTATATAATATATACCACCGCCCCTCAAAGGGTTAATATTTTAAACGTTCACAACGAATGAATCTTTTTTTTTTTTTGTTGTTGTTTACTTTCATGGATAGAGAATTTGAACAGCGAACCTAATTGAAACTGAAGTTATTGCAGAATGTATACATAATTGAACGTAAGTCATCTCTCAAATATTAATTTATTTTGAACGATCTTTCTAAAAAAGTAACTTTTATGCAGTTTTATTAGAAAAAATAATTTTGAATAAAAATGGCTGCCTGGCATATGAAACAGTGAAGCGGCATCCCGGAACTGTTGAGGACAGTCACATGACATACGGTTTTATTATAGAGATGAAAATAATGAAAATTTTAATTTTTAAGAAAAATATTGAAATAAAATAAACGAAAACCTGCCTATATTCATTTGAGGGTTATAATCAACTTATATGCAAAGATGCAGGATAATTAAAAGCTTCATTTTGACGCTGGCTTCAGCCTAACATTTGCACACAATCAGATTTATAATATTAGGATTTTGCTTTGTCTTTTTTAAACTTGTTGATAAAATAGTGATAAATTAATATTTTTGTATGACTGAAATTTATTATCAGAATATTTCGTTACTCTTTACTAACAATTTCTTTTTTTTTACAGTACATTTTACAATTACTCATATTTATAATTACACATTCATTTAATGCTTTTATTTTAACTTTTTGCATACATTTCGTAGAAAAAATACATCACAGGCAATTGATTCTTTTAATTAGTTCTTTAGTTTTTACTAGTTACTCATATATTTATCCTCGATAATGATCAGAACTGAGGCATTATTATGGTCTGTGGTTAGCACTTTAATAATTAACACATTATCGTTTGAAACCAATAACAATTAATATTTTATGGCAGCTAATTAAACTAATAACTGGAAAATATTGTAATGATAGCACTGAATAAAGCAGGAATTTGTGATAATTATTCTACTGAAGTATATTTAAAAGATCTCTGCAATATTAATGTATATTTTAATAGCAAAATGTGTGTAGTTGTTTAATCTAATCAATGTTTGAAAAATTAATGAAAGTTGTATAATGTGACTTGTTTAAAAAGGCATGCATAAAGGATGAAATTGTAACAGAATCTCATAAAGTAAACTGAAGTTAATTATATGTTTCAAACATGAATATCGAATAATGCTGCACAACAGATAATAAGAATTATTGTTTCAGCTACATTCAGTTTTACATAAACTGTAGCAAAAATTGTAATATTCCTTAATACTTCAATAAATTTTACGAAAATGTAATACAACTTTTGCCACGTTAGCTACGATTCCAAAAAGCATTCCTTTACCTTCACAAACCTCAGAAACCAGTAATTGTCTAAGATTTAAAGAGGCATTTCTGAAAGAAAAGTCTTTATTTCTGCTTGTAGTTTTCGGAAAAGTAGTTCTTTTTAACAATGTATTAATTAGTGTTCTTAACAAGGTATAAGACAACAACAGAAAATATACGTTTTTCGAATGATATGAAGTAAAACTTTTCACATTGAATATACATGTTCAACAGTCAAACAAGCTAAATTAACAGCGTAAAAATAACATTTCGTCGTTACACTTGGAAGTATAAATATTATTACGCAGATGAAAATGTTGACTTCATATTTGATAGCATCCGAAAGCCGATATTTCGTGCTGAATTTGGGTTGAGAAAACTGATTAATACACTATAAAATCTACTTCGTAATATTTCTGAAATTTTCTAACAGCAAAAAAGAATTTTGTTTCAAAAATTATTTTTTAAATTTTGAAAATCTGTTTGTGGTTGTTATAGCTGAAGATACAAGAGCACTGCGTTTCAGAATCGTGATCAGCTCTAAAGAGGTTTCACAGCCAAAGAGGAACTTCTCAGAATACGAGACCAAATCTACGGAGCATATAGGTGTCCCTCCCTATAACTTTATTAAAGTTCATATATATATATACGCGACAGTAGGCGGGGGGAAAATTGCAATGGCCTTGGGCCAAAAAAATATATTAGTGACTTATACATACTAGGCCAAGTGGCCGGTTCTGCCTGTTCAGTGACCTCCACGTGTCAAGGGGCAGGGGATAGGCAGAAAATGAAGCAGATTCACATAACATAGCTCATCCGTTGGAGCACATCACCCCCACGCGAAAGTTGTGATTTTTGATCTATACAATGCGTAAACAACAGTGCTTACTAAAGCTTGTTCCAAAAACAAGTCCTAGAAGACCATAGCAGAAAAATAAATACGCCGGCGAAGTGCTCCAACGAGAGCTACATGGGAAGTAGGTTGCTGGAGACTGCAGCCATTCCACTGGATATTAGGAGGTAAGCATTGATAGATCCGATTAAAATGAATAGAATTCCGCCAGTTGACCGAGGAGCTTGGGACGGGAAAGAATATTCTGGAACCAAGAAGGAGGGGTAAGGGGGCTTTTTAAGATGCCAAGAAGCAGTTATTGAACAATTGAAATAATAGTGCTCTGGTGATTCTATGGCGCCACACTCACAATTATGGGTTGAGGAACGATGAAAGTATTTTAGATATGTCCTTAAAGGACCATTACCTGAAAGGATTGTGTGAGGGAAATATTTGGGAGTGTTATAGACACTTTAGGGATCACATTTTGGGTATGCCGGCTCTTGATAGCAAAATCCCAGTAAATTTACCATTCGGAAACAATCATACTTTTAAGCACGCGCCTCGCCGTACATGTGAGGGGGAAATTGGAAGAGAAATCTCCACTGCAGAGCGAGTTACTTTACCAATTTGAAATAATTGTGTTAAAAATAATCCAGTGTATTCACGTATCCAGCGTTTACTGGAGTTCCATTACCTGCGATCTTTTCTGTTGAGCTGATTAAAATATCAGACCAGATGCTTTGATCAATAAGGTTAACTGGATGAACTATGCCCTCCAGATTCGACCGGGATAGCTCAGTGGTAGAGCGTGGCGGCTTCAGCCAAGCGATCCCAGGTTCGAATCCTGGCCCGGACATTTTTCGTCCAGTTGGAAATTTACAACTTGTATGATTACTTTACCAATTTGAAATAATTGTGTTAAAAATAATCCAACTATAAAGAGGTTATATAATATTTCATTATTTCATAAATCTTCTTGATAGAACAAGAAATGTTTATTTTTGTTACAATGTACCTTAATAAAAGTGGGATTTTTTTTTATCATTCTGTTTTTCATAATCGTAGGCAATTACTCCAAAAAGGTTATATTAAATTTTTTTTTAAAACTTCTTTAAAGATCAAGAAGCATTTATTTTTGTTACATTAATGAAATACGTGATTTGTTTCATTATGCTGCTTCTCAGAATCGTGGGTAAGTCTGAAGACGTTACATTAGAATTAATAATTTTTATAAGCCTTCTTGATAGATCAAGAAAACATTATTTTTTTACAGTGCACATTAATAAAATACGAGTTTTTTATCATCCTGTCGCTTTTCAGAATCATGTGCAGCTCTGAAGATGTTATGTTATATTTTTTTAAACCTTCTTCATTGAAAGTAAAATCTTTTGTTACAGTTTACATTAATGAAATATGTGCTCTTTTCATTATCTTTTAAGTGAATCAGATCTAGTTACAAATTAAAGAATAATTATTTTAATGTAATAAATTTATGATTTTCTTTTTTCAATGTTCGACAATTCACGGTTCAATAATAGTATCTACATAATACTCTTATTACTTACCTATACATGATTTAGATAAGATGGGTGCATAGATATATCGAACTGTACACTGAAGTAATGTATAGTCAGTGTATGTTAGTAATGTATAGTTGAATGAACTTAAGTTTGAAGAACTTACTTCTGTAATGATGATTTTGTACGATACAGATGTGAAGACATTGATATAACGTTATGTAATGAAAAACAGATTCCTTTATGATATTCATTGAATGAACACATTTCAAGTCCAGTTGCTCCTTTTTCATTTAATAGCCGTTATATAGTAATTATGAATACAAACAATTATTCGGTATTTTAAAACAAAATTTAACTATCCTTACATGGAGCATTAAGAAAATATTTTAAGTTTTTGACGATAATTACTGAACAAAACATTTTCTGTAATTCATATTCAATTATTTATATATTTTAATTATTTTTCAAGAAAATAACATTTCACAAGAAATGTTTTTTTAGAAATCAATAATATAACTGCACATTTACTACATACCCTTTTTCATTGATTAGAAAAACCACCTTCTCTTTAAACGTAAATATAATAAAAACTGCACGAAAACAATACTGTCTTTCTATGACTTAAACTACCATATTTTTTTATGATCTTATGTTTTAGAAAGGAAATTTATATAGCTAAGTAAAATCCCATTTGTCGAAAAAATCGGAAAGCAAAAAACTTATACCTCAATCCACTTTTAAACAAAATAAATTATGTTGTTTATTTTTACTTATATGACTAATTTTTTATCTATTTGGCACAATCATCTATAGTTAATGATTACGTCTACGGATTTTGGAAGTTTTCGATTAAGACAGGATTTTTTATATGCAAGTTTTTTTTTTCATAAGTTTTAATATCGAAGTAACAATATCGTTGCCGTCGTAAATAGACATTCCTTCTGTATTTCAAGTTTGTACTGAGATATCCTATTTACAATATTTATTAAAGACATTATATTAGTTATTTTTATTTTATCTTTGATATTTCATTATTTGCAATAATTATAACTGTGGAGCAATACGTTCCACCTCTCAATCATTTTTTTATGCATATGCAGATTTAGTCATCTAATGTAACAAATTATCTCATAAAAATATGTATAAAGTGAGAAACTTTGTATAAAACAGGTTATTTATAATATACACTTTTATCAGTAGGATTTTATTATTTCCTATTTTATATTTTCTCGGATGCTGATTCTTCGTTTAACATGCGAAATATCGTTATCATGCTTATTATATTGTATCTTTATATAATAATAATCATCTTCGTAGATATGGACGGTTATTCCTCAATCAGTTTGGAAACTTAATAACACTGTTGTGTTGACACTTAAATTAAAAACGGATCACATTTTGAAGCTAATTATGTACTTTATAGCATGAAAACTCATTACAGTAATGAGAAAATAAGCTGGAGAAAATTACACTTAACGTTCAAACTCTTTAGGATAATTGTTTATTGCATGAATTATTAAAATAACTAGACTTAATTTAATTAGTTTTGTTTTTAAAATGTGTGTTGTTCATGTACATATAGATTTTATATGTTTATATTATATATATTTATATATATATATATATACATAAATATATGTAGTGAAAATTATCCGTAACTGTGAATTATGGTAAGAGATTATTGAAGTAAAGTAAGGAAATAGTTATTTTTAAAGAAAAGATAAAAATTCAATTAAATTCAACCAAATAAACCAATCTTGTAGTTAACAAAGGTGAAAATTTATATAAAAAACTGTGAAAATAAAATATAATAAATTCAAGAAAAATAATATAAAATAAAATAAACATATTAATATCTGTTATTGCGAAAATATGAAGAACTTGGATACAGAAAAATATATATAAAAAAAAAACATGAACATTTGTTGTTTTTACATTTGGAGGATAGAAATGACACTTTTATATAGAAATAAATATTTTTTTCTACACTTAAATACAATATGAATGCAGAATAATTTACCGAGGGAGGAACTTGCTTAATTTTATGAGTAAAATTTTGTAATGTATTAGTTTTTCGTTAAAGTTAGAGCGTTACTGTTTCTGTTGGTGGTCCTAAACTTTTTTCGAGCATTGTATCAACTGACGAAACACCGAACAAACTTATTTTCCAACCCAATAATAAAATTTATCCTTGTTGTTGCATTCTTTATTGTTTTATTTCCATTTTTGTTTTTTTGATGAATAACCAATTTTTAATAACCAGAAGGGCCCGTGCGAAGCTTTCGCACTGCGATCTTTGAGATTATTTCCTGGCACGTTTTAGCATTAATTTTTAATTAACTAATTTTTCTTAATCCAACAACTCGTTCTAACGAAATGTTAGTGTACTATGTCAGAAGTCTGTTCAAAAACTTTTCGAATGATATCTCATTCATCGTTGCATGTTTTGTCTGTGCATATTAAAAGGGATGTTAACAACAGAAATAATATATATGATATGCATTGTTTTTTTCATAAATGAACTGAAAGCTTTTTTCAAATCAATTTTGCCACAAAAATAAAATACCGCATTATATGATGCACAATAATGATTATAGAAAATAATAAATTGTACAAAAGAGGTAAAATGAAATTGAAACGTTTAGAAGAAATTAAATATTATTGATATTATTGGTATTTTACACGTTTAGCATAAAAGGTATGATTTGTTATATTACATTGAATTGTAATTTAAGTGTATTTCAATTTATTTTTCTTCGTCCCGTATTTTTTCCGAAGAAGATGACGTCATCCTCTAATGCAGTTTCCCTCGGGCATGCCTTTTTCTATCTTCGTTGGGATTTTATTGTTAGGAATAAATGAGATGATATTCTCGCTTGACTAATGTTATTTGCAGATATTGTTATCCTTAATGTTTCTTTAGAAGTTTAAACTGCATCTAAAACATATTGGATATTGTTAAAAATTATTAGACTGTAGTGCGAAATTTTTGCATGGGTCTACTGGTTAAATAGATCACATTGTTAAAAGTGGTAAATAATATAAAATAATATTAAATTATTTAACAAACTGGTGTGATACTATAAAAGCATAAAAACTTCTTAATAACACCATAAAATAAGGTTTGCAAAAGAACTTTGTCTGTTTTCGTCAGGCGCAAAGAATACGTGCAACCACTTTGCAGGTAGGCGCAAGACTGAAGACTGTCTTGCTCCTGCCTTCAAACTGGTTGCACGTCTTCTCTGCGCCTGACGAAAAAAGACAAAGTTATTTCGAAAGGTCTTGCGCATCCCTTATTTCATGGTGTTATTAAGAAGTTTTTTATGCTTTAAAATAAAATATAATTAATGAACAATATTAAATAAACAACAAAAAACTATAAGGAATAGTTAAAAAAAATAAACTGCAAATTATAATAAAAAATAAACTATAAACTACCATATATAAATAAACTACATACGGGTTAGTATAATTAGTAAATTGGCGCCATGCTTGGCGCAATTGTATTTGACCTGGCCCGTATAATACGTAAGTACCTTTTTTTTTTATTATAAAACACACGCAAATTATTTTATCATAAAACGCACATATTGAATAATTTATTATAAAACACACAATGTTTAATTTAATATAAAACACATGCAATCTGCTCTCCCGGGTTGCCATACGAAGCAAAATCTCGCCAAAATCGTCGTGTTGCCTAAGCATAAAATCGCTTTTTTGGCGCCAAAATATATCCCGGTGCGTCTGCGACATCTGTACCAATATTATTTATATGCAATTTACTTCTGCTTGTATATTTCAATAAGGTACAGCAGACGCACCGGAGTATGTTTTTGCTGTCAAAAGGTCGATTTTATGTCTAGGCAACCCGGCATTTTGGCGAGATTTTGCTTCGTATGGCAACCCGGTAGAGCAGATTGCGTGTGTTTTATATTAAATTAAACATTGTATTCTTTTTTTATAAATTGATCATTGTGTGCGCTTTATGATAAAATAATTAGTGTGAATAGTTTGCCAAAAAATATGTTGGCAAATAAGTTTTCTTCTCTCGCCAATGTCATTTCCTTTACCTTGCCAAAGTCCCAATACTGAAAAAAAAATGAAGCATTGGATGAGAGATTACGTGAATTCGTATGAAAGGATTTCCTCAGACTTTTCAAAACTGTTCCAGAAATGTCTTAAATACATAAATCAATATTGGTGCATGTTTTTTTTTTCAAGCTTTTGGCTAGAATGAAGCTTTAATAAATAAAATAATAACTTAGCATAATGAAATAATAAAAAATAAATACATTTTTTGTAAATCTTAAAGAAATGTAAATCCGATTCTAACGTAATCCTTAAATGAGTTAATGTACAATTACTCCGTTACAGTACGCATATACACAAACATGATAAATCAAACAATAGATGACGTATACAAGTTAAATAAAAACCCGATTAATGGCTCAATATTTTTTTTCAAAAAGCACGCCCGAGAAAAATATTAACAATCATATTTTAACTGCATTAGAAGATAACATCATCCACTTCTTGAAAAACATGAAACAAAGAAAAATAAATTGAATGCATTTCTAATATAATAAAGCATATTTTTTATTTCAATTTCAATTTTGCTTTTCATCAATAAATATTTAAATTAACTCGTGCGGAGAAATCATACTTTATCTTTTTTGTACTGTTTATTTATTTTTTAACACTTTTCAACCTAGTTGAAAAGTGTTTATGACTTCGGTTTGTCTGCCGTCTGGCCGTATGGCCGTCTGCCGTCTGTCCGTGCTCTAACTCCCGTAAATATGCTCGGATCGCTCTGCAATTTTTATATGTTATTGTCGTTATCTATAGCATGTTCCCTATTTCAACTGAAGTGTGTAGCACTTATAGTTTTTTTACAGGGACACTCAGAAGAATTCCGTTACATTACGGTCTATAGGGAAAAATCATTTGCGGTTTATTTTAATGATATTACACAATTTCAAATACATTGTAAATGATATATATCACTAAGATGCATTACAAGAAGCTTAATATGGAATAGGGTGTGCATAGCACTTATAGTTACTTTACAGGGACAGTCAAAAGATATCCGTTACATTACGTCTATGAAGAAAAATCGTTTGCGGTTTAATTAAATGATGTTTCACTATTTTAAACGCATTGAAATTTATATATCTCACAAAGGCGCATTACAAGAGGCTTACTACAGAATATTGTGTGTATAGCAGTCATCGTTCATTTACAGGGACACACAAAAGAATTCTCTACTGTCTGTAAACAATAATTCCTGGAAGTGCGTTTTAAGTTGCTGAACGCGATTTTAAATTGAACTTTTTTTGTCTATTACTGGGTGTGTATAAATTCTGTATTTCATATACAGGTCAGCACAAAAGCTCGCGAACACATTTCCGTTTATTGACAGAAACTCCAGAAGGAGAATTTTAAACTGTGCTACGCGTTTCCTAACTAGACTAAAATTTATCATCCTATGTAGTATATATACAAATCTATAGATCCTATACAGGGCTGAATAAAAGTATTCGGATATTTTTCCGAATATTGTATATGCTGGAAATTCCTAAAATTACTTTTTTAAATATGTTATGCGTTTTCCAAATTGTTTACTTAAATGTTATCTTTCAGTTTATAAAGCGTTAATGATTTGTAAAATTATTTTGGAAGCGTTGGAAAGTGTTGCATAATCTATGCTTGATGCATGATTTTTAGTGCTTGTTATAATTACTGTTGAACATGATATGATGAGGTATTTTATTTTTGTGGCAACACAAATTTCAGAAAAACCTTTCATTTCAGTTATGAAAACAATGCCGATTTAATTTTTAATTAACTACAATTTTTAATCAAAAACATGATTTAACAAGTGTGCTATGTCAGAAACCTGTTCAAAATCCTTTCATATGGTATCTCATCGTCGTTCTGCGTTTCGTATTTTTTGAGAAAACGGGATGTTGACAGGATAAATAATACATATGATATTTAATCTATACAAATTCAATCATTTAACAGTTCAAAACTTCGTTATATATTATGTCTAAAATAAAGAATTATAAATTAATCATTTGAAAAATATAAAAAAACATCTTATGCCGTAAATGTGTATATTCAGAAGAAGTAACATTATGGCATTTTATTAACTTTAAGCATTAATAAGATTCTACTTAAATAAAGTGCAATAACTAACATCAAAGAAAAACTTAATTATTCTGATCACGCATTTGATCTTCTTTGGGAATGATGAAATCTAACTTCGTGCATCAGGTTGGTAAGCTTCCTTCAGAAGATTAAAACGGTTTCTTAATACTCGGTATGTAGCAGAAGTTTGTAAATAAGACGTTATTAGATTTATATCTTAAATGGCGAAATTTTACTTATTGTTTTCAGTTTACATTTTTTAACACAAAATATTTTAGAAAAACTGATTATATGCAAATGGAAATACAGATAATATACAGGGTGAGCATAAAATCATGTCAGGGTATCCTTACCTCTTAAGTTTTGATTTAGGAACACGACGAAAAATATTGTTACATATTCGTAAAGTACGATGTGTCACTTTTCCCCAACAGATGGCGCTGTTACGTAACTATGGTAACGAACGAAAACAAAAAAAAAATATCTGAAAAGTTTTCAAAGTCCCATACCGAAACTAATTGCCCGTTGCCATTCGCCAAATCATAACTCGGTGTTGCCACCCACCCCATCTAACAGTACGGGGGAAAAATTCATCCCCCTCTCACAGTACGGGTAAAATTTTCCCTCCCCCACAAAAATAACCCCCATCTAACAGTTGGTGGAAAAATTTTCCCTCCCCCACAAAAATAACCCCCCTCTTACAGCAAGGGGAAAAAATTCACTCCCCCCCTCTAACAGAACAAGAATTAAAAAAAAAAAATTCACCCCCCTCTTACAGCAGGTGTGAAAAATTTCATCCTCCCCCTCTTACAGCAGGTGTGAAAAATTTCATCCTCCCCCTCTCACAGCTCGAAAAAAAAAGTGGGCGTGGTAAACGTGACGTCACTTCCGGTCATGCCCCCTTTTGATTGACAGCTGGCTACGCAGTCTTGTGACGTCACTTCCGCCTACTATAGTGCTTCTTTATTACTACTCAGTGTTTTTTAAAAAACTCATACAAACGTATCCTCCGCAAATTTAAGCAGCAATCCTACCGCAGAGTGTCCAGTTTCGCCTCATTTTTTATTCAGAAACTCTGAATTTATAACGGAATTCTGAAAGAAGACTTTTTATTTATGTTATCACGAAATGTCTGGCATCAAATAAAACAAAAAATTACTATTCAAAATTTCTGGTATGAATTCGGAATTTCCCAATGGAAAGTTATTACAAGCTAGAAACACTGTCCTAATGATGTCTCTTTGGAAAAAGCTGAGATGTCAAATTAGCGAGTACATAAGTGAAAGTAATGAGCGTATTGTGCTTCTGCGAAACAAAATCCGTCATCACAACAAAACGTTGCTTCCGGCAAGCGTTGTACAAAAAAAAATCATTTTAAAATCTGACGAAATTTTGATATTAATTATTATTTGATTATAATTGCTATTTGATTAACAACGTTTTGAGTTGTAACTTCACGCATAGGTATCTATTTTTTTGGTGTTTTAAAAAAAAAACTTTTTGAGTTGTTCTTGACGAATAAGTAATAATATTTTTCGGCATTCTCTTAAATCAAACATTATGAGGTAAAGAAACCCTGACAATATTTTATGGACACCCAGCACATTCTTTAAATTTTAGGAAGCAAATTTTAGTAATATATATCTTTAATATTATGTAGAATATTCGTTTAACTATTCGTTTAACTATTCGTTGAATATAATAAAATAATTAAACATAAAATAATCACATTTCAATCATCATAGAACACTTGTCCTGATGAGGGAATAATACACTTATTTTTAAAATAAATATTGAAATTCTAATTTATTTAAAACAAATTGCTGTAAAAATTACTTATGTTACAATTACATGAAAGGAAAAATAAAAGACATTATTGTGCTATTTTAAAAAACAACATTGTTCATTTTACATTTTTAAATATAGACAAATTGCGTTTTTATTATTTTGTGAAACACTTTTTTTATCATATACTAGCAAGCTACGCCCGCTGCGCTGGTTGGTTTCTACAAATGAACCTTGAATCAAACGAAATATATCGTTTAATTTTACCTTGTATTTCAAAACAATCTGTATATTTACCTGGAATATCCTTCCACATTACTGAAAAATGACGTGATTGCGCTATTATATTTTCTAATGTGCAGTCAAAATTTTAGCTGTTAAGGACCAACTCTTTTATTTGGTCACTAGCTGACCCGCCCGGCGTTGCCCGAGCCTTTGTAATAAACTCAAATCTCTTAAAAAACGGAACTCTGTCTACGTAACACGGTCTACGATGGCTTCGGAACCGTATACCCGGCATGCTCGTACGCTCTAGAAAATCTTTTATTTCCCCCTACCACCGCCAGGGGAGCATTCTGTTCTAAACAAACCTCTTTCCGAACGAACTTCTGAGACAGGTCCCCGCTGCCTACTTTACTGTATAGTAGGCGCACTACAAAATTGAGCTGGTTTCGAGAAGATTGGAACATTATTAGCCCAGTTATTGCAATAAGGCACACTTAGAGAAAATAACCTTGAGGGAGGTGCCGAGTGGAGGGGATGTTCGAGTGTCCTTCAGAAAATGACTTATTAGGAGGCCCACTATGCATGCATAAAAATTCGTTTGTTTTGTTAAGCTAGGAACTTAATTACAAAGTTGGCTTAAACTCTTATTTGTAAATAGTTTTAACCGCTACTCTTAAATTTAATTTAATGTTATAAAGGGTGACTATTAAGTTAAATATGATGTTTGGAATCACTTGCGTTGAAATCGGAAAAATAGTTGCTGATATATATAAACGGGGCTAGTTAGAGAAAAACCTTGAAGGAGGGGCCGGGGGGGGGGAGGTTTGTTCAAGTACCCTTCAGCAAATGACTAATTAAGAGGAGCACTATGCATCTTTCAAAATTCGTTCGTTTGCTTAAGCTAGGAACTTAATTACAAATTTGCCTTACCAATTATTCGGAAATAGTGGTAACCGCTACACATAAATTTAGTTTAATGTTATAAAGAGTGACTATTAAGTCCATTATAATGTTTGGAATCACTTGCGTTGAAATCGGAAAGATAGTTGCTGAGATATGGAAACGTAACATAGAGAAAAATCCTTACAAGTAGGGGAGGGGGGTGTTCAAGTGCCCTTCAGCAAATGACTAATTAGGAGGACCACTAAGCATCTTTCAAAATTCGTTCGTTTGCTTAAGCTTTGAACTTAATTACAATTTTCACTTAAACTGTTATTCGTTAATAGTGGTAACCGCTACTCATAAATTTAGTTTAATGTTATAAAGGGTGACTATTAAATTAATTATAATGTACGAAATCACTTCCGTTGAAATCGGAAAGATAGTTGCTGAGATATGAAAACGGAACAGAGTTAGAGAAAAAACCTTGAAGGACGTGCCGGGAGGAAGGGGGGGTTGTTCAAGTGGCCTTCAGCAAATAACTAATTAGGAGGATCACAATACATCTTTAAAAATTGATTCATTTGGTTAAGCTAGGAACTTAACGTGAAATTTGGCTTACACTATTATTCGGAAATTCTGGTAACTGTTATCTAGAAATACACCTTGAAGCTTAAATGTATTTAGATCCTTGCCTCTCTTCATTACCGCAAATATAAAAAAGAATCTGTTGAATAAAGATTTCTGTATTAACAATCTCTATCATAATAATAAATGTCATGTAAAAAAAAAAAAAAAAAAAAAAAAAAAAAACTTAAACCCGACTTTTTGTCATGTTGTCATGAAGAAAAATGTGCCTGGAAAATATTTCAGTCAGTGGGACGTATGTGTAATTTGTCATGTACAGGTGGCGCGACATTCGCATGGCTCCTCTACGCTAATAACTTCAATCCATATTGACACTATTTAGTTAGAAATCCTTATTTATGCATCGCTACTCTGGTTTATTTAATAACTTCTGTGAAGAATCGATGCAACCAACCAACCCAAGAGAATAAAAGCGTATTTTTGATGAGAGTTCTTTGTGAATATTAATTAATATTTCAGTAAATAATTGAAATATTAAAATTCTGACGTTCCGGTACACAAAGAGAGGGTTTGGACTAACTAAATCTAAATTTCCAGCCTTCTAGGTGGACTAGATTTTCCTAGCCATCGCCAACAGATACACACACACACACACACACACACACACACACACACACACACACAGACAGACACACACACACAGAGCGAAACTTTATTTTATTAGTATAGATTTACAGTTAAGGTTTGTTAAAGAATGATAAAACTATATGCAATATACTAAAACCATCACTAAAAATTGTCGAACTAACAATGCAAACAATTTAACTAACAATATACATTCAGTAGAAGTTTTTTATAAAGGCTAATTTTTTATAATCGTGTTCATCTGATTATAGAACTTTTCCACATAACTCTAAAACTAACAGAACGATATAAAATATATTAAAACCATCCTTATAAATTATCTACTTCACAATGCAAGTCGCAAAAAATACGCCCAGTAAAAAATTTTCAAAAAGGCTAATCTTTCGGAATCGGATTCACCTGATTATATAACCTTCACACATAACTGTTTGACTAAGCAACGTAGAATAATATGTAGTACATTAAAACCATTCCTGAAATAGCATCTAACTAACAATACAATTTTCATCAAAATCCGTCCAGTAGAACTTTTTCAGGAGGCTAATCTTTCATAATCGGAAATAAATATTGAAAAGGCTAATATTTGATAAAAAAATGATCACCCGACTTTCGAATTTCCCGTATAATTCTAGAACTAAGCAACGTAGAATGATATATAATAAAACTTTCCCTAGAAAATTATCTAACAGTGTAGGTTCCATCGAAATCCATTTGGCAAAATCTTTTAAAAAGGCTAATATTTCAAAATCAGATTGATCTGATTATAGAACTTCTCAGAATAATTCTATAGCTAAACTACGTAGAACGATATGTTATACAATAAAACCTTCCCTGAAAAATTATCTTACAGTTTAAGTTCTACGAAAATCCATTCAGCAGAACTTGAGTTATAAGCAGCCGAAACGAAATTTCATATATGTAGAAGTAAATAGAAGTATATTGCCATTAATATAGTTTGCGTTTGAATAAAAAAAAGGATACTTTTCGGTTAGCCGGGTGCCAGTGATATATGTATATATATATATATATATATATATGTATATATTCATACATATATGTGTATACATATGTATGTATATACATGTATTTGTGTAGATATATATCACTGGCGCTCGGCTAACCGAAAAGTACCAAAAAAAACCTGCAAGAATGTAGTCGTACACTTAAAAAAAACACCTTTTGGCTTAAAATCTCTCATTAAAACTGTTTTTCTTTTTCTTTTCTTTCCTTTCTTTTTTTAAAAATATAATTAGTAACAGTTTTTTCTTTTATTTTTCCAGATGTATAGCCATTTCAATTCTTTCTGCAACAAAAAAAGACACCTTTTGGTTAAAATCAAATTGTTTGGGTTCAAAAGAAAATCAAAATCGCCAAAAACAAAAGATACATCGTCAAATATTGTTTCAATGTAGAAATCTTGCCTTTGAATATTTTTTTAAGTATTATAAATATTGGAATATATGTTTAATTTAAATATTTTCGTTTTATAATATTCTCTCATCAAAACTTTTTTTTTTTTTTTTTTTTTTTTTTTTTTTTAATAAAATTAGTAACAGTTTTTCTTTTATTTTTCGACATGTATACACTGCTCAAAGAAATTAGGGATGTACCTGGTTTAGCGAAGTTATGCCAACAATTTCTACTGATAACAAGCGTAAAAGGAAAAGACTGAATATAAAATGTAGCGGAAAGCAGAATAAAAGAAAACTTCATAATCATAACTCAAATATATGTTCTTGACGTCAGATACCAGAAAAAGATGTAAGTGTTGAAATAGCACAGAAACTCTTATTTCCCTTGTTTATAAAAATCAATTGCTACGAGATTTTATTTAGAATTAGTATTGGAAAATGTCATTACAACGTGATTCACAGAAATCCATGGAGTGATAAATCAGAAGGAAAATCGAATCCGAGCAAAAAGCATTGTGGTGCAAACTTTTGATATGGTGGGGAGTGTGATTTCAAGCATGTTCCTAATCAATTCATAACAACAGAGAATGTTAGATGGCAACAAGAGAAAGGTCACCCTAGTGCTATTACAGCAAATGATGTACTTTGTTTGATGTTAGCAAGAGCAAGGTCACCCTAGTGCTATTACAGCAAATGATGTACTTTGTTTGATGTTAACAACTCGTCGAAACGGAACACATAATGCTACTCAGCTACAAACACAGTATCTGTTCGCAACACTTTCTGTGCTGGAGGGTGGCATGACAAACATTCCAAAATATGCTTTCTCCGGGTAGTCTCTGTGAACGGAGGCAAATGGCGTTTATTTTTTAAGACACCGTGCGGATACAAAAAGTGGGTCTGCTGAACATCTAGATTGGATCCTACGCGATGTTAGTCAAGTGCCAAGTTAGTCAAGTGGGGTGTTAAATTCGACTTGATCTATTAAATGCAGGAAAAATGTACTGAAAATAAAAATACTCTCGTAAAGAAAAGAGTACATTACAGATGGGGTGAATGGTGGTATGGGGTGGAATAAAAAATATTCTTTATTTTCAAGCTATACATTTTTTAGTCATTTATAGGTTGGTATTTAAATTGGAGCGTTGGAACGTTTCTCCTTGAATACTAAAATTCTAATACATGATGTTTTGGTGTAATGTTCTCTGTGTTACGCTTTAATATATGTGTACTTCTCATTTTATGCCCATGCATGGCTGTCTGGCATAATATTTTGTATTTTCTTCAGCTCTCCTAATTTTTATTTTGAGTAGTGTATACTAATATTTAACAAAATCAAATCAATAAATGAAAAATTTTGAATGCATTTAAATTTTTATAATTAATTTTAAAGCTATTTTTCATTTAGACCGACACATCTTTTTAAGTAAACAGTGATGTGTTAATTAACTGTATATTATATACATATACAGGGTGATTCATAAAAGATGGGCAGAACTTTAAGGGGTTATAGTACACTTAAAGACAAATAATATTAAATAGGAGACTAAGGGTCCCAGACGTATTCCCAAGGAGATAGGGGGCATTAAAGTTTAGGGTCCGAAATTTCAAATGATTATAAAACATGGAAAAATTGGTCGATTCGTTTGCGGTTTTTGCAAAAAAATTTCTTTATGCCTGTATTTTCTTGAAATAAAATTTTAAAGTTCAATTTCAAAAAATGCCGATAGGGGGCGCTTTAGACTTTGGAGTAACAAACAACTATTTTTTAACGTTATTTTTTGTATTTCTTTAAATGATTTCGAAAGCTTAGACTTAAACTTAAATTTTGATCTAAAAATCTGAGTCCTAACGAGTAGTTAAGTAGCGTAAACTGAAATTTGAAATTTGAAACCCTTCTCCCCCCAGAACAAAAATCAGTTATTCCCGATCTTTGTGTCGTAGATTAGGCTCTAACTACTGCCGCGTTTTGCTAAAATTATTCTTTATGTCAGTATTTTCTTGAAAATAAATTTTAAAGAAAATTTTCAAAAAATTCCGATAGAGGGCGCTTTAGACTTTGGAGTAACGAACAACTATTTTATACCGTTATTTTTTGTGTCTCATTAAATGCTTTCTAAAGCTTAGACTTAAACTTAAATTTTCAGCTCAAAATCTGAATCGCTGAGCGTGGTTCAGTAGCGAGGGGAGGGGGTTCAAATTTCAACTTCTGAACATAGTTCAGTTTGCACTACTTAACCATGCCCAACGATTCTGTGCTGTGATACGAGGCAAAAATACAACTTTCGTCAAGGACTGCATAGTCGGAATTCACTCATAAAGGCACTGGCACAGTTGGAAACGTCGCTCATGCAAACGTTAAAGCTCCATTCCTGACGCTAGTCACCGGGTGAAGAAGGAAACAGAAAGTATGCAAATGTCAAATGGGGAAGAAGAAGAACACGTATGCAAAATTTCGACACGATTCAGGCATAAAAACCACTGAACGGTGAGTCAAGTGTAAGTCGCTGTAGTAATGAATCGGAAGATGGGGCCCTTCACGAATAAGGAAAAGGCTGAGATGCATTTAATTTACGGAGCGGCAGATGGAAATGGTGCAGAGGCACAACGAATGTACGGAGAGCGATTTCCTAACAGGCGGTTGCCTAACCGCAAAACTTTCGAGCGCTTGCACAGACAGATGTGTGAGACGGGATCATTTCTCGCTTCCCGGTCGAATGCAGGTCGTGCAAAAAAGGACGAATCAGTAGTTGTTGCAGAAGCCATTCTGGATGTAGTAGCGGCGCAGCCAAGTACAAGTACACGAACAGTGGCTAGCCAGGTGAATACCTCACAGTCCACGACTTGGAGGGTACTGAAGGATGAACATTTGCTCCCGTTTCATGTGCAACGAGTCCAGAAACTGTCTCCAGGGGATTATCCAAATCGTATTGAATTCGCCCGCTGGTTTCTGCAGCAGAACGCGCTAAATCCACATTTTGGACGAACTGTGCTTTTCACCGATGAATGTACCTTCACACGTGAAGGTACATTTAACACACACAATGCACATGTATGGGCGGATGTCAATCCACATGCTACGTATCCACATGCTCATCAGAGACGCTTTTCCATCAATGTTTGGGCAGGAATCCTCGGAGACCACCTAATCGGACCGTACCTTCTTCCTGAACGCCTCAACGGTAAAACATACCTCACATTTCTGCAACATGTGCTGCCAGACCTGTTAAACGTTGTTCCTCCACGCATCCGGCGGGTCATGTGGTTCCAGCACGATGGAGCGCCAGCCCATTACGTACGAGACGTCCGCAACTATCTGGAAATCACATTTCCGAACAGATGGATTGGTCGAGGTGGTCCTGTTGCTTGGCCTGCTCGCTCGCCAGATCTTTCACCCCTCGATTTCTTTTTTTGGGGACGATTGAAGGCTCTTATGTATGAGACACCCATTGAATCCCCCGAGGAACTGGTCGCCAGACTTTCCGCCGCTGTAGGGGAAGTGCTCGAAAAGCCTGATGTTTTCGCGAATGTTCGCCGTTCCATTCGTCGCCGTTGTTCTGCGTGCATAACCTCTGGTGGTCACAATTTTGAACATTTATTGTGATTACATGTTAATAAATATGCTTTGGTAACATAATCCTAATTTGTGTCTTTTTACCTCGTATCACAGCACACAATGTGTGGACATGGTAAACTGAACTGTGCTCAGGAGTAGAAATTTCAAACCCCTCTCCCCAGAAACTTAACCACGTCTAACGATTCAGATTTTGGGCTGAAAATTTAAGTCTAAGCTTTAGAAAGCATTTAATGAGACACAAAAAATAACGGTATAAAATAGTTGTTCGTTACTCCAAAGTCTAAAGCGCCCTCTATCGGAATTTTTTGAAAATTTTCTTTAAAATTTATTTTCAAGAAAATACTGACATAAAGAATAATTTTAGCAAAACGCGGCAGTAGTTAGAGCCTAATCTACGACACAAAGATCGGGAATAACTGATTTTTGTTCTGGGGGGAGAAGGGTTTCAAATTTCAAATTTCAGTTTACGCTACTTAACTACTCGTTAGGACTCAGATTTTTAGATCAAAATTTAAGTTTAAGTCTAAGCTTTCGAAATCATTTAAAGAAATACAAAAAATAACGTTAAAAAATAGTTGTTTGTTACTCCAAAGTCTAAAGCGCCCCCTATCGGCATTTTTTGAAATTGAACTTTAAAATTTTATTTCAAGAAAATACTGGCATAAAGAAAATTTTTTGCAAAAACCGCAAACGAATCGACCAATTTTTCCATGTTTTATAATCATTTGAAATTTCGGACCCTAAACTTTAATACCCCCTATCTCCTTGGGAATACGTCTGGGACCCTTAGTCTCCTATTTAATATTATTTGTCTTTAAGTGTACTATAACCCCTTAAAGTTCTGCCCATCTTTTATGAATCACCCTGTATATATATATATATATATATATGTATGTATTTCTATAATTTGACATATTTCCTTATGCGAATATATTTGGATTGTTATCTTCCAAAACCTACATTTCTGTCAAATACAAATTTCAGTTTATTGAATTTTGCCTAGAAAGGACTTTTTTTTTTCAAAATATGCCACACATCAAATTAGACGTCCCATACGTTCTTTTCAAAAGTCAGGAATTTTGGTTATAGTAGGAATACGAAATTTTATAAGATACACGTTATCTTTCTATTTAAAAACGTGTATCTGTCGCCGTGTTGACATTCAATAAGGTTTCGTTGCGTTATTGCAAATGCAAGTTAAAATCATTCTAAATTATTATTTTCCAAACAGTTTTATAAATTTAATACAAATAATGTAAAAGTAATTATATAATTATATATGTTAGTAAATATAGATGTGCAGAAACAATTTATTTTAGTTACATATATTTCTAAAAGCAAATCTGTTATAGTTATCTTTAAAAAAATCGTAAATGTACCTATTGCTAGAAAAACTGTATTATTTTCTAACATTAACTTATTACTTTCTAAAGTTAAGACAATGAATTACTTATTATTATAACTTATAATAAAGAATGTCTTACATAATATAATACCGTTTATGGCGCGGTGAATATTACAACAAAATATTAAAAAACAATAAAAAAATATCATTATTAAAAAATTTTAAATTAGAAAAAAATCGGTTCATAATAATTAAAAGTCATAATAGCAAAACCCGCGGCTTATCACTCGTAGTTGTTGAAATATGACAAGTGGTATTTGTGTGCCTTCAAAATGGACGTAGAATTTATTAATTAACGAATATTATGTAAAATTCCATAGAAACCGTAATTTAGACCGTTTTCCTCTCATTTGACCTTTTAACTTTTGATTTTATTAGAAACCATTCTTAGCGAGTATTTGTATCTTAAAAGTAACTGGCATGATAAATTTCAAGTATCTAGTCCCTTCAGTATCACAAAAATTGTAAGTTTAAAACATTTTCTCGCTACTGCAACATTTTAAATTTCGCATATTTAAAAAAAGAATGTTCTGTGACTGTATTTGTGCCTAAAGATAGTAGCCATATCACATTTCAACATTCTATCCTTAACAATTACATAGAAATCATAATTTAGGACGTTTTTAAAACGCTTTTCGTACATTTCACTATTTTAAATTTATTTTTTTTAGAAACCGTTCTTAGAGAACAATTACATCTCATAAGTAATCACCATGCCAAATTGAATGTTTCTAGCTACTTCAGTACCACTAAATTCGCAATGTTAGAAATATTTTCGCTCCTGCACCCTTTTATTTTCTGATTTAAAAAAGAAAGTGTGTGTGTATTTCCGTCGGCAAGATAACAGCAATGCCAAATTTGATGTTTTCACTCATAACAATTACATAGAAATCGTAATTTTGAAATTTTAAAGCGCTTTTAGCGCATTTCACATTTTTGAATTTTGACTTTTCTTTAGAAACCTTCTTTGCGAGCATTTATGGTTTAAAAGTAATTTAGAAATATTTTTTTCTTTTCCTGCACCCTTTTAAATTTCAATTAAAAAAAAACATTGTTGTTTGTACAGTTGAGTCTTAAAAGTTTCAGTCATGTCAAACTTCAAGTTTCTATCGCTAACATTTCCATAGAAATCACAATTTAGTACGTTTTTAGAACGTTTACCTATATGGAAGCCTATGTTACAAAACATCACCTATTACCTTAATTTCAAGATTTTAGGACCAGTGATTGAGCCTGGGCGTTACTATGTGTGTCATTGTCAGTCGTATAATTTTTCTATGACATACCTCAAAAATGTTCCATAACTTTATATAATCTAACGCCATATAAAAATTTTCAACAAGCCTTCCTGTCAAAATTAGCTAATACAAGTACTTTTGACATCTCTTCAGTAGAAATTATGTTATGACATGAGCTTTCCGCTCATTTCACGCTTTAATTTTCGGTTTTTTTTAGAAACTGCTCTTTGGGAGCATTTGTATCTTAAAAGTACCCGTCGTGCAAAATTTCGAGTTTCTAATCCTTTCAGAATCACTAAAACCGTAATTTTGATCGCGTTTTTCTCGTGCACACTTTTAAATTTTAATTAAAAAAACTGTTTAAAAAAATGTATACACTTTAAGACACGCATTTTTCTTAAATAATGCCATTAATCTCTTAATCATATTTTTAATATGCATTAACTAGTTTTGATGAAAATTAATCGTCATACAAATTATTTACCTCCACATTTCTCTGATATACTCTGCATGATTTATACTAACTCTGCTTTATGTTGTGAATTTTTAGTTTAAAATTTTGTGCTAGTCGATCATCTGTGTCATAGCGTCAAAATTTATGAGAAAAGAATCAAAAGGCATACCAAAAAAATTTGTAAATGTGCGATTAAAAGGCGTCATCTGAAATCAATTGATTGCTTATTAAGTTTTCAATGCATTTTTTGAGAAGCTTTGCAGATGTATTGCCGTCTATGCGCAGTTATTATAACTTTTTTTATTATTTGCTTAAACAAAACTTTCGATTATGAAATTTTTTTGTCCAAACTGCACTATTGTACACAAATTATTTGATTTCATTTAGCATTTTAATGCGTGTCACGAACTAGTAAACCATTTTGCACATATGTTGCTTTTTGTACAGTATTTATCACAATCAAAGGTATTTCTACAAAAATAATACAACTACATACTCAGGCTCTGCTAAAATATCATCGTGTGTAATAATTCAATTTAAAATAATGCTTAAAATTAGTTCTTCTCCATCTCAGCAGCAGCAAATTATTCTTTATTCGTCTGGTAATTCGTCTTTGTTACCTAAGTTCGTATGCATATTTTATCGTGAAGTAATGAAGGAAAAAAATCTGCATTGGAAAAATAAAGTTTGAATCTAACCTCGATTTCAGATATGTCGTGCATGGTTATATGCAGGATACAAATTTATTATTTCTGAAATTGTTTAATTTAGACCTATCATAGTCTAAACCGTTATTACATAATATCATATTTATTATTATTATAAATAATGTAAAGATATTTCAGACATTTAAAAACAAAAAAATAATAATTTAAGTATTTTATACCTTTTTCTAATAATAATCTCATCAAAAAGTCACCTGTAAAAAAAGCAGCCAAGTCCCGTAACTCATTTACCGTAAAAAGTACTGAGATCGTATAAAGCCAAGTTTAACTATCTTATTAACTCTGAAATTTTCATTCACAAATCACTCCTAGTCTCTACATCTTTAGTTAATTATTATTTTGTGACTTGGCAATTACGTAGCACGAGAATGTGATGTATATAGTTAGTCTTAATCAAATAATACTATAACATATTAAGGTGTAATAACTTCCCTGTGCGTACGTAATTTGCCTCTATTAAATTATTCCATCCCATCCCATAACATAGTAATGTGTAATAACTTCCCTGTGCTGCGTAATTGCCAAGTCACAAAATAATATTTAACTAAAGATGTAGAGACTAGGAGTGATTTGTGAATGAAAATTTCAGAGTTAATAAGATAGTTAAACTTGGCTTTATACGATCTCAGTACTTTTTACGGTAAATGAGTTACGGGACTTGGCTGCTTTTTTTACAGGTGACTTTTTGATGAGATTTCACTTCTTTTTGTAAGTAATCCTCCTTTTCTTGATTTTGGGAGATCATCCACTGATTTTCGCTAAGCCCACACTCTGTCCCTATTATTTACAGGAATAAAAAATTTGAAGCTTTAGTTTCGTTTGCAAAGTACTGTAGATAAAAAGAGATTTCAGGTTCCTAGGCAAGCATTAATTTATGGGAGGGGGAGTGTCAAAAGTACTCTCAATTGCTTCCAGGATAGGTGCTATCCATCTGAGATATTACTCGCAGCCCTAGGTACTTGACATTTAACATAAAAGAACTTTTTACTATAAAAAGAAAGCCAAAATTAAAATTTCCGGAAATTTCCAATAAATCAAACTATATTCCTTTTTTCGATGTTTTTTTTCGTTTTTTTAGTCTTTTTTTTTTATTATTTACGGATTTTTTAATTTTTCCTTACTTTGTGTACTAAACCCTGCCTTTCTGCCAAATGTCAAGCATCTAGGACTAAAAAATCGAATAATTTTCAAATTTTCGACTTTTTATAAATTTATTGATTTTTCTATTTTAATTCTAAGTTACCTGATTGTCATGCCAATATAGTAATTATTTGATCCGTCTTCTTAGGATCATTTATGTTCAATTTAGAGATAAATCAAGTGAATCTTAGAGTCACCATGATTTTATTTAGAAAGGACTATCAAGCCATAACCAGCCAGTAATGTCAGGAGGGTAGGGGGAGCTGTGAAAATTTTTGTGGGGCTAACATCATTTAACAATCCATATTTCATATGTGAAGTAAATAGAGTACAACCTGTGAAAGAAAATAAACCTGTCTATAAAGAAATCGCCTATATCGTAGCCAGTCTATAGCGGAACTTTTCTATAACGAAATTCGTAAACGAAAGAAAAGAAAACCATAATCCGGGGGAAATAACATAAACCAATTAGGGGCGTTGTACTAGCTAATAGGACAATTATCTTAAAACTAATGTTTCTAGCAGTACAAAATCAAATTGTTTTCGAATTTTCGATTTCTTAAAGATATTTGGATTTTTCGATTTTATTTTCGAATTTAACGAATATTTTAATTGTTCCTTTTATTGAATAGTAAATACTACCTTTACACCAAGTTTTAAGTTTCTAAGACTACAAGATAAAATTGTTTTCAATTTTTTATTTTTTCGAATTATTTTTGTAATTTTCTGGATTTTTTAATTTTTTCTTATTTTGTATCCTTTATTACAAATTTCAAGTTTCTAGCGCTACAAAATCAAATTATTTTGAAATTTCCGATCTTTTTCGAGTTTTTTATTCTATTTTCGAATTTATTGTGTTTTAATTTTTCCTTTTTCTGCATCCTAAACAATAAGTTTATGCCGAATTTTAAGTTCTAAAGCTACAAAATCGAATTTTTCTCAATTTTTCGATTTTTTTCGAATTTTACAGATTTTTTATTTATTTCTTTTTTGTATCCTAAATACTACCTTTATTCCAAATTTTAAGTTTCTAGCAAAATCGAATTATTTTCAAATTTTCGTTTTTTTTTCGATTTTTTGATTTTATTTTCAATTTTTGTTGTGTTTTTATTTTTTTCTTTTCTGAATCCTAAACACTACCTTTACTCAGTTTCTAAGACTACGAGATCATGATATTTTCAATTTCTCTCTTTTTCTTTCTTTCTTTCTATTTTTTTTTTTTTTTTTTTTTTTGAATTATCCATATTTTTTAATGTTTCCTTATTTAGTATCTTAAATATTACCTTTATTCCAATTTTCAAGTTTCTAGAGCTATGAAATCGAATTATTTTCAAAATTTCCTTATTTTTCGATTTCTTTCGATTTTTTTTATTTTATTTTCGAATTTTATTGCGTTTTTATTTTAACTTATTCTGAATCCTAAACACTATCTTTACCGCGAATTTTAAGTTTCTAAGGCCAAAAGATCAAATTATTTTAATTTTTTTCGAATTTTTCGAATTTTTGATTTTTTTTTTCGAATTTTCTGGATTTTTTAATTTTTCCTTATTTTGCATCCTAAATACTACCTTTATTCCGAATTCCAAGTTTCTAGCGCAACAAAATTGGATTATTCGAAATTTTTCGATTTTTCGATTTTATTTTCAATTTTTTTTTTGTGTGTGTTTTTGATGTTTTCTTTTTCTGAATTCTAAACACTACCTTCACACCAAAGTTTTTAAGACTACACGATCATGTTATTTTCAATTTTCAATTTTGTTCCATTTTTTAAAATTTTCGATTTTTTTTTTTTTTTTTAATTTTCCGGATTTTATAATTTTTCCTTTCTTTGTATCCGAAACACTAGCTTTATTCCAAATTTTAAGTTTCTGTGGCTGCTGGATCTACCCAATCTTTTTGATGACGCGAGAGTGAGTGAGTGTGTGAGTGACAAAAAATCGAAACTTTGAGTTCATATATCGTCTGCACTAATTTATGGGTATTTTTTTAATTATCCATATTTTTTAATTTTTCCTTATTTAGTATCTTAAATATTACCTTTATTCCAAATTTCAAGTTTCTAGCGCTATGAAATCGAATTATTTTCAAATTCTCCTTAATTTTCGATTTTTCCGATTTTTTGATTTTATTTTCGAATTTTATTGCGTTTTTTATTTTAACTTATTCTGAATCCTAAACACTATCTTTACTGCGAATTTTAAGTTTCTAAGGCTAAAAAATCAAATTATTTTAATTATTTAAATTTTTTTTCGAATTTTTCGAATTTTTGTATTTTTTTTTTTAATTTTCCGGAATTTTTAATTTTTCCTTATTTTGAATCCTAAATACTACCTTTATTCCGAATTCCAAGTTTCTAGCGCAACAAAATCAGATTATTTGAAATTTTTCGATTTTTCGATTTTTTCAATTTTGCTTTCGATTTTTTTGGTGTTTTTGATGTTTTCTTTTTCTGGATACTAAACACTACCTTCACACCGAATCTTAAGTTTCTAAGACTACAAGATCGTATTATTTTCAATTTTCAATTTTGATGGAATTTGTTGAATTTTCGAATGTTTTTTTTTTTTCGAATTTTCCGGATTTTATAATTTTTCCTTTCTTTGTATCCTAAACACTACCTTTTTTCCAAATGTCAAGTTTCTAGGGCTACGTCATCTACCTAATCTTTTTGATGACGCGTGAACGAGTGAGTGAGTGAGTGACAAAAAATCGAATGTTTGAGTTCTTATATCGGCTGAACTAGAAAAGACAGAAAGTTGTAATTTTAAATTTTGGTCCTGTGCGCCAAATACTCTAGAAAAACGAAGTTTCAAATTTTTGGGATACTCCAGCGCGGAGATATGGGGGGTCAAAAGTGCCCTGAGTTGCTTCCAGAAAAGTATGCTTACGGCTGTCCTCTCTCGACTTGGCGGAGGCACTGCCGTGCCTCCGGATCTTGCCAAGGCTGTGGTTTTCCTATTAGACTTAATGTTAGCTATATGCTCCATTTTTCTGCAACTAAATTTCCTCATGCCAATATAGTAATTCATTGATCCGTTTTCTTAGGATCGTTTATGTTCAATTTAGAGATAAATCAAGAGAATCTTAGAATCACCATGATTTTATTTAGAAAGGACTATCAAGCCATAACCAACCAGTAATGTCGAGAGGGAGGGAGAGATGTGAAAATTTTTGTGCGACCTACATCTTTTAACAACAAATATTTCATATATAAATTAAATAGAGTAAAGCCTGTGAAAGAAAATGAACCTGTCTATGAAAAAAAAGGTCTATAACGTAGCCAGTCTATAGCGGAACTTTTCTATTACATAATTTGTAAACAAAAGAAAAGAAAAGCATAATCCGGGGGAAAAAACACAAAACAATAACGGAAGGTGTACTAGCTAATAGGACAATTATCTTAAAATCTATCTAAAACAAACTATCCCCATCCTGTGGGATTTGTTTTTCAATGTTTTACTTTATTTAATGCAAAACATAGATTGCATCCGACAATTCATAAAAAAGTCCTCCGGCCTGTACCGGCAGGAAAAGGTAGCTTTCCTATATCTTCGTTTTAAAATTTTAGCTAATGTTACTCGAAAACAGAAAGTTAAAATGCAAAGAAACCGTTTACAAAAGATTCGTTTACACTGAATTTGAATAAGAAATTCGCCAAATTATTGAGCTATAGCCAAGTTGGCTTCATTTATGAAGACTTATTTTTGTCGCCAAACTTGGCGAGATTTCGCCAATTGTCGCCAAGTTTGGCGAGAATTTGGCGCTAATGGATATGAATATATAGTGTTATACGTATGATTGGGAAAATGATTACAACAATGAAAGAAAATAATTTGCGAGAAATCGCGTTCACTAAAACTTATAAATTTATATTAAATTCATTAAAATTACAGACATTACAATACACTTTCATAAAACATTAAAAACATATTAAAATTGGACGTTTCGGATTTACATGGAAAATCCCTCTTCAACAACAACATTTCACTTAGCGTAAATCATAGTTCAAAAATATCAACAAATAGAAAATGCAACGTATCAAAATTTCGAAGTCAAAGTTACAGTTATAATAACACGGAGTATTCATTCGGGATTGCACCTGCTTGACCATTATTGACCATAAATTTATCGTTGGTTTTTTGTAATGTGTTGTTTTGTTTCAAAATGTCAGCCACCCTAGAATTTCAAACTGCTCTATCTCAGCCAATTTTTAAGATAGAGGTAAAACAAAAAATGCTCTGGAATCCTTGTATCAAGTCCTAACACCTAATTAAAAAATAAACTTGATTTTTTAACTTTTTTGTATATTTATTTTAGTTTTAAAATTTTCCGTGGCCGCCATCTTGAAACAAGATGGCGGACCAAGCTGGCCAACGAACTCGGTCGAGGCATTGGTGAGCTTAATACACACAATTAGTTTCATCCAAATTAATTTATAAATACGAGCGTTATCGTATCAAATTATTTTCATTTTTTCAATTTTTTTCGAATTTTTTTATTTTTTTTCGAATTTTCTGGATTTTTTAAATTTTCCTTTTTCTGTATCCTAAATACTACCTTTATTCCTAATTTGAATTTTCTAGCGCAACAAAATCGGATTGTCTTCAAATTTTCGTTTTTTTTCAATTTCTTCGATTTTTTCAATTTTGCTTTCGATTTTTTTGGTGTTTTTGATGTTTTCTTTTTCTGGATGTTAAACACTACCTTCACACCAAATCTTAAGTTTCCAAGACTACAAGATCGTATTATTTTCAATTTTCAATTTTGATGGAATTTGTTGAATTTTCGAATGTTTTTTTTTCGAATTTTCTGGATTTTATAATTTTTCTTTTCTTTGTATCCTAAACACTACCTTTTTTCCAAATGTCAAGTTTCTGGGGCTACGGGATCTACCCAATCTTTTTGATGACGCGTGAACGAGTGAGTAAGAAGTGACAAAAAATAATGTAAAGATATTTCAGACATTTAAAAACAAAAAAATAATAATTTAAGTATTTTATACCTTTTTCTAATAATAATTCCAATAATGCAAATATGTTTGTTTTTATATTATTAAGAACAAACTGAGAAGAAAATGTAAGTAAAATCCTTTTGTGTTTTATTATTACGTCCTCATAATTCTGGATTTCAATTAAATTAACATAAAATTACAACTACTTTAGAAGAAATTTCTTCTATTATTCATTTTGTCATTCATGAGAAAGACTTTTTTCCTTTTAAATGGTCCTCTATAATGAGGCATTAGTTAAGTCAAAAAGGATCATTAGCTAAATCAAATAAAAATATTTTTTACACCTCTTATGAACAAAACTAATTGTAAATTTTGGGGCTGTACGGCGCATAATTTTACAAAAACTGGAAAAAAGAATAGCCAAAGCCACACTAAATATTTTCACACTCTAATCTACTCATTCTCTTTTTACATTAAAAGTAAACACAGTTAATGATCACATACATAAAATTATTTATTACTAGCAATAAATCTTCATCATTTTTCCGTTACTTCCATACATGATCATAAAACTCATCTTATCTCAGTTAAAGCTTCAAAATCTGCATGTTGATTTTTAATTAAAATATTTTTAATCTAAGATTTATAAAGATTTATGCGGCTAATGAAACAGGATTACAGGATGTCTGATAAATAAATGAAACAAACTGGATTTAATAGCTATACTCTTAAAGAACAAATTTAGACGAGTTTTGAACTTAACTTAAAGTTCTCAAGGAAATTTCATTATTATTTAACCTATTAGCTTTTTTGTGTTTGTTGAAAACTAAACAAAGAACTTTCTCTAACACAGATTTAAGGTGATTATATTTTATTGTTTTACTTTAAGATTTTCGGAAAATCCTGCTATTTTACTGTGGTATTAGTAAAAACTTTTGATGCCATTTTAAAGAACTTTGCGATATTTAATTATTTTTCGTTCAAACTTTGTCTTTCTCTTCTTAGAAGAATTTTAAATGTGTTGCTTTTAATGAGGATATCAAGAGTGTGAATTATGTAGTATTGCAAAACCTCTTTACTACAATTTCATTTAATACATCTTTATCGATTGATCTTCAAGTTGTGCTGATCTTATTGTTTACCTATGTATAAAAATGTTAAAATAATGCTTTATTTCGTTCAAATTTCAATCAACGGTCAGTTATATAAAGCTGTAAAAATAGCTTGTATCTCCGAAGAAAGAGTTTTATTGATTAGTTTTAAAGCATTGTGATAATCTACTTGGTTTTCGCCAAACGTAGTTAAATCCATAAAACCTAACGTTTTACAGTTACTGACTTTAATTTCAGTTGCAAGAGGAGCCAATGAACGGTGCAGTATAGTTTAACTAATGCTGACTTGAGTTGTTAAACGTATTGCATCGATTCTCCAAAACTTTTATATCTGTAGAAATCCTGAGACAAATACTGATGATCAAAATGCTGAGAAAGTATTTCAATATTTAGATACATTGCAAATTATATTTTTAATTGCCGTTACTCTATATGATTATTATTGTTTCTTTAATATATTATTTTATTTTCTACATATTTTTTCATTGTTCTCGTCAGCAACATAAAATCAGATTTAATGTACGGGATGCGCTCTATTTATTAGCAGTACGTTGCATTTCCTTATTTCGCTGATTTCTTATTAATTTTGAAGACATGCGTATCTACGGTAATAATTAAAATGTATTTTCAAATATAAATGTTAAATGATGATATACTGAGAAAAATGACACTTTCAAATCTGAGTAAATCGATGTTTTAATTTTGTTATGAAACGTTTTGTTTCAAATATGACGACCCAATGATTTCAGTTCTGAAATTCCAGAAATACTCAGAATATTGAAACATTAACATACTCAAAACTGAGCACATAGAGGTCAGTTCATACTCATTTTTTAAACATGGACATACTCAAAAATGATTAGAGTCAGTTCAAACTCATTTTTGAAACATGGACATAGTCAAATATGAGCACATAAAAGTCAATTCATGCTCATTTTTGAAACATGGATATATTCAAAAGTAAGAACATGGTTTATTTATTCTTGAGTGTGCGCGTGTTTTCATAAATGAGTATATACATGTATCAAACTTGAGTAATTTTGATTAGGAGCCATTTTGACTATGCGACATACTCAGATTTGTGTATTTTTTTGCTCAGTTTTAAAAATATCGTTTTTAGAGTGTAGAAATCACTGTGTCTAAGGTACGAGAAGTTTGAGAAAAATAACATAAAATGTATTGAAAAGTGAATTTTTAAGAAATCATAAAGGACCAAACTACCGTGATGTCGTGTATCCAGAAATAGTGTCAAGATTATCTCCCTAAATATTATTTCATTTAGTCGTACTTAAATTATTCATTTTATTTTATTTTATTTTATCTGACTCCAAATAAACAACGATATTTCAAACTAAAACTTTATTCAACGCATCAAACCAAAACGACATTTTTTAATAGAACATTTCCTTCTCATGAAAACAAGCAGTTCCATTGTCATTCCCGAAAAATATTACAATCTACTTTCAACAACTATAGGATAAAATAATTTAATTGCTGACTATATAAAAATATTTCAGCATTACTTTCAACATACTCAACAGCAACACATATCGAATCATGGCCCGGAATTTTTCGCTCAATTTGGAAGATTACATCTCATATACAGATTACCTTGATTTTCTCTGATTTCTTAACAGAAATTTTCATGACTCCACAAAAAATTGAAAACATTAAAAAAAAATATGTAAATATAACCAGTGTCTTTTGTATACAAAATGATTTATTAATATCAAATTCACTTTTATACATTGTCTTTTTGGAAGATATTCGAAAATGCATTTTTTTACTTTTAATTTTTTAGAACATATATAAAGAGTGTAACAAAAAGATTAAAACGCGCTTTACTTCTGTACCCGTTGGAAATACGTAGGCAGTTAAATTTGCAAAAGTGTTAGAAAAAGATAAAAAATGAATATTATGGTAAATAAATAATCATGTCATAATTTGTTTTTTTAAATTACAATTTTTAAATTTGATAGAGTCTCTCTGTCCTATAAATTACATTTAGAGTATTTTCTGTGTGGCAATAAAAAAAAATTGATTGTCTGTTTGTGCGCCGGAAAGTTAGGCAATTTCAATAAATTTTGAGGAACATAACTTTGTAGTCTTTTGGTCGTAATAGAATCGACTTTTTACTGTTGCACTCGTCAGAGTATAGAGAAACTTTTTTAAAAATTTGAATAATTAGACCCTGAGACCGCATAAAAATTAAATCTGTAACCTTTAAAAAATTATTTTTCAGACTGTTACATTCACTGTTAAAAATTTGCAGCAAACTGTCCAGTCATTTGACCGTTTTTATAGAAAATGGTTACATAACCGTAATTTTACCGTATTCTGACCATAATATGGGCAATAATATGGTCATAATGGAATTAAATTATGGTTCCGTTACCGTTTTCTATAAAAACGGTCAAATGACTGGACAGTTTGCTGCAAGTTTCTAACAGTGTTGTATTTTACACTACTTGCGCACTTCAACAAATAGGAACTGTAACGTGCGTTTCAATCTTTTTGGGACATCATGTATATAATTCTATTACTTTAGCAATCATTATATACAAAATCAGTTTTTCGTTTATTTTTTTATACCGCTAACCAGGTCCCTACCTGCCCGGCATGAGTGCCTAGCTTGACGAGTTAGTACCTGGGAGCGGGCAGAAATTGCCTCATCACAGCATGGCTGTGATCAGGCATAACTTATGCCTATCTAAGCATAACTTATGCCTACCTAAATGCCTACCTAGTGCAACCTATTCGACAATTTCTTTAAATGCATTTGTATTTTTTTTTTTTTTGTTATTTGAAATATGTGTGAATTTTCTATGTAAATAAAAATCTAACTATAATTTCTAATAATTACAAAATATGCATGTTTAAAAATATAATGAAATAAATGCAGAAAAAATATATAAATAATAAAAGATACATTATGAATAAAAACATTTATCACAAGTTTTTAGGGACTAGTATAAAAATATGTTTGAAAACGTATTTTTAAATTTTATAATCACAAAACGTTTTCACATTAAACTACTGAAATTCGTTAAACATTAATTTTAATTTTATTTAATTGGATTTAAGGTTTCCTTCTACGATGTTACATAATTGTAAACTGATACTGATGAAATTACAAAACATCAGAAGGTTAAAACATCGCAAAAAATGTTTTTCATTAAGGAAGTTTTATTTTCCCGAGTAAAGCACTTTACACTTACATTACAATTATTATATATACTCAATCATTATATATAACATGTTATTTATAATCCTGGGTTGCATGGGTTAACATCAAAGCAGTATTGCTCAAGAATACTCAAATTGTATAGATTTTTCTATACTCTATCATATTTAGAAAATATATATATATAATGTAATAAAATCTCAGATATGAATTACGTATACTATGAAAATGTTTCTTTTTCTGTTGTTTATTTACCAGCAATTTTTTCTTTGAAGGAGGTGAAGAACACACACGTTGAGTGTTCCAATTTATTTCCCTTAATTTATAAGAGCGCAAAGATGAACACTACGTTAATTCAAATATGAACACTTTATCTGAGGGGAAAAAAAACTAAAAAATTAATAAAAAATATTTTAGATACTCAAATACCAAAAACATACTCAAAAGACGATACAATTTTGAAAGCATGATTTTCTGTTTGTGAATAAAAATAGTTGAACAAATGTAAAATATTTTAGGGGAGACATAAGCGTACAGGGAATGTAAAATCCTTTCTTTCAGAATTTATTACATTTTCATACTCAGGGGATATATCTCATTCATCATATTTTATTCAGTCGAACAAAATTTTTAACTTTTCTAATACAAAAGAAAACTCTTGTACTGTAACTCCCTTAAAAAATAAATATTTAATAAAAGCGTGCTTTTATTTACATTGTTGGCTTTAAAATTAAAAATTATGTTCCAAACAGTGTTTTTACGGCTTTAGATACGTGAAATTTTAAATATCATTAAAAAAATTAAAACAGATAGACATACATACACACAAATTTAAATCATTAAAACTAATTCTTCCGTATCGTAACAAAAAATTACGAACCTCCTATTAAGATAATATTACAAATTCTTGGAATAATTTAATAAATGATATTTTTAATTGCCTGTATTTTAACAAATTTTCTAGTATTTTTGCATTAATGTAAGTTATTTGTGAATAGCATATAAACAATATATTCTAAAAACTATCTACAGTGAAACGCCGATCATCGTTCCCGCCTCAATCGTTTTCCGGCATTGATAACATGATTTCTATGGTTCCTGCACAAATTATATTTAAATAATGTTAACGAAACCCGCATGCATCGTTCTTCAAAAAGTCGTTTTCCCTCATTCATCGTTGTAAACTTTTTCTTCTCACCGAAATGAAATTGAAGGTCAAGTGGATCCATATGACATAAAAACTAGAATTACTTCTTTTATCTTAAAATTACTCATCTGTGCTGTTTTAGGGAGAGAAATATTGATAAGCGCTGATATTGTGAGATGCATGTCCTTGTAAATAACTGAATGTGGAACAGGTGTTCTTGTTTGGAGAATGGTTTATTCTATTCTTTGTAAAGCGGAGGATGGATGCATCGACTTCGGCTAGCTTTCACATTCCTTCACATTCCTGGCTAACATCTTGCGTTAATTTAAGGAGTGTGAGCTTTGAACTTAATACATTCTGCGCTAAATTTTATGCGTTCTGTGAATTTTAAGAATGGCAAAACAAATCCGAACCTTAGAAGAAAGGCATCACATCATAGATGAGGTGGAAAAGAATCTTTTTGAGAGAAAAAGAATAACATTGCTAAACGTTTAGGTATAGCACCGTCCACCCTCAATTCGATAATTTCGAAAAATAAAGAAATTAGAGAGCAGGCTGATAAATATTGAACTTCTGTAAAAAAGAGAAAAACTTGCAAAATGTCTACTTGCAGTGATTTGGAAAGACTTCTCTTTGCTTGGTACGAGCAGGCTCGTGCGTCAAATATTTCTGTGGGTGGGAACAGTCTTCGAGAGAAGGCACTTAAAATAGCTGCCTCATATGGCATAGATACTTTTTCTGAATCAAATGGGTGGATTTCACGTTTTAAAATTCGCCATGCATTATTATCCAGGAAATTATGCGGCGAAAGTACCACAGTGGTAAATACTGATGCCATAGAAATATTATTCGAAAAACTTACGAAGTTACTAGAAGGATACAAGGAATGTGACATCTATATTGCAGAAGAATCAGGCCTTATTTATAAATACTTGTCAGAGAGAGCGGTAGCGTTCAAAGGAGAGTCTTGTCATGGTGATAAACATTCCAAAGAATGACTTACATTTCTACTATGCACAAATAAGGACGGTTCTGATAAACGAGTACCCCTCGTTATTGGTATATCTGCTAGACCTCGATGCTTCAAGAATGTAAAGAAACTGCCTGTAATTTACCATTCGAATGCTAAAAAATCGATGAAAAATTATACTTTTACAAAATTTCTTCAGGACTTTGATAGATCAATCGGCGCTCAAAAAAGAAAAATTATTCTATTTATTGACAATTGTTCAGCTCATTCATCAGATGCGTCGACTTTGAAAAATATAAAAGTCAGTGTTTTCTCAGCTAATTGTACTTCTGTCATAAAACCTCTTGATGGCGGGATAATCAACTGTTTTAATCAATTTTACAGGAGAAAGCTGGTGAAAAGATCTCTCCGTTTCATGGATAAAGCAAAATAAGTCTATTCATTTTGTACTCTCAGCAAAGCATGATGTAACCTCTTCAGCCGGCCAGAATTGTTTCGTGAAATGCAGTTTTGTGCTCGACAGGAAGAAAAGAAAATAATGATGATGGTGACGATAAGGCAGATGAAAAATTGTTGCGTGTAGCAGATAATGTATCTGGTGAGACATTTAGCGATTATATTTCCATTGATCAAGATGTTGCGACGTGTGGTGTCTTCTAAGCAGACGATAAATATGTGAAATTGCAAAAAATGGAAATAGATGCGAAGAGGATAATGTTCATGCCGATGAACCTGAGCCTACACTAGTGGCAAATCTGTCTGATGCAATTACGACATTTGAAACTGTACGAAATTTTATATATGCAGATGAAATTACAGAGAAATGTTGTACATCTTGAAAATTTATTGTTTAATTTAAAAAATGAGCGAAAAACCCAACATAAAATTACTGATTTTTTAAAAAATAAATATACATTTTCTACAGCTTCGGTAAGTAATAAATTAGTATTTATTAGTATACTGTATGCATTTCATTTATTAATAATGTATAAATATTGTTGTTTTCGTGTTTGACGTAAACCCGCATTCTTCGTTCTCCCGCTATTATCTTTTTTTTTTTTTTTTTTTTTTCACGAACAATTTAAAAATTGATGGATCGAGGTTCTACTGTATTCTGGTTCTATTGACCTTTTTTTCTTTTCTATATATCTATAAATGATGTAAACATGACACTTGAAACATGCTAAAAACTTGTAAAATATATTAAGCGGTTATGGATTTCGAATGCAAATAATCGTATAAATCTAAAATGCTGAATGTGTCATAAACAACAAATTTAAACGTTTCTAAAGATAAACAAGGCATTTATTAGATTTGAAATATCTTCAAAACATGATGCTTATTGATTGTACATTTTGAAAATCATGTAAATATCAAATTGCTAATTCGACATTTCTGTAATTTTTCTAAGTATTATAATTCATAAAATTTCCTATTGTTATATGATAGTTTTGATATTTTTATTAAATGTTTCACGTTTAAACGTAAATATATGATTCACAGTTAATGATCCAGATTTACGAATTGGATTTTATGCTTGCGAAATGTTTAAAAGATAGAGATAAATCTGTATTGGCGTGGAAAAGAATAATAGTACAAATGAGATAAACGGAAACACGATAAATATTAAAATGTATAAGCAATTATGTAGAATAATGGTTTTTAAACGGTTTTTTTTCTTTTATAAAGATTATATTTTCAGTTATTTTTTTAAGGAATATAATATAATACAATTAAGAAAGTGTGAGAAACATTTAAAAAAAATATGTAGCTGTGCTTCAATTTCTAACGTTTACTGTGTCCTAAAGGCAGTAGGGCATCTATAAATAAAAGCTGTATCCACCATATTAGAAATTCCCATGGTAAATAGGTTTTTTCTTCTAAGATATATATATGTAGAATAATTGTTTTTAAACTTTTTTTTTCATTTATAAAGATTCTATTTTCAGTTATTTAAATTTTTTTAAGGAATTTAATATAATGCAATTAAGAAAGTGTGAGAAACGTTTAAAAATAAAATATGTAGCTTTGCTTCAACTTCTAACGTTTACTGTGTCCTAAAGGAAGCAGGGCATCTATAAATAAAAGTAGTTTCCACCATGTTAGAAATTCCCATGGTAATTAGGTTTTCTCATCTAAGATATTTCCATTCCCTTTTAGATACTTTTAATTAGTTCAAAATAAATCAGTTAGACATATTTCCAAGCTTTATTATTCCTAAGAACGATTTTTATTAATACGTATTTTTATAGGAATTTTTTATAGTGAAATTATGTTCACATATATTTCACAATTTAGAAATTATGCGTTAAACATTAAGAAATACATTAAGAGTGTTTAACCACTTTTAAGAAATATTAGGAGTAATTTTAAATTGAGCATGTATATTGTTCATTGTAAAGGCTTTCAACCCAAACGGTTTAAATTAATATATTAAAATATTTACGGAACATTCAACTTTTAGCTGAAATATCACACAGTTAAAATATGAGTGGGAGAAACCGTTATCCACGATAAAACAAAGAAATAAATGCGTCAGTTGGAACAAGAAAAGAAAGAAAAAATGAAGATGTTTAAACCCACACTGTAAAAAAAGACAGATGCTTTTTAATATAGGATAATATAATATAACCACGAATGAAAATGTATAATAACCTCTCCCATGTTGCCGTCGATTCAGAAAAACAGTGTTTATTTTTAGAATAATGAGGAACCAATACATTTTCGAAATTTAAAGAAACATTTATAAAAATATAGTTTCTATTAATGTCACTGATTTTCGAAAACGTTTCCATGTATTTTTTATAGTATATTAATAATTTTTCTCAACCCGGATTATCTGTTTTGTATGATATCATTCTTCAAGTAAACATGTACATGTTCAACAAACATGTTTTACAGAAAAATGTGATATACTAACAGCATTATTATGAACATTAAAATTTATATAATTTTGTTACTGTTGCATGCATAATTATATTTACGTAGCTGAAAAAGTTTAATTGCGAATTGATAGCATCCATAAACCGATATCCTGGTTTGAGAAAACCGATTAAAACACTATAAAATCTAGCCGGAAACTTTTCCGAAAATCAGTGGCAGCAAAACAAACGCTTTTTTTTATAATTTTCTTTAAATCTTTAAAATATATTGGTTGCTGAAATTTTCAAAGATAAAGAACGCTTTAAAGAATTATGGGAAATTTGTAATATGCTATTGTTTAGCTTTGTACCTGTGTGAATTATGTTTTAGTACACTGTAAAAAATTATCAATGTTTCTTATTTTATGAAAATGTACTATAACCACGAACGAAAATATAATATACTCTTCTGAGTTATCCGAAATTCCGAATAGCGTGTTCCGTTGTCTTTTGAATCCCCAGAAACCAATACATTTCCAAAATTTAAATATAAAAACAAAATTTCTCTAGCTGCCCGTATTTTTCAGAAACGTTTCCGAATAGTTTTTATAGTGTATTAATCAGTTTCCTCAACCTGAAATACCTATTTATCGAATGTCATCCATTCTCAAGTAAGCGTTTTCAATTGCATAAGTTAATTTGTACAGAAAAGAGTAAAGAAATAATCTTAATTTTAATGTTAATGTTAACGCTGTAAATTTTGCATGTTTGTCTGTTAAACATATTTGTTGAACATGAAAATGTTTACTTGAGATTGGATAGCATCGGAAAAATCTATATTCCGGGATTAGAAAACTGATTAATACACTTTAAAAGCTACTCGTAAACGTTTCGGAAAATTATGGTCAGCTGGAGAAATTTTGCTTTTATAAATGATTCTGTAATTCTCGAAATGCCATTGATGTCTGAGGTTTCTAAAGATAAAGAAACACTGTTCAGAATCATGGTTAACAAGGATGAGTTTATATTATAAATTTATTCGTCATTATATTATATTTTCATAGATTCAGAAACATATGTCATTTTTTACAGTGTAGAATAAAAAACCATTTGTCTTTTTTTTTTACAGTGCACTTAGAAAATAAAATAATTTTACGTATAAATTTTGGATAAAAAGAAAAATAAATAAATTTATTGGCATTCAATTATTTTTGAATTAGATTACTTTCGTATTAGTATTTTCAAAATTCAACATGTTAATAATGCTAATGATTTGGTTCAAAATATTTTAAGTTGGAATTTTATGAAAAAAAAAAATACCGCATACATTTTTAGAAATATGTAGGTTAATGATCAATTAATTATTCACTTTTCAAAAGAAGGAACATCATTATTATTATTTTTTCAATAAATAATGGTTTTCTTTTATTTACAGTGTATTATCGATTATTTTTAAAGCTTTTATCTCAATTTTTATTAAATATTTTTGAACCATAAATGGTATGACACTCAACTGAAGTCTAATTAATTAACAATCACTAATATGTTTACGCTCGATAATTTTCAAATCTGAAACTTTTTTATTGTCTGTGGTTAGCATTTTAATAATTAACACTTCGTCGTTTGAAACCAACAGAAACATGTATTTCCTGACAGCTTATTAAACTAATAACGAAAAAAGTTTGTTATGATTATACTGTATAACGGTAGATATTTTATTCTAAGTATTCTACTTTAAAATATTTAAAGAAACTGTGCATAAATAACTCCGCGTTCTCTTGTAATTGCAAACGTGTAGCAGTTTAATCCAATATTATTTTGAATTAATGGCAAGCTTTGTGTTGTAAAGTTATAATGAGTGTTATTCAAAGTTGCTTGTGAAAGGATGATAAGCAAATTATTTCACATTATGTAAACTAAAATTAATAAATAATTTCAATAAGAGAATTGAGTAATAATCTATGACATAATTTAAAATGATGATTTGTTTGCATTTTGTATTATGCACATTAATAAAATATACGCTTTCTTATAACATAAACATTTAAAAATATATATTTGAGATTCAAATGATTTTTTTATAATTTTAAATTTCTCACAACAAGGACAAAATTTAAAATTAGTTCTAAAATACAATAAATATACTAATTTTTTCTGATACTCGGAAATATTAAGATATTGAATATCAATTTCAAACTAATGATTTAATTACATATAAAAAAGTGGAAACAAGTGTTGAAATAGGTACAGCTTGGTTTTGAAAAAACTGCAATGAAGCTATATGCTTTATAGAATTTCTATAGGTTTTATAGGAATTATAGTTATTTGTTCTAATAATTATTCGGAAAATTAATGTACAAGAAAGCACTCTAAAATTATAAGAGACCTTCCTACAAGTTACACATTTAAAGATAACCATTGGAGAAACCGAAATATCATCGGTTAAAATTTTCTTCCCGTACTGACCCCAAAATGATAACCTAATCGAATTTTCCCGAACGTATGATCTAGCCCAATGGTCTAAAATTTAGTCAAAATCATAAGAGTAGTTTTTTAGATAAAATTAGCTTAATCCATAGTGACAAAAAAATGACCCACTAACTTAATTTTCTCGAATAGGTGAACTATTCAAATGGTCTTCTCGTACCACATGAACGGTAGTATACAGAATTAAGGAAAATTATTAGAGCCGTTTTTAGATAAAATTAGCATGACTCGTATTGACCCCAAAATTACACACTAATTGAATTTTGTTGAACACATGACCTAGCTTAATGATCTTCTCATACACCTAAACAGAAGGATACACAATTTAATTAAAATCTTACAAGCCGATTTTTAGATAAAGTTAGCTTCATACGTAGATGACCCCAAAATGACCCATTAATCAGATTTTCTCTAACGTGTAACATAGTCCAAGGGACTTATATATAGTATTATTATTTTCACCAATTTTTACTCCTCCAACGCGTTCAGTGGACTGTACTGGGCGGGGCTCCCAGGTGTTTCATCCGTTCAACGTTCCTTTAATCTTCTAAATATTCAATTAATTTTAAAACTGATTAATTACATTTAGTTCTGCCTTAATTTTAAACAATGCCTCTGGAAACCTTGCCAACTAAAAAAAAAATCCTCTAGTAAATAAGCTAATCATCATCAAATGTCCAATTTTCCATCTTATATTTTTGTGCCTGCTGACAATTACGAAGAATGGTAAAAAGTATCTCGTTTTCTCACCCTATTCAAAATTCAAAATTACTCCTAACATGCTGCTTTAGGCTGGGACACAGTGGTTGTATTGCATTTGGTGAAGCTTGTTCTCAAATTTCTAGTGTATTATAAGTTATTTATTCTTTTTATACTCAGTACTATTCTTCCAAGTAAGCTATTAGACTTCTTCATTAACACACCATGCAAGACACATGCGCTCTTCCAAGCAGTCCAAGTGTATTCACTAAACTCTACAGCATTGACAATGGAGAAGTTGCAGTCTATTCCAGCGCTGATAAAAAAGGCAAGGTCTCTTCTTACAAACATTGAGAACAAAGAAGCAACAACCAAGAGCATCTTAGCTATGCGACAAGTCTTCAAAGAAATCGATCAGCCGGACGCCGCACCACAACAGCTTTTCTTGGACTTCCATAAATCTAAAATATTTTACTTCTACTTTACGTGTATGTCTCTCCACACATAAGAGAAGTCATTTATTATGGTATTAGACTATTTGCCAAGTTTATGCATAAAGTTTTCCTTTTTCCCAGCTACAAAAATGTTGCATAGATAAACTCAAATATTGAAAGTTCTAGCAACTTTATTTCATAAATATAAATATTGCTAAAAATTCACAACTTAAGGTTCACTCTTACGACACAGATATCAGTAATTTACATAGATATCTCTAGATCCGTATAAATTGTATGGAAAAAATATTAAGTTGTTTAAGAGAAATCTTTCACACTAATTACGAAAAAAAACACGTTTTTATCATTTTGAAATAAACCAATTTAAAGTACAATTTAAATCATTGTTTACATTGAGAATGACGCATACATTTTTAGATATAACTAGCGTAATTTCTTGAATTTTTTGTGCGGTTTGCATAACAATGTCCAGAAAATAATGGCAATTATATATATATATATAACGTGATTTCATCTTGTCTTTTTTAACTTATATATAAAATAATGATAAATTTATATTTTAGTATGACTGAAATTCGTTCTCGGAATATTTTGTTACTCTTTATTAACAATTTCTTTTTGCTTACAATACATTTTGCAATTACTCATATTTATAATTACCCATTCATTTAATGATTTTATTTTAACTTTCGGCATACATTTCTAAAAAAATGCATCACAGGCAATTGATTCTTTTAATTAGTTCTTTAGTTTTTACTAGTTACTCATATATTTATCCTAGATAATGATCAGAACTGAGGCATTATTATGGTCTGTGGTTAGCACTTTAATAATTAACACATTATCGTTTGAAACCAATAACAAGTAATATTTCATGGCATCTAATTAAACTAATAACTGGAAAATATTGTAATGATAGTGGTAGTATATCGTATCGTAATTGTAATCGTAGCATTACATCTTAAATTTTATTGGATGATATTTTTGTGTAAGCTTTCTTGCACGTCTGGGATACATGACTGCAGCATCCCAGACGAATTTATAAATATAAGTGATGTTCAATTTTCAGTTTAGTTACTGTGTTTTTGTCATTGTGTAATGTTCTTTCGTAACTCAATATATATATTCGATCCAAGGCCTCGCCTGTTTATTTGCTTTGTTATTTCATCAGCAGAGCTTGGTTTAATTCGCAGACAGAGTGACGCTAGTCCCTTTTCATATTTAATGCTGTGGTTTTGAGAGAGAAAATTTATTTTTCTTTTGTTTATATTTTTTTTTACCCAGCGATGGAAAGTGAAAAAGAATTATACGGAGGTGCTCTTTTTGACGGGAACGGTACAAATTTTTCTGTTTGGAAAAGGCGTGACAAAGCCATATTTGCGGCGAAAGATTTGGATAAATTTTTAGACAATGAAGCGACAACTGAAACTGCGGAAGTTGTAAAATCGAAAAAGGCTTATGCTTTACTATTATAGCTTTTAAGCGATGGGGTTCTTGCGTCATTGCAAGAAGAAAATACTGCGCATAAGATATGGAATAAATTAGAACGAACATATGATACCAAGTGTGCAGTTAATCAAATTTTAATTAGAAAGAGGTTAGCAACTATTAAAAAGGATCGTGTTGTGTCGATGAGACGTCACATTGATGAAATAAATAAATTAATTTCGGAACTTAAAATTTCCGGTGCTGAAGTAAGTGAAACCGATACTATTGTTTATATTCTAATGTCGTTGCCTCAAGAATTTGAAAATGTTAAAACGGCGTTAGAAAATCAACCGAATACTGTTTTGACTCTAGATTTTGCCACACAACGGCTGTTAGATGCTGAAGCACTTCTGCTCGACTCTAAGAAAGAAAAAGTGCAGTTAAAACTGCTCATGATAATACCGCGTTTGTATCAACTCGCAAAGAATATGTGTGCAAAAACTGTAATTCAAAGGGGCACATAGCTAGATACTATAGAAAGATGAGGAAAAATTTGCTTCTTGAGCAGTATCTTTTGTTGCGGGGAACGTTAAAAAGAATGAATTTATAGTAGATTCTGGTGCGACTTCCCATACGTGCTCTATGAGAAATATTTCACGACTTTACAACCATCTTCAGGAACTATTAAGTGTGCGTCGAAAACAGCGACAGTTGATTTTCGTTAGAAAAATCGAAAATGCAAATTATGCAGTTATTTTCAAGAATGAAAAGGTGTTCATAGAAAAAGGAAGAAATCGTTTTTGTTTTGGTGAACGTGATTCAAATGGACAATATGTTAGTTATTTTGTCCCAAATTATGAAACTGTTCTCACATCAAAAGAAAATGATTCCGAAATTTGGCATCACAGAATGGGTCATCCAAGCGACAAAGTGTTGAAGGAAATGAAACTTCCGATACCCCTTTCTTTTTGTGATGTTTGCGTTCGAGCAAAACAGAGTGCAACACCAATGGGGAGAGGACCTAGGAAAAGAGAAAGTACTCCAATCACTGCTATTCATTCTGACATATGTGGCCCTATTGTTCCGAAAACTTTTTCTGGTGAATGCTATTTTATGACTATCATAGATGATTTTTCACGATTTACTGAAGTTCGATTATTGAAGCATAAAAGTGAAGCTTCAGAAGAATTGAAAGTTTTCTTAAAAACTAATCCTACAGTAAAGAAAATCAGATGTGATAACGGAAAATAATATTTAAGCAATGATTTAGTGAATTTTACTCGAGATCTTGGTATAGTGATTGATCCCGCTCCTCCATACACTCCAGCTTTGAATGGAGTTCCTGAAAGATGCAATAGATCACTCCTGGATATAGGAAGGGCTTTAATTGCTGAATCACATTTACCTAAGACTTTTTGGTGTCAAGCTATTCTTACAGCAGCTTACTTGAAAAATCGAATGCCAAGCAGCTCCATTGAGAACTTAACGCCGTATTTCTTAAAAATTTGGAGAAGATCCCGAGTTGAAGCACATACGTGTTTTTGGGCGCAGTGCCTACATGCTAATTCCTTCCGTTCATCGTAAGAAGCTTGATGATAGGTCTAAACATATGATCTTCATAGGTTATTCTTCAATGGGATATCGATTGCTAGATCCTGGGACGAAACGCATAACTATTTCAAGAAATGTCAAATTTGATGAAGAGAAGAAGCATACCATAAACTCAAAACAACACATAGTGGAAAATTCAGAATTGACTGATTGTGAAATTAACCCAGATTCTCAAGAAAGAACTAGTGAAGACTCAGAGGATTCTGAAGAGAAAGAAGATAAAATGAGAAAATCCGAGAGATCAGGAAAACAACCTATTCGGTATCCAGCTCCTGAGGTGTATGAAGCATTACTTTGTCAACAAGAAACTTTATCTTTTGATGAGATCAAATTTATCCCTGTTGATGAACAACGTTTATGGAAGGAAGCTATGGATGCAGAGATAAAAAGTATGAAAATCAACGACGTCTGGGATCTCGAAAAATTACCACCTGACAAACGAGCTATTTCCTGCAAATGGGTGTATACCATCAAAAGAGATGGACGTTATAAGGCTCGCCTTGTAGCCCGTGTATTTATGCAAAAAGAAGGACTAGACTATAGTGAAACTTTCGCCCCTGTAATAAGTATGCCAGCTTTACGTTTAGTGCTTTTTGTGATTTTAAATGAAGACTTACATGCATTTGTTTTGGATGTAAAAACAGCTTTCCTGAATGGTAAGTTAAATGAACTTGTTTTTATGGATCATCCGCAAGGCTATGATGACGAAAGTGGGTTAAAATGTAAACTCAAACGGAGTTTATATGGCCTGAAATAGGCCCCACGACAATGGTTTGAAAGGTTTCTTGAATTTGTTTCAAAATTAAAATTTAAATCTCTTGATAATGAACCTTGTATTTTTATTCGTTATAGTAATGGTCATAAAATAATTATTGCTCTGTATGTTGATGATATGCTTATAGCAGATTCAGATTTAAATGAAACTAATGTAGTTATTTCTTTACTCTCTAAAGAGTTTCATATGTCAAATCAGAATGTGTTTCAGAATTTCTGGGTATTCAAATGAAATTTAAATCTGATAGTTTAATAATGGATCAAGAGTCTTATATAATTAAATTGTTAAGTAAATTTAATATGCTAGAATGTAAACCTAGTGATATTCCTATTTCTCCTAAATCCACTCCATCGGATTTCAAAAATGGAAAACCATTTAATGGTCCATACCGTGAACTTGTAGGTTGTTTATTGTACTTGGCATATATTTCACGACCTGATATTTTATATAGTGTTAATTGTTTGAGTCAAATGCAGGAAAATCCTACTGAAGTTGCATGGATAAAGTTCTCATGTGGAAGTTGGATGGAGTTGCTAAAGAAAATCTTAAGATATTTGAAAGGAACTTTGTCCTTAAAACTTGTGTATAAAAAGCAAAAATCTGATCCTAAATTATCTATGTATGTTGATTCTGATTGGGGTGCAAACACAAATGATAGAAAATCAGTATCAGGTTACATTTTAATGTTTTGTAACATGCCTGTTCTCTGGTGTTGTAATAAACAAAAATCAGTTGCATTATCGTCAACTGAAGCTGAAGTTATTGCTTTAACTAAAAGTTTGCAAGACCTGTTGTGGTTCAAAAATATTGCTTGTGAAATTGTAAGTATTAAGGATTTAGTTATTTTAGAGGATAATCAGTCTTGCATAAAATGTATCAGTAATGAAAGTCGTTATGGTAGAATGAAACATATAGATATAAAACTAAAATTTGTTCGTAATGTTGTAAAAGAAAATAATATCAAAATTGAATACATTCCTACAAATATGCAAATTGCTGATATGTTTAAAAAGGCATTGCCTAAAGTTAAATTTTATGAATTGTTGGTTCTTTGCTGTTTGTATAAGTAATGTTTTAACTCTGTCATATTTTTAATGTTTGTTTATTGTAATTTTTCATTCTGTGTTTTTCTAATGTAATGCTAGATTATGGGCGGGTGTTAGTATATCGTATCGTAATTGTAATCGTAGCATTACATCTTAAATTTTATTGGATGATATTTTTGTGTAAGCTTTCTTGCACGTCCGGGAAACATGACTGCAGCATCCCAGACTAATTTATAAATATAAGTGATGTTCAATTTTCAGTTTAGTTACTGTGTTTTTGTCATTGTGTAATGTTCTTTCGTAACTCAATATATATATTCGATCCAAGGCCTCGCCTGTTTATTTGCTTTGTTATTTCATCAGATAGTACTGAATAAAGCGAGATTTTGTGATAATTAATCTACTCAAGTGTATTTAAAAGAACTCTGCAATATTAATGTGTGTTTTAAAAGCAAATGTGTCTAGTTGTTTAATCCAATCAATGTTTGAAAAATTAATGAAAGTTGTGTAATGTGCTTTGTTTAGAAAGGCATGCATAAAATATGAAATTGTAACAGAATCACCAAAAGTAAACTGAAGTTAATTAAATGTTTCAAACATTAAAATCGAATAATGCTGTACAATAGATAATAATTCTTGTTTCAGCTACATTCAGTTTTACATAAACTGAGGCAAAAAGAGTAATATTCCTTAATACATCAATAAATTTTACGAAAATGTAAATAACTTTTGCTACGTTAGCCACGATTCCGAAAAGCGTTCCTTTACTTTCAGAAACCTCAGAAACCAATATATCTTTGAGATTTAAAGAGGCATTGCTAAGGGTCTTTTAAAGAGTTCTTTATTGCTGCTTGTAGTTTTCGGAAAAGTAGCTTTCAACATTTTATTAATTACTGTTCTTATCAAGGTATAAGAAAACAACACAAAACAGGTTTTTCAAATAATATCAAGTAAAACTTTTCACGTTCAATATACATGTTCAACAGTCAAACATGGTAAATTAACAGCGTAAAAAGAACATTTAGTCGTTACACTTTAAAGTTTAAATAATATTACAAAGATGAAAATGTTTACTTCATATTTGATAGCATCCAAAAGTCGATAGTTCGTGCTGAAATTGGGTTGAGAAAACTGATTAATACGCTATAAAATCTACTTCGTAAAATTTCTGAAATTTTCTAACAGCAAAAAAGAATTTTGTTTCAAAAATCCTTCAACCCTTTCACCTTTTGAAGATTTTCCAATATTTCTATAACTATGCTTGTAAATCCTAGAATATATATATATATATTAATCGCTGTTTGATGCTATAATATGTTTTATAACTCCTCATTCTATATACGGTTCAAAAAAGTATTATGTTAAGAATATTTTTGTCTACAGCCATTTTAACATGATTACATGAAACGGAAAAACACGGTCTTGACGGGTAAACACGGGAAAAACACGCTTAAAGGGTTAAATTTTGACAATCTGTTTGTGGCTGTTATAGCTGAAAATTTAAGAAAATGCGTTTCAGAATCGTGATCAGCTCTAAAGAGGTTTCACTGCCTAAGAGGAACTTCTCAGAATAGGAGGCCATGTCTGCGGAGCATAGATGTCCCTCCCGATAACTTTATTAAAGTTTATGTATATCTATATATATACATACATATATATATATATATATATATATATATATATATATATATATATATACAAATTCAGCTGAAGCTGAACTCTCCGGCAAGCGCGACAGGGGGCGGGGTGAAAATTGCAATGGCCTTGGGCCAGAAAAATAAATGTGACTTATACATACTAGGCCAAGTGGCCGGACCTGCCAGGTCACTGAACGCCACACGTCAAGATGCAGGCGATAGACAGAAAAAGAAGCATATTCACATAACATAGCCCAACCGTTGGATTACATAACCCACACGTGAAAGCTGTGGTTTTTTATCTATACAATGCGTAAACAACAGTGCTTACATAGGCTTGTTCCAAAAACAACTCCAAGAAGACTGGAGCAGAAAAATAATTACGCCGGAGCAGTGCTTCTACGAGAGCCACTTGAGAAGTAGTTTACTGGAAACTGCAGACATTCCACTGGATCTTAGGAGGTAAGCATTGAGAGATCCATTTAAGAGTAATAGAATTCCACCAGTTGACGGAGGAGCTTGGGACGGGAAAGAATATTCTGGAACCAAGAAGGAGGGGTAAGGGGGGGGATTTTTTAAGATGTTAAGAACCAGTTAGTGAACAATTGAAATAATAGTGCTCCGGTGATTCCATGGCGCCACTCTCACAATTTTGGGTTGATGAACAATGAAAGTATTTTAGATATGTCTTTAAAGGACAGTTACCTGAAAGGAATGCGTGGGGAAATATTCCAGAGTGTTCCAGACTCTTTAGGGATCAGATTGTGGTTATGTCGGCAATTGATAGATACATTTCAGTAAATTTGCCACTCGAGATGAATCCTAAATTTAGACACACTCCGCGCCATACATGTGAGGGGGAAACTGGAAGAGATATCTCGCCAGCGGGGCGGGTGGTTGCCTCTTTGGCAAAGGAATCAGCAAGCTCGTTACCCTGAACGCCAATATGAGCTGTGATATGACCAAGAGATACTTTTTCGAAGAGAGGGTTATAGGGCGAATTTGATTTGGAGGGCTAGTGGATGCTGAGTCCTGTGGACAAAAATAGCTTGTAGGCTCGACAAGCTATCAATGAAAAGCCGAACATGCGGTGGAGAGGGAAGGTCGCCTAACCTTTGCAAAGCCTTTAGAATTGGCAACTCTACCTGAAAGACAGTATTGTCATCACCATTGTTGCATGCCCACCGATGCGTCTCCATCTCATTTTCCATAGCGCAGAAGCCTGCAGCCACGCCGGTTTCTATTTGGGACTCGTCGGTGTAAATTGACAGATGCCGGGAGGGAGTGTAACTGTGCTTGGCGGATTTAATATGAGGATGCGATGTTTCATCCGCTGGATGCAGACGCCAGCTGTAGACTTTCCTTCGTATGTCTGTTTGTGGGAAATGTTGTGTGCTTATGTGTGTGTGTGTGTTCTATATGGAAGATACTATTTTTTTATATTCATAATCACATTATATTTTCATAAAGCTTCTTGATAGCTTAAGAAGCATTTATTTATGTTACAGTTTGCATGCAAGTAACAGAAATGTCTATGCCAATCTGGAGCAAACACAAATTTAGACACAATAAACAATACCAAAGAAGAAGATATCACCAAGCCTACTGTCAACAGAAATGATAGTAGCCCCTAAAAACAGCAAAATTTGCATTTACAAAGAAAATATAATAAAAAGATACAATAAATCTAGAAAAAATTTAACAATTTGTTTAAGCCCAGTACTTTTTTTTCCGATGTTAGATAAATCTATAAAATCGGAAATAATCTGGAGTGCCCGCATCCACGTTGCACTATTTCTGCTATTTGAGTTTACATTAATGAAATGGGTGTTTTTTTCCATCATGCTGTGTTTCAGGATTGTAGGGAAATCTAAAGAGGTTATATCTCTATAATAAAACCGTAAGTCATGTGACTGTCATCAACAGTTCCGGGATGCCCGGTTCACTTTTCCATATGACAGGCGGCCATTTTTATTCAAAATTAGTTTTTCGAATAAAACTGCATAAAAGTTACATTTTTAGAAAGATCGTTCAAAATAAATTAATATTTGAGAGATGACTTACTTTCAATTGTGTATACATTCTGCAATAACTTCAGTTTAAATTATGTTCTCAGTTCAAATTCTCTATCCATGAAAGTAAACAAAAAAAAAGATTCATTCGTTGTGAACGTTTAAAATATTAAACCATGAATTTTTGGACAGCTGCCTGGTGTAAAAAAAATAATCCGCACCAGTGAGACAATCAAAGTTTACCATAATTCTGTTCTATACAACTCATCTTCCTTCTGGATTTTTTCTTGACGTAAGTTGAACTCATGTAATAATATTTAATGGATCAAATTTCGAAAGGGGAGCTTTTTTTTTTCACGTGTGCAAATTAGAAACGATACTTTAATTTTGAAATCAAATGTTTTGATTTATGATATTATTTCTTATTTATCTATTTTCTATTTAAAATGAAAAATGTGAACGTCGTGTATTTTAAATTGGAACAGCTGTCACAGACGCACCGGGGTTGGCGCGATTTTTGTTTTGCGACATTTTGGCGAGAAAATCTCATTTTCAGGTGCTCGGGCAAATTACGAAAAATTACTTAATATGTTTAAGAATCTCCGCATTAGCGAACATATTGCAACTGATAAGCAAACGGACATGAAGCATAAATGCTTAAATAGGTTAAGCGGTTTTTGGCAAGAAAGGTGAAATACATAACAAAAAATATGAAAAATGCTACCACGATTGCAAAAGTTCTTGATTTGTCCATAGATTTTTCCGGTTTGACGAAGGATTAAGGAAAAAAATAAATTATGAATAAAAATAATTTGTTACAATGCTTAACATGCATTTAAGGGCGTCCAAACTGGTCGCCAGTGGCGGCTAGTTATATAAGATCATTTTATAAACTTCTTGATATATTAAGAAATGGTAATTTTTGTTACAGTGTGCATTAATGAAACACGTGCTTCTTCCTACATTTCAGAATCGTAGGCAACTCTAAAGAGCTTATATTACATATAATCATTTTATAAACTTCTTGATATATTAAGAAATGGTAATTTTTGTTACAGTGTACACTAATGAAAAACGTGTTTCATCCTACATGCTCCTTTTCAGAATCGTACACTGTAAAAAATTTGGTGCAAATTTCCTGAGAAAACCTGTGGCACCCTTCTGCCATAGGTGTTCCCAGGAATTTCACCAAAGAAATGCCAGGAAACTTACACAAGTCAGTTACACACAAAACATGTGGAACTTTACACAGATCACAAACCACTGTTTTACAATAATTACGAAAAGTTACACAAAAGTTCAAAAGTATACCTGAAAAAACTAAGGAATGTTTCTCACAAAACATATGAAAAGTTTCACAGTTGATCAGTAAATTCCACTTTCTCAAGTATTCCGAAAAATGACACAACATTGTGAAAGATGTTACACCAGATTTCTCGGTATTCTCGGATCAACAGAAATAACACGAGAAAACCCAGGAATGTTACACAGTAAACGTCAGGAACATTACGCAGATTTTTTACAGTGTAGGCAACTCCAAAGAGGTTGCATAATATTAAATTATTTCAAAAAGCTTCTTGATAAAACAAGAACAGTTTATTTTTGTTACAATTACCTTAATAAAATGCGGGATTCTTTTATCAATCTGTTTTTCATAATCGTCGGTAATTACTCTGAAAAGGTTATATTAAATTATTTTATAAAACTTCTTTAAATATCAAGAAGCATTTATTTTTGTTACATTAATGAAATACGTGATTTTTTTCATTATGCTGCTTTTCAGAATCGTGGCAACTCTGAAGAAGTTACATTCTAATTAATTATTTTATAAGCCTTCTTGATAGATCAAGAAAACCTTATTTTTTTTTACAGTGCACATTAATAAAACACGAGCTTTTTATCATCCTGTCGCTTTACAGAATCATGTGCAGCTCTGAAAATGTTATATTTTCTTAAACCTTTTTCATTCAAGGTAAAATCTTTTGTTACAGTTTACATTGATGAAATATGTGCTCTTTTCATCATCTTTTAAGTGAATCAGATCTAGTTAAAAATTAAAGAATAATTATTTTAATGTAATAAATTTATGATTTTATTTTTTTAATATTCGACAATATACGGTTCAATAATAGTACCTAATAATACTCTTATTACTTATAGATAGTTTAGATATGGTGGGTGCATATATATATCGAACTGTACACCGAAGTAATGTATATTTCGGAAGTGAATGAACTTACGTTTGAAGAACTTACTTCTGTAATGACGATTTTGTACGATACAGATGTCTAGACATTGCATTATGTAATGAAAAACAGATTACTGCATGATATTCATCAAATGAATGCATTTCAAGTCCCTTGGCTCTTTTTCGATTTAATAGCCATTATATAGTAATTATTATCACAAACAATTCTTCGATATGTTAAAACAAAATTTAACTACCCTTACATGTGGCATTAAGAAAATATTTTAAGATTTTGACGATAATTGCTGAACAAAATATTTTCTGTAATTTATATTCAATTATTTATGTATTTTAATATTTTTTCAAGAAAATAACTTTTCACAAGAAATGTGTTTTTGGAATTTAGTAATATAATTGCACATTTACTACATACCCTTTTCATTGATTAGAAAAACTATTTTCTCTTTAAACGTAAATATAATAAAAACTGAATCGAAACAATACTGTCTGTGTATGACTTAAACTATCATATTTTTTATGATCTTGTGTTTTAGAAAGGAAATTTATATAGTTAAGTGAAATCACATTTGTCGCAAAAATCGGAAAGCAAAAAACTTGTACCTGAATCCACTTTTGAACAAAATAAATTAGTTTTTTTTTACTTATATAATTAATTATGTATCTATTTGGCACAATCATCTATAGTTAATGATTACATCGACGGATTAAGGAAGATTTCGATTAAGACAGGATTTTTTTATATGCAAGTTCTTTTGTCATAAGTTTTAATATTGAAGTAACAATACCGTTGCTGCCGTAAAAAGACATTCCTTCTGTATTGTAAGTTTGTACTAAATTATCCTATTTACAATATTTATTAAAGACATTCAACTATATTATTTTATTTTTTTCATTATTTGCAATAGTTATAACTGTGGAGCATTAGATTCTAGCTCTCAATCATTTTCTCATACATATGCAGATTTAGTCATCTAATGTAACAATTTATCTCATAAAAATATGTATAAAGGGAGAAACTTTGTGTAAAACAGGTAATTTATAATATCCACTTTTATCAGTAGGATTTTATTATTTACTATTGCCTATTTTCTCAGATACTGATTCTTCTTTAACGTGCGAAATATCGTTATCGTGCTTATTATATTGTATCTTTATATAATAATAATCTGCGTGGATATGGACGGTTATTCCTCAATCAGTTTGGAAACTTAATTACACTGTGTTGTTGACACTTAAATTAAAAACGGATCACATTTTGAAGCTAATTATGTACTTTATAGCATGAAAACTCATTACAGTAATGAGAAAATAAGCTGGAGAAAATTACACTTAACGTTCAAACTCTTTAGGATAATTGTTTATTGCATGAATTATTAAAATAACTAGACTTAATTTAATTAGTTTTGTTTTTAAGTAAAATGTGTATTGTTCATGTAGATACAGATTTTATGTGTTTATATTATATATATATATATATATATATATATATATATATGCATAAATATATGTAAATATATGTAGTGAAAATTATCCGTAACTGTGAATTATGGTAACAGATTATTGAAGTAAAGTAAGGAAATAGTTATTTTTAAAGAAAAGATAAAAATTCAATTCAATTGCAAATAAACCAATTTTGCAGTTAACAATTGTGGAAAATTTATATAAAAAACCGTGAAAATGAAAATAAAATAAAATAAAATACTACACTAAAGTAAATAAAATAAAATAAATGCAACAAATATAAAATGAAATAATATAAACATATTAATATCTGTTATTGCGAAAACATGTAGAACTTGGAAAAATATATCATGAACATTTGTTATTTTTACTTTTGGAGAATAGAAATGACACTTTTATTTAGAAATAATAAATTTTTTTCTATACTTAAATACATTATGGATGAAGAATAATTTACCGAGGGAGGAACTTGCATAATTTTATGTGTAAAATTTTGTAATGTATTAGTTTTTCATTAAAGTTAGAGCATTACTGTTTTTGTTGGTGGCCCTAAACTTTTTTTCATCATTGTATCAACTGACGAAACACCGAACGAACTTATTTGCCAACCCAATAATAAAATTTATCCTTTTTGTTGCATTCTTTATTGTTTTATTTCCATTTTTGTTTTTTTGATGAATAACAAATTTTGAATAATATTTAATATACCGTAATTTCCGGTGTATAAGCCGCAGGTTAAAGAAGTCTATTTCAAACCAGAATTATTTATAAAGAAATAAATTCAAATAAGTGCCAATATGTAACACGTTACATTCCATTAAAAACAATTTACCGTCTGAAACAGATTTATTTGAACCGCGTCTTGTACGCCGGAAATTACGGTATACAAATTCAATCATTTAACAGTTCAAAACTTCGTTATATATTATGTCTAAAATGAATCTTAATAAATTAATCATTTGAAAAATACAAAATAACATCTTATGCCGTAAATGTATATATTCAGAAGGGACAACTTTTTGGATATCTATTAAGCATTAATAAGATTCTACTTAAATAAAGTGCAATAACTAACATCAAAGAAGAACGTAATTATTCTGATCACGCATTTGATCTTCTTTGGGAATGATGAAATCTAACTTCGTGCATCAGGTTGGTAAACTTTCTTCAGAATATTAAAACAGTTTCTACATGCTTGGTATGTAGCAGAAATTTGTAAATAAGACGTTATCAGATTTATATCTTAAATGGCGAAATTTTACTTATTGTTTTCAATTTACACTTTTTAACAAAAAATATCTTAGAAAAACTGATAATATGCAAATGGAAATACAGATAATATACAGGGTGACCATAAATTCATGTCAGGGTTTCCTTACCTCTAAAGTTTTGCTTTAAGAGCACGACGAAATATATTGTTACATATTCGTAACGTACGACTGAGTGTTTTTTTTTAATAACTCATACAAACGTATCGTCCGCAAATTTAAGCAGCAATTCTACTGCAGAGTATCCAGTTCCACCTCTTTTTTTATTCAGAAACTCTGAATTTATAACGTAATTCTGAAAGAAAACTTTTTACTTTATATCATCACGAAATGTCTATCATTAAATGAAACAAAAATTTACTATTCAAAATTTCTTGTATGAATTGTGAATTACCCAATGAAAAGTTATTACAAGCTAGAAACACTATCCTAATGACGTCTCTTTGGAAAAATCTGATATGTCAAAATGGTGATGGCATAAGTGAAAGTAATGAGTGTATTGCGCTTCTTCGAAACAAAATCCGTCATCACAACAAAACGTTGTTTCAGGCGTACGTACAGGAAACACCCTTTTGATAAATCTAGCGAAATTTTGATATTAATTATTTGATTATAATCGTTATTTGATTAACAACGTTTTGAATTGCAACTTTACGCATATGTAGCATTGTTTGTGTTGTTTTAAAAAACTTTTTGAGTTGTACTTGACGAATATGTAATAATATTTTTCGGCAAGCTCTTAAATCAAAAGTTATGAGGTAAAGAAACCCTGACAATGGGTTTTATGGACACCCTGTACATTCTCTAAATTTTAGAAAGCAAATTTCAGTAATATATATTTTTAATATTATGTAGAACTATTCCTTTACATGAATATAATGAAATAATTAAACATAAAATAATCCCATTTCAATTATCATAGAACACTTGTCCTGATAAGAGAAGAATACACTTATTTTTAAAATAAATATTGGAGTTATATATTATTTAAAGCAAATTGTTGTATTAAAATACATGAACAGAAAAATTAAAGACATTATTGTGCTATTTCAAATAGCAGCATTTCACTTTTTACATTTTTTAAATAATGACAAAATGCGTTTTTATTATTTTGTGTTACATATTTTTTATCATATGTGACACACAAATTATATAGGAAGGTATGTATTTTTAGCTAAATAAAATACTTAATAATTTACTTTATAATTTTGTCCAGCTATACTCGTGTTTCCATAGCTAACGAGTTTTATACTTTTATACCACTGATAATTTTTTAATAACAATCCAAGCCTTCTTTAACTGCAAATTTCTATGATTAAAGATGGTGAAAATTGTTATTCAAAATTAGTGTTTATAAAAATATAAAGGTTAACGGTTATGCCAGCGCGAGTATATTCATGCCCGATTAGAAATACACTGCTCAAAGAAATTAGGGATGTACCTGGTTTAGCGAAGTTATTCCAATATTTCTACTGATAACAAGCGTAAAAGGAAAAGACTGAATATAAAATGCAGCTGAAAGCAGAAAAAGAAAAGTTCATAATCTTAAATGAAATATATGTTCTTGACGTCAGATACCAGAAAAAGATGTAAGTGCTGAAACAGCAATTTCACAGAAACTCTTATTTCCCTTGTTCATAAAAATCATGATCTTTTGATGTGGTGGGAAGTGTGATTTAAAGGATGTGAAATCAGTTCCTAACAACAAAAAATGTTAGATTCCAACAAAAGAAAGGTCACCCTCGTGCTATTACAGCAAATTATGAACTTTGTTTGACGTTAACAACTCGTCGAAACATAACACATAATGCTATTCACCTACAAACACAGTATCTGTTAGCAAGACTTTCTGTAATGGAGGGTGGCATGACAAACAATCCAAAATCGGCTTCTCCGGGTGGTCTGTGTGAACGGAGGCAAATGGTGTATATTTCTTAAAACGCCGTGCGGACACAAAAAGTTGGTCTACTGAACATATAGTTTGGATCCTACGTGATTTTAGTAAAGTGCTTTTCACCGAGAAGTTCCGATTCAGCCTGGAGTGTTCCATTCAACTTGTTCTAGGAAATGCAGGAAAAATGCACTGAAAAAAAAAATACGCTCGTACAGAAAAGAGCACATTACATATGGGGTTAATGGTATGTTAATGGTATGGGAATGGTAGTATGGAGCGGAATCAACATAGATGGACGTACGCACCTGCATATTATACGCAATGGCACTTTACGGTTCAAAGGCATATCAGACAAGATACTCAGATCTTATGTCATACATTACGCTGCAGACATTGGTTATTCATTTATTTTAATGGATATCACTAGCATTTAAACATCTCAAAGTGTGCAGAGCATGCTTGAAACCAATGCAGCAAATGGAAATAGAATCGCCCCCCCCCAAAGTCTTATAGATAACCTCCTGCCATCGATGAAAAGCACGTGTGAAACAGCTATTGCTGTTCAAGCAGACCACAAACATATTCAAAATATCCTTTCTTTCCAAGCTACACATTTTTTAGTCATTTATAGGTTGGTATCCAAATTGTAGCGTTGGAACGTATCTGCTTATGTACTAAAATTCTAATACATGATGTTTTGGTGTAATGTTTTCTGTATTACGCTTTAGTATATATGTACTTCCCATTTTATGCCCATGCATGTCTGTCTAGCATTTTATTTTTTATTTTCTTCTGCTCTTCTAATTATTATTTTGTGTAGTGTAATAGTGTTTAATATTTAACAAAATCAAATCAATAAAATAAATATTTTGTTTGCATTTAAATTTTTATAATTAATTTTAAAGCTGTTTTGCATTTCCATTCCCACATCATATATATATGTAGCATTTTGACGAGGTTGAGATATTACGATGAATAATATTCGATGAAAAGATGGCAGTCCTTCAACGATATAGTAAGTTGCAGTCGATATTAGCGAGTATGGCGAAGTAAAAGGCAATGAAATGAGTCCACCAAAGTTTTCCAATAAATCCAGCCAATCTCCAGACAAATAATTTTATTAGAAGACGAACAACACAGAAACAATTCCCAAAAGGTCTAAAACTTATAGCCCTCGGGCTAACGTTGCTTCACTTCATTGAATTAAGATGTTACTGGGCCAGTTGAATATTCTACGGACATAAAAACACCCGACACATTTTTGTTTAGACTTCCAAAAACGTCAAAAATCTCTCGCTCCGACGGCTGCGAGCTGGTTTTGTTCTCTCCGAGGAGACATACACAGAATTACGTCACGAGAGCCCAAACCAATGAGTGATAAGCTAGCTCCAGCCCAGCGAATGAGGCGCTAAGGAGAAGCTAAGACAGTAAAGAATTCCGAATCTGGTCGCGGATAAATTTTGAAGTTAAAATCCCAAGCGCGCGAAAAAATCAGAGCAATAATAATAATAATAATAAAAAGAAAATGGCTTTATAAACATTCGAAATGAGAACGCGTCTCAGAATTTTATAGATTGGGGAGCTGATACAAGCGACGAATAAACTTAAAATTTTAGATTAAGATTTGGAATAAAATAATTATTAATATACGGATCTTTACTTTTAAAAGGACTTTAAATAGGAATAGATATTATTAAGAATTAAGGAAATACTGACTATGACAGAAGTTAGATTAATTTTAAAATATTAATGCGAATAAAATGGAAGGATATGAAGGAAATAAATTTTTATATAACATATATATATATATATATATATATATATATATTTGACATATTTCTTTATGCGAATATATTTGGATTGTTATCTTCAAAAACCTACATTTCTGTCAAATACAAATTTTAGTTCATTGAATTTTTCCTCGAAAGGACTTTTTTTTTCCAAAATATGTCACACATCAAATTAGACGTCCCATATGTTCTTTTCAAAAGTCAGGAATTTTGGTTATAGGAGGAATACGAAATTTTATAAGATACACGTTATGTTTCTATTTAAAAACGTGTATCTGTCGCCGTATTGACATTCAATAAAGTTTTGATTCGTTATTTCAAAAGAAAGTTAGATTCGTTCTAAATTATTTTTTTACAACAGTTTTATAAATTTAATACAAATAACGTAAATATAATTATATAATTATCTATGTTAGTAAATATAGTTGTGCCTAAACAATTTATTTTAGTTACATATATTTCTAAAAGCAAATATGTTACGGTTAATTTAAAAAAAACGTAAATGTACATACTGCTAGAAAAAAATGCATTATTTTTTAACATTAATTTATTATTTTCTAAACTTCAGACAATCAATTAATTATTATTATAACTTATAATAAAGAATGTCTTACATAATATGATACCTTTTATGGCGCGGTGAATATTACAACAAAATTAAAAAAAATTATCTATTAGAAACAAATTGGTCCATACTAATTAAAAACCATAGTAGCTAAACCCGCGGCTTTTCACTTGTAGTTGTTAAAATATGACAAGTGTTGTTTGTGTGTCTTTGAAATGGATGCGGAATTTATCAATTAATGAATATTATGTAAAATTCCATAGAAACCGTAATTTAGAACGTTTTCCTCTCATTTTACCTTTTAACTTTCGATTTTATTAGAAACTATCTTTAGCGAGTATTTGTATCTTAAAACTAACCACCCTGATAAATTTCACATATCTAGTTCCTTTAGTATCACAATAACTGTAAGTTTAGAAAGTTTTCTCGCTGCTGCAAAATGTTCAATTTCGCATTAAAAAATAAAAAATAAACTGCTATGTGAGTGTGTTTGCGTGACTTATGTCAAATTTCATAGCACCCATGTCAAATTTCAAGTCTATCCTTAAAAAGTACATAGAAATCATAATTTAGGAAGTTTTTAAAACGCTTTTCGTATATTTCACTCTTTTAAATTTAATGTTTTTAGAAACCGTTCTTAAAGAACATTTGTGTCTTATACGTAATCTCCATACCAAATTGAATGTTTCTAGCTGCTTCAGTACTACTAAAACTGCAATTTTAGAAAGATTGTTGCTCCTGCACCCTTTTATTTTCTGATTTAACAAAAAAGGTGCGTGTGTATTTCTGTCTGCAAGATAACAACAGTGTCAAATTTGACGTTTCTACTCATAACAATTCCATAGAAATCGTAATTTAGAAATTTTTAGAACTCTTTTCGCGCATTTAAATTTCGACTTCTCTTTAGAAAAATTCTGTGCGAGAATTTATGGTTTAAAAGTAACGGCCATGTGAAATTTCGAGTTTCTATCCCTAACAATACCATACAAATTGTAATTTAGAAGGATTTCTGCTCATTTCACACTTTTAAATTTCGATTTTTTAGAAACTATTTGTTGCGAACATTCGTATCTTAAAATTAACCGTATTTCCAAAAATTACCTTCTAGTCCTTTCAGTATCACACGCTTAATTTAAAACGTTTTTGTCTCCTGCACCCTTTAAAATTTCGAATTTAAAAAAAAATACTCTTCTGTGCATGAATTAGCGTCTTAAAAAGAGCAGCTATGTCAAATTTCAAGTTAAGTTTTGTAATTTAAACGATTGAAATTAAAGGCCTGCACGTATTGAAATTGTAACTTAGAACTTTTTTAAACGCTTGATTCTCATTTCACCTCTTTAAATTTTGAATTTTTTAAAAACATTTCTTAGCGAACATAAGTAACTACCACGCCAAATTTCAAGTTTCTAGATCCTTCCTTACCATATAAATAGCCATTTCAGAAAGTTTTTCGCTCTTGATCCCCCTTGGAGGTAGTAGCACCGACATGCAATATAGCCGATGTAGCATCCCGGTTTGTCCTTGGTAGTTCCAAAGATTATCCCTGCAAACAAACAAACTTTACTTAATTAGTATTAGTATAATATTAGTATGTATATTAGTATGATATTGGTATAATATTAGTATGATATTGGTATAATATTAGTATAAATATTAGGATAAATTATCTGCCAGAATTTCAGCCTACTGAGTTGCAACCGGCTTTTTAGCCTGTTGTCTGTTTGCAAATAATCCAACTTTCTTACAACAGGCAACAATTCAGTCTATTTAGAAGAAGGAATAAGGTTTAGTGAATATCTCGTCATACTGATACAGGGTTAGTAAAATATTTTATATGCATTGAGGAAAATTTACCTTTTGTTTTCTTTATGACATATTTTCCTCATCGGAAACAACTTAGAAATTTACTTATATGGACTTCAAAGATTTAATATCCGTTCAGAATTGAGATACAATTCAGTTAAATAAATTTCATAGACTATACTAATTTACTCTTTTTACATTTATTAAACGCAGGTTCATTTAAACATGTAATATTACGGAAAACATGCTTTAATTAATGTTATAATACAATTGAGACCTGTTTTTTAATATAGTCAGTGTCTTAGCCTTGAAGACTAGTCGTAATCTGTGTCTAAATAATGATTCAAACGGGCATTGAAGCAGTCTTCTGGTTCTTTTTTTAATATATATATATATACAATTTAATATATATACAATTTTAATACATATACAATTTTGGTTCTGTTTATAATATATATATATACAATTTGTAATATTTTCTTCAGAAATGTGGTTTATTTTCGGAGTGATCGAACAAGCTATGATAGTTAAAATCCCGTTGTTTACGAACATGAGTACAGATGTTATCTTGAAATGTAAGCCATAATGTAGGGAAGTGACCAGTTCGTCACTAAAAGAGATGTTGCTCATTTTATTTTAAACTAATAGGTTGGAAATGGTCGACGACTACACAAGATTATATTAAAGAATATACCAAACACTAACATCATTTTACAGAGCGTAAAAAAAATACACATTTTAAGACACACATTTTTATAAATAATGTCCGTATTTAAATTTCGTAAACAATTTTAATATGCTTTAACTAGTTTTAATGAAAATTAATCGTCATGTAAATTATTTATATTCACATTACTCTGATTTACTTTGCATGATTTACACCAACTCTGCATTATGTTGGGATATTTTAGTTTAAAATTTTTTCCTAGTATACCGTCTGCATCACAGTGTCAAAATCTATGAGGAAAAAAAATCAAAATGCATACCAAAACATTTTGTAAATGTGCGATTAACTGGTGCCATTTGAAATTAATTGCTTGCTATTAAGTTTTCAATGCATTTTTCGAGCAGCTTTGCAGGTGTATTGCCGTCTTTGGGCTTGAGCAGTTATTGTAACAAAATTTTTTATTTGCTTAAACAAAACTTCCGATCATGAATTTTTGTTTCTGTCCAAACTGCACTATTGTACACTAATTATTTGATTTCATTTAGCATTTCAAAGCGTGTCAAGGACTTGTAAACCATTGTGTACGTATGTTGCATTTTTGTACAGTATTTCTCACAATCAAAAGTATTTCCCCAAAAACAGTAAAACTACATGCTCATGCTTTGCTAAAATATCATCGTGTGTAATTATTCAATTTAAAATAATGCTTAAAATTCGCTCTATTCTATCTCAACAACAGCAAATTCATTTTTATTTGTCTGGTAATTTGTCTTTGTTATCTAAGTTTGTATGCATATTTTATCGTAAAGTAATGAAGGAAAAAAATATGCATTGGAAAAATGAAGTTTGAATCTAACCTTGATTTCAGATATGTCATGCATGGCTATATGGAGGATACAAATTTATTATTTCTGATATTGTTTAATTTAGACCTATCATAGTCTAAACTGTTATTACAAAATATCACATTTATTATTATTATAAATAATGTTTACAGAGGATTCAAGCATTTAAAAACAACAAAATAATAATTTAGGTATTTGATATTATTTTCTATAATAATTCCACTAATGCAAACATGTTTGTTTTTTATATTATTAGGACCAAACTGAAAAGAAAATGTAAGTAAAATCCTTTTGTGTGATATTATTGCGTCCTCATAATTCTGGATTTCAATTAAATTAACATAAAATTACAACTACTTTAGAAGAAATTTCTTCTATTATTCATTTTATCATTCATGAGAAAGACTTTTTTCCTTTTAAATGGGCCTCTATAATGAGGCATTAGTTAAGTCAAAAAGGATCATTAGCTAAATCAAATAAAAATCTTTTTTACACATCTTATGAACAAAAGTAATTGTAAATTTTGGGGCTATACGGCGCATACTTTTACAAAAACTAGAAAAAGAATAGCCAAAGTCACACTAAATATTTTCACACTCTAATCTACTCATTCTCTTTTTACATTATTAAGTAAACCCAGTTAATGATCACATACATCGAAATATTTATTACTAGCAATAAATCTTCATCATTTTTCCGTTACTTCCATACATGATCATAAAACTCTTCTTATATCAGTTAAAGCTTCAAAATCTTAATGTTGATTTTTAATTAAAACATTTTTAATCTAAGATTTATAAAGATTTATATGGCTAATGAAACAGGATTACAGGATGTCTGATAAATAAATGAAACAAACTGGATTTAATAGCTATACTCTTAAAGAACAAATTTAGACGCGTTTTGAACTTAACTTTAAGTGCTCAAGGAAATTTCATTATTATTCAACCTATTAGCTTTTTTGTGTTTGTTTTAAACTAAACAAAGAACTTTCTCTAACACAGATTTAAGGTGATTTTTTTTTATTGTTTTACTTTAAGATTTACAGCAAATCTTGTTATTTTACTATGGTATTAGTAAAACCTTTTGATGTCATTTTAAAGAACTTTGCGATATTTCATTTTTTTCATTCAAACTTTGTCTTTCTCTTCTTAGAAGAATTTTAAACGTATTGCTTTTAATGAGGATAACAAAAGTGGGAATTATGTACTATTAAAAAAAACCTCTTTACTACGATTTCCTTTTTAACGTCTTTATCGACTGATCGTCAAATTGTGCTTATCTCATTGTTTACCTATGTATAAAAATGTTAAAACAACGCTTTATTTCGTTCAAATTTCAATCAACGGTCCGTTATATAACACTGTAAAAATAGCTTGTATCTCCGAAGAAATATATTTATTGATTAGTTTTAAGGCATTGTGATAATCTACTCCGTTCTCGAAAAACGTAGTTAAATCCATAAAACCTAACGTTTTACAGTTATTGACTTTAATTTCAGTTGCAAGAGGAGCCAAAGAACGGTACAGTATAGTATAACTAATGCTGACATGAGTTGTTAAACATATTGAATTGATTCTCCTAAACTTTATATCTGTCCAAATCCTGAGACAAATACTGATGATCAACATGCTAAGAAAGTACTTCAATATTTAGATGCATTCCAAATTATATTTTTAATTGCCGTTACTCGATATGTTTATTATTGTTTCTTTAATATATTATTTTTATTTTCTACATATTTTTTCATTGTTCTCATCAGCAACATAAAATTGGATTTAATGTACAGGATGCGCTCTACAAATTAGCAGTACGTGTCATTTCCTTATTTCATTGATTTCTGATTAATTTTGAAAACATGCGTATCTACGGTTATGATTTAAATTTATTTTCAAGTATAAATGTTAAATGATGATACACTGAGAAAAATGAGTAAAATCTGAGTAAATCGATGTTTTCATTTTGTTATGAGACGTTTTATTTCAGATATGACGACCCAATGATTTCAGTTCTGAAATATCAGAAATACTCAGAATATTGAATCGTGGACATACGCAAAACTGAGCACATAGAGGTCAGTTCATACTCCTTTTTGAAACATGGACATACTCAAAAATGATTAGGGTCAGTTCAAACTCATTTTTGAAATATGGACATGGTCAAATATGAGCACATAAAAGTCAGTTCATACTCATTTTTGAAACAGGGACATACTCAAAAGTGAGCACATGATGTTTTATTCTTGATTGTGCGTATGTTTTCAGAAATGAGTATATACATGTTTCAAACTTGAGTAATTTTGATTGGAAGAAATTTTGACTATTCGACGTACTCAGATTTGAGTTTTTTTTTTTTTTTTTTTTTTTTTTGCTGAGTTTTAAAAATATCGTTTTTAGTGTGTAGAAATCTAAGGTACGAGAGGTTTAAGAGAAATATGTTAGAGAAAAATAACATAAAATGTATTGAAAAGTGAATTTTTAGGAAATCATAAAGGACCAAACTACCGTGATGTCGTGTATCCAGAAATAGTATCAAGAGTATCCCCCTAAATATTATTTCATTTAGCCGTACTTAACTTATTCATTTTATTTTATTTTATTTTATCTGACTCCAAATAAACAACGATATTTCAATAAAAATTAAAACTGTAACCTTTTAAAAATTTATTTTCACTGTTACATTGCATTTTACACTGCCTGTGCACTTCAACAAATAAGAAATCTAAAGTGCGTTTCAATCTTTTTGGGACATCACGTATATAAATATTCCTATTACTTTAAGAATCATTATATCCAAAAACAGATTTTCATTTATTATTTTTTATACCGCTAACCAGGCCCCTACCTGCCCGGCATGAGTGCCTAGCTTGACGAGTTAGTACCTGGGAGCGGGGCAAAAATTCCCTGATCACAGCTTGGCTGTGATCCACCTGACTATAATTTTGTTGCCATTGCTACAGTGATCTCTAGTGGTTTGCTACAGTTCTCTTTGTTTACCCGTTCAGTGTTTCTATTTAACTTTGTTGAATTGGCAGATTGAAAAAAAAGCAAAAAATATGGAAGAGAAAGTATTTGGTCTCGTAATTTACAACCTTGATCAGGTGACGATATCTTTACCTGACTAGGCACCCCCAGAGGTATATTTCACAGGGAACTTGGAGGACTTTGCACCCGTGACGGATTTCACATGCACCAGGCGCCTTTAGCGTAGATATATTTACATATTTGCCATATTTGTAGCTTTAATGTTAACCTGCAAAACAATCATTTATCAGTACTATAATTTGTAAATATATGTTGTATATCATTTATAAATATTTACTTGCTTTATTCAATATTTCAGTCTTTAAAACCTAAAACGGTCTGCAACTATTTGAATAACTAATACTTCAATCGCATAAAAATACTCTTTGTATATTTAATCCCTTGTTCTTAATTTGTTACTATTTGAATTTCATCTGTGGTGCTCCTAAATTAATATTTATAACGCTGACGAAATTAAAAGTTAAATGCTTTTTTTCTTTAATAAAGAAAGAGGACGTTATGTTTCTCGACAAAGTAAAAACTATTTTTAATTAAGGAAATGTTACGTATTTCAGCGCATTTCATTATTGATAGCAATAACTTAAATATTTATCCTTTGTTTTGCTGCTTGTGATTGCTTTCATAACATGCTTTATTCAAAAGTCTATTCTTTGTCAAATTATTTGGAGATTTTAATAATACATAGAGTTAAAATGAAAAGGAATATTATATATTTTAAATGAGAAAATGTAAAGTTTCAAAGGGTATTTGTAAAAATATTAATTAAAGTTCTGACTTTTTAAAAAAAATCACTTATCTTTCAACATGAAGAAACGGTTATTTTTATCTTAATGTATATCTGTATCGATCTTTGTTAGCACAAGTGAGTAACTTGTGATTTCTTAAAATAATTTATTTTAAGTTACTCTGATCTTTTGTAATTATTTGAAATGCGAAATTTACAATAATTAGTTTAAAACATTTTTCGTGAAAGAATTAAGCCCACTTTTACAGTGGGATATTAATTAATTACATTTTATACATATCCAAAGAGAAAATAGCTTACACTGGCTGCCAGAAAAATAACCTTTTCAAAACATAGAATCGGATAAATTTATTCCCGTGCAATTGCAAAAGTTTTGTAGCTAAAGTTATACAAAATAGAAGCAACAATATACATTGTTGTAGGAAAAACTACAAATGACTGGAATTTGTAATATCCTGTTTGGCCGCTTCTAACTTAAATCCATGATAAGACACAGCAGATCAATAAGCCATAAACATTATGTTTGATGTCTTAAAGCATCTTCAGTGGTTTCTGTAAGAGGACCCCTGGAGTCGAGCTTAGATCGAGTCTATCCGTCGTTTTGTCTCAGGTTATACGAGATAAATGCAATCGGTGAAATATCTCAAGCTCGATGATTTGGACGTATTCTAGTGTGTCGGTGGTTGTGCAGTGACACTGTATCTGAGTAAGCATTATTAAATTGCAAAAGGACAGCTTTGAGATACTAATAATAAGATCGAATCCGCAGCGTAGTCCGACCTACTCAGAGAGGAAAAAATTAACCGGAAAATTTTAAATTAAGTTCTACAAGTTTAATGCCTCAAAAAGAGCGGGAAGAGTTGATCTCGGGGCTCTGAGTACGTCGGACGACCGCTGTGGCTTCGAGCTTATTATTGGTAACTCAAGGGAATTAAAGATGTTTTAAACACTCTTCAGTCTTGTGGAAGAATATGTGATACAACGTTGCATGTAATAGAGCTTTATGTCAATTAAATCAGTTGCTGTCATTACCTGTTCGTTAAAGCAACCAACTTTTAGATGTTTATTACAGGTCTCGAGGTAAGTGCATGTTTGTCGTTACCAAATTTAATCTATATTCGCAATCGGAGAACATTCATTTTGATGCAGTTTAATCCCATGAAAGCATGCATTCGCAAATGGCTCAGACTTACTTCAATATACTTCAAAAATGGCTCAGATGGATGTCAGTAAAAGCATATGTAATTTGAACTGCAATAACTATCGACCCGCCCTCTCTGGATGGTATGAACTGACAAGAGCCCCGCAATGCTCTTCATTCTGGCGTTGTTTAACTAAAAATAATGCATTTGGCTGTGTCCGTAGTTACATGGCGTCGACATCAATTTTTCAGATATAGTTCAGTCGAGTGCACCAAAATTCATGTCACCACGTTTGTGAACTGCTTCTTTCGATCTAGTTCATTCACGTATAGTATTTTCAGAATGGTTTAGTTGCCAAGTTACTGGTAGAAATCATTACTATGCAATGTTGCTTCCGTCTATTCTTTCCTTCTTGAATTCTAATTTATAATCAAATTGTCTTCGAATCAAAGTGAAGACATATAACAAGTTAAAATTTCCCTCTGCAACACAAAAATTAAAAATAAATGCTATTGTGTGTTTGCTTTGAGTCAGGTAGACACACTTTACGATGTCTGTATGCGTTTATCATTCCGTTATGAAACTGCGATTCTAAACTTATCGTAGCTGCAAGACATATACGCTCATACAGAGTTTCTGTGTACCTAAAATAGCCTTTTTAAGGAGTTAAATTTTCTGACAGTGAATTTATTTTGTATTAGTGTTTAAAAATTTAGTGAATCTAGCTAAGAGTTCTTTCTGCCTTCTTTTTATTTGAAGCATTATACAAACATACATTACAATGAAAATAAAAATTATCATATTTTCCAAAACAAAATCAGTAGATGCATGTAGTATTCAAAACTGTCATTTTGAAAATATAAATATGCTTCAAATATCTATATCATTGCTTACCTAATCAACGATAATAAAAAGTCATTGAAAATTTTGTAAAAAATATTTTTTGTTTGAAAATATAGAAACATAGGATACCTTATTTCTTTTAAACTATCCTCGATATCTTTATTGGAGAACTCTAAAAATGTATAATATTCACGATTTAATGTTAATTAAGAAGTATAGATATAATGTTTATCCATAGATTGTTCCAACGTAAGCACACATTACTCTCAGCTTTTCGAATTACAATAATAATTAACACTTTATTGCTTGAAATAAGAAACATTCGCAATTTTACGACGCTTCATTAAAATAATATCTCTAAAACATTATGATTATCGCTCTTAATAAGCGAGATTTTTTGTAATAGCTTTCCTTCCGTAGAACACTTAAAGGAAGTACAAACCAATAATGACTGATTCTATTTCAATTCAAAATTTCTGGATATTTAGTTGAATTACTTTTTGAAAAATTTATGTTTATATATATGATGTGAAATTAAAGTGTAAAATATTTCATGTTGTATGTAATTATGAATGACGACGGGTGAATTAATTTACTGAAATAATTGAATGTTTATCATAACCTGTAAATGGGTGTTTTAAGATAATGCTGCATTTTGAGCATAAAATGATGTAATAAAATGCAACAACGGTCATTTTCTTTTTTAACTGCTGTAATCCCAAAGAACGCAAACATGGTTAAATAATAATTGCAGATTACTATATTTTATGCAAATATTTTATGATGTTATGTAATGGAGAAAAGTTACATTTGTTGATAGCAGTATTTTCATTTTGCTGTTTTATACAAATAATAATTTAAGGTGGTGTTTTTAATTTTCAGTGTTTGATAAAAATTATAATCATATTTACACATTCATTTCTTATTATATTCAAGAAACAAAGATGTTTTCTGCAATACAAACATTAATTAATATTTTTCGTGTATTCTTAAGAAATAGCACTACTTACGACGCCTGAAAAATCACTGAAAGTTAATTGGTTTTTGAGAAAACTATACAACAGAATAAACTTTTGTTTAAAGTTATCTATTAGATCAATCTTTAGCAACTTTAATTTTTTTAATTTAAAATCAAATTGGCGGCATTGGAGATGTGGCAATATGGTGATGCCATAAATATAGAATTTATCGAATTTTACACAGGTGCATCGCAGAGAAACATAGAACAAAAATGCTTTTTTTTCTCTTATCCTCCATCAAATTTGCAAGAGAAGTACACATACTAATTAAAAATATTAATATTTGTAAAAAAAGTCAAACATGTAAATGGGTATGGTTTTTCATGTAAATATAGGAATTTGTATATAGGTTTAAAATAGGAATTAGGAGATCGATCGTACTTGGAATAACGTTCACTGTCAGAAAAACTCGTCTTTATACAATAAATTATTCCTATTTTTCAACAAATAATTTCCGTACACCTAGAAAGCATGCTTTTTCCGTGAATTCTTCCCGAATGCCATTTATTCCCTGTACGCATGCGTATTGGCTCTATTAATACTAAAGTTCGATTTTATTTTTAAAAAATAAAAAATAAAAATTCAATAAATTAAAATTTTGAATTTATTTAATAAAAAATGCTTTCGAATTAAAAAAAGAAACAATTAATTTTCTCATTCATTTAAAATTATTTGCAATTAATTTTTTAAGGTTATAAAAACATATCTGCACTTAAAATATATTCTAAACAAACATATTAAGAAATATATATATAATAATTGAAATAAAAATCAATTTTACTCAAAAATGCAACAAACAAAAATAAAACTTTCGAATTAAAAAAAGTAACAAATAATTTTTTCATTCATTTAAAATTATTCGCAATTTATTTTTTAAAGTTATAAAAAAACAGTCTCACTTAAAATATATTCTGAACGAACACGTTTAAAACACGCGTTTAGAATATATTATAGTTGAAAAAAAAAATCGATTTTAATCAAAAAAGCAAACTTTTCTTCTCAAATTTATCCTTATATATTATTTCTCCTGTCAACATCCCTTTTACTCAGAAAATATGAAACGCAGAACAACGAATGAGATACCATATGAAAGGTTTTAGAACCGGTTTCTGACATAGCCCGCTTAACAATTCGTTAAAACATGTTTTTGATTAAAATTTGCTGAAATTAAAAAAATAAATTGGCATTGTTTTAATGAAAGAAATGAAAGGTTTTCCTGAAATTATTGTTGCCAAAAAAATAAAATACCACATTATATGATGCTCATAGCAATTATTATAAAAAACACCGCACGGGTTTATTTTATACTTATGATGATTAAAAAGCGAAATTGAAATTGAAATGTTTAGATTTTTATTTCTAAGTCCCATGGTTTTCCCGAAGCAAATGACGTCATCCTCTAATGCAGTCAAAATACGATTGTTAATTTTTTTTTTTCTCGTGCGTGCCTTTGCAATCTTGGATCCGTTTTTACTTTAACTTTGATGGAATAAATTAGATGATATTCTGGCTTGACTGAAAACTAAATGTTGTTTGCAGATATTTTTATCCTTACTTTTTCTTTAGAAGTTTAAACCTGCATCTAATAGATATTACATATTGATAAAAAATGATACTTCTCTATTATCCCGTCGACCGCTTTTCATAACAAAAAACTATCGCCAAATAAACGGGAGAACGTTGCCATTGAAATATCAAAATACATAAATAAATATAAGAATTTAAGGACACAATTGTTATTTTAATTAATGAAATAACTAATAAATCAGTAAAACATAATGAAAAATACACGCAAATGTCGAATTAAAAACCACTTGATGACGTAACAAACACGTATAATGCTTCCGACATCAAGTAAATGGGAGTTCAATTTTTGCGTTTAATCTTACAGTTTGGCGATAGTTTTTGTTATGAAAAATGGTCGACGGGATAATAGAGAAGTACCTAAAAAATATTAGATTTCAGTGCGAAATCCTCGCACGGGCCATCTGGTTAAAGATATAATATTCCTATTTTACATCTTACAATCAAATTAAGAATATATATAATTCATGTTTTTATCTTCTATTTATGCTATTGTGTTAAAACACCAACCATAATGATGAAATTTCCCCGCAATTAACTTCCAAATTGCCAGCTTTCTAAAACCCAAATTTTTTAAGCCCAAAGCCGCCATTTGAAGAAAACAGGTATCATCATTTCAAACTCCTCTTGCAGCAAGTGCCCGTTGGCCTTATCGGTAAGATACTTGTCTCAAGGCAGGTAGGTCCCAAGGTCAACCAGGGAATATTCTCAAAGTTGTTTAAATAATGAATACTTCCTCAATAGTCCATAGATGGCAGCACAAAGAAAAAAATATTTTTTTTTTAAATATACGTTTTTCAAATAACGGAAAATTTCCTTCCTGTAACAGAAAAAATAAATAAATAAACGGAATTTTTTTAAATAGCGGAAATAAGCCGGAAGCAGTGCTGCCAGGAATATTTCCTTGATTTGAAAGAAAGTATTTCTGAGAGTGTTATGTAGTTCTCTAAGGATATGTATTTAAGATATATGTTTAGAATTTTAATTCGATCCGAGTGAAATTGTTAATATTATGTTGCAAGCCGACTGCGATTGCACGTTTCAGACCGCAGGGTACATGCTTCATACAATTATCTTTATAGAAAAATAAAATAAAGTTAATGACGTTACGGATTGATATAATTCCCTAATTGGACATTCAAACAAATTTTTATTCGGAAACATAGGTTTCTTAAAAACAATTATCAAAAATCAGGGATTGTTTCAGGCTTTGTAGGTAGTGATACTTCTTTAAGTAGCTTATATCTTGTACTGCATGATAGTGTGAAATAGTGCTTCCATTTGGAACAAGAAAATATACTATTAGCGCCTGATATATATATACACTGCTCAAAACAATTAAGGGATATTGCAGTTTTAGGTGGATTTTGTATCTGGGAAACTTTTTAGCTGATTGATACATGGTCGACAGACATAGTAGGTTATATGAGAATAAATTACACATGTTTGGCAGAAAAAAATGCATTTTATTGCGCATTTGTGTACAAAAGGAAAAAAACACAATTTGTGCATATGAGAAAAAAATAAGAAAAGGTGTTTTTTTCAAAGAAAATCATTTTCAGTAGGGGGTATAGTTTCCAGGGGCGGCCAGCAACGTTGAACACCTTTGAGGCATGGACTCAATGAGGCTATTAATGACGAGTTGGGGCATTCTGCCCCACTCTTCCAGAAGAGCTCTTTCCAGTTCTTGGAGAGTTTGTGGGGGTTGTTGGCGGCCAGAAACCCGTCTTCCTAGAGCGTCCCAAACGTGCTCGATTGGATTCATGTCTGGAGAACACGCTGGCCATTCCATTCGAACGATTCCTTCCTCGAAAAGGAAATCCCCCACCAGGTTTGCACGATGTGGCCTGCAGTTATCGTCCATTAAAATGAAGTTATCTCCGATTGCTGCAGCGTAAGGGACTACAATAGGTCTGAGGATCTCATCCCTATATTGGCGACCAGTCAGAGCTCCATCTCGAATGATGTAGAGGTCAGTGCGCCCGTCAATGGAGATGCCACCATACACCAACACTCCTCCACCGCCAAATCTGACACTTTCGTGCACGAACGCAGGATTATTCCTACTGCCACGGTCCCTTCAGATGAAAATACGCCTATTATCCGGATGCACAGAAAAACGGGACTCGTCAGAAAACAGAATATTGCTCCATTCATTTCTCCTCCAGTTGACATGCTCGGTTGCCCACTCCCTGCGGTCGCGACGATGCCTTGATGTGAATCTAACACATACCATCGGTCGGCGAGCATACAGACCTACAGCATGGAGCCGGTTTCGGACAGTCTGAGTTGAAATCGTGGTGCCTGTAGCCGAGCGAAAGTGTTGTTGGAGAAGAGTAGCGTTCATGTTTCGGTGTCTCCGAGCTGTTAACGCTAAATACCGATCTTCATTGGGCGTTGTTGCCCGTCTACAACCTTGCCCTGATCTTCAGCCTGCACATCCACTCTCCAAAAAACGGTTCCAGATCCTGGAAATGACACTTTGTGACACTCCAATGGCTTGCGCTACTTCGGCTTGAGTTTGGCCCCCTTCTAACCTACCAACAATTCTCCAAGCTTCTGAATCTGTCAAATGACTTCGCTGAGACATCGTACTCATCGAAACAAAGCAATCACTGAATGCCGATCATCCTTGTCTTCATTCTCTTTTATCCAGTTGAAAGTCAAATTTCATTCGCTGCCGCTGAAGCGACGTTTTTGACGTCGAACTCAAAATTTGCATACTCCACAGTTTGAAAACCAGAAAAATTTGCATTTGTGATTCTCTTCTTCTATTTTCGGCAAAATAAATTTCGTTTATATCTTTATTTTATATAAAACTTCAAATATCCTTTAATTGTTTTGAGCAGTGTATATATATATATATATATATATATATATTATACTGCCTTTATTACAAAAAAATAGCACAAACGTTTTCAGAAAAGAAAATCATTATTAAAATATTTTGTAATTTTATTTCATTAAAGTCTATTTGTGTTTATACTTTATTATCTTCTAATTAGAAATTATTTTTAAAGCTCTTATCTAAAATTATATCACATGTGTAAAATAAAATAATATTATAGACAATTACGTTTTAATTGGTTGAGAAATATCCATATGTTTACTCTTCATAATGTTCAGAACTGCGACTCCATTAACAATTAATAATTCATGGCAGCTCATTAAGCTAATACCCATAAAATTATGTAATGATAGCAGTGAATCCAGGAAGATTTCAAGGAGATAATTATTCAGCTCTAGAATATTTAAAAGATCTGTCCAAGAATATTGCCAGGTTCTCTTTGAATTTTAGATGTGTGGTTGTTTATTCCATTATTTAAAAAATGAATGGAAAGGTGTTTATTGTAAAATGTTAACGTACTTTATTTACAGTCGTATTCATAAATGATGATAAGAGATTTAACTCACATACTGCAAAAGAAAGTTATTAATTATTTTAAAAAAAATCGGCTAACACTACATAATATTTTAAATGAGTTGGGTAGATAAGCATTGATCCCTCTTAGAATGTGAATTTTTATTTGTTAGACGTTTTGATATTTTTAATGTAATTTAAGATGTATATTTACTGCCTTTCTAATTTAGTTTTGTTTGAAAATAGGTTTATGTAGCACATTTCAATGCAATTCATTTACATGCATTTCAATTTTTTATATGAAATGCTAATAATAATCGTAATTTTTACATGTGTTTTACTGTATTTCCCATGTCTAAAAACTCCGATGGTGTCATTATCTCTTCATATCGAAAAATATGCAATTTGTTATAATTTAAATAATTAAAATTTGCTAAATGAGCCTATGTTTCTGATCTTGTATAACATATTTAAGCAATCTTCAAACAGTAGTATCTTTTATTAATTTTCCAATTAATTTTCAGCAGTGAAATTCTCCCGAAATTATTGAATTGTCGGTATTACGCTTAGATTGCAATGTAAAAATTCATATGTTTATTATTCAAAAGTATCGCCGACAGGCAGTAAATTATCATACTAATTAAGAATTAAAAATTAAAGCATCTTAAAATATAGAATCAAATTTTTATCCTACCGTAAGGTGGTTGGAAGACAAAATTAGTGCTTGTATACGCATCTCTTTTATGTTCTGTTGAATTATGTGGTGCGTATATTAGTGAAAAAGTCCTTCCGGCCTGTACCGGGAGGAAAAGGTAGCTTTCCTATATCTTCGTTTGAAAATTTTAGCTAATGTTACACGGACACAGCAAGTTAAAATGCAAAGAAAATGTTTACAAAAGATTCGTTAATACTGAATTTGAATAAGAAATTCGCCAAATTATTGAGCAATAGCCAAATTGGCTTCATTTATGAAGACTTAATTTGGTCGCCAAATTTGGCGATATTTCGCCAAATGTCGCCAAGTTTGGCGAGAATTTGGCGCTAACGGATATGAATATATAGTTTTATGCGTATGATTGGGAAAATTATTACAACAATGAAATTTTTAGGTAGCTTTCAATACAAAAAAGTATAAAGCTACCTATTGCAGCCGTTCGGAGGAAAGCAGTTCCGGAAAATTTCGATATATTTTCACCGATCATGACCCCCAGACTCCAAAATCACCCTCCGTTCAAATGTTGATTTATATATATATATATATATCCATATATATATATATATATATATATATATATATATATATATATATATATCTGACCTATGTCATACCATAACGCCTGTATTTATAAATCGATTTTGATGAAACAAATTGTGTGTATTAAGTTCACAAATGTCTCGACCGAGTTCGTTGGCCAGCTTGGTCCGCCATTTTGTTTCAAGATGACGGCCATTTAAAAATTAAAACTAAAAATTATACAAAAAAGTTAAAAATTCAAATTTATTTTTTAATTAAGTGTTAGGCCTTGATACGAGGATTCCAGATCATTTTTTGGTTTACCTCTATCTTAAAAAATGGCTGAGATAGAGCAGTTTGAAATTCTAGGGTGGCTGACATTTTGAAACAAGACAGCACATTACAAAAAATTTCATTGTTGTAATTGTCTGAGTGCAACGAAGACTCATACACAGCGCAGTATTACTTTGCCCCATATATAGCTACGATGGATATTAAAACCTTTCGTCAAGCATAACTCAAAAAATATTTAACGGATTTCGTTCAAATTTTTACAGTAGGTACCTATAAAGGTGACAACGACGTATATTTATTACCAAGAATAAATGCTAAACCGTTTGGAAATTATATTAAAAATTAGATAAAAAAGCACAATTAAAGTACATACGTCACGAAATTTTGTGGTACGTCATTTTCACCGGCGCGAGATTTTCGTAGACAATCGGAATTGAAAAGTTCATGGAGTACAAGGAGCAAAAAAAATATGCACGCACTAATATTCAGCACAATAAAATATATTTCAATTGAGTAGAAATCGAAAATTAATCTGGATTTTTTTTCTGTTTGAAAGAAAACCCCCGCAATAACTTGGTAGACTTGGTATTAGAGATTTGGCGCAAATCTCAGCAATAGCAGTTTTTTTTATTTCGCGTGTGTAAATTAAAAAAAAAAAATTCTTTGGTGTTTAAATAAAAGGTTTCGATTTATGGCATTACTTCTTTTTTTTTTCTCTTTTTAGCATTTTAAATGGGATTAATGAAAGTAAATGTATTTTAAATTAAATGAGTGAAAGGTTTATATTTAAATGAAATGAATTCAATTTGAAAATGTTATAGGAACAATATTTGGCGATTTATCAACTGCGCCAGGATAACATAAAAGTACCAATATATCAAACGGTATGTAGTATGTGAAATGAAACAGTTATAATCACCCATCGTACAAGAAAAAAACTAATATTCTGCATTCAGAGCGAAAAATCCATCTCCTGTGCCGTAAGATTTGGCGAGTTCTTTTTTTGGTGATAAGTTTTTCGATGTGATTGTTGGGATCTGAAGGATTTGGCTTACTTTTTCTAAATCTTTTTTTTTTTTTTTTTGCAGATGTAGTATTATGTAAATATATTTTTTAGCAGATATTTTTCTATTTTGTATATTTTCTATTTGGCATTTGGAAAAGAGATTTTTACCTTTTTATCTGTGCATTCGGAAATATTAAAAAATAAAAAAAGATTTGCATATATCAAACGCTTAATTTTTATACGGACCACTTCTCCATTTTTAGATTTGGTACTTTTCGGTTAGCCGGGCGCCAGTGAAATTTATATATCTATGTATACATATATATACATATATCTATACATACACACATTTATATATGCATGTATGTATATATACATATATATATACACATACATATATGTGTGTATGTATACATATATATATATGTATATATAGATATATACATTTCACTGGCGCTCGGCTAACCGAAAAGTACCTTAGATTTTAAATGCTATTTATTATTTACTAGCCGTTTATTAATTGTTTACAATTTAACCCCCTGACAATAACAATTATTTATCACAAAAATGCCTCTTAGGTTTGTTATATAAGTTTGTTTATGTGTTTTCATTACTTATTAAAATATCGAATATGGCGATAAAATTTCATTTTAGCATCGTGCTTAAATTTTTAAGATGGCGCAAAAACATGCTTTAATAAACGTATGTTTGTAAATATTTGAAAAACATGTTTTACCGCTCTCTTGAAAAATTTTGTAAGTTGCTAAAACTACCTTTTGGCACCATTTAAATTTTTTTTTCGCCAACCGACATAGGATACGAAACTTTTTCCCATTCAGATACACATGCAAGGTTGGTCTCAAACAAGAGTGAAGCTAGCAACAATATTGTTTTAACTCTATAAGAGTTACAATAATGATATTAAATACTCCGATTGGCTTTGGGCCCAATTACGAAAGTTTCTCCTACAAAAAAACTGTAGAAGAAGTCTTTTACATTTGTTTCAAAAGAAGCTCGGTCTACAAGGTATTAGTTAATAATACAAACAACACTAATGGCATAGAGGCAAAAGTTTTAATTTAAATGTATATATTTGAAACCCTTCCCCCCTACCCCTTCCCCCCCAAAAAAAAAGAAAAGAAAAGAAAAGAAAGTTACAGTAATGAATTTAAAATGGCGTTAAGCCACGCTTTCTGACATAAGCAATTGGCTGCAATCGCGATAACGAAACTTAATAACATGTAGCTAATATAGCCCTCAGGGTACTTTGCAGTTATACAGACTTTGTGGTTTTTTTAATAAGCTTGAGACAGTTCAGGTTTAAGAAGTTGAGATTTACTGTCAAATGATATAAACAACTATGAACACAAAACTGATGAATTATTATTATTCAGGTTTATGTATGTATTTTAAAAAAATGCATCTGATTACACTTATTAGATAAATAACTTCTGTTTGCATTTAATAACTGATAAACGGCTTCTGTATAATAAATGAACTGTTTAAATATTGGGAAGAGGTGGCGAGAGGTAGAAAGACGAGTAAACAAACGGGTAGACAGACGGGTAGTGAGATGGGTAGAGAGACGAGTAGCGACATTGGTAGGCTGACGGGTATCGAAACGAATAGACAGACGGCTAGAGAGAAAGGTAAAAAGAGGGTTGACAGAGGGGTAGCTAGATGGGTCTCGAGACGGTTAGCGACACCGGTAGACTGGAATGTAGCGAGAAAGGTTGTGAGACGCGTAGCGTGGTATATAAAGAGATGAGTACAGAGACGAGTTGACTGACGGGTAATGAGATTGATAGCGAGACGGGTGAAGAGTCGGGTACAAAAACAGACGGATAGTGAGACGGGTATACAGACGAGTAGAGAGACAGTAGATGGGTACAGAGATGGGTAAGAAGATGGGTAGAGAGGCATATAGCCATACGGGTAAAGAGACAGATAGACAAATGGGTAGCGAAGTGGATAGAGACACGGCTAGACATACAAGTAGTTAGACGGATAGACAGACGGTTAGAGAAATAGATTGGCGGGTAGCGAGACTGGTAGAGGAATATAGAGACGGGTAGCGAGACCTGTAGAGAAATATAGAGACAGGTAGCGAGACGTGTAGATAGATAGACAATCAGTTAGAGAGACGGGCAGAAAAACGGATAGGGAAACAGACGGATTGTGGAGAGACAGACAGACAGGCAAAAGAAAAGTCTGCGGATTGGCGCTGTAAAGGCGCATTAAAGGCGCAGGGGGCAGAGCCTCCTATAGAATAATCAAGAAGTATCTGTTAAGCTTAACTTTGTAATATATATAATTTTCAATTTTGCCGATATGGAGATTTAATGTAAAAGTTATTTTACAGAAGTCATCGAAAGATTTTTTCTATACTTTAATAGTAATTTAGACTATAGTTTTGCAATCTGGTTTGTAGCAAAACATGCTATCAATGTGGTTTGAAGTGTAAGAGTTTTTATAAACAGTTATACAAATAATAGATATATAATCAAGGAAGAAAAATTTTAAATTCACACACAAAAAAGGTGCAACAATGAAATTAAATTTGCGTTAAGCCACGCTTGATAGAATAATCTATTGGCTGCAAATCCAATTACATAACTTTAAAAAGCTTCGCGTTTTAAAAGATCCGGCGTTTTTTTTTTTTTTCAAGTTTTGCGCAATACGCGCTTAAGAAAATGAGATCCTTTGATACATGTTAAAAAAAATTATGACAACACATCTGATGAACGGTACTTCTTTTCTATTTTTTTAACAGTGTATATGAATTTATATATGATATTTTGTAATTCTATCCTTTAATTTGATCTTTTTCTTTATATTGTAATTGTTAACCCTATGTTCTCAGCAATATCACTCAGACTAATCCCTTTGAGGGAAGTCCTAGTAATTTTTCCACTCATACTCATAAAACTATATATTTATATTCGTTAGCGCCAAATTCTCGCCAAACTTGGCAACATTTTGCGAAATATCGCCAAATTTGGCGACCAAAATAAGTCTTCATAAATGAAGCCAATTTGGCTATTGCTCAATAATTTGGCGAATTTCTTATTCAAATTCAGTATTAACGAATCTTTTGTAAACGTTTTCTTTGCATTTTAGTTTGCTGTTTTCGTGTAACATTAGCTAAAATTTTTAAACGAAGATATAGGAAAGCTACCTTTTCCTCCCGGTACAGGCCGGAAGGACTTTTTGTAATGTTCTGTTTTGTTTCAAAATGTCAGCCACCTTAGAATTTCAAACTGCTCTATCTCAGCCATTTTTTAAGATAGAGGTAAACCAAAAAATGCTCTGGAATCCTCGTATTAAAGCCTAACACTTAATTAAAAAATAAATTTGAATTTTTAACTTTTATGTATATTTATTTTAGTTTTAAATTTTTAAATGGCCGCCATCTTGAAACAAAATGGCGGACCAAGCTGGCCAACGAACTCGGTCAAGACATTGGTGAGCTTTATACACACAATTAGTTTCATCAAAATTGATTTATAAATACGAGCGTTATCGTATGACATAGGTCAGATATATATATAGATAGATATATGGATATATCTATATATATAAATCAGCATTTGAACGGAGGGTGGTTTTGTGGTCTGGGGGTCATGATCGGTGAAAATATATCAAAATTTTCCGGAACGGCTTTCCTCCGAACGGCTGCAATAGGTAGCTTTATACTTTTTTGTATTGAAAGCTACATAAAAGTGTCTTTCTTTAACATATTGCATTTAGTAAATTTTGGTGATTTAAAGTATTTGTTAATAATGTTGATTATAACGACAAAAAAATTAAAATCTAATTATAAAATGCAATAATTGTACGATGTGCATTTGTTTTATTTTCTGAAATATGAGGTTTAATATCTATATTAGGTAGCTTTCAATACAAAAAAGTATAAAGCTACCTATTGCAGCCGTTCGGAGGAAAGTAGTTCCGGAAAATTTCGATATATTTTCACCGATCATGACCCCCAGACCACAAAACCACCCTCCGTTCAAATGTCGATTTATATATATATATCTGAGCTATTTCATACGATAACGCTCGTATTTATAAATCAATTTTGATGAAACTAATTGTGTGTATTAAGCTCACCAATGTCTCGACCGAGTTCGTTCGCCAGCTAGGTCCGCGATTTGGTTTCAAGATGGCGGCCACTTAAAAAGTTAAAACTAAAATAAATATACAAAAAAAGTTAAAAATTCAAATTTATTTTTCAATTTAGTGTTAGGCCTTGATACGAGGAATCCAGAGCATTTTTTGGTTTACCCCTATCTTAAAAAATGTCTGAGATAGAGTAGTTTGAAATTCTAGGGTGGCTGACATTTTGAAACAAAACAGCACATTAACGCGGTTACTCGCAAATTATTTTCTTTCATTGTTGTAATAATTTTCCCAATCGTACGCATAAAACTATATATTCATATCCGTTAGTGCCAAATTCTCGCCAAAATTGGCGACATTTGGCGAAATATCGCCAAATTTGGCGACCAAAATAAATCTTCATAAATGAAGCCAATTTGGCTCAATAATTTGGTGAATTTCTTATTCAAATTCAGTATTAAGGAATCTTTTGTAAACGTTTCTTTGCATTTTAACTTGCTGTTTTCGTGTAACATTAGCTAAAATTTTAAAACGAAGATATAGGAAAGCTATCTTTTCCTCCCGGTACATGTCGGAAGGACTTTTTAATAATACTCTCATGGTCTGTAAAAGGATTGAAAAAATAATAATCATTGCTCATAGGCTCTATGTAATCCTAGAATTCAGGTAAATAACTTTAGTTGAAGTGACATAATTTTGTGAAAAGGTTGCATTATATAATGACGAGCATAGAAAATTTGACTATACACGAATGGACTAGTCCAAAGTATCTAAACCTCAGGAGCAAATTACTCTCAGGCTAGCCGTTATGCGAAGTCGAAAAAGTATACGCAATACCTGCGATAAGAGTCTTTAAAACACTTTAAGACTGGGGAGATAATGGATGATAATTGTAATATGCTCTGATTATTTTTATTTAACTAACAACTTTTCATGAACTTAATGGGCAAATTGACCGACATTTTTTAACAAAATACTATGGGATTTACTGATAAAATTATGTTTCGAATTTTATTATATGAAGAAAATATATTTCAACTTCTTTATCGTTCATAAATGTATTAGACAATTAAAAAAAAACAAAGTTTGTTTTTAGAAATTTTACTAAACTATCAGATAGACTATATATTAAGATTCTGCTAGTGACATCTAGATAGGTGATCAATATCAGATTTCTCCCTAGAAACTTAAAGAAAAATGTAATTAAATTTGTGTCCACTCTTGAAGAAATAAGAATTATTAATATATTATTGGCTACATACATATTTACTTATTTATCTGTACATGTTATTTATGGTGTTATTCACATTTAAAATATGTTTCTTGGGAGAAATCGGAATACCTTTTTTCTTGGGTAGGTTTCAAAGGGAAAGTAAAAGAAGAGAAGTCTTCATACTTGTAAAAAACGTTGATATGAAAAAAGTCAGGCCTTAGAGCAGGTGTCGGCAACCTTTTTCGGCTGCGGGTTACAATCAACCAAAATATGTGTATTAAGAAGACTTTCGAGTCAGTGGTATTTTCATTTTAAAACAGTTTTTTTTTTTTTTTTTTTTTTTTTTTTTTGGTGAATAATAAGATAAATTTTATTGAGGAAATAATTACCATACGCCTTTTTAAACTTTAAACACAAAAAATAAATTTATAATTATTATAAAAGGATGCATAACTTAATGAACTTCACTTTCTCTTCAATGGCTCCCCTGATGCTGAACTTTTGATGTCCATTCATTCAAGTCTGGTTTATAGTTAGTCGTCTTAAGACGAATACAAGCACCTGAATTTTCAGTAGTTAAGCTGTTCCTGTACATGTGTAAAAATATTTGGTCACATTTATAAGTTGAATATTGTACGTTCTGGTGATAATTACATCTGTGAAGTACATATCAAGTTGTCATCATTTTCGACACATCCATACATTTCTTTCCACGCATCTTTAAACAATCTCTTTTTTACTTTTTGTTTACCCATGGTAACAATTTGTTTTAACAAACTGGACAAGTTCACAACTGAGAGAACTAATGCTCCTCACTGCCAAATTGTAGCAGTTGTTCAAGGTGAGTTATTGGACAAAAAGCGAGGTCGCGGTGAATGTGTGGAAGTCAGCGATTGGACGCTGCCTTACGCCGCGCCTTTGTTCGTCCAATCGCTGAATTCGTTATGCAGTCGTTCATTGCTGCTGGGGAAGCCAAATTTATACCAGCTCAATTTCCGGATATATTTTTTTTCTATCTTCGTCACTCTTCATTTTTCTGTCTCAAAACATGATTTTTATAACAAATACGTGCAATTTTCTGTTATGTTATTTAATAGTTTGGAAATTCTGAATTAAAATTAAACCTTTTAAAGTTCCGAAAATGAACTCGAAATATTTTTTCATGAGAATTTTATGTTTTTTTATACTTTTTTTTTTTGGAACTCAAGTGGGTCACTTGAAATTATGAAATGCGTCACTTGGTGACCGATTTTCATAGATTTCCGAAATCATTCCGAAATGATTTCCGGTCATAGATTTCCGACCCCTGCCATAGAGCATGCAACAGGAAACGGATATTATGAAACTAATTTTTGCAACTTATTTAAGAGGTTCAATAACAACAAGAACAACAAGAAAGAAAAAATTGGTAATCACACATTACGAAGCTCATTCCGATATTAGGAGCATTGTGAAGGAGTATTCGTTTTCTTGATTGTGTTAAATAACATTTGACATTAAAAAGTCGGTTCGTCATCAACATTTACGATTGCGGTTTACTCCGTGAATAATCCGTATGCAGAATAAGACAACAAATAGGCAACAAATAGACAACACAGTATTATTTTCTTACATATACCCAGCAAACACAGAGCTATCGGTAAGCAATCGGCCGACTGCCGCTTTGCCGTTTCCGACGGTATCGGCATGACACCGCCTGCCGTACCAGCTCCGTAACTTTTTCGACACGCCGCGCGACTGACGCCCGACAGATAGGCGCATAGTCGGTCCGGTATCGGCAACGCCGGTAGAATCGACGGCACTCTTCTGTGCCGATTGTATACCAACAGTTATCCGCACACCTACCGAATCTGGTCCGGTACCGGCAACGCTAACAACGGCGAGATGCTGTGCCAACCGTATACCGATAACAAATCCGTAGTATTGTCGAATGTGGTCAGATATCGGCAAGCAATAAACTGCCGTAAGCACCCCCTTTATTGGGAACTAGCAGCTGAGGGGGGGGGGCACTCCACTTAATATACTTATTTTTTTTTAACTTTGATTATTTTTGTAAAAATGGTGAAATTTATTTTTCAGATGGTAAACAACCCCCCCCCCCCCTTCCCTCACGAATACCGTTTTACCATTAAAAGCCCATGCCGTTAAAAAAAAAAAAATACATTTTCCATATATTTTTCTTTTAAAGTGTCGCTGTAAAACTTGATTTAAAAAAATAAAATATTTTCTAGGAAAGTATAAAACAATACATTTTTTTAAAGTCAAATATACTAAATTTTGTTCCGTTAATTTACTATTTATTAATAAATTTAAAAAAATGAACTTTAATTTTACACAGAAACTAAAAATCAGTATAAATAACGTAGTTAAAAATATTCTGTACCGTTTATTATTATTTTATTTTATGAACGCTTTAAATGAATGTTTGTGATTTTCTTGTGATTATGTCTCTTAAAATAAATCTGCTATAAATTATGCTAAATTGTTTTAGCCTTATTAAATCCGTCAACATCTCAACTAAGTTTAATATTTTTTGCATAATTTAATTTAGTAAACATTATTCTCTCTTTAAAAAATATAAAAACGAAATTTAGAGTTTATGTAATTTCTGGGCAAGATTAGAAAAATATATTTTTGTAACTTTATTTTAAAAATTTTTATATCATAGACATGTTTCATATTTATTTATTTTTAGTTTTTACTAAATTCTTTATATATTTTTTCTTTTATACAGAAGGACAATCGTTTTTCAAAATCATTTATATCTTGTATTAAATCTAATTTGATGCTCCATAATTATTATTTTTTTAAAAATAAAGGAACATTATTTACAATATTGTTTTTCCCTTTTCTCTTAATTTGTTTCTAAATCTTTCCTTTTCAAATATAAATATACACTTTCAAAATCGCTCAGTTATATTATGTACATTGGAAATGTCAAATATTTATATACATTCATTTAATTAAATTCATCTATTTTAAATTTGATTGAAATGAAATGTATTAAACAAATTTAATAGTGATAATTTAAACTTCAAACATCTTGCATGACTAAAATTTAATAAATTTGAATAGCATTAAGGAATTTTTATACCGCTACGTAAAAGTTTCAGGATACGTGAAAAGGAAATCACTTTAAGTAATTTAAAAAAGGAATGAGTTAGTAACTTTGAATAAATTAAAGTTTAAATACAAAAAATGCAAATTATCATTACTAAGCAATCGAAAATTTTGACTATCTTTTTTTTTAAATACATGAACTATACGAGTATTGTAAAATTGTGAAGCATCAAATGGATAAAAATGTAAACAAGAAAACCGAATGTCATTCTGCATTTATTATAATAAAGAAACGTTCAAAGAATTTGTTAATTATTAATAATTAAAAATATGCTACATGTCACAAAAACTTAAATAATAAAAATATGAAAACTGCATAAACATATTTTTCTAATTAAATAATCCCTAAATTGTGCATTTCTTATGCATAATCAGAACCTCTGATTATGCATAAAAAATGCGCAATTTAGGGATTTTTTGGTATGCAAAAAATGTGCAAAATAAAAAGTGCAAAAAATCTGAGCGTATTTGGCACCTCAGATTTTGTGCATTTTTAAAAATAGCTTTTTGCATACCGAACATTTTAAGCATATATTTCAATTAAGATTCAGCTTACTATGAAATTTACAGTTATTATTACCATAGTACCTAATAAACCCACTTTTGGAAAGATGCATACTTATAAAAAGGATTATAAATAATAATTTTATCAGACATGGTACAAGTTCGCCAACATGGAGAAAAAGAAAATAAGCTTAAATTTAAATATGTAAATTTTATAATTAAAAATAACATTGCATACAGTAATAAAAAACATGTTCAATATTGTTATAACCCGATAAGAGAAAATTATTATACTTACTTGAAAAGAGCTGCACTAAATTCTAGTTGTTGGTTGAAAATGTTTTAACTAATGTATTTGCACTTAGAAAAAGGTATTTAAAAAAAAATCAACTCTACTTATTTTTGTTTATTTACAACACAAGTGCAATCAGCTTTTTTTCATCATTTCAGTTCCAATGCAGTCATTTCAAATTTTAACCGTTGCAACTGGATGCAATCATTCTTCTGACCACAGAGGGCTTTGATGGACGACCACTAAAATCTAGCTGCTGTGGGGAAAAAGTGAAAGAAAACACGACACACACGAAAAATAAGACCATTGCGGTACAACCGCTGCGTTTATTTGAAATCACAACATAAATAATAAACTAATGGTACTTGTTCCGGTAATGTAATGTACCGAGTAAATGTTCTGAACTTGTAATGGAAATTGTTATATGTTATAAAATATACTTGAAATTTTCTTGCATTTTCTGTAATAAATATATAGCATTTTCATTGTTGAGTTACAGTCACTTTCACAATGTTCAAATAGATACTTTACTTAGATTGCACTTCTGTAGCTTTGGATGATTTTGTTTTTCAAGCTGCATCCCGTTTCTTTCCTGTGTAAAAAAATAAAAAATAAATCATGCAGAAATATGCAAACTGAACTATTTTACAGACATTACATAAATATAAGAATTCAATATTTGATTTTATTAAGTAGTTTGTTTTTCTACAGGAAAAAATAATAGTTAAAATTGATTCACTTGTTTTCATGTCTAATATACGGACAAACAATTTCCCAAATCTCAAACTTGAAATTTACTATCTATACTTTTAAAAATGCATGTGTGTAACTATGTTTTTGGTTCGAGTCGATTTCAAACTGAGTGTAGATTCCTGCAAGTTGGATTCAGTTAACCTGCTTTTTCAAAAGTTAGTTCAGTACATTATTTCAGATTAAAACTGTAACCTATACTCATACGTTTGTGTGTATTGAGGTTTGTATGGATGTTTGTGTGTGTGCTGTTTTTAATAAACACAGTTGCATTTTTTCTGCGAAACTTTCACAAAATTCACATTTTTCCGTGATCCTTTAACAAAATTCGCATTTCTTCCCCGTGATCCTTTGACGAAATTCGCATTTTTTTTCGTGATCCTTTAACAAAATTCGAGTTTTTCCCGCATCCTTTTATCGAGATTCATGCTTTTTCAGCGATCCTAAAAAGTAGTTCGCATTTTTTCAGTGATCCGTTGATGAAATTCGTATTTTTCCTGCGATCCTTTGACAAAGTTCACGTTTTTTCTGCGATCCTTTGACGATATTCAAGTTTTCTCTGCTGGCTTTTGATGAGATTCAATTTTTTTCAACAATTTCGACGAAATTCACATTTTTCTCATGATCCTTTGATGACATTCATGTTTTTCTCGTGATCCTTTGACGAAATTCAATTTTTTCCTGCGATCATTTGACGAAATTTGCTTTTTTTTCGTGCTCCTTTAACAAAATTCACATTTTTCCCCGCATCCTTTTGTCGAGATTCATGTTTTTTTTCAGCGATCCTACGACATAATTCGCATTTATTTTCCGCTATTCTTTGACGAAATTCGCATTTTTCCAGCGATTCTTTGATGAAATTCACGTTTTCCTCGTGATCCTTTGACAAAATTCATGTTTTTCTCGTAATCCTTTGACGAAATTCATATTTTTCCTGCAATCGTTTGACGAAATACACATTTTTCCCGCATCCTTTTGTCGAGATTCATGTTTTTTTTTCAGCAATCTTACGACATAATTCGCATTTATTTTCTGCTATACTTTGACGAAATTCGCATTTTTCCAGCGATCCTTTGATGAAATTCATGCTTTTTCTGCTATCCTTTGACGAAATTCGCGCTCTCCCCTGCTATCCCCTTTGACGAAAAAAACGTTTTCTTCACGATCCTATGACGAAAATTCATGTTTTTCCCGCATCCTTTTGTCGAGATTCGTGTTTTTTTTTCAGTGATCCTACGATATAATTCGCATTTTTTTCACCGCTATCCTTTGACGAAATTCGCGCTTTCCTTGCAATCCTTTGACGAAATTCACGTTTTTCCCGCATTCTTTTGTCGAGATTAGTGTTTTTTTTCAGCAATCTTACCACATAATTCGCATTTTTTCTAGCTATCCTTTGATGAAATTCACATTTTTCTTGCGATCCTTTGACGAAATTCAAGCTTTTTCTGTTATCCTTTGACGAAATTTGTGCTTTTCTCCCGCTAATTTTTTTAAAAAATAGAAATTCGTGTTTTTCCATGATCCTTTGACGAAATTCACATTTTCCAGCGATTCTTTGAGAAAATGCTTTTTTCTGCGATTTTTTGACAAAATTTGCTTATTTTTCGTGATTTTTTATGAAATCTGTGTTTTTTTCGCAGCCTTTTAATGAAATTCACGTTTTTTCCTGCAATCCTTTGATGAAATTAGTGTTTCTCCCACGATCATTTCACAAAATCTGTGATTTTTTCCCCACGAAGATTGGTTATATGTTATTAGACTGCAGGTGACCTAAAAAGTCTGCGACGCCCGTCGCGCATATTCTGCCATGGGGCTCAGAGGGCCAAGAAGTTTAACTTACTTTTGGAATTTATAATAAAATCAGAAATATCCATAAGTTGGATGTGTTAAGTAGCTAATATTAAATATATTTTTTCAACACAACAAAAATTAAGAATCATTGATAAAAATGTCACATTTTTTATCTGAATACATACATATTTTTAAAGGTTAAAAGAAAAAAAAATCTTTAATTAATATACCATACATGGACCAGTACACATCAGTATAAAAGCTAATGGTAATTGAAAAAATGTTACCAATCATTATTATTAATGTTAGTAAACGTGTCTGTGTGTGCATCTGTACCAGGATAAACACTGCAAGTGCAGCGACCAGCAAAGTGATTTTGTTATAAAAAAATTCAGAAAAGAAGAAGTTGGCCCCTAATTAAGAACATTATTAATTAAAAGCATCATCAAAATTAGCAAAATAAGGAACAGTTTTATCGAAACCTGAAAAGAAAATTTCCGTTTGGATAATCCCAGACGTGGAAATTGTATTTCACGTTTTTTTTCCATAAACATTCAACAATTTGCGCACTTTTTTTCTGCTGATGTTTGCCGAATTGTGCACTTCCCCCCCTACTGTCATTCGCCGAATTGCGCAAATATGTTCCACGATTGTTAAACGAATTTCGCAATTTTTCTCCTGAGATTATTTGACAAACTGTGCACTCCCCCCGACTGTTGTTCGACAAATTTCACAATTCTGTTCCACTATTGTTAGACGAAGTTCGCGATTTTTTTTCCCTGAGACTATTTGATGAATTTCTCGAATTTTTTTCATGATAGTTTGACGATTGTTTTTTTTTCGGCAATAATTTTGCAAAATTCACTATATTTTTTGCGATTAATTTTTTGCTTTCTTTTTTTTTTTTTTTTTTTTTTGTTTATTATCTATTTTAAAAAATTTAAAATTCTGGATTTATAATACATACTTTAAAAATTTTTCATAACTAAACCTAAAGTAGCTATATCTCTATATATAAAGTTTGCGACATCGAGAAAATGGTAAATACGTCCGAGATTAAATAAACAATAAATATAAAGGTGATTATTTGTTGTCCCTATTAAATTATTCATAATTTTAACTGCTTTGCTTTCCTTTTTAATTTTGGATTTTTAATATATACTTTAAAAAAAAATTCATAACTAAGCCTAAAGTGGCTATAAATAACAAGTTGAAGACATCGAGAAAACGGAAAAAAAAGACATAATAAATAAATAAATGACAACTCTGCGACATGAAGCATAAAAAACTTAAAGTTAGCATCGAGAAAACAGTAAAAACTTACGATTCCGCAATTAAAATATTAAAATAAAGCTAATAAACATCATTTGAAAGGAAGAAAAAAATGGGAGTGGGGGGCGTACATACAGATAAAACAAATTTAAAACTGCAAAATATTTTTCAAATACACAGATTTTAAGGAAAAAAAAAGATTTCACTTGCTTAGATTTATTTATTAAAATGATGATTTTTTAAGTAACTTTTAAGGGGCTATAAAAATGCTTGAAGAAAAAAAATAGGATTACTTTTTTTTTTTTTTTTTACCTGCCGGTAATCATACTATTGCTTAAACCAAGAATTAAAACAGCCAAAATGTAGCTTCAAAACATATAAATATTTTTAAAAAACATAAATAATTTTTTTAATATTTTTCAAAGTTATTGTTTTCACATAGCAAAAACCTAGTTTTAAACATAAAAAGATTTCACTTACCTCTTACCTAAAAACATAAATAACTTGCTGTTGAAGGGAGTTTGGGATGGGCTTGATAAAAAGGTGTTTATTTGATGTCAGGGGGGCTCTGCGCCCCTGAACCTCCCCTTTTTTTCATATTAACAATAAATCTACTTTTCGGAAATTGACAAAGTAATCAAACTGACTTGCTTTGTGCGGAGTATTCCGAAAACCACGCAAATTTAAATTGGGAAAATCAAAATAAAAGCAAAATTATATAATTTAAAACATAAAATAGTAAATTAATGCCAAAATTACATTTTAAAAAACATACATGAGTATTCGAAAAACCATACAAATTTAAATAGCAAAAATAAAAAGCAAAAATATATACTTTAAAACATAAAATAGTAAATTATTGCCAAAATTACGTTTTAAAAAACATACATTTTATTAAAAATAACAGAAAACCAACGATCTCACTTACCTAGAAAAATTGTAAAATGGTGATTTTTTTAGTAAGTTTTAGGGGTCCATAAAAAGGGGTTTTTTAAAAATAAAGATTACTTATATTTTTTGTCAGGGGGGCTCAGCCCCTCTGAACCCCCCCGGTAATCATAAATGATAAATAAATTGCAAAAATACATCCTGATAAAAAACACGAAGTAGACATAAAATCGAAGAGAAAAGTAGCAAGCTACAGAATACAGGTCTTGAAATTCAATTTTTCCAAGGAGGGGAGTCTCACTACCAACATTTTTAAATGGAGGGGAGTTGTAATGTTTGGGAGGGAGAAAAAAAAATCTTTAAACCCCACTGTTATTTTACGTGCTATTTAAAGAATTACATTAATGCAGACATGACAAAATACCATTGAAACAATTAAGTCAACTGAGAATGATTATGTAAAATGTTTATTTTTATTATAAAAAAAGGAAGAAAGTTAAGTTATATATGCAGTGTATTTTTCAAGTTCCATTAAATGTGTTAGGGACCCTTAACAATTAGGTTGTTAAATAAATTCCTAAATTTAGATTTTATTTGATTGAGGGGTGCTGAAGCTTTCACATAGTACAGTTTTACTCTTTCACAAGGGTTAAAAAGGTTTACTCCTTTACCTCAAGGAGTAAAAGTAATAAGATCTTTGCAGCTCTTCAAATCTCATTTTTGTTTAGTGCTGACTGTAGGCCAATTTAACAGGGTGGAGTGACCGGTGGCTCTTAATGCTCTATTTTGTTCTTTTCCCTCTTTTCAGTCGCAGGAAAAAAAAATCTTTAAATACGTCTATTTGTCGTTCGAAAAAATTGTGGATTTAGTCAATTGGTTGAGGGAATAAGATAATGAAATTCGTCTTACGCATGAACAGAAATAGAGAAGGATTTCTAACGAAACAGTTAATATCGATTTGCGACTTTGGGACTTCATGGCATCCAGTTTACAACTGTGCTAAGGTAACGCCACCTACAAACAACAATGCGGATAAATACCATAGAATAAATCTATTATACCTACCAGACGATGGCTGTCAAGCAGACGATTTGAAGAAGTATATGAACTAATACAACTCTTCTACACAGACATTGTATTTGAAACATTTTTCGAGAAACAATGTTCTTATTCAAAAGGCTATTTTATCAGAAATCCTTATCTATGTATGTTCATAGAAAAAAAAATCGCTAAATTCGTCGATCAGTCTCGGGAAAAAATGGCAAAGTTTGTTAATCGGTCACAAGAAAATAACACAAAATTCGTCAGTCATTTGCGGGAAAAAACTTTAAATTTTTCAGTGAGGCGCGAGAAAAAAAAATAGTGAATTTCATCAATCTGTCACCAGAAGAAACCGAATAATTCACCAATTGGTTATGAAAAAATTCGCCAAGTTCATCATTCAGTCAAGAAAAAAAACTTGAAGTTTGTTGATTGCTCATCAGAAAATATTGCGAAATTCGTCAATCAGTCGCGGGGATAAATCATGAAATTCATCTGTCGAACGCAGAGAAGAAAATCTAAATTTGTCAATCAGACACAGGTAAAAAAAAATTACGAACTTTGTCAATCTGTCAAAAGAAAAAAAAAAACAAGTTGGAAATCGTACGTCAAACGTTACAAACGAGGTGCGTTCGTACGTACGTTTTAGAATTAAATTCATGATATCCCGTGCGTAGAACGGGTTAAACAGCTAGTTAAGTATATATTTTATGACACTGTTCATACAAATATCTTAACTAGTTACATAAATATTCAAATATATATGTATCAGCTAGTTATATAAATATTCAGATCTTGATGATTTTTAATTCTGTGAAATGAATTATATCGTCTGCAGATTAATTTCTGTCATAAAATAAGTATCTCGGTCGCTTGACGATTAAACTTCGGAAGCTCCTATAACAAAAAAGCACCGATTTTTTTAAAAAAAAATTCAAATTTCTTATTAAATATTTTTATTAATATCTCCTAAAGTTTTGATTCGATTTTAATAAAATTTGAAATGTCTTGACAAAATTCTGCAAAGATAATATGTTTTAAATTGCACACCATTTGGTTGGGTAGTTTTTACGTTGTTATATGCGGACAGACAGACAGACGGACAGACAGACGGACGGACAGACGGACGGACCAAACGACGACTATAGGTGCTACGTATTTATATAATTACGAACGCATCTAAAAAGGAGAAATCACGTGAATTTCGTCGATCGATCATGGATAAAACACGAATTTTGTCGATACACCGCGGAAAAAACGTAAAGTTCGTCGATCTGTCGCCAAAAAACGCGAAGTTCGTCGATCAGTCGCTTAAAAAACGCAATGTTCGTCTATCTGTCGTGGAAAAAACGCAAAGTTCGTTGATTAGTCGTTTAAAAAACGCAAAGTTCGTCGACCAGTCGCTTAAAAAACGAAAAGTTCGTCGATCAGTCGCTTAAATAAAAGAAAACTGCCCAGTTAAACTGACGGCATTGAGCTCACAGGCTATTCACACTAACTGTAAATTATATTCTTATTTCAAAGAATTTGAAATTAGCCCTCAAAAAATGAAGAAATCGACAATATATGAAGAGGGGGGAACCATCCCCCATTCCTCCTTTTTATAATTAACCAATGAACCCATAAAACTTATCAGAGAAGCGCCTTACCACAATGAACCTATATACAAAATTTGAAAAAATCGGATAATTCTGCATGAAAAATCCATTTATCTAAATTAAGGGGGGAGGTTAGCCCCCCGTTCCCCCTTTATACTTAACCAAAGAACCCCCAAAACTAATCAGAGAAGCGCCTTATCACAATGAACATATATATAAAATTTGAAGAAAATCGGATAATTCTGCTTAAAAACCCATTTATCTATATTAAGGGGGGTTAGTCCCCCCGTTCCCCCCTTTTACTTCACCAGTGAACCCCCAAAACTGATCAGGGAAGTGCCTTACCACAATGAGCCTATATACAAAATTTGGAGTAAATTGGATAATTCTGCATGAAAAACCCATTTATCAAAATTAAGGGGGGGGGGTGGCCCCCGTTTCCCTCCTTTACACTTCACCAATGAACCCCCAAAACTAATCAGGGAAGCCCCTTACCACAATGAGCCCATATAGAAAGTTTGAAGAAAATCGGATAACTCTGCATGAAAAAAATCATTTATCTAAAATAAGGGGGGAGGATTAACCCTCCCGTTACCCCCTTTATACATAACCTTTGAACTCCCAAAACTAATCAGGAAAGAACCTTATCACAATGAACCTATATACAAAATTTGAAGAAAATCGGATAACTCTGCATGAAAAAAAAATAATTTATCTAAAATAAGGGGGGAGGATTAACCCCCCCGTTACCCCCTTTATGCTTAACCTATGAACCCCCAAAACTAATCAGGAAAGAACCTTATCACAATGAACCTATAAACAAAATTTGAAGAAAATTGGATAATTCTGAATGAAAAAACCATTTATCCAAATTAAGGGGGGTTAACCCCCGTTCCCCCCCCCTTTATAGTTAACCAATCAATCCCCAAAACTAATCAGGGAAGCGCCTTATCACAAGGAACCTATAAACAAAATTGGAAGAAAATCGGATAACTCTGCATGAAAAATTCATTTATCTAAATTAAGGGGGAGGATTCCCCCCCCCCGTTAGCCCCTTTATACTTAACCTATGAACCCCAAAACTGATCAGGAAAGAACCTTATCACAATGAACCTATATACAAAATTTGAAGAAAATTGGACAATTCTGCATGAAAAAACCATTTATCTTAATTAAGGGGGGTTAGCCCCCCCGTTCCCCCCTTTATAGTTAAACAATCAATCCCCAAAACTAATCAGGGAAGCGCCGTATCACAAGGAACCTATAAACAAAATTGGAAGCAAAATGGTTATTTCTGTCAAGAGTTATCGCGTTACGTACGTACATACGTACATACATACATACATACATACAGAACGGGCGGGCACATAAGCTCTCAGGCTTTGATAGCCTGTGAGCTAAAAAGAAAACTGCCCAGTTAAACTGACGGCATTGAGCTCACAGGCTATTCACACTAACTGTAAATTATATTCTTATTTCAAAGAATTTGAAATAAGCCCTCGAAAAATGAAGAAATCGACAATATATGAAGAGGGGGGAACCATACCCCGTTTCTCCTTCTTATAATTAACCAATGAACCCATAAAACTAATCAGAGAAGCGCCTTACCACAATGAACCTATATACAAAATTTGAAAAAATCGGATAATTCTGCATGAAAAATCCATTTATCTAAATTAAGGGGGGGGTTAGCCCCCCGTCCCCCCTTTATACTTAACCAAAGAACCCTCAAAACTAATCAGAGAAGCGCCTTATCACAATGAACATATATATAAAATTTGAAGAAAATCGGATAATTCTGCTTAAAAACCCATTTATCTATATTAAGGGGGTTAGTCCCCCCCCGTTCCCCCCTTTATACTTTACCGGTGAACCCCCAAAACTAATCAGGGAAGTGCCTTACCACAATGAGCCTATATACAAAATTTGGAGTAAATTGGATAATTCTGCATGAAAAACACATTTATCAAAATTAAGGGGGGGGTAGCCCCCGTTTCCCTCCTTTACACTTCACCAATGAACCCCCAAAACTAATCAGGGAAGCCCCTTACCACAATAAGCCCATATAGAAAGTTTGAAGAAAATCGGATAACTCTGCATGAAAAAAATCATTTATCTAAAATAAGGGGGGAGGATTAACCCCCCCGTTACCCCCTTTATGCTTAACCTATGAACCCCCAAAACTAATCAGGAAAGAACCTTATCACAATGAACCTATAAACAAAATTTGAAGAAAATTGGATAATTCTGAATGAAAAAACCATTTATCCAAATTAAGGGGGGTTAACCCCCGTTCCCCCCCCCTTTATAGTTAACCAATCAATCCCCAAAACTAATCAGGGAAGCGCCTTATCACAAGGAACCTATAAACAAAATTGGAAGAAAATCGGATAACTCTGCATGAAAAATTCATTTATCTAAATTAAGGGGGAGGATTCCCCCCCCCCGTTAGCCCCTTTATACTTAACCTATGAACCCCAAAACTGATCAGGAAAGAACCTTATCACAATGAACCTATATACAAAATTTGAAGAAAATTGGACAATTCTGCATGAAAAAACCATTTATCTTAATTAAGGGGGGTTAGCCCCCCCGTTCCCCCCTTTATAGTTAAACAATCAATCCCCAAAACTAATCAGGGAAGCGCCGTATCACAAGGAACCTATAAACAAAATTGGAAGCAAAATGGTTATTTCTGTCAAGAGTTATCGCGTTACGTACGTACATACGTACATACATACATACATACATACAGAACGGGCGGGCACATAAGCTCTCAGGCTTTGATAGCCTGTGAGCTAAAAAGAAAACTGCCCAGTTAAACTGACGGCATTGAGCTCACAGGCTATTCACACTAACTGTAAATTATATTCTTATTTCAAAGAATTTGAAATAAGCCCTCGAAAAATGAAGAAATCGACAATATATGAAGAGGGGGGAACCATACCCCGTTTCTCCTTCTTATAATTAACCAATGAACCCATAAAACTAATCAGAGAAGCGCCTTACCACAATGAACCTATATACAAAATTTGAAAAAATCGGATAATTCTGCATGAAAAATCCATTTATCTAAATTAAGGGGGGGGTTAGCCCCCCGTCCCCCCTTTATACTTAACCAAAGAACCCTCAAAACTAATCAGAGAAGCGCCTTATCACAATGAACATATATATAAAATTTGAAGAAAATCGGATAATTCTGCTTAAAAACCCATTTATCTATATTAAGGGGGTTAGTCCCCCCCCGTTCCCCCCTTTATACTTTACCGGTGAACCCCCAAAACTAATCAGGGAAGTGCCTTACCACAATGAGCCTATATACAAAATTTGGAGTAAATTGGATAATTCTGCATGAAAAACACATTTATCAAAATTAAGGGGGGGGTAGCCCCCGTTTCCCTCCTTTACACTTCACCAATGAACCCCCAAAACTAATCAGGGAAGCCCCTTACCACAATAAGCCCATATAGAAAGTTTGAAGAAAATCGGATAACTCTGCATGAAAAAAATCATTTATCTAAAATAAGGGGGGAGGATTAACCCTCCCGTTACCCCCTTTATACTTAACCTATGAACTCCCAAAACTAATCAGGAAAGAACCTTATCACAAGGAACCTATAAACAAAATTGGAAAAAAATCGGATAACTCTGCTTGAAAAATTCATTTATCTAAATTAAGGGGGAGGATTCCCCCCCCCCCGTTAGCCCCTTTATACTTAACCTATGAACCCCCAAAACTAATCAGGAAAGAACCTTATCACAATGAACCTATATACAAAATTTGAAGAAAATTGGACAATTCTGCATGAAAAAACCATTTATCTTAATTAAGGGGGGTTAGCCCCCCCCGTTCCCCCCTTTATAGTTAAACAATCAATCCCCAAAACTAATCAGGGAAGCTCCTTATCACAAGGAACCTATAAACAAAATTGGAAGCAAAATGGTTATTTCTGTCAAGAGTTATCGCGTTACGTACGTACATACATACATACATACATACATACATACATACATACATACAGAACGGGCGGGCACATAAGCTCTCAGGCTTTGATAGCCTGTGAGCTAAAAAACCTTAAGTTCGTCGATCAGTCGCGAAAAAAAATGCAAAGTTCGTCGATCAGTCGCAGAAAAAACGCAAAGTTCGTGGATCTGTCGTTGAAAAAACGCAAAGTTCGTGGATCTGTCTCGGAAAAAGTGCAAAGTTCGTCGATCTGTCGCGGAAAAAAATGCAAAGTTCGTCGATCTGTCACGGAAAAAACCGCAAAATTCGTCGATCTGTCAGGGAAAAAACCGCAAAGTTCGTCGATGTGTCTCGGAAAAAACCGCAAAGTTCGGTGATCTGTCAGGGAAAAAAACCACAAAGTTCGTCGATCTGTCGCGAAAAAAAACACAAGGTTCGTCTATCAGTCACGGAAAAAACGCAAAGTTCGCGGTGTGGGAAAAAGAATCACGAAATTTATCGTTCGGTTGAAGGTAAATTAAATAATGCAATTTTCTCCGAAAATGGTGTAATTTTCTGGGCGGGATTTCAAAATTTTTGGCATGAATCCCACAATCCCGCCCTGGAATACTAAACAGTGGTCAAAAGAAATTATCTGCTTTAAAAAATAACAAATTTATCCCTAAATTCAAATAATTATTACATTTATAAGAAATAAATCGGAAAAATGAAATCTGGGGAAAAAAGGGGGGGGAGGGTGACACTCGTCATGCGGCAGGCTGCTATGCAAACGGCAAAGTGATCGGGTAGTGTCCAGTTGTCCGTTGGATCGGCAGGGTACAGGAAAGGGCTAGAATGCTAGAGTTGCCATAAAAGTCGGGGTTGCCATCGCAAGTATCAAAGGCGAAACTCGCCAAAAAACCCACCAAATAACGATGATTTTCGACCAATCAAAAACAGCAGGCTAATGCTGTAGCTTAGCCAATACATAAATTATTTGGTATCGCGATCACCACTGATATCACAACTATCTTGAATTTTTTCAAAAATAAATTTATACTTCCTTTATGAGAAAATATGAGTTGAATCATGACCCAGAATTACATATTAAAATATATACAAAATAAAAAAATCTTTAATTTTACACCTACATCTTAACTAAGTTTCATTTTTTACTTCGGAAATGATGTGCGGATTTGAGACAGCATACTGTATCTGATGCATACATAAGCTTTGTGATGATCTTCGCAAAATCATAACTGCAACCTTGGAATAATTGTAATTGTGAGGGTCGATATAACAAGAAACTACCCAAATTTCTAAACAACATAATTAAATTGGTCGCTTTAATAAAATATTTAAAATGTAAAACTTTACTAAATTATAAAATCATACTTACATGTGATGGACGACTGACTGTATTCAAGCACATTTTTAACTCGGCTTTCTTTTTTCTCATCTACCAGCTATTTGATATAAATCTGCATGTTTCACACTCTGGAAGGGATGTAATATAAGAAAATCAATAATAACCCAATAAAAAATGGCTTATAATTAATTTCACTTAGGGCCTATAAAATTGTTTCAGAGGGGGGGGGGCTAAAATTTCAAGCTTCTGATGTTAACATTAAAAAAAATTTAAACTAACTTGATTACATTGTGTGTAATGCTTTAAATTAAAATGTTAATAGTAATATAAATATATTTTATAAGCTTTTAAAATTTTCTAGATTACATTTAAAAGTTACAGATTACTAACATATTCTACAACATATGCTTCAACAATTATACATCCTAAAAAAGAAATCCACATACAGTGGTATTTTTTCCTATTCCTTTAGATTCCAGTTTCAGAGGTATCGAAAAAATATTTGACAAAGCTGATTACATAGTTCAATATTATGTATTTTATGATTACGTATTTTTAATTTTAAAATAAGGTGGCTATTAGAAACTTAAATGTATTTTGTGAAGAAGGAAGAGGGAGGGTGGCCATCAAAAAGCATGTTTACTCCCTGTGAAGTTAGTTTCGGCCTCGAACGAGAGTTCATTCAGCAGAGTCCCCCCTCCCCCACAAATTTTGACAAAAAAATCAAAGCATATTTTTGTATTTTTTAAATAATTTTTTCATTTATTTTCAATTGTTTTTGTATGTTAATGAACTTAAAAATTAGTTTTTGTAAATTGATTGCACTTTTGAAATAGTTCAGAGAACGCTCTGTTAATTATAATCTAAGTAATGTATTTTAATTTTACAAAAGAATTATGATTGCGAAAAATGGCCCAAAGTTAAAAAAGTCTACCAATGTCTCGCTACAAACTAGAAAATTCAATTTTCAAATTAAATTCTTTTAAAAATAAAAGAACATTCATTGAATTTTACTTTTAAAGAAATAAAATTGCATTTTGAATTAAAAGGATATACGTACAAATATTCGTTTTAACTTGTTTTTGTTATTATATATATATTACTTTATGCAGTTTAAATCTTAACTGCTGTTACAAAAAGAGTCGCATACTATACTGTGAGTGGTTTCAGAGACCGCTTGATTGAAAGATGAATAAAAGGCTTGATTAACACATAGGATACTGCATCTGTTACAAACTTTATGTACATGACTATTATAATTAAAATTTACCTATTCAGAAGTCTTTAGAAATAAGGCTTCAAACAAAACAAAATTTCACTACTACCTATAGCAGCGTTCATACAGACTGGAGAAGAAAGAATCGAAGAAGTCAAGGAAAAATCTAAGGAGAACAAGAATTTAAAGAAATTAGCATATTTTTTCATGCATACCATGTGTCGTACAACTTGCACACCCTCCCTAATTTTTAATACCACATTTAGGGAGAAGATGGATTTTATTCAAAGGAAATCTAATAGCTAGTGCTAAAATTACAAAGTATTCATAATGCATTGCTTATTGGTTTCGTAAATTTGAATACAAAAGTGCCAGGGAACTATTGTATGAAGTGACCAATGGCCATATATATATACAAGACAGTAAAATCTCAAATACTCATCATATATCACATGCACCTAGATTTTAAAAGTAAATTTTGAAAGGAAAAAACATGCAGTATGTACAAACCAAACCAAACAGAAAAAATACAATTTAATTTTTTGGGGGCATCAAAAACCATGTTTACTTTCTGTGAACAAAAAAAGCTAGTTTTGGCCTCGAATGAGCATTCATTCAGCAGAGTCCCCCCCTCCCCCCAAATTTTGACAAACAAAATCAAAGCATATTTTTGTAATTTTTAAATATTTTTTTCATTTATTTTGAATTGTTTTTGTATGTTAATGAACTTAAAAATGAGTTTTTGTAAAATGTAAATTGATTGCACTTTTGAAATAGTTCAGAGAACGCTCTGTTAATTATAATCTAAATAATGTATTTTAATTTAACATAACAAGAATTATGATTGCGAAAAGTGGCCCTAAGTTAAAAAAGTCTACAAATTTCTGGCTACAAACTAGAAAATTCAATTTTCAAATTAAATTCTTTTAAAAATAAAAGAACATTTATTGAATTTTACTTTTAAAGAAATAAAATTGCATTTTGAATTAAAAGGATATACGTACAAATATTCGTTTTAACTTGTTTTTGTTATTATATATATATTACTTTATGCAGTTTAAATCTTAACTGCTGTTAAAAAAAGAGTCGCATACTATACTGTGAGTGGTTTCAGAGACCGCTTGATTGAAAGATGAATAAAAGGCTTGATTAACACATAGGATACTGCATCTGTTACAAACTTTATGTACATGACTATTATAATTAAAATTTACCTATTCAGAAGTCTTTAGAAATAAGGCTTCAAACAAAACAAAATTTCGCTATTACCTATAGCAGGGTTCATACAGACTGGAGAAGAAAGAATCGAAGAAGTCAAGGAAAATTCTAAGGAGAACAAGAATTTTAAAGAAATTAGCATATTTTTGTCGTACAACTTGCACACCCATCCTAATTTTTAATACCTCATTTAGGGAGAAAATGGATATTATTCAAATGAAATCTAATAGCTAGTGCTAAAATTACAAAGTATTCATACTGCATTGCTTATTGGTTTAAATTTGAATAGCCTGGGAGGTGCCAGGGAACTAATTTATGAAGTAACCAATAGCCATATATATATATATATATATAGCACAGTCAAATCTCAAATACTGATCATATATCACATGCACCTAGATTTTAAAAGTAAATTTTGAAGGGAAAAATCATGCAGTATGTACCTACAAACAAAACAAAACAAAAAAAATACAATTTTATTTTTATTTTTTTTAGAATGGCAGTAATTACTTGAAATTTACTTTTACAAACATGAGAAGACTTATTTTACTTCCTAATCATTGTTCAACGCTAAATTGTACTTTGTTATAGTTTAAGGAGTATTTAATTTTGTTTATTTACGGATTTTTAAGTACTCCTTGGAAACTTTTTTAATTTCTAAGGAGTTTCTAAGGAGTCTGTATGAACCCTGCTACAGTTAAATTGAAAATCACAAGTTACTGTGAATTGAAAAAAGAAGTGGTCTGCGAGAACGCTATGTTCGCTGCGAGAACGCTGCGAGCAGCTAAAGGGGGTAAATTTAGGTATTTTTTGAGCACTCTACATATTTATATAACTGACGGCTAAAAATACTTAAAAGTGACGATTATCTTTTTTATAAAAGTGTATTATTTATTTCTAAAAATTAACAGAATTGAAACGGCAAGAGGAAACAAACTACGTGTTTGTTTTTTCCCCCAATAGCCGAACTGACTATAGTAAGCCTATCGTATAACTACAATTAGGGTGGTTTTATTCAAAATCAACATTCATTTACAATACTTATTATAGAACATTTCAAACATAAAATTGAATAACTTACCCATTTTCTGTTAAACAAAATATCAATCGGAGATCCGGTAACAGTCTTCACATTTTTTATAAAATGCAGTTTTATTTACACTGCTGACCTGACGCCAGCCATGCCAACAACAGATCCCCTCTCCCCTCCATCTCTCTTCACGGCGCAGGCGCAGACGCCCATGAATCAGCTTGCCTGTCATCATTGAGCTCAGTGCCTGTCACGGCCTGTTCAAAAAATTAGCTGTGGTGTCTGTTTTCAAATGCAACTAATTATCGCATTTTAAAATTATAATAAATATATATGATGTATAAAATAAAAATCATTTTGACTGTTTCTGGGAGATGTAGAATATCCTACTTGTGCATTTGTCAGAGGTACAATTGTGAAATTTCAAATCTTAAAAATTAAATAAAATTAAAATAATAATAATAATTTTTGAAAAGTTACCGAGATGAAAATTGTGTGGTATTCCACCGTTAAAAATGTAATTTTTGAAAAAACAATTGAAATTTTATCAAAAAATATTTTTTTTTTTTTTAAATAATGTGATGTAAAATATTTCTTAAAGCTACATTTTTCTTCATAATATCTATATAATATATAAATGTATATTACTTCCAAATATAAAAATATATACATTTATATTACGTCCAGTGCAATAGGGGGGTACAACCCCCCCTCTGGTTATGTGCCTACGATGTGACGTGAACGATCAATATTAAACATTTATTTTGCATTTTAAACATTTCTTTGCAAATTTTAACATCCTGTACATTTGGTTATTAATTATTATTAAATAATTTTGAAAAAAAAATGTAATCTTCGGTGGTTTCCTTCGAACATTGCCGTAAATACGGGTTAGAAGACCCTCACGGAGGTAACCCCCCCCCCTTTCGGCCTATATCCCTAGCGCAGCTATACTGCTGTAACAAATCATCACCATAACATTATAGTGATTCTTCTAAGAAAAATTAGAAAAAAATTACATATGTTAATTTTTAAAATATTTATTTAATATTTCGAACAAAGAGCAAACAATGAAAAGGAGAGAAAAAAAATTCGGCTACGATTAAACATTCCACATCTGTGTTTGTTAAAAAAAAAAAAAAAAAAAAAAAAAAAAAAAGTAAAAAAAGGTAATATTATAAGTTTTATTTCATACTGCTACACTAATTTTTCGAAAAATTATTTATTTGATATTCCCAACAGAATTTAAACAAATTAAAAAAAAGCATCGGCTAAAATAAAATATTCCAAATTCGGACCGATGTTGGCAAATCTAATCGGACCACTTTCGGCGATCAGATATCGGTCCAGCGTCACTTTGCCAAAATGAATCGCTTGCCGATATGTAACCGTTAGGGGTCCGATAACATTAACCGGCATACGAAAACGCACGGTTACTTAGTGTCACTTGCCGTCAAGGTACCGACACTGGACCGATACCACTGTGCCGTTGCCGACACCGAACCGACACTGCCGGCTGCGGTCCGATCGTGTACCAAAAGGTATATGTTTGCTGGGTATATGCAGAAAAATTCTTGCAATCTAACATTTCTAATTAACCTATAAAAATATGTAAAATAAATAATTATTCAGAAGAAGATTATTTAGAATGTTCAATTCTACCAGTGTACAAAATTTATTATTACCAAGTTTCATTTTTTTCGGATTTAATTTTTTATGTGGCTTATAATGATTCCTATCATATTCATTAAACTATGTATTTATTTGATAATTTCACTCAATTCAATTTTTTATACTCTATGCTTTTAAAAATAAAAACAAAAATAGATTATAATTTGTAGCTAAAAAGGTATTATATTGCATAAATTTTCAAATGTAATATAATTCGGTAATGTACTGAAAAGACAAACAGTTACACTGAATTACACTAAATGTTTTACGGTAATTTTTAAGTACATAAACATTGTACACAAGAGTGTAGTTACAGGAATTGGGGAATAGGAATAGTGGGTAACATTAATTTTGCTTAATAGAACACAATTTTTTAAACAAAAGTAATACATTGCTACTATAAGTCCATATATCTAATGTTCAGTAATCACCAATTAAGTTTGCCTAAAAGAAGCATGCTTAAAATTATAAGCCATATCCTTAAATTACTGCCTGATGGAAATAAATAGACATTGACAAAGATGGTTCAATGGCACAAATTCCACTTCTTTCTTTTGAGTTCCACAACAATTACAAATATTTTGTTTCATAATTTTAACTATTTTTCATATTGAACAATTTTGGTAATATCTCACTTGTAAGAAATGTCATAATCAATACCAAAGTAGAATTCTATATTTAGTTTAGATCTTTGAGTAGGAAAATTGTAAAATAAAAATGTTTTTAATATTATAGCTGCACATTTTGTAGAACACATATAAAAAAAAATAATAAACCAAATCATGTTTTTTATTTAACTTCGACATGTGACAGCACAGTATTCGTTAAAATGTATCTTCATCATAATTGTGTTAACATTAAGTGCATTACACAATAAAACCACTCATGAACTCTTTTAGAGCTTCCCATTAACAACTTAGGAATAGGGAAAAAATCTCACAATTTGTCAATTGTATGAACGTAAAAATTGAAAATTTTTTAAATAGCTTACCCTTTGTTCAATTTTAGTGAACTCGAAACATTATTGAAGTACAATTATAAAGACTATTATTTTACAGATATCCTATTCCGTTTTATGTATTTAATAAAGGAAAAAACATATAGTCTGAATAGTGAGATTATTTTTATTTTATATAAATTACCGTATTAACTCGTGTATAACGCGCACCCCGTACTTTACAAGAAAAAATAGCGATTTTTTTATCTTGTATATAACGCGCACCATAAATTTGACATGCAAGTGAATGAATGACCAAATGAAATTCAGTAAAGAAAGTTGAAACAAATGTTACGTTAGGCCAGGAAATAATGCAAAAATGTAATTTCAGACTTTGGGTGGGGAGTGACGGGAGTTAGGAATGAGTGACGTATCATGCTGTGGTGCAGTCACTCGCTTAGTGAAATACTTGAGAGAGTCTTTTGACAAAGTGCTAGTAAGATGGAGAATTGATGTAGCGCTATTTCAGTTGAAAATAGTACAGTATGCAAATCGGTAACCGTGATTCAAATCGGAAATTCGGCATTGGTGAGTCAAGTGTGCGAGAGTGGCGGAATATGGAAGAAAAACTGAAAAAGCTTGCTTTAGGTGGGAGATCGTATAAATATATGCAAGTGGAGCAGCAGCTTTTATCTCATGTAACGGATTCGTGGTGATCGGGGTACTCAGTCACGACGAAAATGTGGAAGTTTGAGGCCTGTAAAATAGCTAGGAATATCAATATTTCAAGAGAAAATTTCAAGAGGAGTTACGGGTGGATGCGATGCTTCTTGATCCGTAACACTCTCTCAATCAGGAGAAGAACAACGCTATCGCAAAAGCTGACGGAAGAATACGAAGAACAGTGTACCAAATTCTTCCAGTACGTTATAAGGCTACGGAAACAAATGGAATATCAGATGTCGCAAATCGGCAATGAAAATCAAACTCCATTGTGGATTGATAAGCACAACCGTTTATCCCGTTGGAGATGGAAGCGTTCAGGTGTGCGCAATAGAAGCAGACAAGCAACGATGCACCCTCATGATGACCATTAATGCTGACGGCTTGAAGTTAATTCCATATGTGATTTTTAAACGTAAATATATCCCAAAAGAATCTTTTCCAGTCGGCAAGAGCACAGGAAAGAGGCTGCAAGACGGATAAGCTCATGAAAGATTGGATTGACGTTGTGTGGGAATATCGGCTAGGTGCTTTACGTCAGCCATCGATGCTGATCGTGGACAGTTTCCGTGGACACATGACGCCTGGAATAAACACGAAAATTCGTCTGTCAAGTGATTTGGTTGTGATACCAGGTGGGATGACGAATGTGTTGCAGCACTCAGATGTTGTGATAAACCGACCATTTAAGGTTGCATTTTGGCATGCCTACAATCGGTGGATGACAACAGATCACAATTTCACTCCAAGCGGGAGAATGAAGCGTGTGTCTCTCCAACTGTATGTCAGTGGTTATGTGAAGCTTGGAATTCAATGATAATTGCTAATTAGCGTTTAAATAATGTTACTAGCGCTATTGTATTAAAAACTGCAAGGAGTGAAATAAAAATGCAGTAATACTTCTATAAAGTAAGATTTTTCCAGCTTTAATTTCTTCTTTGAATGCATTTCTTGATTCATATGTATATCGTATGATTACATCCAGCTGTAAAAAAATATTCTGTGAATAACACACATCTAGGGTTTCTGCCCTAAATTTTTGGGGGAAAATCGCGTGTTATACACGAGTAAATACGGTACACTTATATTACTAATATATATCAAGGTCAGTAACGGTTATTATTGAAATAAATAAAAGCCTATTTCTAAACATATATGGACATTTAATTTACGATTACATATATGAAGGTATTTCATTGAAATACATATTGTACTGTCATTTTGCGTATTTGAATATACTACATAGCTAAGAATGCATTAATATTTGTATGAGGGAATTGGTAATTTTATGTCATATTTTATATCAGAAACGCATTTTGAAGTATAGTTCTGATATTCTGTAACTCGAATTAATGTAGTAATGAACTTAATTATGACTTATCAATGCATATTTTTATTTATAATCTGCAAAATTAATTGATTCATTATGTTAAAAAATATGTTTAAAAACAATGACATTTTTCTTTGTCAAAGAAAAGATGTATTACTAAGCAACATAAAGTTTGAAATAATTAAATGCAAAATTTACGAAATAACGTAATTAAAATTCTATTTTCAGTAGTAACTTTGCAGTTTCAAAGATAAATATTTATTTTCATGTGTAGGATTAAATTTTTCAATGAAATTAATACTAAACAGAAAATCCACCTGCTTAAAACATGAGTTGCCTTCCAAAATAATTAGAATGTTTCAAAAGCCATCTTTGTAAAGATTAAATGTTTTACATTATGATTATAAAGAAGGTGGCATAAAATGAACTGATTGTCTTGTAATTGAAATAACCAGAATTATTAACTATTGAAGTTTTTGTTTCTGGTAGAGAAGTTATTGTTTCAGACAAATATGTGAAGTCAAGAATTGGTTTACTACTGTTCCTTGATCTATTTCAAAAAATCCGTTGTAGATGGCAAGCACTCTCTCAAACTTCAACACTTCTGAAAATAGCCTATCTTTGGTATAACGCAAACAAGGTTTTTTAGCGTTTTAACAACGGAATAAAATGAAAATTGAAATTGTGTAAACTTTGATCCAATTTCAATACTTTCCAACAAAGTTGAAAAGTGTTTACAAATTCCGTTTGTCTGTCTGCTAGCCGTTTGTCTGTCTGTCAACCGTTTGTCTGTCTGTCAGCCGTTTGTCTGTCTGTCCGTTCTCTAACTTGCATAAATATACTCGGATTGCCATGCAATTGATATATGTTTTTTACTTTTACTATGGCATGTTTGGTATTGAAAATGAAGTATAAAGCATTTACAGGGACATTCAAAAGAATTCCGCTACATTACGGCCTATGGAGAAAAATCGTTTGCGGTGTATTTTAATGATGTTCCTACATATCAAACATATTTAAATGTATGTATATCACTGAGGTAAATTACAAGATGTTTACTGTAGATTATGGAGGACATAGCATTCATCGTTCATTTACAGGGACATGCAAAAGAATCGATTGCAGTACTGTTTATGAACAATAATTGCTGGAAGTCAGTTTTCAGTATTGACGCGATTTTAAATTTAACTATTTTTTTGTATATTGCTTGGTGTGTATAATTCTATAGATCATATACAAATATTCACAAAATATCTCGAGTACATTGCCATTCATTGAAGGAAATTGCCGAATGGGAATTTTCAACTGTGGCAAGAGTTTCCTAACTAAATTTTAGCATTACAAAAATCTGATATTTTTCCGATTAATAATGGTAAATACTAAAATTGAAATTTTAAATATGTTATGCGTTTACCAAATTGTTTACTTGGATATAACCTTTTACCTTATTAATCTGTGGAGTTTTGTTGCAGAATTCGGAATGTGTGGGGAAAGTGTTTCATAATCTATGCTTAATGCGTGATTTTACGTTCTTGTTATATTTTAGGGTTAGTCTTTTCACAGTTTAAGACAGAGCAGTGCCATTTATCGGTGATATTTTGGACTAAAACAAGGAAACATTGTAAATACATTACCGACTCCATACAATAATATCATTGAATAATAACTCTATTAGATGTCACTGTTTTCTTCTTATTGAAATTTAAATACGTTCACGCGTTTTAAGGCTACACGTACATTTTTGCAGTATTTGTAATCACAAGTTTACAAAGAATTCAATATCTGTAATAAAAAGGACATAAATATTTTTCAGCAAACTTTAAAACGTTGTAAAAATTGTAAGTTAAATGTAACATATTTAAGGTTTTATATTTTACAATATACTGTCTTTTTCCACACATATTTATTTGAACAAAAACAATTCGCCATGCAAAATGTCAATCCAGATTTCTATATTACAACGAAAACAGTTTTATCTTACACTCAGGATTTCTGTATGAACGATTATTGAATTATTCATGCAGCTTCATAAAACATCTGTGCTACTTCAGAATAAATATTAAAAACGCCACTGAAAGAGACATAGAAAAATTATAGATCAAAATACAAAAAATACAGTGTTTCAAAATTTCAAAAACATATTTCTTATGGTAAATAATATATAAATATATGATCTTGTAATTCGTTTTAAACAATTGTATTTAAAAAAAATTAAAAAGTTATTTCTAAAGTATTTAACACCAAAATGTTGATGAAAGTTTTAATGAATTATTATAGTTGAATCATAAATAATAATAAACTTTTCTTACTGTATTACAAATACTTTGTCTATATTTTGATACTTAAAAAAACTTTATATCCTAATTTCTGTATTCAACATACAAATTTTTGCCCATATGATTTTGAAAAGTGTGAAGCATTAAATAATGGAACTTGCATAAATGAAATTACGCCCTTACCGTGCAGTACAAACAAAACATTTTAACAAATTATGAGTGAACAGGGAATTAAATTATAAAACATACAAAAGTAAAGTTATAAACGGTGTAGCATTCTAATGCATCACATTATTTTCTTAAAGTTATACTTTTTCATACTGCTTCACAGTACTATACACTGACAGAAGAAATTTAATTGTTAAATATTTAATATAAATTTTTAGAATATTCATTATATTGAGACGAAAAGGAATGATTTGCCAACGATGTTCGTGTAAATATGTCACCTTTAACGTTAAAATTAGAATATTAACAGTATTTTTATACTTATAATTAATTTCTATTGTGTAACTAATTACAAATAAAGTGTTTCATAATCTATGCTTAATGAGTGATTTTACGTTCTTGTTATATTTTAGGGTTAGTCTTTTCACAGTTTAAGACAGAGCAGTGCCATTTATCGGTGATATTTTGGACTAAAACAAGGAAACATTGTAAATACATTACCGACTCCATACAATAATATCATTGAATAATAACTCCATTAGCTGTCACTGTTTTCTTCTTATTGAAATTCAAATACGTTCACGCGTTTTAGGGCTACACGTACATTTTTGCAGTATTTGTAATCACAAGTTTACAAAGAATTCAATATCCGTAATAAAAAAAACATAAATATTTTTCAGCAAACTTTATCACGTTGTAAAAATTGTAAGTTAAATGTAACATATTTAAGGTTTTATATTTTACAATATACTGTCTTTTTCCACATATACTTATTTGATCAAAAGCAATTCGCCATGCAAAATGTCAATCCAGATTTCTATATTACAACGAAAACAGTTTTATCTTACACTCAGGACTTCTGTATGAACGATTATTGAATTATTCATGCAGCTTCATAAAACATCTGTGCTACTTCAGAATAAATATTAAAAACGCCACTGAAAGAGACATAGAAAAATCATAGATCAAAATACAAAAAATACAGTGTTTCAAAATTTCAAAAACATATTTCTTATGGTAAATAATATATAAATATATGATCTTGTGATTCGTTTTAAACAATTGTATTTAAAAAAAATTAAAAATTTATTTCTAAAGTATTTAACACCAAAATGTTGATGAAAGTTTTAATGAATTATTATAGTTGAATCATAAATAATAATAAACTTTTCTTACTGTATTACAAATACTTTGTCTATATTTTGATACTTAAAAAAACTTTATATCCTAATTTCTGTATTCAACATACAAATTTTTGCCCATATGATTTTGAAAAGTGTGAAGCATTAAATAATGGAACTTGCATAAATGAAATTACGCCCTTACCGTGCAGTACAAACAAAACATTTTAACAAATTATGAGTGAACAGGGAATTAAATTATAAAACATACAAAAGTAAAGTTATAAACGGTGTAGCATTCTAATGCATCACATTATTTTCTTAAAGTTATACTTTTTCATACTGCTTCACAGTACTATACACTGACAGAAGAAATTTAATTGTTAAATATTTAATATAAATTTTTAGAATATTCATTATATTGAGACGAAAAGGAATGATTTGCCAACGATGTTCGTGTAAATATGTCACCTTTAACGTTAAAATTAGAATATTAACAGTATTTTTATACTTATAATTAATTTCTATTGTGTAACTAATTACAAATAAAGTGTTTCATAATCTATGCTTAATGAGTGATTTTACGTTCTTGTTATATTTTAGGGTTAGTCTTTTCACAGTTTAAGACAGAGCAGTGCCATTTATCGGTGATATTTTGGACTAAAACAAGGAAACATTGTAAATACATTACCGACTCCATACAATAATATCATTGAATAATAACTCCATTAGCTGTCACTGTTTTCTTCTTATTGAAATTCAAATACGTTCACGCGTTTTAGGGCTACACGTACATTTTTGCAGTATTTGTAATCACAAGTTTACAAAGAATTCAATATCCGTAATAAAAAAAACAAATATTTTTCAGCAAACTTTATCACGTTGTAAAAATTGTAAGTTAAATGTAACATATTTAAGGTTTTATATTTTACAATATACTGTCTTTTTCCACATATATTTATTTGATCAAAAGCAATTCGCCATGCAAAATGTCAATCCAGATTTCTATATTACAACGAAAACAGTTTTATCTTACACTCAGGACTTCTGTATGAACGATTATTGAATTATTCATGCAGCTTCATAAAACATCTGTGCTACTTCAGAATAAATATTAAAAACGCCACTGAAAGAGACATAGAAAAATCATAGATCAAAATACAAAAAATACAGTGTTTCAAAATTTCAAAAACATATTTCTTATGGTAAATAATATATAAATATATGATCTTGTGATTCGTTTTAAACAATTGTATTTAAAAAAAATTAAAAATTTATTTCTAAAGTATTTAACACCAAAATGTTGATGAAAGTTTTAATGAATTATTATAGTTGAATCATAAATAATAATAAACTTTTCTTACTATATTACAAATACTTTGTCTATATTTTGATACTTAAAAAAACTTTATATCCTAATTTCTGTATTCAACATACAAATTTTTGCCCATATGATTTTGAAAAGTGTGAAGCTTTAAATAATGGAACTTGCATAAATGAAATTAAGTCATTACCGTGCAGTACTAACAAAAAAAATTAGCAAAGTATGAATGAACCGGGAATTAAATTATAAAACATACAAAAATAAACTTATAAACGGTGTAGCATTCTAATGCATCATATTATTTTCTTAATGTTATACCTTTTCATAATTCTTCACAGTAGTATACACTGACAAAAGAAATTTATTTGTTAAATATTTAAAATGAATTTTTAGAATATTCATCATATTGAGACGAAAAGGAATGATTTGCCCACTGTGTTAGTGTAAATATGTCACCTTTACATTAAAATTAGAATATTAACAGTCTTTTTACATACAATTAATTTTAATTATGTAACAAATTACAAATACATAACTAATTAAATATATAATTGCATTTCAAAAATTTTAATAAATTGAAAAGTTTTTTTTTAACTTTTACACACATCCTCTGCTTACGTTAATCATTGTAATTGTCTCATCATTTTCTAATTTTAGTAAAAAAGCGGAAATACCTTTAAATATGAACATTTTTTCAGTCATTAAAGTTTTAATACAATTTCTTAATTAAAAAAATATATGTATATTCCCCTTTAAATCTTGAAAGCTTTTATAAAACTAATGGAAAAAGATTCAAAGATCTACCATGAATAAACTAAACAATTTGGATATTTTAGTCTTGCTTTCAATGTACACATATTCGGCTAAGGTATGAAAGACATTTTTTTGCGTTAAGAAAAAATAAATTATACATAAACATCTTAATATTTTTGCAAACTCCTTTAAAAATATGTTCATATATAGATGTTAAGTAATTAAAGATTTATTTTACTTAAAAGCGTGAGTTTTTTTATGCTATTAAGTCTGTAAAAATATTACTCAAGCGTATGCTAAAAAACGGAATGCATTTTGAGTTGTTTTTTCTCATTTCTTTCTGTTGTTCCATTTAAAATGCAGTGAGAAAATTTTAATAAGAATATAAAAAATCCAGTTGATGAATCATTGCTTAGCTAAAACTTTAGGTTAGTTTAAAGTCAAATAAACATAATTTGGAAATTATTTAATCCAATGTTTCTTGTTTCTGTGTAATTATTATTTAATAAAATTTCTGCTTTCTTTTCATTTAAAAAACGACACAGAAGATTGGCACTTATGGTTCCATGCATTGTTTGGCAATTGTCAACACAGACACTTTGAAAGAAAATAAATGTGTAATTTACATAAACGTTATTGTATGAATAATATTTTTTCCTTTAAATATGGGATATAATATATATGGTTATTAACACAAAAATTACATTTTCTATTTCTTATTTTGTGATCAAGAATGTATTACATAATTTGATTTTTAATATAACTTCAAAAGTCCTGTCCCTCTTTTTTTATGCTTGATAGGGATTTAAGTCCCTAACTTTCCTATATGCTGCAAACTAGGGCGCTGCCAATAGGAATTAAAAGTACAAATTCGCTTTTTTTTTTCAGAAAGCTTATTTCAAACCAGTAAAATAATCGTCACTTCTCAGGAAGAAAGAGTCAAAATTGTAAATGTTGTATCCTGAGAATACTCAGTAGTACTATTCTGGTATTATGTTTGCCGATATCTACACTTTGTCACAATGTTTTTGACGCTATTCCTTTTTTCCCCTTTTTTCTGTTACGTTGTCAGCCGTGAGATACACATTTTACTGTTAGTATATTTATAAAAATAAATAAATAACCAGAGGGCCCGTGCGAAGATTTCGCACTGAAATCTAATATTTTTTAAGTACTTCTCTATTAACCCGTCGACCGCTTTTCATAACAAAAAACTACCGCCAAACTGTAAGAATAAACGCCAAAAATGCAGTCCCATTTACTTGATGTCAGAAGCATTATACGTGTTTGTTAAATCATCAAGTGGTTTTTAATTCGATATTTGCGTGTATTTTTCATTATGTTTTACTGATTTAGTAGTTATTTTATTAATTAAAATAACAATTGTGTCCTTAAATTCTTATATTTTATTTATTTTTTGATATTCCAATGGCAACGTTCTCCCGTTTATTTGGCGATAGTTTTTTTGTTATGAAAAGTGGTCGACGGGATAATAGAGAAGTATCATTTTTTATCAATATGTAATATTTATTAGATGCAAGTTTAAACTTCTAAAGAAAAAGCAAGGATAAAAATATCTGCAAACAACATTTAGTTGTTAGTCAAGCCAGAATATCATCTAATTTATTCCATCTAAGTTAGACTAAAAACTGATCCAAGATTGCTAAAGGCACGCGCGAGAAAAAAAATTAACAATCGTATTTTGACTGCATTAGAGGATGACGTGATCGGGAAAAACATGGGACTTAGAAATATAAATCTAAACATTTCAATTTCAATTTCGCTTTTTAATCATAAGTATAAAATAAACCCGTGCGGTGTTTTTTTTTATAATAATTGCTATGAGCATCATATAATGTGGTATTTTATTTTTTTGGCAACATTAATTTCAGGAAAACATTTCTTTCATGAAATCAATGCCGATTTAATTTTTTAATTTCAGCAAATTTTAATAAAAAACATGTTTTAACGAATTTTTAAGTGGGCTATGTCAGAAGCCTGTTCTAAAACCTTTCATATGCTATCTCATTCGTTGTTCTGAGTTTCATATTTTCTGAGAAAAAGGAATGTTGACAGGAGAAATAATATATAAGGATCATGATGCATTACATTGGCGAAACTCCCGCCAGCTCCATTGCACACACTTAGTGGAGCTTCCGGTTGTAATTCTCTGGTGTTTTAATTTCCTTGTGGCTGTCTCGTCCTTGTATATTGACGATGCCTTAAGCGGGCACTTTTCGCCAAGCACACAAGTCATATGTATGTTCTCAATAAAACAAACAAAACAAACATTGGCTTAGTATTTGGACAATTATCGATGTTTTAATTTCCTTGTGGCTATCTCGTGCTTGTATATTGACGATGACTTAAGCGGGGACTTTTCGCCAAGCACACAAGTCATATGTATGTTCTCAATAAAACAAACATTGGCTTAGTATTTGGACAGTTATCGATGTTTTAGAATGTCTTCCTCTCATTTAAACAATATAACTTACTCGATTTTAGCAAGAAGCAAATGTTCAGAGCTACCTTCAGAATTCTTTCTTCAAAAAAGAGATTCTGGAAAGTTTAATTGCTTTTTTTTATCTCCATTGAATTTGTGCTATTAAAAAAATTTTCTTCAAACGTAAGCATTTCATAAAGGTAATCTATCCCGTTTGCATCTTTTAATTTCCTTCCCAGATACTACAACTGTAATTGTTATAAATCCACTATTTTTGCAGGTTATTTATTTAGTTATTATCTTTTCTATTAAATTCGTATTTAAAAAAATAGATTCTTCAAAGGCCTATATGCATAATAAATGCAATATCCTTTTCATCTTTTAAAGTAATTTCCTAAATACATCGACAGAAATCGTAAAGAAACCAAAATCTTAAAATTCTTTTTTATTATTACTTCACTTCTTAAATATATAAACATTTCAAAAAATATTCGCCACGAAGAATCTGCTCTTAAGATGTCTTGCTGAATATATATAGAAATATCTGTAAATAACGTGAGTATTAGAAACAGTCACTATCTTTACCACTTTACACTCACTTTATATACTCACAGAATGTCAATAAAATACGCGAATAACGTCAGACAAATTGGTAGGTATTTTGAATATAAAAATCTCAAATCTTTCAGCACTGCTTAGAAATGGGTTATTTTTTTATAACTTTTAATTACATTTCACCCCGTTAAAATATAAATTTTGTAAAATATCAGCTTATTCAGTATATAGTACCTAACACTTGCGAGTTCCATGCAAGGGTGATAGCAAATTCATAACGAAAATAGTTACAAAGAAATAAGTTATTAATCATTGTTTTAATCATACTTTAACATTATATTAGGTATAGAAACAAAATTACCTGTTTTTAGTCATTTCTGTTATCAATAAGAATTATGCGAAGTATAAAACAAAATCGGCATGGCCACCGTTTGCTTTCACTATTCATTGCCAAAGCTGAAGCAGCTCTTGGATTCCGCGCCAAAAAAAAAAATCGTTTCTTTCTACGCTATGAGTTCATTAACTATTTTTTACGCATGATATTCTGTCTCAAAGTGCTGTTTTGCTGTTTTGTATTCAGCTAAATAGGTGATTTTATCAAATTATCTAGAGAAAGCGCAGGACGTGGTAAAATTTCCAATAACACAGTTTATCGTTTGCCCGGCCACAGAACTTCTCCGTGTTCTGGCGTTGTCTTTCTGTAATAGTATTAGAGACTTGTAATGTCACATCCCATGTTCATGTTCCCTATAAGGAGCTGTTTTCTAAGAATTTGTTTCTTCTAAGTGATTTAACTGAAAAATCTAATGTTTGTCTGTAACAGTTTCTGATTGTTTGCGGAACATATCACTTTTTTTTTATAATACTCAAACTTGATATTTTCCTCACGTACTCTATCTGTAATGTACGATCAGCTGTGTTTACCCTTCCAGAAATTAGTATACTACGCATAACTATTTTTCAGATAGTGTCATCTAATGAAAACAGATAGCATTCTATTGTGCACCTCATATCCCAGTTATTTATGTAAATGTAGATATAAAGATAAAAATAAAGGATGTTATTATTATTACATTTTCGTACAAAATAAAAAAATAAGTTAACGAAAAAAATTATTATGCCCAATTTTTAATTCATATTTCATATTATTCATGTAAGTAAAATCGGTTTTAATGGAGTAGCTGGAATAACTTCATGCATTATGCAGTATTTAGTAACTTAACCAAACAAACGTTATGCTTTTGTCAAAAACAATTATTGATAAATAATTCAAGAAACGGCATATCAAGAGAAAAATTTAAACTATTCATCGCGCATTTTATTGCGCTAGTTATTTTTTAGATATGATAGGTTTCAAATATATTACATATTACAAACTTCTCTGCCATATATTGTCTTCCTTATTCTTTTATGGAGGCAACATTTTGACTGAGTAATTGACTATCCAATTATGTTTAATTATTATATATTCAAGCTAGATTAATGTGTTCTTTTAAGTACATTCATATACCACTTACACTTTTAAATTCAGAAGAAATATATATCTAGATTTCTATTAAGAAGTTATAAATACTCTAGTTAATAAAGCACAATGAACAACATAAAAAAATAAAACATTACCAATTCTGAACACGCATTTTATCTTCATTAGTCCAGATGAAATCTAAGTTCGTGCCTCTTGTTTCTATGTCTCTTTCAGAATATTAAGAAAGTTTCTAAACAAGTAAATAACTAAAGCTCGGAAACAATAGATTTTCTGTGTTTATTTCTAAAATTGTACACTTTCATACGTTATTTTTAGTAAGTTTTCTAATTAAAAATTAGTTTAGAAAATCCAATATTATGTAATTTTCTATATATCTGTATTTTCTGTGTTTACGATGTTTTTCAGAACAAAATAAAGGCTATTGTTTTATCTAAGGCGATAATAAAAGTATTTTTAAATGAGAAACGAGCATATTTTCACTGCATTATGTCGAAAAGAGAAAATTTATTAACTATTGTTCTTTCAAGTAATACAAATTAATGTAATTCCCTGCCTATAATCCGTCCCAGCAATTTCCGTCAATAAACGGAAATGTATTAGATTATTTTTTGCTCTGCCCTGTATATGATCTATAGCATTTATACACATTATAAGTAATAAGTAAAAAAAATAGTTCAATTTAAAAACGCGCACCACAACTAACATCGCACTTCCAGCAATTACTGTTCACAGACAGATGTACCAAATTCTTTTGTGTGTTCCTAATGAAATGATGAACGCTTTGCCCACCATCCTCTTTAATAAAAAGGTATGCGTTGCTGACGACTGGGATCTTCGCTAATCGTTGCCACAGATTAATCTCGGAAAATGAAACATTTGAAGTTCCTGAAAAAAATTAATTGATCGAAAAGTATTTGTCAGAAAATTGTTAGACAAACTGCGTTAGAAATGTAAAAAAAAATGTATTTTTCTTGATATAAATTTCAAATCCACTGATTATGCCATTTTTCAAATATTGAATTTAAAAAATTACCAAATTTCACAATGGAGTACCATAGCGAAAACTTCACGCGTAAACAAATAATAATAGCAGCAATGTGTCAGCACGAGTCACAAATTATAGTAACCGTATTATTCTGATAAAATTTAAAAGTGAATTATGATGTCACGAGTGCATGATTTTTATTTAATTCTCGACAAATACTAGATGCGCCATTTCTTTTTAGTTGTGAATAATATAGGTTATTTCACGTTATTAAAAAATGTAGCTATAAAACATATAAATCAATGGAAAACGGTAAGTAATAAATTGTAAACGTAATAATAAACCTTGTTAAAAAAACATAACTTAGTGAAATAAGTATCCGTTTTTATGTTATTTTAGGATATTCCAGGTAAAGGTACAGATTACTATAAAATACAAGGTTAAATTCACCGATGTATTTCGTTTGATTCAAGGTTCTTTTGGAGAAACCGACCAGCGCAGCGGGCGTAGTTTGCTAGTATGCTATATTAAGCATCTTGTATATTGCACATCAATGATATATAATTCCAATATTTTTTAAATGGTTTAATAATATTAAATTACACTACTACCGATTTTTACCCGTTTACTATAATTTAACGGAATTTTTTTTTGTTTGTTCCTGTAAATAAACTATAGATGCTTTCCATTGATTTATATGTTTTATTGCTACATTTTTTAATAACGTGAAACAACCTATATTATTCACAACTAAAAAGAAATGGCGCATCTAGTATTTGTCGAGAATTAAATAAAAATGATGCACTCGTGTCATCATAATTCATTTTTATATTTTATCTGAATAATACGGTTACTATAATTTGTGACTCGTGCTGATACATTGCTGCTATTATTATTTGTTTACGCGTGAAATTTTCGCTATGGTACTCCATTGTGAAATTTGTTAATTTTTGAAATTCAATATTTGAAAAATGGCATAATCAGTGGATTTGAAATTTATATCAAGAAAAATACATTTTTTTACATTTCTAACGCAGTTTGTCTAACAATTTTCTGACAAATACTTTTCGATCAATTAATTTTTTTCAGTAACTTCAAATGTTTCATTTTCCGAAATTAATCTGTGGCAACGATTAGCGAAGATCCCAGTCGTCAGCAACGCATACCTTTTTATTAAAGAGGATGTAGCTATAAAACATATAAATCAATGAAAAACGGTAAGTAATAAATTGTAAACGTAATAATAAACCGTGTTAAAAAAAACATAACTTAGTGAAATAAGTATCCGTTTTTATGTTATTTTAGTATATTCCAGGTAAAGGTACAGATTACTATAAAATACAAGGTTAAAGTCACCGATATATTTCGTTTGATTCATGGTTCTTTTGGAGAAACCGACCAGCGCAGCGGGCGTAGTTTGCTAGTATTCTATATTAAGCCTCTTGTATTTTGCACATCAGTGATATATAATTCCAATATTTTTTAAATGGTTTAATAATATTAAATTATACTACTACCGATTTTTACCCGTTTACCATACTAAACCTCAATAACATTTTTTTTTCAAGTTGCAGACTTATTACCTTTTATTGCATATAATACCTTTTATTAAAAATTGTTAGAGTTTGGCGATCAACTTTGAAAATGTAATTGATAACTGAAATCCGAACTAATTAATATGAGCTGCTCTAATAAACTAATTAAAGCATTACAATTTTTCTTAACTTTTAAATGAATATGAATTTATGAATAAAAAAATCCCTGATGGCTCGGCCTACAGGCACAGGTAGATTTCGAAGACGCAGACCGTGGGGTGCCTGTTTGTTGGGAATTCCGGAAGATATGACCTTTTTGCCATGATGCTGCAGTTGGGTTCCATAAGGGACCGCCCACTTCGAAATGTAACTTGTTCGCAGGCGGAGCCCAAAGGGATTTTTTTTGTTTTTAAATTTGTTTTGCTATAAGGGTTGGTCCTATAAAAACCTTGTCAATATAAAAGTTTTAGATAATAGTAAAAGGATTTATAATAAATTTAAGCGAATTTGATGTCTTGTAAATTGACGAAGTTATGAATTTTTTTTCTTCTAAAACCCCCATTTTTCTCCCCCCTTGGGGCCATTTTTAATGATATCAAAAATCTGTTATACATAAATTTTTGGTACTTTTCCTAGAAGTAATAATAACTTTAAACGGATTTGATTTTGTACAATAATTAAGACGTTATGGGTTTTTTTCTGTTTTCACAACCCCCCCCCTATTCCCCCCCCACTTTGTTCGATTTTGCCCATTAACGAACTTGACCGAGATTTAGTTCCCCTTGATTTTATGTATCAGTTTGGAAGAGATTTGTGAAGAATTATTCGAGTTATCGTGTCCATAAAAAAGTGACATAGATAGTGAGATAGATAGATAGATAGATAAAGTTTTGAACTGGGGGTGGTTTTGGGTTCTGGGAGTCATGATCGGCGTAGATCTGCAAAATTTTTCAAAACTTCCAACTTAGGGGAAAATTTAATAGGTAGTTTTCTTACGAAATCTACCTAAAAGGCTTCAACGAATCGGAATATACCGAATGATAGTTTTGTTGAAATATTTTAATAGAATCCAGAATTAGAGTGCTTTCTCCGATTTGAATGATGTCCCAATATGCCAACACGTGTCACTTCGTCGCATCATGCATATTGCTTGACCGTCACATGACTTCTTGTCAGGTGGGAGAAATTGAATTAACACTTTGTTTTCCGTTAATATAATAGTTATCTTTTTCTCCAATCATTAACAAATTTATTTGATCACAAACCTTTTGAATTACTACATTTATCATTATTTTAGGATATGCTGATAGAATTTAAATTTAATTTTGTAATTATTTACGTATTACTATATTACATATTATTTTAAAAAATCTTCTTTATAAAGGACACGTGTATTTACAATCCTATTTCCTTTACTATCGATATTATAAAGAAAAACCACGCCCGTTAGTAACGCTGGCGTCATTACAATGGTGACAACGATGGAAGCAATCTATTTTCCTTTTCTCGCAAATTTAATTACTTCTAAATATCGCATAATTTTAATTTTCACACTGTCAAATAGGAAAAACGGCGTGTTTTCAACTGCAATTGGTGTGATAACTTTATCTCAATTTACTGAATTTTTAGGGTTTAAAAATTTTTTTGAAGCAGGATTTTTTAAAAAATCAGTCTCTATCGTGTGCAGCTCGAACCCGGAAGTTTAACCTTTTTGAAGTTAACACAATATAAATAGTTCATTACTTGATTTCCGATAAAACTTCATAAATATAAATTGAACACAAATTTAACAGATATGTAATCGAAGTATGTGCTTAAATACGGAAATAACCAGAATACAAAAAATGGTTTATTGACTAATATGAAAGTATTCGTTTTGATAATTTTCAAAACTTTATTGGAATACATAAATGATCCAATTTCATGATGAATTTTCATATAAAAATGGTTTTTCGTCGTCGTCGTCGTCTCTCTCTCTCTCTCTCTCTATATATATATATAATCCTAATGAAACGAATTTATGAAGCAATATTATGAAATGACTGTTTCAGATATATGAAACGAAAATATAAATTAATAATTATCCAAATTAATTCAAATTAATTCAAATAGGTTAAAATTTCCTCTTTGTTTTGTTTTGTTTTTAATTTTAATTAGAAAATGACACCAGTTACCTATTTTTTCTTTCTCATCCCCAGCAATGAAAAAAAAAATATTGCCGCTATTATAGATATGCCATTAAAATTAAAAAAAGTTTAATATTTCAACATTTTTTTAATATTTTAAATTTCGAAATTTTAAGAGTTACTATGAGACATATGGATCTATGCGAATACGTCCTCGTATTAAATATAAAAATCTACAGTTTTCATTTAAAAATTAGTTTTACCTAGGTTCTGTAGATTTAGCACTATGCCCTGTTACCCGATTTGATCGGCTCGAATCGCCTTTTTTTTAAAATTGAAACTGCATTTATAAGGGAAAAAATAATCTTTGATCATTTTAATACTTCGTTGGCTACACTAAAAACTAAAAATATATTTTTACATTACAGAAAAATATTCATTTTTCAAATATAATTTGACAAATATCTTTATGCGGATTTATTTCCATTGTTATATTCATAAATACATATCCTACGAAAATAAAATTTTTACTTATCGAATCTCCCACTGAAGCTGTCATTTATTTTTTAAGTCATAGTTCATATATCATATTAGTAATACCAAGCTCCCTTTAAGGTAGAGGATCTCTGTTGCAGGAGGAATACGAAATTTCATAAGACTCATGCTTCCTTTCACCTAAAGAATGTTATTTATCCACATTACTGAACGTCAGTAAGAATTTAAGGCATCATTAAAAAAAAAAAAAAAATGTCTGGATAGATTCGGAGATTTCAGTTGTGGAATATTTCTATAGAAATATATGACAAATTTTCAGATTTTAACGATAAATTTGATGTAAGTCGTAAATATGGTTGCACAAAAAGCATTTAGTATTGCATATTTTTCCTAAATGTTTAAAACATAATTCTTAAAATATTAACTTATATCAAATATCTGGCTGTAGCTATGAATAACACAATACAAATTTGTAATTGTAACATTAAAGAAAATTATTTCATCTATACAATAAGGTATTTTCCCGCATCCTTAAAAAACAAATTGCTTGTTATTGTAACTTATTACATAATATCTTATAATATAATAGCATTTATTACATAAGTTCACATAGCAATATTGCAATATAAAAAACATGCATAGAATAATTTTGAAAAAGCAAATGCTTTTAACTCTGTATCAAAGCTTCATTATGGCAGTGTTTTCATGTTGTTTATAACAGAGCTTTAACATTCAATGTCTTTACTTACTTCTAAAACAAAATGAAATCAAAGAAATATATCTCTTTGTATAACGTATTCATAACAAATAAACTTTACTAACTATTTATTTGGATGAAAAATCTGCAATAAGTACATGGGTGTATCACATGCATAATATTTCATTTACTTATTTATGTAGTTTTTACAAAAATTATACCAATATTATTTTTCTGAATAAATTTCTATAACATCTTCAAAAAATTTTAAATGAATGTATCTCATTAAATGATGAAATGTAATGTTTTATATATAATAAATATACTTATGACGTATTTGAAGCCAATTGTGTAAAACTTTTTTTACTTCCGCATCTGATCGCAGAAAATCTTTTTCTACTTAACGCTTCATTAAGGAGGTACAAAGAAATGCAATTTCGAAGACTATAATTTTGAACTGCAAAGATGATTAGTGAAAGTAAAGACTAATGAAGTTTTTTTAATTTTTGTTTTGTTACATCAACATGAACTAGATCTTGCATGGCCCAATAGAAGAAGGACATTGGGATGTGAATGAATGATTCTACGACCAATGTGCTACTTCAGCCTTCCAAAATATTCTCAGTGCTATATTGTATTATATATGCGTTATACACCAGACAAATTGACGTACAAAAGACTTTGTAATTACCAAACATTATCCGTAAGGATTTTGTCAGTTTTTGCTTCATTGAAACAGTTTTACCTATTCTCCGCCGATCCATGTTGGATTGTTTTGCTTTACCTTTTTCCGGTAATTTCTTCAGCCAACTATGCCTTTTAGTGTTTGTGGACTAAATAGTATGTTCTTTTCCGAATTATTTGTCCAATTTATGCCAGATTTCAGTTTTGTTCATTTGTTTAAAGTTTAGTAATTATGCTTTTCATTCGCACATGATGCTAGAGACAAAATACTAAATTGCCGTATGGAGAATGAAACAATTCCAAACGAAACCGTAAGAAAATCATGAGGATTCCGATGAGAGTAATTGTAAAACTAATCCACTGATATAAAATAAGAGTTTAATATATTTGATTCAACATTGTATATAATTAATTCACTGTGAGCTTTCATTTAAGTTATTGCACTCTACCTGAAAATATAAATTTCAGATTATCCTAATAATATTATAAATCTGATTGTGCGCAAATGTTAGGCTGAAGCCAGCGTCAAAATGGAGCATTTAATGATCCTGTACCTTTGCACATAGGTTGATTATAACTCTCATAAGAACATAGGCCGGTTTTTGCTTATTTTATTCAAATATTTTACTTAATAATTGAAAATTTCGTTATTTTCACAGAGAATAAATGGACATTTTTTCGTATAATATTTTAAAATGGTTAAATTTACTTTACCGTTGTTAATATTTTATCGTTGCCGAAACTAAATCAAAAGCCCGGAATAATAATTTTTACTCAACAATTAATTTTCAATTGAAAGATTTTCACGTGAAAAATGAAAATTCAAAAGCATTCAAAAGAAGAGGAATTTCCGTGATATTTGAAACAAAAATATGGAGTAGTTGTTATAATACATGAAGTATGAATATTGGTTACGTTGAGAAGATATTTTCTGTCAAAAACTCCGTTATAATTAGAAGAAAAACTGAAAAATAATCATATTATTAAGAAAAGATTTCGCTTGTACCATGGAACTATGAAAAGGGTTTTCCTTGGCTTGAACAAATATGACGTCATAAATAAAACATGTATTTTCAAATATTCGTACCATTACAAAGAGCATGGATATCAGTGTATAATAAAAATATATACATAATGGACGTGAGATTTAAGATGAATAACTGAAATATGTTTTTTGATACTGATTAATAATAAGCTTGAAAATCAGTTACATACAGATGTGAGTTTTCTGATAAAATTCCCGTCAGGATTGCCAGGAAAAGAAAATTAACAAGAATTATATCATTGAAAAGAGATTTCTCTGGAATCAAAGTGACGTCATATTTCAAATAAAACGTAATTTTTCAAATATGTTTCAAATGGTGCGTGAATAAATTTCATACATTAATAATTACAGAGTACAGTGAAAGAATGGAGAAGCAGTGAACCGTCAAATCGGTTTGCAATATGAAGCCGGTTATCACTCAAATCGTTAGGCCCAAGGGCTGACTTCATTGGACGGGGAGAGGTTTTCAAAGCAAGCCGCCAGTTGTTTAGGTCAACTGTAGGGTTGCATTTTCAGCATCACGCCAAACATAAACATTTCATATACATTTATTCTCTGAACTCTGCGATTAATAATACAAGCATCAGTAAGATTATTAGGAAAAGAAAATTGAACACAAGTCTATTATTTTAAAATCTGACTGTCTGTTTGTATTTCGCAACTACTACTCTTAATGCAATGCGATTTACTTAACACCATCATTGATCTAAGGATGTCATATAAACTCTGAGAATTTAAAATTTTGAATTAGATTCCGAGATTTTTTTTTTTTTTTTCGTAAATTTTAACGAGATTTCTCTAAAAACGGTAATTAAATTACTCCATTTTTGTGGATAAAAAAAAGAAGAAATAAAACGGATTAATACATTTTTATGTCATTTTCTCATTAAAACTGAAAAAAGAATTTGTTTTCAATTTGAATAGTTGGTGAAAAACAAATCTTGATTACAGAATTTCCGAAAATTAAAAACATATTTCCACATATTCAAACTTTATGAATTAATTTATTCTGCAGAAGAAAAATCGTCTGTCAGCATATTGTCAAGAAATCATCGGTTGTTTCAGCTATAGATTAAATCAAGGAGGCAAATTTGCTGTTACATGCAAACGTAACACTTGCAATTGCAAAGCTTTTCGCAACCCCAAATTACATGCAAACGTAACATTTACATGTAATTTGCACACAAATTAATTTAAATTTGAACCCTTATAAATGTTAATTTGCACTGAAAATTACATGAAAAAGTAATGTTTACATATAATTTTGGGTTGCAAAAAGCTTTGCAATTGCAAGTGTTACGTTTGCATGTAACTGTTACTGTTACATACAAACGTAACACATGTAAACGTTACGTTTGCATGTAATTTTGGGTTGCAAAAAGCTTTGCAATTGAAGCTCCTTGCATTTAGGTGTAGAATTATTCCTCCATATTCACAAGAATTGAATTTAAACAAAAAGCATATACTATTTCCAATGAATTATTTTTAAATGATGGCTGTTAAAACGTTTTTCAAAGTCGTTAAAAGTAAAATGGTTTATCATGTAAAACTGATGTTTGTTTTTTGACAAATTGTACTTTTTTAAAACTGAGCTATGTCAAGGCCCCTATAACAAAGAAATACCGTATTTTCTCCTATGAAATATAATAAAGAGTTAGTTAATTATTTACGTTTTTAATTATCGGGGGTGAAATATTTTGCTTGATTAATGCATTTATTCTTCTTTTAATGTTACGTGAACGAAGTCACGGGTAACAGCTAGTTCTTATATACATTAAAAAATTTTTTAATAATTTAAGATTAAGCGAAATCATTTAACCAAAGTGTAGTCGCTTCTTTTTGCAGAACGTTACTAGTCATGTAAGGTCTTTTTGCCGCCGGTCCCCGCATTGATAAAATGGAAAACAAGAAACAATTTTCATTTAATATTCGAATATTATAAATGTGAGTACGAATTTTATAAAAATAAAATGCTATAAATTTGTAATTTACATAAATTATACATTTTTCTTGCGAGCTTTAAAATATTGCGAAACGGTAAAAAATAACTGACACGAATGATCGTTTCGCATAATTTTCCGAGATTTTTAACTTTGCTTGTAAAAATGTACCTGAAAAAAACATAGATGTCTTATTATTTGACTACTGTTGTGGAGAAACATTTAAGGTAAGCAACATGAAATTTCCCCCCTTGTATATATAATGCGAGATGGGATAGGTGAAGGTTATTGATATTGGTAGCAAACCAACAAGCGTCTACAGATGGATTATTATTTTTTATATAACTAAATATTTTTGTTTCACTGAACTAAAGGACAAATAATTCTACATCTACGGAAATATATTAGAACCATGGTCGAAAATATAAAATAATGTCTTCCGAGTTGTCTACATTTCGGAAAAGTGTTCTTTATATTTAGAAACCTCAGAAATCGATATATTTGTTAAATATAAAGAAACATGTACAAGAAAAAAGTTTAATTTGCTGCCACTGATTGTCGGATACGTTTTCAAATAGTTTTTGTCGTGCATTAATCAGTTTTAACAAACCGGAATATTGGTTTTTAGTATGCTAACAATTCTCTATTAAACATTTTCGGTCGTGTAATTTAATATGTTCATACAATGATTTATATGTGTAAAAGTGACAAAAATATTAAATTTAATTTTAATTTTAAGACAGGGTGCGTAAGCATTTACCACAATTATTTAATAGATTTTTTCACTTTATTAAAATGCTGAAAAGTATTACAAATCCTGCAATTAAACGGGGCGTCTATAATTTCGACTATTTTAATATTAAATAGAAAAATTCTAATAAACAAATGTGGTAAAAGCGTAGGAACCCTGTAATGCAGTTAATTTATCATGTTTGTCTGTAAAACAGGTTTGGAACATGAAAATGTTTACTTCAGAATTGATAGCGTTAGGAAAATCGTGGGACATACGGGTGATATATTACGGATTGCGAAAACTTGATTAATACACTATACAAACTAGTCAAAAAGGTTTCCGAAAGTCGGTGGCATAAAGAAAAACTTCATTTTTATAAATGCTTCTTTACATCCTGAAAACATGATTGTTTCGGAGATTTCTAAAAAAAGAAAGCTTTTCGGAATAGTGGCTAACTTGGAAGAAGTTATTGTATGTTTTCGTTCGTGATAATATTATATATTCTTAGATTCAGAAATGTGTAGGGTTTTCTACATTGTATAATAGTTGCATTTGTTACCCAGAGTTTGATCTTTAATTATCTCTGCGGTGCTGATTTTCTCTATTTAAACAATGGCGTGACAATGATTTATTTCAGCAATCATCTCTGATGTTTTGCGAAGTGCCATCAGATGTTTATTGAATATTTGTAATCGTTTATGAGTCGCGAACTGTGCATCAAAACAGTACAAATTACAAAATCAATTAAAATACCACTTTTTTAATAGCACACCTACTTTTGCTGCAAAAAAGTTGCAGAAAAAGACTGTCTTTTTCTGAATATCTGTAAAACTTGCATTCCCTCCTTTGTCCCACGATTCTTTATATATTTTGTAAAATAGAACTTTTACCTTTCCCATGTGATAAACTATGTAATAAAGAAGAAAATTCCATGAAATTGATCTATAACCTTCAAAAGGGTTACGATAATATTTTTATGGTTTAATATTTTATTTATGTATATTGAACTAATTAAAATATAAAATATTTTTAAAATATCTGACATATAGAAAATATTGAGTTCATTTAAATTTTATTGAATAAAAAATTCTCTTTTTATACCATAAATGTTATATTTTCATATATAAATCTACTTTAATATGTCTTTTTGCTATAATAAGCAACTTCCTAGTTATAATAATGTGAAACCAGAATTTTTGAAATTAAGTTTCCAAAATAAGAAAAGAAATGTTTAAATAAAAAACATTTGAAACTGAGAATTGTAAGGATCCCCCCGGCTAACGAAAAAGGATTCCAGAATGTCTGAACGTTCTGAAACAAACTGGATTTAGTGATTTATTTTTAACGGACACGATATATTGCACTTTAGAACCGAGCCTAAAATGTTCACGAATATTTAATTCTTATATAATATATTGTCATTTTTTTCTTATTGTTCAAAACTAGGTAAAATACAGATTTGCGGCGATTTTTAAAATTTTATATTAATACTACCTTGTAAAAATGCCTTTTACACTTATAATGTTATTAGCTATTATTTATACATTATCTAACTGTTTCTAAAATTCTTTTATTTTCTTGCAAGAATTATGAAGACGGTGGATTAATTGAAGAAATGAACGTAATGAATTACATAATGTAGAGATTTTTATAAGGCGTCCATTGCTGAAAATATTGCAATAAATATTATCTACCCTATATATATAAAATCCTAATGAAACGAATTTGTGAAACGATTTTATGAAACGAATTTATGAAACGATTTTATGAAACGACTGATTAAACGACTGATTATGTTTCAGGGCTATTTTAAATAAAATATTAAACGCTTGATGGTGAAATTAATACCAATTGTCCATAAAAATCTGCGGATGTCAAAACTGGTAATAGAATTTTGAAATTGGAATTAGTTTTCGAGATATTAATTTTTTTTTAATTTTAATGACATTTCTGTAATGATGGCAACTAATTACTCAGTTTTTTTGTGACAAAAAAGGGAAAAAAATTGAAAAGGATCCTGATAGGGATTATTGATTTCTTTTTATTCGTCATTTTCAAATTGAAATTGAATTTATCTTTTATTTCAATTGATAATGAAGACAAGATTGTGATTAAATTATGTTTTCAGGAAAATTTGAAAAAAAAAAAATCACATTTCTATCGTCAGGATTCAATCGTCTGTCAGCATTTAATTTCTACCCTATATATATAAAATCCTAATGAAACGAATTTGTGAAACGATTTTATGAAACGAATTTATGAAACGATTTTATGAAACGACTGATTAAACGACTGATTACGTTTCAGGGCTATTTTTAATAAAATATTAAACGCTTGATGGTGAAATTAATACCAATTGTCCATAAAAATCTGCGGATGTCAAAACTGGTAATAGAATTTTGAAATTGGAATTAATTTTCGAGATATTAATTTTTTTTCTAATTTTAATGACATTTCTGTAATGATGGCAACTAATTACTCAGTTTTTTTGTGACAAATAAGGGAAAAAAATGGAACAGGATCCATATAGGGATTATTGATTTCTTTTTATTCGTCATTTTCAAATTGAAATTGAATTTATATTTTATTTCAATCGATAATAAACACAAGATTGTGATTAAATTATGTTTTTCAGGAAAATTTGAAAAAAAAAAATCACATTTCTATCGTCAGGATTCAGTTGTCTGTCAGCATTTAATTTAATCTATAAACTGAAAATATTTTAAATAAGTTCGTCCAAATGACGTCATTTATGTAAACGCAAAAGAAAGGGGGGAAAGGAAATTATTATTAAAAGGTATATGTATATACTAATTTTCTAATAATTATTTATCATTCAAAATAAATTAAATATGTTGTGCATGCATGCCTGCATTTATTCGGCATCAATGGATGAGATATTTAAACAAATTTGCTATCCGCGATAATTTTACACCATGTTATGTCACTTGAATACTATCCATAAGAAAATCGGGTACTTTTCCAGTATAGGATCATTGGCGGAAAAGGAAATTTGGCAACATACTTTCTGTAAACCTATTCACTTTGTCATTTCGTATACAGAAGCATTTTTTCAATATTTATACAATTTGTTTAGCGTAAAATGTCATTTACCCTATTCTATATATAATCAGAAGTAATTTGTATAGAAAAAATAATAATAATATACGTATAATTAAAATACGCATATAAACAAAAAAATCGTCGAATTTGTTTCCATGGCTGTTTATGTCATTTGGCACCAAATCTTACTTTCTGATGCCCGAATTGCGCCAAGCTTTTTAAAAAAGCGTCAAGACCCCTATAATAGAAAAGCACCAAAAGTTCATTGGGTTTGTTTTCATAACTTTTGGCAACAAATCTATGTATCTTAACGAATATATCCCTTTTTGAAGCTCGAATTACGCCAAACCTAAAAGCAAAGGATCCTATACTGGAAAAGTACCCGATTTTCTTATGCACAATATTCAAGTGACATAACATGGTATAAAATTATCGCGGATAACAAATTTGTTTAAATATCTCATCAATTGATGCCGAATAAATGCAGGCATGCATGCACAAAATATTTAATTAATTTCGTATGATAAATAATTATTAGAAAATTCGTATATACATATTAATTAAAATAAATAATTTACATATTTAAAATAACATGAAAATATGCATGATGGTGCACTAAAATAGAGAGAAAATTAAAACCTGTTACTGAAAATGTCTATAACATAGTACTTTTCAATACCGTGGTTCTTAATGTTATTCACAAGCAGATGGAATTTTTCTCATCTTTAAACGCAAAGGAAGAATAGAATACAGATCGTTGTTATAAAAGTCCGAGAGGTAGCCACAATTTAAACCTAACTATTTTATACAAGCTGGTTTTCAAGGTGTAATTGATTTTACTTATCCATCCCGAAAATAGTCGTCAGTTGTCGCAACAGCTGTGTATGAGGCCATGATAATAAAAAAATGCCCCATTAAAACGTTAAAAGCATGGCAACCCAATTACAGATTTACCAATATTTTTAAAACAAAGCACGCTGTCATGTTTTTAGAGGCCTTGAACTCTGAGCGGTGGTTGGCGAGCGTAGCTCGCAGGGGGTAGGCCCCCTAGTATTAATATAAAGTAGCACATAAAAATATTGTTAATATTTAGAAAACACAAGTCAGTATCCAAAATTGCTTATATACTGTCGAGAACACACATTTCTACCTCCTTGGTTAACTGTGACTAGCGGCGACTCCCACACTCGCTCTGCCTGTGACCATAACTAAAAAGTCTTGATCCGACAAAAACTGTAGCGGAACGTAGTTGACAATGAAATACGTATGAATAGCCAGAGCATCAGACAGAAACGTTAACCTTACCACTATATTAACCTAAAAGAATTTGTAAGTATTTGTAAATAATCTAAATTAACAAGTATTTTGGGGTATATACTAGTTAATGCAACAGATTACTCCTGAAACTAGAAGTATACATTATTTACAATATGTAGATTTTCTTCAGTAAAATCTTGCATATCGGGCCTTTAACACCTAATTATTTTATCGGTTTTTTGATTGTTAAATTTTTGAGTTAGAATTTAGAATTTAAATCCTAGAGGAAGAACACACGTAACATTTCATTTATGGTTTGCACAGTAAAATATTTAAAACTTTTATATGTATGAAAGATAAAAACATCCGAAAAATCAAATTTATGTTTGTTTATTTATTATTACGAATGAGATTTAAACATTTCAAAACTTTATTATGAGAAACTCTCTGACTATCTGAAATTTTCAGAAAAGTGCATAGTTCACAAAAGAGTTGAATTTACAGAAGAAACTAAGTTCTCGAACGTCCGAGATTTCGGTGAATTCGGTTCTTGAATAAGAGGAATGGGAGGGAGTGGTTTTGTTAACCATTGGACACTTTTGGCCCTTTTTTTATAGATGGGGAGACATTGAAGAGAACTTTTGAAAGGAAAATGCACCGATTTATCGTTCTCGTACAATTAAATTCCCGAAAACCTTGCACACTCACCCCACATAGACCGCGCTGGTTTCAAACTCTTTTGTCCAGCATACTAAACACTGGGAAGAGTGGATCCTCGTGAATAAAAGTTTCTAGCGAAATTTGATTTGATTCTCGAACAATAAAAATACCGAAGCCGAATCGAACGAATGAACAAACGTAGCATAAAAGTCTGCTATTTTTAAGCAAAGCACACATGCAAGAGGTACATAATAATAGCAACAGCGTAAAAAAAATCATGCATTATGAGATTCCTGTTCAGCGAGGTTATTGAATCCACAGATTTCCCCTTATTTTCATTATCTGTTTCTATAACTTTCTTTTCCTTCTTTTTGAATTTATATGTGCGCGGATCTTATATACATGCAATATATACTGATTAGCAACAAATTTAATAAATTTTGAGACTTAATAGAGCGAGAAGATTTAGAGGTCCTAATAAACTTTAAAGATCAGTGATGGAAGCGTGATTTATTTTTATCAATCTAAAATCATCCAAAAACCAACAGAGGTATAAAAACTTTTTTTAAAACCGTTATTAAAATATAATACAATTGTCATAGTCATATGCAATAGACTGTAGTGTAATATTTTTGTTTATATTTTACTGTAGAGGACCATACTGTATATTGTTTGAAACAGGTAAATAACGAAAGTAAAGGATGGGTAAATTAATCTTTCTTTTAATATTTCTTGCTAAATGACCTTCTCGGCGTTTCCTGGGCCTATGATAATAACCTTCAATATACCTAAAATCAGTGTTAAATTAAAAAAAAAAATTCCGGGTGGAATTTATACAGTTCCTGCGTAACAATGTGGAGTTTCCTGTGGTGCATTCCACTTCTACAGCACTACCAAGCAAAGAATCCAAAATCTTGCAGGGTGGGCATTTTGATACTGAACGCTTTCCACTGGTCAACTCCTGATTTCAACAGTGCCTACCGTAACTTTACCGTTTGCCGGGATTACTTTAAGGTATTCACATACCTTTGAAACGTCATTTTCGATAAAAATATGGATTTTTCAGTTTTGCAATAATGTTAATATTCGATCTTTTATCTATCGAATTCTCATTTCATTGTGCAATGTTGCAAATCCCCTTAGGCGAACAGGGCTAGACTAGGTCAATGATATTATACACTCTAAGAAAATCCAGCACCATCAAGGGGTCATCAGCAAGATCCTGCTTGGAGAGTAGGATCGCCCCAGGCATGCAAGGATATAATCAGGGGAGGCCTGCTCAGTGGAATACTTGGTGCATATTTCAAAGGACTTGATGCACTCAGAAAATTTCATAGTCCTAAGGTGCCCACTACGAAAACGAGCAAGAGTGATTTTTTCCTGCCTGTTATGTCCATGAGCAAGATATCCTCCCGGTCAAATACTCTAGTACCAGAGGTGCTCTAGTGGAACATTCCCAGTGATCTTATTCTTGCTTTTTTTCTTGAGTAAGTTTCTAAATATGTGAGGGAAACAGGAGGCACCGAGACATCACATGCACCCGCCTTGGTCAAGGAATCCACGATCTCATTTCCCGAAAGATCGGCATGGGAAGGAATCCACTGTAGATGTATCCGATGAGACAAGAAAAGTAGTTTCACTCTGTTAAGAAAATCACTCCCATATTATCCCGCACACTATGTCAATTAGCAAAGTGTTTGATTAAACTTCTGTTATCGGACAAAATCCAGATTTCATTTCCACGAGTGAGTGACAAAAGTGAACCAAGGTCTTCATTTATGGCAATTAGCTCACTACGAAAGACTGAGCAGAAGTCAGGATTTCTCTTCTGAATTTTTAAACATGATGATGCGATTTGATGTAAATTCCACTGCCCCGACAGTAACCCAAGCTTTTTGTGCTCTGACAACCTTGGGAGCTATTCCGGCGGTAGTCAGTAGGGGATACCGGTAGGGTCACCCAAGCTGGACAGGTACTCGTAGTGTAGGATCCAGACTAAAAAGGATTCCACCACCGGAGCTCAATCTGACTTCTTCCTTTGGTGCTCCAGTCTATGACCGCATAATTTGTTCATTTTCCCCATCCATGAATAAGATTTCATTTTGTTGGTTCTTAATTAGAATCCGAGTTACAGATGTTTAAAGTTACATCTGTTACAGCTTGACGAAGAATTTTACAACCAAAAGTATTGTTTTACAAACTGGACGTAAGCTGAAATGTATGTTTACGTGTTTCTGTTTGGAGATTTAGCATTTAATTTGGATTATATGTCCAAGAAAACACATGGAATTAATAATTACACATTAAAAAAATATTTTTTAATAGTAATAATTGTGTTTAAAAGTTATTTTTAGTTTTTTGTATAAATGAAGTTTTTTAGATTTTTACTATGCGCAAAATATCCTATAGCAAAAAGAAATATGTATGAAATACCTTGAAGTTTTTTTTTACTCATTTTGCAAATATTTGTTGAGGGAATATACTACAATCATAATAATATATTAATTAGTTTTATATTTACACTGGTATAAGTGACAAAGTTGCAACAAATTTTACAAATTTTTCATTATTGTATTAGTACTTCAAATGCCACAGTATCTGAGATAAAGATGCTTTTATAATGCGAATAATCTATGTCCTAGAGAAAGGTATTCTCTTTATTGTGTAGTTTACAAAAAATGAATGCATTGATTTAATTTTGAGTTATCATGTTTTGCGCAAATGTCAATTTTTCACATAATTTTGACTATTTTAGGTAGCTTTCAATACAAAAAAGTCCTTCCGTCCTGTACCGGGAGGAAAAGGTAGCTTTCCCATATCTTCGTTTTAAAATTTTAGCTAATGTTACACGAAAACAGAAAGTTAAAATGCAAAGAAAACGTTTACAAAAGATTCGTTAATACTGAATTTGAATAAGAAATTCGCAAACTTATTGAGCAATAGCCAAATTGGCTTCATTTATGAAGACTTATTTTGGTCGCCATATTTGGCGATATTTACCAAATGTCGCCAAGTTTGGCGAGAATTTGGCGCTAACGGATATGAATATATAGGTCTATGCGTATGATTGAGAAAATTATTACAACAAAAAATTTTTTTGTAATGTGCTGTCTTCTTTCAAAATGTCAGCCACCCTAGAATTTCAAACTGCTCTATCTCAGCCATTTTTTAAGATAGAGGTAAAACCAAAAATGATCTGAAATCCTCGTATCAAGGCCTAACACTTAATTAAAAAGTAAATTTGAATTTTTAACTTTTTTGTACATTTATTTTAGTTTTAAATTTTTAAATCGCCGCCATCTTGAAATAAAATGGCGGACCGAGCTGGCCAACGAACTCGGTCGAGACATTGGTGAGCTTAATACACACAATTAGTTTCATCAAAATTGATTTATAAATACGAACGTTATCGACATAGGTCAGATATATATATATATATATATATATATATATATACATATATATACATATATATATATATATATATAAATCAACATTTGAACGGAGGGTGGTTTTGGGGTCTGGGAGTCATGATCGGTGAAAATATATTGAAATTTTCCGGAACTGCTTTCCTCTAAACTGCTGCAATAGGTAGCTTTATACTTTTAGGTAGCTTTCAATACAAAAAAGTATAAAGCTACCTATTACAGCCGATCGGAGGAAAGCAGTTCCGGAAAATTTCGATATATTTTCACCGATCATGACCCCCAGACCTATGTCATACGATAACGCTCGTATTTATAAATCAATTTTGATGAAACTAATTGTGTGTATTAAGCTAATCAATGTCTCGACCAAGTTCGTTGGCCAGCTTGGTCCGCCATTTTGTTTCAAGATAGCGGCCATTTAAAAATTTAAAATTAAAATAAATATACAAAAAAATTAAAATTAAAATTTATTTTTTAATTACGTTTTAGGCCTTGATACAAGGATTCCAGAGCATTTTTTGGTTTACCTCTATCTTAAAAAATGGTTGAGATAGAGCAGTTTGAAATTCTAGGGTGGCTGACATTTTGAAACAAAACAGCACATTAACGCGCAAATTATTTTCTTTCATTGTTGTAATAATTTTCCCAATCATACGCATAAAACTATATATTCATATCCGTTAGCGCTAAAATTGGCGACATTGGCGACAAAATTGGCAAAATTGTCGACATTGGCGACAAAATTGGCAAAATTGTCGACATTTGGCGAAATATCGCCAAATTTGGCTCCCAAAATAAGTCTTCATAAATGAAGCCAATTTGACTATTTCTTAATAATTTGGCAAAACTCCTATTCAAATTCAGTATTAACGAATCTTTTGTAAACGTTTCTTTGTATTTTAACTTGCTGTTTTCGTGTAACATTAGCTAAAATTTTAAAACGAAGATATAGGAAAGCTACCTTTTCCTCCCGGTACAGGCCGGAAGGACTTTTTTGTATTGAAAGCTACCTAAAAGTATAAATGTACCTATTGCAGCCGTTCGGAGGAAAGCAGTTCCGGAAAATTTCGATATATTTTCACCGATCATGACCCCGAGACCCCAAACCACCCTCCGTTCAAATGTTGATTTATATATATATATATATCTGACCTATGTCATACGATAACGCTCGTATTTATAAATCGATTGTGATGAAACTAATTGTGTGTATTAAGGTTACCAATGTCTAGACCGAGTTCGTTGGCCAGCTTGGTCCGCCATTTTGTTTCAAGATGGCCGCCATTTCAAAATTTAAAACTAAAATAAATATACAAAAAAGTTAAAAATTCAAATTTATTTTTAATTAAGTGTTAGGCCTTGATACGAGGATTTCAGAGCATTTTTTGGTTTACCTCTATCTTAAAAAATGGCTGAGCAAAAATGGCAAAATTGGCAAAATTTGCGACAAAATTGTCAAAATTTGGGACATTTGGCGAAATTACGCCAAATTTGGCGACCAAAATAAGTCTTTATAAATGAAGCCAATTTGGCTATTGCTCAATAATTTGGCGAAATTCTTATTCAAATTCAATATTAACGAATCTTTTGTAAACGATTCTTTGCATTTTAACTTGCTGTTTTCGTGTAACATTAGCTAAAATTTTAAAACGAAGATATGGGAAAGCTACCTTTTCCTCCCGGTACAGGCCGGAAGGACTTTTTCACTTACAAATATTATTTCTGTGTAATTGCTAAAATATATATAATTTTTTCAAAGTTTTAACTAAAATGTCATTATTAAATTTTGTATAAAAGGGAAATTTTCACAAATTTCAAAAAGTCACCTCCGAAAGTGTGTAGATACCTTAAATATATCTCGATCTCCTACGATAGTCGATTTTCCAAACGAGCCTTACATCTTTCAATGGGTCGAACCAAACAAGCTCCCTACAGCGAGGTTACGTGCGTTATAATGGTACAGATTTTTGGCGATAAAGTAGTTTTATTTAGAAAAGGTTTGAACATTTTTCTATTTTTTCAGCGTTGCGTTTCGGAGTAAAATTCAATGGCCCTATTTTCTTTAGTATTTAATTAAAAAGAAAAATCTGATTCATATATTTTTAACTTTTTTAGAAAATTGATTTAGAAAATTCTGCTGCATGCAGGGGTGTAAAGTAGAAGATTTCATGGACAAGGAATCAAATAAGAATTAGTTGATAACAAACATACATCTCATTTTCGGCAAAATTCGCGAAAAAAACAAAAATTGCTGTACGAATTCTAAATAACCTCTTTAGAAAAGCAGACAAAGTTTATTATATCGAGCAAAAAGATTAATTTTCGATTGCTTTTAAAAGTGCTCAAAATCTCTAGCGAAATTGGAAGATCGGAAAAATACGCGAATTGTTCCGCGCTACATAACATAACAAAAATATCCAGTAAAAAAATCCGAAATCTCAGTCGTAGGTGCATTCTGATCTTTCTTCATTTATCAAGATCCAAATTTGTAGATCTATACGTGCTAGTTATACATATCCCGAGCCATCTCCATCAGACACAGAAACAAACATCTTCCTTTTATTAATATAAGTGTTAAAATTTAATTTATTTCTAAAACAATTGTTTTGAACAGATTATATTCGAGATTCTATGTACAGGACCACTAAAAATCCTTTGTTAACTTTAGAACGACGAGAGATATTGTGATAAATGCGCTGTCTACGTCTTGTAATCTAGCTTTGAACTATGCGATAACAATGCTTACAATCTTCTGAGCGAGAAAACTGCGAAGGTTGAATCTATGGTTGAGGGATAATTTGAATCGAAAAAGGATATAAGAAAAAAAAGTTATCGATGTAGTATGGTATGATGTCTTACATGTAAAAATATATTTCTGTGAAGCCCAGAAATATAATTTTTTATGTACTATTCCAACTTGAATACACCACAAACTGCATGCAGTAGTGTGGGTTTGTAAAACATACATGCATTCACAAATAATACCAACATATGTAAGCAAGGTATAGTTTATTTTGATAATAAAATCTAGTTAAGTGTAATCAGTGAGTCCACCATCAGCGAAACGCATCACGCATTCTGCTTGTGTCCGGATGGTGAACTCAAGCATACTTAGGTCGATTTTTTCGTAAAAATACATCATACAACATTGCTTTCATTTTACTTTTAATAGTAAATGTGGTACTTCTTTATATTGGCAAACGTCTGTATGCAATTAGTAGCGAATTTTGTATAAAAAGGATGTTTCGTACTACACTAATTCAAATCCATATACACTATTTTATAAAATTATCTAAGTATTTCAGTGATAAGGTTGATTTAAACTGTTGTCAGCCTATCATTTAAATGCGTAGATATATATATTTGAGTCTATATGATTGTTTATGTTTTGCACATTGAATTACGTAGATTATGCGTTTTTAATACATATTTTCGCCTGAATGTCGAGATCGTTGAATAGTCGTCGAATAAAGCACTTTATTTGAGCAGTAATCCCAACTGATTTATCTATGCATTACATTTCATCAAAGAACTTTTACAACATACTGGAAAATTTGGAAAGCGTTTCATAATCTTTGCACGAGACTAAAAATATTTTACTACTTTCATTTTATTAAGCGTATTTTCATATAAATAATATTACAAGTATTCTGTACAAAATCTTTTTTCTTCTTCAAAACTAAACAACTAGATTTATGCTTCTTGAAAATGAAATAAAAAAAAAACTTATAAATGAAATAATTAATTAACTGAAATAATTAATAAATTTATCAAATAAAACAGCAATATGTATTTGCAAAAAGAAATGGAAGTATGTCATTTTTTGAGGAAAAAATTATTTGATTTATTATTTTGAAAACGTATTTTTAGATATTTATTCACATACGGTTTAGTTATTCTCTTTCTTTTTGAAATAAATTATGGATATTAGTGTTTCCTTGAGATGGTTGAATTTCTTAGAGGCATTTTAAAAGTATGTGACAGTTTTTTAGCACATACATCATCGAGATAAAAAAGATAATTACGAAATATATAATAATAAATGTTAAATCTAATAGCCATTTTCGGCACACGCGCAGGAAAATGATTTAATTCCACCACCAGAGGGGGGGTGCATTCTGTTCTAAACAAATTTCCTACACGTGCCCCGCTAGCTACGGTACGGTATTGTAGGCGTGTTGTGCACGCGCTGCAAATCTTTTAGTTCCAGTTTCCACCATCATGTGGAGCATTCTGTTCTGAACAAACCTCCTTCCGAAAGAAATTCTGACACTCCTCACTGTTGTTTTGGGCACCGTATAGAAGGCGTGCTATGCGCGCTCAGAAAATCTTTTAGTTCCACTTTCCATCGCTAGGGAAACCGAATCTGTGTCTTAATTAGCTATCTATATCTCAATTAGTTCATATTAAGTTGAATGAATCAATTTCTATTGAAATCAGACGCTTAGAAACGAGAAAATGAATTCCCCTCCCCCCCTTGGAGATTCCTATTCATAAATAGTGGTAACGTAACCAAGGGCTGAAAAAAAGGATAACCAAATTTATTTAATACTCGGAAGACGTAGAAAGAATGTTAGAAACATTTTTTTTAATCGGGCTAATTCAAAATGCAAAATCTTTTAGTTCCACTTCCCACCACTAGAAGGCGCACTCTCTCCTAAATAAAACTGTTTCCGATCGAAACTCAGGCACGTGTCACCGCTATCTACCACACCGACTAACAGGCGCACGTGTTGCAAATTCTTCATCTTCCACTTTCTACAACCAGGGCGCTCCAATTCTGTATCTTAATTAGTTATGTATATCTTAATTAGTTCGTGTAAAATTGAATGAACTAATTCTCGTTGAAAATGCGCCCATAGAACCCGAACCGCCCCTCCTCTCCTCTGGTGATTAATGTTCAGAAATAGTGGTAACCAAGGGCTGAAATATCATACCGGAGTTTATTTAGTACCTGAGGAACTTCAAAAGAATGTTAGAAAAGGCTTTGTTTGAATCGGACCAAAAAAAAAAAAAAAAACTTGTGATTTGGCAGGCAGGGGGGAAGGAGAGAGTTTCGGTCAGAGCATTAACGCGATATTTAAATTACGACTCCCGGCTCAAAATTAAACCAACGACCTTTAGCATTAGAAATTATCATTAACTTTTGAAACAGAAACAAAATGACGGTTTTTCTTTGTTTTGACATACAAAAAGAGCAAGTTATAGTTCCCATTTTCTGAAATCAACTGCGTACATGATAAAACTGTAAAAATCACATAAAATAAATCTCGAAAAATTCACAATTGGTTTTTGGATTTTAAAATATTTTTAATTGAAAAGAGGACAAAATTTACTATAGGGAAGCTGATATAGCTGAAGACCTTTTCATCCGTCAATCACAATTGCCCGGTTGACTTTCAGCTGTGCCTACAATCCACTCAGTTACCAATAACAATTGCCCTCCAACAGTCTTTAACTTCCAATGGGCAATCTGTTGTGTCAATTGAAACTAAAAACGCAGAAAAAACATGAAAAACTTTAAAAAATGCATAAAAAATTACATTAAAAAAATCCAAATCGGGATAATTAATAAAAATAAATACTTCCCTCCTTTCCCTTCCTTTTTAAAATCATGATTTTTTTATTTTTAAAGAATTATTAAATCTTTCCAAATTAAAAAGAGAAAACGAAAATGACGATTTTGAGCAAAATTGAGGCAGAAATGTAGGAAACCAACGAACCAATCAAGCATCTGTGAAATTTTCTTAGTGTCGATTGAAAAAAAATTGCCGAAAGTTGAAAAATCGCTGTACGAGTTCCGAATAAGCTTTATTGTAAGGAGGACAAAATTTACTATATTCAGCTAAAAGGTTGGAACCAGATTACTGTTACTAATGTGGAAAAATCGCAGCAAAACGTGAAAAACGCTAAAAATTGCATAAAAATTTAAATTAAAGAAAATAATCCAAAATTCCAGAATCTGGCTTCGAGGTGCAAAACTGCATACATAGAAGTACTTTCGCACCAAATTTTCAGATTTGCCTGCAGCGGTCTCTTCAGAATACACTACACACACACACACATAGACACACAAACTTCCTTCTTTATTATAGTTATATATATATATATATATATAGAGAGAGAGAGAGAGAGAGAGAGAGAAAGTAAAAAAATCTCAAGTTTTACTGTAAACCTTTGAGTTAAATGTTTTATTAGGCTTTAAAAGCAAGATATTTTTTTTGCCAATATCCATTTTTTAACTCTAACATAAGAAATTGATTTTCTAAAACCTCGTCTATTTGAGTAATCGTGGTACTATATCATGTAATTGCAACAGTTTCCGAATTCTGCGTTCTTTAATCATAGGGATATGAAATATTTCCAAAGTATAAAATATCTGAAATTGTATATTATTCTGTCGAAATGCTCGTTTGTGTAACCTAAAATGCATAGCAATAAGAGACTTCTGTTCCCCTGAATTTTAGAATCATGAATTATCACGGAAAGTTGTATAAGTAATTATGAGTTTAGTGTGCTTTAGCAAAATATAGGTATGTCAGTTTATAGGTACTAGACTAGATAATTTATAGATAGTTAAGAGAATCCTTTCCAGTTCACATCGTAAGGTATTAAAATATTTGTCGTATTTTATAAAATATCAGCTTAAGATCTTTTTCTAGTTAACCCTTTAAGACCTAACCTACACACTTGTGTAGGTGATCCTAAGGGAAAAAAACAATTTCCTGTTTCCCTGTGATTTGATGCTTAGCCTGCACCACACAATTGTGTAGATCCTCTTTCACATAACCTGACATCGTAATTTTTTTTAAATATTTCTTTTCAATCAAATAGAATTTTATTATGCTTTTAATTTCTGCCAAAACTCTTCAGGTCTTAAAGGGATATAGGAAAGAGCATATGAATATTAAAAGACGAATCTCCACAGAAAAACGAAAATATGTAAAAATGCATGGATTTTTTAAGAACAGCTAAATTTAAATGCATTTACGTAACTTATTAAAATATCTTTAATTTTCATAAAGTGAAACTATCAACCTAATACTTGTCAATTTGTTTCTTCTCTTATTAGTTGTTCTTACAAATCGTTAAAAGTACAATTATTAAAAATAGGTTAAGAGTAAAATTAAGATCATTTATTTAAAAATGAAAAAAAATGGATACAAAATTATTTCAATTCTTTTCAATTACCCAATACTTTAAATATCTACATAAATATTAGTCACATTTCCTCTTGAAAAATAAACGAAGACTTTTATGCTTCATTAAAGAAAACTATCGACCTAATACTTGCCAATTTGTTTACTTCTCTTTTTACTTGTTCTTCGAAAACGTTAAGATTAAAATTATTAAAAATAGGTTAAGAGTAAACTTAGGATAATTCATTTAAAAATGTAAAAAAATGGATTCAAAATTATTTCAATTCTTTTCACTTATCCAATACTTTAAATAGCTACATAAATACTAGTCATGTTTCTCCTGAAAAATAAACAAAAACTTGTATGCTTCATTAAAGAAAACTATCAACCTAATACTTGCCAATTTGTTTACTTCTCTTTTTACTTGTTCTTCGAAAACGTTAAGATTAAAATTATTAAAAATAGGTTAAGAGTAAAATTAGGATAATTCATTTAAAAATGTAAAAAAATGGATTCAAAATTACTTCAATTCTTTTCAGTTATCCAATACTTTAAATAGCTACATAAATACTAGTCATGTTTCTCCTGAAAAATAAACAAAAACTTGTATGCTTCATTAAAGAAAACTATCAACCTAATACTTGCCAATTTGTTTACTTCTCTTTTTACTTGTTCTTCGAAAACGTTAAGATTAAAATTATTAAAAATAGGTTAAGAGTAAAATTAGGATAATTCATTTAAAAATTTAAAAAAATGGATTCAAAATTACTTCAATTCTTTTCAGTTATCCAATACTTTAAATAGCTACATAAATACTAGTCTTGTTTCTCCTGAAAAATAAACAAAAACTTGTATGCTTCATTAAAGAAAACTATCAACCTAATACTTGCCAATTTGTTTTTCTTATCTTTTTAGTTGTTCTTAGAAAACGTTAAGAGTAAAAAAAAAAAAAAAAAAAAGGTTAAGAGTAAAATTAAGATTATTTATTTAAAAATGAAATAAAGAAATAAAAAAAAATTGGATTCAAAATTATTTCAATTATTTTCAATTAACCAATACTTTAAATAAATACATAAATACTAGTCCTATTTCCTCCTGAAAAATAAACAAAAATGTCTATGCTTCATTAATTTTGAAAGTATTATAAATTTATAAAATAAAATCTTAAGAGAAATTTGGAGAAATAAACTGTACAATGCCAATTTATTTATTTTTTCATTTAAGAAAGTTTTATTTTGGATTTAAATACTTATTAACATGTTTTTGCAGTTTATGTGTTCCTTTTTTACAACTTTGTTAAGTCATCATCAGCAATAGTTATTAAATCATCATTACCTGAAAAATCAAAAAGAAAATTGCCCTTTTTATAAGGAAAATCAAAAAAAGAAGGAAGACCTGAAAATCATCGGTAAAAATAAATTTATTGTCAGGAAACATGTCTATGCACAAATCTTCACTAATAGCACACTTCACATCAGTCAAGTTATTGGTGGGTATGTCTTGCCTACAAGTATTTAATTAATTTAATTCATCCTTGTGGATTTGTAATTTTGCATGAAGCTGAAGGGCATTGGGGTAGAAAGATGATTTTGGAACAGTACGCCGATTAAATGGGTAAATTCTAAATTAAAGAAATATATTTTAAATCTGTGTATTCAATCTACACAAGCATTTTTAAAGCTTCAATCATATAAGAGTATTAAATAATCTAGTGATAATCTGACTGAATTCCTTTCTTAAATATGTGCCGCTATTATTAGGCCATAGAACATTTTTAAATTGATGTATTTCTCCAATTTGGTCATTTGAAAGACATATTTAAATACGCAGCAAAATAAACACACTACTGCATGATTATGTGGAAATTCGTAATGTATTGATTCAACTAAGTTTAATTAATCACAATTTCTACTTTAAATTTCATTTTAATGCATTATATGAAAATAGAACATAAACGAACCTCAGTAAATATCTTAAAAGCTTTTCTGCATTTGACGGTTCCGATTCGTCGCTAATGGATCTGTGAAAAAACTCAGTCAACAAAATAAATAGAATATTCTAGAATAACTCTAATTTGAAAATGTGTCTCCTTTTACAGTTTTCACGTCTGGTAGATGAAACGGACAATAGAGTCCTTGAAATCGATAGGTCAACCTTGCCTTTCAAAGTAAAAAAAAACTAAATCTTGATTCGTGTTTTGGAACTTTTCGCCTCATTCAGAGCGTTATTGGGGCGCTTGATTGTGTATTGTAATGGGAAATGCTTAAAAAGAAAACATTTTAAATGCAGTGAGAGGTTTAACGTTGTATTCTGATGCTCGGAACCTTTTTATATATCAATTGTATTGTACACTTCAGTTAAGCTTTTTGATGCAAGAACACTGTTGCATTTATAGGTCGTCAAAATTAGGCATAGTGACCTTAAATATGAAAAATTTGTGGTAATATAGCCATGCATTAGTGGTATTAGTAATGTTTCCAGTTTAGAAACAGGAGGTCGAATATTCTACTCCAGTTGGTTTCATTGTAGTTATAGGTAGAAATGTATGCAAACATTTAATTTTTATACTCCGCCCTGTTAGATTTAACATGTCAGAATATTATCTGGATCCCCGGTCTTCTAAAAAAATATATACTGTATTGTTGACATGGAATAATATTCAAATGCATTTACATTGTGTTTACCTGAAGTAGTTATTGCCTATTTCGTGTATATTTTTTTACACTTGTTATCATTAGTGCATAACATGACACAAAATGTTTAGCAGAAGGAAACCATAAATGCAAAGAGTTCAGCACAACAAAACACAACTCGATAAAGATTTATAAATCGAAGATTTGGCTGTGATGACTATAATGATCGCATATAATTCAAGCATTGTTTTCTAAATATAAAATAGTAAGTGATTTTTTTCGTTTTATAAAGAAACAAGAACGAAAAATCATACGTCAAGCATAGATTATGAAAAACTACCAACACAGCCAGAAAACTGTAATGAAATTTCACCGTTAAATAACGTGAAAGATGATATGTAAGTAAAGAATTTAGAAAACATATAACACATTGAAAAATACAGTTTTCCAAATTACCCTCCGGTGTCAAAAAAGTAGTCGAATTGTTTTGTGCAGCCCTGTACATGATCAATAGATGTGGATACATAGCATGATAAAATTTAGTTCAGTTAGAATATTCACATTTAGCAATTTTCGCCAATCAATGGAAATGCACACTAAATCTTTTGTACAGTCATGAATATTATCTGAAGACTTTTGTACACGCTACATATTAAGTTAAAAGACAACGAAAATGTCACTCGCAGCAATTACCAACCGTAAACGACAATGTATCTTTTTCTTTGCGTAGCCCTGTATATGAATTTATTTATATTCCACAAACTTCTATTACTCTACTAAATATAGTTCAGCAGGAAAATCCGTAACACAATTACAAACTACCCTTAAGCAATTCACTCCCATAGTCTGAAACCCTTACGGATTCCTTTGTGTAGCCTTGTATATGACCAACCGAGTTTATAAACACAAACGTACTATACAAAAATTCAGTTAAACTTAAAAATGCAAACCAAAGTTGAAAACGCACTTATTACACAGACTGTAAATATCGCATATGTACTGTAATCGATATATTTTGTGTGTCCCTGTAAATAAACGCAATGCAAACCACACTTTCAAGAGAGCGATTTCTAGTGCACCTCAGTAATGTATATTATTTTCATTATGTTTCAAATACTAAAATATCACTAAATTACACTGCAAACGTCTTTTCCCCATAGAACAATGTTTAACAGAATTCTTTTGTTTAACCTGGTAAATGAATAATTAATGCTTTGTACCCAATGTTTTACAAAAAGCATGTTTTAATGCGCTTCATAATTATATATCAATTCCATCATGTTTTAAATGACGTAGCATCATCAAAATACACTTGAAACGATTATTTCCCATTGACTGTAATGTAACAGAATACTTTTGAATATCTCTGTAAAAAAAACTATAAGTGAGACTCACACTTCAGTTTTAATAGGGGATATGCTGCAGCAAACGACAATAACATACAAAAATTTCAGTGCAATCCGAGTATATTTACGTGAGTTAGAGCACGGCAAGACGGCAGACAGCCAGACGGCAGACAAACCGAAGTCATAAACACTCTTCAACTAGGTTGGAAAGTGTTAAAAAAACACTCATAAAAAATTATTCCATAATAATATAAATTACATTGTAATATGGTATTAACGGTATATGTAAGTCAGTTTTTCTGCTTTGTAATATGCATATTAAACTGGACATTATTGAAGATTTGTTGAATAAATATTATAATTAAATTAAGAATAACACTGTAAAAAAAAATTTCCTGAAAATAACGGAAATTGTACTGGCAATCGAGACGCCAGTACTATTTCCGTATTTTAACGGAAAAAAAAAATCCGTAAATTCCAGGAAATTTTCCGTGATTTCTGAAATATCCGTTTTTAAATTTCCGTTTTTTAACAGATATCTTCCGTATTTTTTAGAAATTTTTATGTCATTAAAATAAATTTTATAGGACCGAAAAAAAAATATCCCTCAAGGAACATCTTATAAGGGACAGATATACTTTCATTTTTTTCGTTCATTTCTGAGCGAGCCTTTAATAAACAACCACCACTTCCCACGACAAGTATCGAACCCACGACCTTCCGTTCACTAACCCAGCGCGCCAAACCATTACGCTACGGTCGGACAGGACATGTATTCAAATGTTGTTATTTCTTTGAGATGTTTTTAACGATGCAAAAACTAAAAGTTCTCATAGTTAGAAGATGGATATTTTCTGAGTTCTATTGTTTTTAATATTTTCTTTTCAAAATTGCTCTATATTCTACTTCATTATTTGATGCTTTATAACATATAAATTTAAATTTTTTATGTATTATATGCGTAAAATATTGTATTAACAGTAATGATTGTTTCTTTTTGCAATAGTAGATATACTTTTTTTAATAATTTGTGTGTTGATTTATTTATCAATATCAGTAAAAACAAAAATTATCTTAAGCAGACGTATTTATTAAACGCTATTAAAGTGAATTTTCTTTATCACTTAGTTTAAAAACTTATGTGAATAAACAAATTTATAATAAATTAAATTATTATATTTAAGCTTTGCTGCGAGCTTTTGTGTATGGTTCTGTTAAAATGAATAATTTTTAAAATATCAAAACGAAAAAATAGATTTTTAGAGAAAATTTTGAAATTAATAACTTTAGGATAGGTAAGTTTAAATTTGGACTTAATAATTTAGTTAAATTTATAAAAATTATAAACTAACAAAATAAATTATAAACTTTTATAAAAATAAAGTTTATAATTTTATAAAGTAAACAAAAAGTTATTATTTTTTATAAATTTAAAGAGAAAATTATGAACTTTGTAAAATTATAATTTATAAAATAATAAATTTTAGTTTAATTCACAAATTTATAAGACAAATCAGTTTAGTTTAATATCCACATACCGATAATTTACAAAGATATTATTTTATGAAACTTTAAAAATTTAAAAATAAAAAAATAGATTTTTACAGAAAATTTTGAAATTAATGACCTTGGGATAGGCAAGTTTAAATTTGGACTTATTATTTTAGTCTAAATTAATTTAGTTTAATTTATAAAATCATAAACTAACGAAATAAATTATAAACTTTATAAAATCATAAACTTCATTTTTATAAAAGTAAAGAAAAAATGATTAATAACTTTTATAAATTCAAAGAAAAAAATATAAACTTTGTAAAAAGTTATAATTTATAAAAAAATTAAATTTTAGTTTAATTCACAAATTTATAAGACAAATCAGTTTTGTTCAATACAATATACATATCGATAATTTGCAAAGATAATATTTTATGAAACCTTTAATAACCTAATATTGCCGTTAATAAAATTAAAATAAAATTTTAAAACGTCTGTGAAAAAACTCACAATTTAAAGTACCATAAAGAAAAAAAAAGTAGATTAAAAAAATATTTTTCTGTAATTTATGGAAATAAAATAAATTTCTAAAGATTTCACTAAAAAATAAAAATATCACTGTTATTTTCACATAAAATTACCGCCCAGACACAACCCTGGTTAGAATGAGTTCCAGGTTTGGCCCGGGTCTAATGACAAAAAATAGGCCCACGGGTAGGACTGGTTCAGATTTGGATCCTAGAAGAATTCTAGCAGAATACAACAATCTTAATTCGCATTTCAAACAAGGCGATTTCTGTACGCAAACCTCTGAACGTCATTTACGGAAATGGCACTAGAAATACGGACATTGTACAGTTTTGTAAGAAATACGGAAAAATCCAATAAATTTACTGAAATCTTTCTGCATATTTACGTATTTGAAGTTCTCCTTTACGGAACTAATGCCATTTACGGAAATTGTACTGTTGTTTTGGAAAAATGAAACTTCTCCGTAAAATTTAACGGTAAATCTCTTGTATTTTCACGGATTTTTTTTAGAGTGAATATATGACATATAAATAATTTTTCCACACCAACAACATCACAAAAAATTCCATTAGAAATTTCCTTAGACTTCAGATGTTAAAAATTATCATTGTTTGTATATCTTTTGAATTTTCATTGGAAGAAATAACTTTTTACAATTCTTCTATTTTTAGCTAATCATTATACTTCATTATCTATTATCTTCATTCATTATCATATCCAATTTCCGTGTTCCTTGAACACATATATGTGATTCATTTCTGAAGGTTTTTAATCTTATGTTAGAATACATGAAATATATATACATGGAAATGAATAATACTGCATGAAAATACTCTATTATGTAATTTTTTTTTGACAATAAGATATATTTTTTCATAAATACCAGGTACATGTCTTATTACGAAATGTTTCTTAGTTAATTAGTGATATCCGTGTGTCTTTTCAAAACTTATAGGTTAGTTTCTCTGTAAAAAAATAAATTACAGAAAATAAGTTCTTATACATTTATCAAGATTCAATAAGCACAAAACACGTACTTGGTTGAAGGTAACTTGCGACAAGCAATACGTATACGTGACACATAAGTTCTCAAAATCCATGGTTGTTCCTGTGAATTTTAATTGAACAATTTTCTTTTTTTAATTATAACCTTTTTAGCATTTAATTAGGCTAAAATTTCTGTTTTATAAAACCTGCGACAAAAGATTTAATGGGTTTTATACTGAACTTTATTTACAGTTCATTGTTAAGTATTATACAAGTTCGCGGTTTCCTGTATTGCGAAAACATTGTTTAATATTATACATGTTTTAGCATTTATTTTCTAAATTGTTTAACCTACGGAAGTTAATACTTCAACCAGAGTACCAAGTTTAAAGTCTCTTTGCTTCCTACACTTGTGCACTTTGTTTTGGTGAAATTTTGAAACAGTGACAAGTAGTGTGGTAAGGGTTTGTTTCATCGCAAGCCATCATCAATGTCGAACAATCCTTGGCAGTTGTCCACTATGTGGATGTGACGCCAGAACATGTTTATTTCTTCATGACAAAAGTTTTAACCAAAGGCAAAAACGTGTACGAAGAAGATAATTACCTATGACAAAAGCCTGGAATCATAATGGAAAAATTCATGAAATATTTTCATGAATTTCTTGTTATCTATGTGCTGGCCTCCTAGCAATCGCTTTCTCTATGCGCTTTTCCGTGACATAAACTCTATCAAGCATTTGTAGTTCTACTGCAAAAACATGCCCACACTCTCACAAGACCATCTCAAAATTCACGGATTTTCGAGTACCAGCTAATAAACACCTGTGACAAGGGACATTAGAGTATACAGTAACACGTTTTCCAGTAAATGACTAGCTCTAAGTCCGCGATTTTCCATGTAAACTTTGGTCCTGTGACGAACTAAATGGTTGTCATAATTTAATTGCCCATCACGGATGATATAGAAAAAATATTGCGAAACATACCTAAAAAGAAAAAAAAACTTTCAAAATCGGAAGTTTTAAAAATATTTATGTCATTAGTAATTTTGAACCTCAGCGAATCTAAATTAACTCTTCTCATGAAAATTTCCGTTGCAGGCATTAAAATTAAACTTGAGTATATTTTGAATGTAATACGCTTTGTTTGTCATAAATTGATGTATATGATAATTTTTACAAAAAAAAAAAAAAAAAAAAAAAAAAAAAAAAAAAAAGACCAAGTTTTCACAGTTTTTGTGCTGAAAAAAATACAATACTGAGTACGGAATCATGTGGTACAAACATAGTGGATACCTGTGACAGTTGGCTTAAGGCAGTAAATTGTCATGCAGTTTCTACTTTTACCACAGTGACGTCACGTGTGGCTGTCGCTACCCAGCAACCCGCCACTGTATGTTTATAATCTATTGTAGTTCCAAAGTGATGGGAGATCACATAGTTAATAGGAAGCTGATTTCGTGTTTTCTTGCCAAGTAATTTTTTTCTGCTCAAAATTTTTATAGTATGTGAAGATTTTAATTAAGATAACAAGATTTCTATAAAATATTTAAAAAAAACGAGTGACCAATAACGATTGTACTCATGTGTCAGATCCTACCTTAATGTTACACTGTGCCAAATTACCCCACTGGGTATGCCCCGCATCTGGGACAAATGTATGGTTGGAACGCATTCATACATTGCTTTTGACGAGTAAATCATAGAGGTTTAAGTGCTGTATACATCATTACTTTGTAGACAAGGAGTTCCATTATCAACACTTTGGTCATTTTTACAAGGAGTTCCATTATTAACAGCTTTGGTAATTTGTTCTGAACACAGAATAGAAAAATAGAAAACAACTATGCAAACTAGCCAGGGTTTACTCTACGGATATTTTTTTATCATGTAAAATTTTGCGTTGTTATTATAGCGATAGTCTTATTGGAAATGTTTGAAAATGACGTTAATAGTTATACTGACATATGAAACATAAGTTTCAAACAAAAACGTAATAAGAATGAAATTCATTTTAGTTATTTATGTACATTCAATAACATTCATACTTTGAATAAAAACGAATGACATCAAATTCTATTTTCGACGTTTTAGATTATGACTTAGTTGTAAAACTTGGGGCGAAAAATACGCGGCTATCTTGTTTCAACAGACGTCGTGTGGTAATCTGGATTTAAGTTGGTGGTGTATGTTGGCATCGATTATAACTCACAAGTAAGAAGAGTAAATGATCAAAGAAAACGTATGTGCTTTAGTTCTCGCTTTAAAGATTTCTTTGGTCTATTTTCGCAACTCTATTTTCGACGATTTAGATTATCCTTTGAAGAGCGAAAATGAATTGCGCAAATGTACATTTTTTTCTTTCAGATGTACTTTCACGATTTACAAAGTCTAGATATATATTACAACTATGCTCATAGCTGTCAGTTTTAGAGTAAGCAACGTCTCGACACATGTTAATCATACTTAATTTATGAGCACTACAAACTATTCGTTTGCAGAGCACTTGGAGAGATAAAAACACATTCCAATTTGTTGAACTTTTTCAAACATTGTTAAAAAATTTTAATAACCAGAAGTGTTCATAAGTTTTACGTGGAAAATAACTTTATTCGATGCATTCAACAAACTATTAGATATAAATAAATTCATATCGTAATGATACATTATTTTTTGTGGGAATTCATTTAGTTGTCCTAGATTTAAATATATACTTTCTAAATAAATGTATTTTGAAAATGGCTCTACACATTTAATTAAAACAGAAAACAAAAAAAAAACATGTGAATTTTACATTTCAAAAGTTTCAAAACTTTTCATAAACTACGCGCGGAGAATGTTTAAGCAATTATTATTTATATGTTTTATCTACAGTTTGTGGGACTGATAAGCAAAACATTACATGGAATAAAACCATTACAGACAGGAAAGCATTTATCATTTTTACATGGAAAAGTCATTTGTGTTCGCAGAAGCCGAAAACAGAAACAAATTAAATAAAAGTAAAAATGCTTTCTGTGTATTGACTTTCATTTTAAATATAAACTGTTTCACTGTAATTTATGCAAATTAAATACAGTAATCAAAACCATTTATTTCAGAAAATGGGTCGGAAAAAGCCTTTTTTAAAATCACAATATATGTCACAATTTCACGGTGTAATAGAAAAAAGTATGCAGAAAACAAAAATCAGAAAACCTATTTATATCAGACCATAATGTATTTATTAAAGATAAATTTGTGATTAAGATTATTTTTAATCTATAAAGGCAATTTTAGAGTAGTTTTATTGTCTAACAACACATAATTATGTATTGAGATTAATCATATATATATCATCAACAACAACCGTTTTCAATCCATTGCTGGATGTAAGATTGCTGGATGCTGGATTTTTCCATTGTGTCCTGTCTAGTGATTCAGTCATTCAATTAACACCGGCCACTTTTCTGATTTCGTCACTCCATCTTACTTGAGATTGTCTTCTTGGTCGTTTTACATCTCTGGGATACCACTATAGGAGGCTTGTGCTCCTTCTATTGTCATATATTCATGAAATGTGCTCAACCCATTTCTATTTTAGACATTTAATTCTCTCAATGATGTCAAAAACTTCGTCTGACTTTTTTTATTTGTTATTCTCTTTCGGTTTCTTCTAGTTATGCCGAGCATACTCCTTTCCATACTTTGCTGTGTCGTTTGTAATCTTTGCACCACCCGTTTTGTTAGCGTCCATGTTTCTGCTCCATAAGTTAGTGCAGGCAAAACACATTCATTAAACACCTTTCTTTTTTAACAAAGAGGCATGTTACTCTTCAGAATAATATTGTTCTTCCCAAAAGCACTCCATCCACTTCTTATTCTTCTATTGATTCCATTCACGATACTGTTGTCTGAAGATATTTTCTGCAGAAGGTTCACATAACTTTGCACTTCTTTAATCTCCGTGTTGTTGTAGATAATTTTCTTTTATGATGCAAATTAATTGAACATCACCTTAGTCTTTTGCAATTTGTTTTTAATCCCACATTAATGCTAGCATCTGCCAAATCTTTTAGCATATTTTCCAATATTTCAAGGCTATTACTAAACATTAAAATGTCATCCGCAAACAGGAGGTGGCTTAAGTTTTCCGCATTTATTTTAATCCCTTTGTTTTTCCAATCAAGCTTCTTGGAAATATTTTCTAAGACAGCAGTAAAAAGCTTAGGCGAAATAGTGTCTCCTTGGATTACTCCTCCAAGGAGACACTCCAAGCTTTCACTTCCAAGCTTTCTTGTAAATCTTCTTTATGATATTGATCTTATAAGGTTTGCCTATACCAATGTCCTCCAGAAAATCAACTAGTGCAGATGTGTAGACTGAATCAAATGTATTTTTTTCGAAATCTATAAAGGCAAGGAAGAGAGGTAGATTATATTCCTTATGTTTTTTCTATTAGCTACCTTACTGTTTGAATATGATCCATTATGATAAATCCACTTCGGAATCCTGCCTGTTCTCTAGGTTGAGCTGAATTCAGGGCTGATTCAAGACTTGTCGTTAAAATGAAAATTTTATAAATGGCTGACATTAAGCTTATTGAGCAGTAGTTTTTAATTTTTTATTTTACCCCATCTTGTAAAGTAGCACCATCACCGCATTATTCCAATCTTCTGGTACACCTGATTTCTCGAGACGTTTGGAACACAGTAAGGCTAACATTTTTGCAAAGTTTTCTCCTGCTTCTTTGATACAGTCAATTGCATCCTCATCTTGTAAAGTAGCACCATCACAGCATTATTCCATTCGTCTGGTACACCTGATTTCGCGAGATGTTTGGAACACAGTAAGGATAACATTTTTGCAAATTTTTCTCCTGCTTCTTTGATAAAGTCAATTGCATTTCCATTTTAAACAGGGCATTTACCTTTTTTTGTGCATATAATGGCTTGTACAACTTCATCTGTCATCACTGGGATTATCTCTTTAGTTTCTGTTATGTTTACTTGTGGATCACGAAGGTTGATTTCCTTTTGATCTTCATATTTACATAGATCGTTATAGAAAATTTTGACAATGTGTACTCTTTCATTATTAATTTTTGTGATTGTCCCATCTGCCCTATTCAGTGCAAAAGTACTTTTTATTCCAACACACAGTTTGCGCTTAGCGGATATTAAACTTTTGTTATCTTCTAGAACTTTCTTGACAAGATCACAGTTAAAGTTCCTGATATATTTTATAACACATTTTCTTTCTGTTTTACATAATTATGCATATTCAACTATTGATTTAGGATAGTTTTTCTTCATTTTAAATTCTCTGCGTTTCTTCATCAATCTTCCTGTTTCTTCTGTTATTTTCTTTGCCTGCTTTTAGTGCCAGATAACGTTGAAAATTTATGTAATTCAAAGTTTCATAACATGAAACACTTTCTTTCTAACAAAAGTGAAAATTTTATTGTTTTACGTGTTAGAACTTGAAAATGTGTCCTAAATGTAACTCATAGGATGTTATTATAGACTAATATATAATATTATTACATTATAGTCTCTATAAATTTGTAAATTACAAAACTTAAAGAAATAGCTATTTTTGATTAAATGATTTTTTATACAATAAAGAACATCATTTGAAACATGGAATATGTTTCCATACCTCAATTTGGATTTGGAACTACCGAATTCGGATTTGGAACAATATCTCGAAAACTAACGGTGCAGGTATATTCTATTCACAGCGATATGAGGGAACGCTCTATACAGGGTAATCAAAAAATAACTAGTAAAATTTTAAAAGATTGTAGAGCGAGCCTGAACATGTATATTTCGTCATAGAATGTGTGTCTGGCCATGACGCATTTAAGCGTTTGTAATGAAGAAACATTTTACAGTTGCAATGAAAGAGAACGTATAAGCGCCAATTGATGCCACTTATACGCGTCATTTCCGGACACTCATTCTATGACAAAAAAATGCTTATTTTGGTAAACTCTACCACCCTTTTTTTTAATTTTCCAGATTGTTACCGATCACCGTTTGTATTGATACTTTATTGTGATACAGGATTTAAGAAATACACTTTATCCAATTAGTTTCATTTTGTTATTTTTAAAATATATTATGCTTACATTTCATCAAATTCCCAAATGTTATATTCTAAAATAACAAAATTTCCAGTTCACACAATATAGTCAATCTACATGATGCATAATTATTCAATTTGAAAGAATGTTCAATATTCGTTTTTCTCTATACCAACAACAGCAGTTTTTTATGTTAAGAAAATAAATGACTCTGATAATTTATATTTGTTATCTGAATATCAATGCATAATTTATCGTAACGTAATGAGGAGTAAAAAATGTCTGTGTTGCAAAAAAATGAAAGAGTGAGATTGGTATTGATTTCAGATATTTGTAGCACAACTGTCAGGTTGATTGATACAAGTAGATTTTTTCTCCAATTTCTTTAATTTTAATCCATTATAATAAACAATCTTTTTACAAAATAATCGTTCATCATTATTATAAATGTTACTTAATGAGTTTTCAAGCATTTAATATACAGGAAATTAATTTAAAATAGAAAAGAAATAAATTATCTTATCAATATTTAAACATAATATCATAATGCAAACATATTTTTTTTGTATTATGAGAAGTAAGCTGATTTTTGTTTATAGAAAATAATTTTTTAATGGCATTATTAGGTTCATAAAGTACTGATGTTCATTTAGAATAATAAGCAATAACAAATACATAAGAATAACATTACATCAAATGTTAAATCTATTTCAGATTAAAAAAAATGGTTTTTAAAAGTTATATTTGAATGAGGCATTAAATCAGGTTAAACCAAGAGTAAGTGGCTATCAAAAAATGCTCCCATTAACTTAACTAATGAAAATTGCAGATACAAAAAAACACGTTGTTGTGTCAAATAGTTTATTTTATTACGGTAAAGGGAAATCTCGTCGATATCGAATCACATTTTCATATACGATCCAAAAAAGAATTGCATAGCAGTTCTTCGTCCGATGAAAAGTTCGATGAAAATGACAGAACTCCACGCAGGACAAACGCAAAAATGGGTTACCAAATCATGGAAGACCAAGAGCATGCACCCAGAACCGAATCCTCTAAAAGATGCTCAGAGAAGCACCAAAATACTGCGCTCTAGAGAAATAAATTCCCTATCACTGGATCGCATACTAAACCATATAAAAAGTCCATTGAACCCTACACTCTCAGAAATGCTTGCTTCAAATCACAGAAATATTCCTGGCAGCACTGCTATCGGTATATTTCCGTTATTTGCAAAATAAGTATTTATCTTTCCCTCTGTTACAGGAGGGAATTTTTCTGTTATTTGATGAATGCCAGTTAAAAAAAAAAAAAAAAAAAAAAAAAAAAAAAAAAATTTCACTTCGTGCTGCCATCTAGGAACCATTACCGAAGTATTTATTATTTAACACATTTTAAGATTATTTTCCGGCTGACCTTGGAGTCAATTGGATAAGGCCACCGTGACTTGCTGGAAGAGGAGGTTGGAATAATGATAGTGGTTTTTCTTCAAATGTCGGCTTGGAGCTTGAACAATTTGGGGTTTATAAAGCTGGCAATTTTGAAGTTTCTTGTGGTTTGATTTCGTCGTTATGAGATGATGGTTGATATTTTAACACTTTAATATTATTAGAAGATAAAAACATGAATTATATATGTTCTTAGTTTGATTTTTAGATCTGAAATATGAATATTATATTTTTAATTAAAATCGAGAAGAAATGTTTGATTTTTTTTAGTAAAATCAGTTTCAACTATTATAATTTATAATCTATTATATACATATATATATATATGTGTTTAATCGTGTTTGTTTAGAATGCAGTTTAAGTGCGAGTAATTTTTTATAACTTTAAAAAATAAATTGCGAATAGTTTTAAAGGAATGAGAAAAGTATTTGATACTTTTTATAGTTCGAAAGCATTATTTTTTATTGCTGCTTTTTTGAGTAAAATTGATTTTATTCATTTAATTTAACTATTATATATATATATATATATATATATATATATATATATATATATATATATATATATATATATATATATATATATATTCTAATACGAGCAAATCTTGTGTGTGTATGTGTGTTTGGTTATGCAAATTTTATCTTAAAAACGGCTCTAACGATTTTGACGAAATTTTGCATCCTACCGTTTTGGGACACCAGAAAACGATTGGGATAGGTCATATGTTCGAGAAAATTCAATTAGTGGGTCATTTTGGGTCATGGTCAAGCTAATTGTGTCTAAAAAACGGTTCAAACTATTTTGATGAAATTTTGTATCCGACCCTTTTCGGGCACGGGAAGACTATTGGGCTGGTTCACATGTTCGAGAACTTTCGATTACTGGGTCATTTTTGGGTCAACGCGGGTCAAATTAATTTTATCTAAAAACGGCTCTCACGATTTTGATTAAATTTTGTATCCTACGAGTTTCGAGCACGATAAAATCATTGGGCTAAGTCACATGTCCGAGAAAATTCAATTAGTGGGTCATTTCTGGGTCATTGTGGGTCAAGATCTAAAAAAGCGGCTCAATTAACACTAAATTTTGCATACAATGGTTTTCGGGCACGAGAAGACTGTTGGGCTAGGTCACATGTTCGAGAAAATTCAATTAGTGGGTCATTTTGGGTCATTTTGGGTCATGGTCAAGCTAATTGTATTAAAAAACGGTTCAGACTATTTACACTAAATTTTGCATCCTACGGTTTTCGGGCACGAGAAGACTTTTGGGCTAGGTCACATGTTCGAGAAAATTCAATTAGTGGGTCATTTTGGTCATGGGTCATTAGGGGTCAAGCTATTTTATCTTAAAAACTGCTCAGACTATTTACACTAAATTTTGCATCCTATGGTTTTTGGGCACGAGAAGACTGTTGAGCTAGTTCGAGAAAATTCAATTAGTGGGTCATTTTGGTCATTGGTTGAACTCAAATTTAATTTTGACCGAGCATGGCTCGATCTTTCCTGCTCGTATATATAATAGTCTGTTATATTAATCTGTTTGTTTAGAATATATTTTAAATGCGGATATTTTTTTATAACTTTAAAAAATAAATTGCAATTTTTAAGTGAATAAGAAAAATAATTGTTACATTTTAAATTCGAAAGCCCTATTTAAAAATTTATAAATTCGAAATTTTAATTTACAGAATTTTTAGTTTTTTATTTAAAAAATAAATTCGAACTTTAGTAATAATATAACCAATACGCATGCGTGCAGGCAATAAACGGAAAATTTCCCACGTCGATAGTCTTTTGGGAAAAATTTACGGAAAAAGCACCTTTTCTAGGAGTACGGAAATTATTTGTTGAAAAATGAGGAATGATTTAGTGTATAAAGACGATTTTGTTCTGTTAGTGTAACCCGTGGATCGTTAGTAGAAGGAAGGTTAAATAAAGGAAAGCTTGTAAAGAATAATTCCCCTAACGCTAAAGAAAATACACTCTGAAGTGTGAAAAGAGAATAGGGCTGAAACTAATCATCGCTCTCAGACTCAACGACAGAGATCAAAGCATAGAAGAACCATTTAACTCGCTATATACTATGGAAAATTGGCTCTCCAGAATGCAGGTTATTCTAAGAAATGCACCTGACTGCAAGCGCTGTAAGTTTTAGAAAGGTGGAACTCTTAATTCTAATGCAATATAATGGAGACAACCGCTGATTCAATTCGCTGTACAGAAACACAGACTATATAGAGATACGATGGACTAGCTGGTAAACCAGAAAACTCAGAGAATCATGTTGGCAGGCGAGAGTCTCCACATCACGCGTTACCTGGAAAGTCTGTATGACAAGCACGCATGGCTTGACGATGGAGCCAATAGCAACTATTTTCTGGAACGAGCTCTCTCAGCGAAATAGAATAACTAGACGGAAGCGTTAGAAACAACTTTAAAAGAGTGCAAAAAGAGGATATTTGTTCTTGACCACTGTGCAACTTAAACAGTCAGGAAAGATCCCGTGGACAAAGCATCCTAAATTAAAATAGTTGGTCCCAGATATCTATACATCCCATACTCAAAGAAAGAGCTACAGCAGTTAGGAGAGCCAAAAAGTAGACAAAACAACTGATATTCAAAGCGTCCCAATTTCCGCGACGACGAAGCCTTTCCATACATCGCCAGAGACGGACGAAATATTTCGGTGAACCAAAAACCGTATGTTCACCGAGAGGTATACAACAATGCGATTCTCTACGTATGGTTAGACAATTCGGGAAGTTTGAGCAAAGATTTTCGTGAGAACACTCGTCCTCCCTCTACACCGCTGGACAAATTTTTGACACTGCCCTAAAACAATTAGGTAGTATTTCTCAGAGACCCCATTCCGGCAATAACTGTCCTACGGACCTACATCTGTAGCATTTTGATCAAATCACTCGGTATCACATCGGCCGTCCAGATATAGGTTCCTCATTAACCAGGGTTAACAGCATAATGTGAAGAATCAGACTTATCAGTGATTGCTCCCGTCGGGGACACTGCTATCTGTAAGCTTCTATATTTATGTGAGACACTGTATAAATGACCTGACTCTTCGTCATCTTCCCCCTAAATGAGCCGAATTAGGACAATCATAATCAGCCACTTTGCTGTCATATGATAAAGCTAAAATTCTTCCATTCTACAATTTCTTGAAAGATTAAATACATTTCTTTAATATTTATTACTTTATAAATTAATAATTAAAAATAAATAATTAATAAATAAATGCTGATAAGTTATTCTTATATGCTAATATATTTATATTAGTAATTAAATTATAATATGATAGTTTAGTACCACCACATTATCGTTTTAAACATATGCTACCAAGAATAATTTCTAAAATTTTCAGAAATACAATTTTTTGTTATATAACACCTATGTAAATATTTATGCCTATATGGCTATTTAAGTGAGAATAAATAAAATCTCGGTCTAAAATTCATTTAACAGATCGATTTATAGCAATGAACTTTATGATTGAGTTACGGGTACGTTAATATGTTCGAAAAGCATTATTTTTTTGTGCAAAAAAAATATTTTTTAATTAATAATTCCTTTTCCAATTATTATCTATTCTACTTTTTTTGACATTGAAAGACAATGAGTAATATCTCTGTGTATATATATATATAATAAGTTTTTTTCGATTTCTATAAAATGCCAAAAATAATACTAAAAAAACATCATTTGAGTAGTATTAGAAATACTCCACAAAACCCTTATAAATACATATTTAGTTTTTATTTCAATAAATCTTTCTAATATTTAGTTAATGATTGCCTAAATCTGCTAAAGTATTTTTTTATATAAGAATTCAGAAAAAATGCTTTGTAAGACGAAAATTTCATTAATGTAATGTTTGGGACAAAAAAGTTTTCTCTAATTGTGAACATATATGACACATATATATAAACAAGAATAAAGAAGAAACAACAGCCAAAGCCACTGTGAAAGCTTTTCTTCTTAACTATATTTTTTCCTCTGTATGTTAAAGCTAAATGAAGTAAGAAATTGAACATATATGACGCACATTTCTAAATAGAATTAAAGACGAAACAACTACAGTCATTCTAAAAATGTGCTACTTCACTATACAGTTTCTCTTTTTGTGTGAAAACTGAAAGAAATCAGAAATTAAACATACATGACGCACATGTCTTTATAATAATAAAAAAAGTTACAAGAGGCAAAGCCACTCTAAAAATATGTCTGCTTTAGTATAGTTAAATTCACTATTGTCATAAAAGTTATAACTATAGCGCTGCATGATATAATTTCCAAGACTATGGAAAAAATTATACAGATAAGTAGATATAACTGTACATACATATGTATATTTGTTTTATTTCTCTGAACATCTAAAGGCGAAAATTCTTAGAAATATACTCATAACGCTTGTAATGTTTATTTACTTATTTTTTGTTCATATATTTTATTGATGTGGATAGCCCAAATTTCAATAAAAATATATTTAGAAAATATGACTCAAAATTCAAATGTTGGGTTCAGATTCATTTTCATTAAATAAACATTTTCGTTCTTAAATGTCACACTTTTTGTCGATAAATTATTTTTATTTTTTATTTTTCTTATAATAAAAAAAAATGAACGAAAATTTCTCAAATTAGGTTTTGAAAATCTGAAAACCGTTGTTTAATTAAAAGAAAGATTTTAAGCTAAGGTTTATAATGATTTGTACGGTAATGTAAAGGGATTACAAAATGTCTCGAAAGTTTTAAAAAATCTGCACTTAAATAGAGTTTAATCAGAGCTTCAGTTTTAGTGAACGCAACTTTTTTCACTGTACAAATGAATTCTAAATTATAACTATAATTTCATTAATATTCAACATTTTATCAACTTTTTTTAGTTGTTTAACATTAACCAAAAAACTTTCCTTAACACAAATTTAAAGCGATTATAATTTTCTTTTACTTTAAGACCTGCAGCAAATTATGCGACTTTGCAATGTTTTTAAGAGTATAAGTGTTTATAATGGAATATCAATAAATTATGGCATTTAGTAACTTTTTCACCCATTATTCTTTTTTACAAGAATTATAAAAGTTTTGAATTTAGTGAGGAGATTAAAGTGTAATTATATATATATATATATATATTATGACACGTACATTACTTTAAATTTTAAAATGAAACATTTGAGTACGAATTCTATTTTGTAAAAGTTTTGTAAAAGTAAAATTATTTTTGTAATATCAAAAATGCATATGTCACTTACCAAAAATGCCGTCAAGTGATTTTCCTAAAAAATGTATAAAAGATTTTTTTTTTTTTGTATCAAAGGTAAAAAAAAAAAAAAAAAAAAAAAGACAAATCAAATCTTTAATGGTTTTTACGAACGTAGTTCACAACTTCAAAACTTTGTTTTGACAATCTGTCAGATTATCTTGAGATTTGAGTAGCAAGTTTGGATCGCAATAAAATTTTATTATATGTTTAAACTAGGCTTTCTTCTTGAAAGTATTTTAAATTTGATTTGTAGATTTTTGTTTTTATCTTTAAATTGTCAAAAGTATCATCTGTTGTAAGGGAAATTTATCTTTTAAAAGATATATATTTTTTATTTTTTATGAATATTTATTAAAACATTCACGCGAATAAAATAGTTTGACATTCTGAAATTCACCTTAATTATTTTAAAAAAAGTAAAATTGTAAAGCTGCATGACTATAATTTTGTATTTCGTAATAGCATTAATACAATAATAAGATCCATATACTTATATTTTACTTCATGGAGGAGGCATTATCAGGAAAACGAACTACATTTTTATTGTTTTTGAACTGTAGATTTTAATCATTAGATTAACACTTAACAATTTTTAAACATATCTACATCCGTTATGCATGTTTAATTTTAATTCATTATTTTGTCCATTAAACTAAAACTCAGATTTCTTAAATAGTTTATTTTCATAAGTAATCTCTTACATTTAATTTCATAATAACACAAATCCAACTTTCGTTTTCCTGAAATAATATTTCTATCCCAATAGATGAATGTATGTTTTACAGTAAAAAAAAACATTTGGTATCTAAACTACATAAAACCAATTTTCAATAAGAAATGCTATTCATTTTCTGATTTATATAAATATTTATTCCATTGTTTCGGAATTTATTAACGCTTTAATATTAATTTTCTGTTTAAAAAAAACTATACTATGTCAAATTCAAAGGAGTTTTAATTAAACATATTGAGCTTTCAGCTAAAATAAAAAGGATTGCTATATATTATTAATGAAGTGGATTATATATTGAGAGAATGTGTACAAATATTAATTAAAATATTTACATGTTTAAATTATCTTATATATTTTTTAAAAGAAACTATAATTAAAATTTTTATGTTGTATACCTCCTTTTTGTTTTATTGCATTTTATTATATATATTTTATTTCGTAGTAGTTTATCTTTAGGACGGGAGAGTTTAATATGATACAATTCATGTGTCTATAGGAATTTCCTCATCATGTGAATTATAATATTTAGAATACCTAGGTCAAAATATATTTCATAGAAAAAGATAAAACAAAGTTTAAAAAAAATTAAAAATCTATGATCTGTAACAGTTTACACACACCAACAGCAAAGATAGTTTATACTTACTGTCAGAAACATTAACTCACCAAAAAAAGATCTTTCAGACTCGGAAAAAATTCTTCGCAATTATAGCGACGTTGATATAAATGAGTGACTGCAAAACAAAACCAAAGATATTGTTTATTACAAAAACATCTAAAGCTGAAATGAATTTATAGCAGCCTTTTGAATTACTTCCAACGTACATTATAATCCAAATACATTATAGTGTTCGGAAGGGCAAGCTAGACACAGGTTCTACATGACACTTGGGATGTTAACCACATAATGAGTAATAACAAATTTAGCTCTATCAAACAGTTACGCCGCGCCGTCCAACTTTTGCTCCAACGTGATTTTATCATATCATATATTCTAATACAAGGAAATTTTGTGTGTGTGTGTGTGTGGTTATGCAAATTTTCTCTTAAAAACGTTTCTAACGATTTTGACGAAACTTTGTATCCTACCGTTTTGGGGCACTAGAAAGCCATTGGGTTAGTTCACATGTTCGAGAAATATCGATTTGTGGGCAATTTTGTGTCACCATAGGTCAGGGTCCAGCTAATTGTATCTAAAAAACGGTTCAAACGATTTTGACTAAATTTTGTATCCCATTATTTTCGGGCACGAGAAAAATATTGGGCTGGGTCACATGGTCGAGAATTCTATTAGTGAGTCATTTTTGGGTCAACGCGGGTCAAGTTAATTTTATCTGAAAAACGGCTCCAACGATTTTGATTAAATTTTGTATCCTGCGAGTTTCGGGCACGAGAAAATCATTGGGCTAGATCCCATGTCCGAGAAAATTCGATTAGTGGGTCATTTCTGGGTCATTGTGGGTCAAGATCTAAAAAGCGGCTCAATTTACACTAAATTTTGCATCCTATGGTTTTCGGGCACGAGAAAACTGTTGGGCTAAGTCACATGTTCGAGAAAATTCAATTAGTGGGTCATTTTGGTCATGGGTCATGATATTTGAACTGTGGGTCAAGCTATTTTTATCTAAAAACGGCTCAAACTATTTACACTAAATGTTGTATGTTATTGTTTTCGGGCAGGAGAAGACTGTTGGGCTAGTTCACATGTTCGAGAAAATTCGATTAGTAGTAGTGGGTCATTTTGGTCAAGAGTCATTATGGGTCAAGCTCTTTTTATCTTAAAAATGGATCAGACGATTTGAACTAAATTTTATATCCTACGGTTTTTGGGCACAAGAAAATCATTGGGCTAGGTCACATGCTCGAGAAAATCCGATTAGTGGTTCATTTTTGAGTCACTGTGGGTCAAGCTAATTTTATCTAAAAAATGGCTCAGACTATTTTGATTAAATTTTATATCCTATGGATTTCGGGCGCGAGAAGACAATTGGGCTTAGTCCCATGTTCGAGAAAATTTGATTAATGGGTCATGATATTTAAAGTCAAAGCTAATTTTGACCGAGCATAGCTCGGTCTTCCCTGCCCGTGTGAGTTAGATGAGTGACAAATATCAGAATTGGATATGCCAAGATTTGTTAATTTGGCGGAAGTGGTTTTTCATCTGTGTGACCGAAAATTCCCTTATCGCAATAAATTTCCAAGGAATGCTGCCATGAGAACGAAGGATAACTAAAACTTGTTTCAGGCCTTCCATATTGTTGGTATTTGAGGTGGCAGGATATATCAAGCAATGGCTCCCTATGCCATTGCACTAGGTGTAAAGCACTACAGTACTTCGCTCGTTATAATATTGAGTTTCGCTCGAATCAGGTAAACGTATCAGAATTCGTTGATAGCTAAATTTATACGAGTTGAGTCAATTTTGACCAATCTCACTGGAAACAGCACGCGGCTGTGTGCGGCACTCAGAGGAAATACACTTTATCTGGTGTTTCATGAAAAAGTACTTTAAAATGGTGCATCTTACATTTTGTACGTTCTTCCCGCCTCAAAATCCACTCGATAATAATATTTAATTCGATAGTGGTGAAATATCTCTTAAAAAGAGAGATTCCAAGGTCGGTGTTGCAGAATGCGGTAAAAGTTTGTGTATCGATAGAATATAGTTAGTAAATAGATATATGAAAGTCATAAAGCTCAATACCCAGTGGGTTTTCAGAAAGAAAGCCTCAAAGTTAACGTCACACTTTATAATCGGTTGTTTGATTTTATGACGGCGATTATCTACACGAGGGATATAGGCCCTAGGGGGGAATGCCCTCCGTGGGAATCTTCTAACGGATCCTAACCCGTATTTACGGCAAGGTTAGAAGTAAACCACGGAAAACTCCGAACATTTCGGTCGAAGAGCGCGACAGGGTTTTGAACCCAGCACTTTCCGTCTACCATCTTTGAGAGTAGAACCTCTCAGCCACTGGTGGGGCTGCAGTTTATAGTCGGATAAATTTCTTTCTTAAACACGTCTGGTTGGTAGCGTGTTGGATTCGCAATTTTTTGGTTCGGATTCGAATCTCACTTGGACCTATTTTTTGCAGCGAAAACTTTTATCAATTACTTTTGGACTACAATTAAAAAAAATGTGTATAATCATTGAAACTTACGAAAAATATAAATTAAATATGTGTTTTGTTGCACATAATTGCAGTTTTAAGTATGAAATTCCGCATGTTTAAATATTTAACGGAAAGTTAAAAAAAGAGGAAATAGTTTATATTTCTATAGACCAGACATTTTTACTGCTATTGTAAATTATTTACAGTTATTTAAAGGAATAATATACTATTTTTCACAGAGAAATAAATTAAATTGCTTTATATAAATCTGTAATATATTATTTTATACTTAAAAAGTACTTATTATTTAATTTGACTTTATTTTTCAATAAATATATAAACATTCAAATTTCATAGTTTGAATTGTATCTGTATAATTAAACTGTATTATAAAAAAAGATTGAACAACAAAAAAGAATTTGAATCGCTAAAAATAATTATTACGCAGACAATTACTCTAAGTTCAAAATAAAGAAAATAATTAAAGCCAAATTTATGAACTTAGTGAAAGTCTAGATAGTGAAAGACCAAGCCGTTGCATTATACTTTAGCTACTCAAACAACTCACATTCTTCGTTTGCTCAGAAATTAGGTGAGCCGTCTTCTTGTTAATTTAGAGACCGAGCTTTGCATCTGTACAATTCCTTTTGTCTTTTTGTGTTTGTTATTCCACTACATTTTTTTTTCACATATTTGTACATCGCCGTATAATCTCAAGCATATCATTTACCTAATGATCTTAATATGTTTACCTACGTATGTTATTTTTCGTACGGAAATATGAAGATTTTTTAAGATTAGTATTTTTGAGACGAAAATGGTTTTAAAATCCAGACGTAACTCAAATTTTTCTTTTCGGTTTTTATTAAAAATATTTTCAATTAGCTGTTCCTTTCGCTGTATATATATATATATATATATATATATATATTACGCAATAGTTTCTTTTTTAAATTTAATAAATGACATTTATATCTCTTAAAGATGTTTAATTTATGAAATTATTCTTTAAAAAAATCAAAGAAATGTTCAAGAGTTACTTGAAAAAAAAACTGAAGAAGAATTACTTTATTTTCTTTCAACGACTTTTTATCAGATTTATGTTGAAAACTATTTTTAAAATAATTATTAAGTTATTTTTTAGTTGCTAAATCAGTATTTTTTTTCAATACATAAATTTATATATGACCTCCTATTTGATTACAGCTTTGTTCTCGTAGAAAATTTTTATTAAGAGGGAAAATAATCTATCTATAAATAAAAATCTATCTAAAATCTATCTATAAATATAATAAACACAGAAGTTTATGGGTGTGAATGTCTGTGTGTCTGTCTGTAAACAATGTTCTGAAGAGACCATTGCATGTAGAGCTGCAAAATTCTGAAATTGAGATCCTTATGCATGTAGTTTTTCACCTCAAACCCCGATTTTGAATATGTTGATTTTTTTCATTATTATTTAATTTTGTATGCGATTTTTGTGTTTTTTTTTTTTATATTAAGAGGCGATTTGTCTGGATTAATGAAAAGAAAATGGCTTAATTTTTTTATTCCAATATAATAAATTTTGTCTTCTACCTATTGTTGCACACTTCGTAAAAATCGGTCCATAATTACCCGAGATATTAAATAAAAACACCCGAAAATGCGATTTTTTTAGCTCAAAATGGAGGAAAAAGTAAAACACTTGCCTTTTCATAAATTGTGTTTCCGGGGTCTATCCCTCTAGCTATTTTCTAAAAAAGAAGTATATAAAATACACAGTCAAACTAAAAATAATAACAAAAAAAAAAGCGCTATTTTGTTTCTGTTTCAAATGCGACTTTTTGTTTCTGTTTCAAAATTTACCGATATATGATAATGTTAAAGGTCACTTGTTAAATTTTGAGGTGGGAAGAGTTCGATAATTACACTTTATGTATCGCGTTAATGTTAAATGCACATAGATCTGGCGTCCCCTGGCTGTGGAAGGTGGAACTCATTTACTTATGCAGCGCCTGCGCAGCATGCCTGGTTTTCTGTGAGGTAGTTAGCGGGCGTGACTTTCTTTTTCCCCAAAAATTTTCAACCTTTAAAAAAAGAGGGGACTTTAGGCATATTTTACAAATCAAAATACGGATCCGAGATAAGGAGTGTCACTCAGGCGTGCATCACGTGACTTCCTTTTTTCTCAAAAATTGTCAACCCGAAAAAAAGAGGGGACTTTAGGGATCTTTTACAAATCAAAATACGGATCCGAGATAAGGAGTGTCACTCAGGCGTGCATCACCCTCTTCGCGGGTTCAGAGGTCAAAAAGGTTAGGGAAGCGGTCTGGTAGCAATTAAGATTCCAAGTGTATGGGATTTATTAGTCCTTTTTTTACCATTGTCCAAAAAATGAGTATAGAAACACAGAACTTCAGAAAGCAAAAATGTGTTTATTTTACTTTTGTTTGTCGCAAAATATACCTAACATCCAAAGAAATGTATTGTTTCAAATAAAGATATAATTGGATGTTAATAAAGCTGGGAATAAGTAAGCTGTGTGTGCGTGCGTGGTCAATTAATGGCAATATCTCATTTTACAACAAATACTGTAAATATAAATATTGTAGAAAATAAAATAGGAAAAGGTTTCCGAATTAGTAATCTTTTTAAATTTATTAATATTTATGGGAATTTACAGAAAATATCTCAATAATTTTCTCTATATACTAAAAAAAAAAAAAAAAAAAAAAAAAAAAAAAAGCAGTTGATTCTGATGCCGCATTAATTAAATATTTTGTGATTCGAGGTGGCTTATATTAAGAAAACTATTGCATATACAGGTTTAGTAGTTTGCTAAATGAAAATTGGTAGTTTTATAGAAATAAAAATGTTGAAGCAGGCATTTTTTAAATCGAAGAATTCTTTTAAGCGCAATGTTGAAGTCGATCAAAATAATTCCTGTAAAAAAGAGATACGTTAACTTCCCTCCCCCCCCCCCCCCCACTTTCGAAAATTTAAATTTCAAAGATACCAGGAATTAACTCTCAATTGGCTCTAATTTGCTTTCTAATATTAGAATTGGTTATGGCTCTGGTTATGGTACCAAGATATTACAATTAGAATGGCGCGGGGGGGGGCGAAGTTAACGCTAGCATCCCCACTTTCGAATATCGAAATTTCAAATATGCCAAAATTTAGCTCTCAATTAGCTCTAATTTGCTCGCTAATATTAGAATTTGCTCTGCTTCTGATGTCGAGATATTTCAGTTACAAGAAGGGGCCGAGCGTTAATTTAGCTCCCCCCTAACCCCAACTAATTTTCGAAAATCGCAATAAGTAAAATCACCATTTAAAAAAAAATAACTTTAAAAATCAAATTTCCACTTGATCATTTAAAAAGAGTTCATATTCATTTGCGCACAACTTCTCTACGAAAAGGAATTTTTGCATGGGGGTTCTTAAGTTTCGTAAGTACTTTTAGCATTGCTAGTAATTACATTCATGATAGAAATCTAGGCATTCATGCATTCAACCTCTTTTTTGGAGCCCAAACCCAATGACTCTAAATGCGAACCCGAGTCCGACAGTAGGCAGCAGAAAATCATTAATAAAATTTTAAAATTGTTACAGATTTATTTTGTTATTTAAATATATATATATATATATATATACACATAAAAATAAATATTAATCCTAAATATGCTTTCACGTTTCGTGATTTTTCATATTTCTGAAAATCTGTTTAAAATAACAAATTTGTTATTTATACCCAACTACTGGCAGAAATTAAAATTCTTATATTATTCTTTTTAGTATAATTGTACAACTATGGCAAAAAGGCGTGAATTCTGTTTCCCAGTAATTTTGGAAAAGGATTTCAAACAGAAAACGACGATAGACAAAGGATATCTCACGTCTTTTTTATGTTATTAACACTGACCATGCATAGGCTTCAAAATCAGATAGAATATTTCCCCTTTTGTCCCATCAATAACAACTCAATTCCATTTCAAACAAATTTTTAAATGAATTTAAAACACCTTAAGAAACTTAGAGTACATTCTTGTCTCTCAAATAGCAAGTTTTTTTTGTCACTCATTTCAATTTGTGATAAAATAAATTAAAATATTTTGTCTTGAACTCACCCGAACCCGAAAACTGGCATAAAATTTATAGACCTAACCCGTTTTGTGACCAAACTTGGATTCGAACTGATCCCGTTTCATATCTAATGCATGCTTTATAAAAGGGAAAAAAAAAAGTACAAATTTTCAACGTTCTGTAAAATGGTAAATCAATCATTTATTCATACAATGTGTAGATGTTTGAAGATTTTGCTCAACAACACAAAATTTTCTGACACATTCATGCACATTAGTCTGTTTTAAATATAAATTTATGAAACTGGCTGGTGGGATTACTGAAAACATTTGAAATCGAATAGCATTTTTCATTTTTTGATAAATGCATGTATTAAATATTGAGTCATAAACGATTTTGTCTCATGACGATCCATTTTGGACTGTCGCATGCCTAAAATCTATTAAAAAATCCAACTTTGATATACATAAAATAAGTTTTTAGCATTCAGTCAATTGATAAATCCATATGTGTTTGTGATTTACATTTTTTTTAAATTCATAAACTTAGCATAAATCTGAAATTATCATTTCTTTAAATTTAAGATTTTACTAAGTTAATATTATCATTTTTGCGAATTTTTGCTTTTTTCCTTTTTTCTTAAGAAGGTGTTTTTAAAATTTCATAACTGCTTATTATTTCTATTTACTATTATTAAAAGGGAAAATTTATGCCTAGGAATTTAATATTTTGAATTCAATGCCTTTTCTTTTTTAATATCAGGTCACTGCCGTTTAAGAATGCAATTGTTATTTTAATTAATGAAATAATTAATAAATCAGTGCAACATAATGAAAAATATATGTATATGTCGAATTAAAAAGCACTTGATGCTATAACAAACACATGTATTGCCTCTGACGTCAAGTGAATGGTGACGTCACATTCATGCATTTTTGGTGTTAAATCCTATAGTTTGTCGATAGTTTTTTTGTTATGAAAAGTGGTCGTCGGGATAAAGGAGAGGTAGCATACTGTTAATGATATTTTAACAATTTATTAGTTATTTCGGCATTTTAAAGGTAATTATTAAACTTAAAAATATAGTTTTTAATTGAATGGAAATAATATTTACGCTGTTTTAAAATTTGCAATAACAGGTAAAATATTTGTCGAAACAAATTAATCTCTCGTGTAAATATAATTTTTAATTGAAATTGTTTGGAAATATTGCTATTTGGGCATTTTAAATATGGCGTAATTTCCCTACTTAATGCTTTGAAAACACTTAATAATTTAATTATTTCTCGTTTTAACATTCACGCGCAAGTATATTTTTTATTACGTAATTTTCTACATTTACTGCTTTTATCACGTGATCATTTAAATATTATTTGAAAGTTTTATTTCTGTTTTTAATAGTCACGTGTAAATAAATACATTTCTTAATTGAAAGGGAATATTATTATATGCGCTATTTTACAAATTGGCAACAATTCAAATAATGGATTTTATAAAATATCAAATAAATCTTCATAAAAATAATGAAAATGTTGAATAAAAAATTGAAATATAACCTCAAAAAATGAGTCAAATTGAAAAAATAATTGCAGTCTGCACATCGCAACTTTGTCAACTATATCCTTACAAATTATGGTTAAATTCCTGTGCATAGTTTTCGTTTCTATAAAACTTTTATAAGAAAATTATTTTGACCAACTTTAATATTAAATATCTCTTAAAATAATTCTTCGCTTTAAAAACTGTCTACTTCAGCGCATTTATCGAACATTTATTTATAAAACCACCAATTTTTTAATTTTTATTTGCAATAGTTTTCTGGCTATTAGTCCAGAAAGACTTCAAGGCACAAAATCTTTATTGACAGCGGCTGCTGCTGCGGTGGTTACTTTTTTTTTTTTAATATAGAGAGATAATAAATATGTATAGAAAAATTCATCCACCTATGAATATATACTATATATTGTAAAAAACAAAACAAAGAACTAACTGTCTATGAGTAATATTTTAAAATACGGGAATTTTCTGTTAGAAAAATCAATCACCAACTTAGTAAAATACGTTTCGTGATTCAAATAAAAAATAGTCCTAAATTCCAATTTTAATGTCAAACCTTGTAAAAATTTTATAAAAAAAAAAAAAAAAGAAAAAGAAAAAGAAAGAAAAGAAAAGAAAAAAAAGAAAAAAGAAAGAAAGAAAAGAAAAGAAAAAAAAGAAAAAAGAAAGAAAGAAAATCTGTCAGAAGACACTTTTCACAGAATTTTCTAGTGGTTTTTGCCTTAATACCATTTTATTGGTCAAATGGTACATGAAACATCAAACAAAACCTTGTTTAGAAAAGCAATAAAACGATAAATTCTACCCGCTATGTGTTCCCCGACTGCTAATCGCTACAGGGGTTCTTTCGCTAGCATAACCTTCCATAGCAATATCCTGTGAGGGTGGGCGTCCGGATTCATCCAATTTAGACGTGGAAAATGTTTGTATGAGAGTCCTACACAACCCCCTATATTTCCCCGTCTTAATTGCTTTCCACTGGTAAGGAATTTGATTAGAATGGAAAAAACCGTCAGCGGGTACCCGTGCCGGAAGTTCGTTTTGAATAGAATGCACCCCCTGGCGTTTAAACGTGGAACTAAAAGATATTTCGGCGCGTGCATAGCATGGCTGCTATACGGTGCTGTAGCAAGTTTTAGAGTTTAGTTCGGAAAGAAGTTTGTTTAGACCACATGAGATCCCTGGCGGTGGAAGATAGAACAAATAGTTGTTTTAATCATTCGAGGTTCGTTTGGGAAAATCAACCAGTGAAGCGGTGGAAATCGATGGAAATCGGTGAAATCTTGATTACCCCCATGGGGGACCCTTCAAATAGGGGTCCCGGGGCAGCTGCCTCGCATGCCCCTGCATTAGTCAGGCCCTGACTGGACCAACTCCATCTCTACAGGCCTGACATAAAGTGATGTCCTTCATCAATATTCCAGCTTTTTACAGCACGAATGAAGCAAGTTAACTTCACCGGTATTTCTATAGATGTGGAGGGAAATTATTTGTACTGAGTGTGCCTTCTCCTTCACCTACTTACATCGGCATTTTGTATCTAACGAAGATAATTGCCTAAATAAGACACTTAAAAATTTGTTTTCGATGTCGAGAAAACTATCCCGTTTCTTAATAATTTAAATAACACTGCAGGTCACCTGTGACTCGCCCAGACAACTTTATGAACTAAGATTGAATACTTATTTTTTACAATGCGGCGCTTCATGTATGAATGCTTGGAAATCCAGGCACAACCAATGCCTCATACCAGATTTTCGGAACATTCTCTGAAGCACTCGAAAAATCTTCACTTTCTATCTACGTAATAGTTGTTGTACACAGTCAGGCAATTTCTAATATTATGTTAAGGGACTCAATACTCTTATGAAATGTATTGTATATTTGAGTATTTTATAATGGCTTTTGGCATATTGTTAAATGGTTCTATGGGTGAAATAATTTAATCTAGGAAAAAGACAATATTTATGGAAAAATATAAAAATATAAAATTTTTAATAAAAATATATATATAAACATTTTAAATTAAAACTTCTTTGCACAACACTTCATAACATTTTACAAAAAAACTTTTTCTCATATTTTCCTTACAAATTTACTCCATAATTCTAAGGACTATAATTCTAAAAATTAATTAGTTTAAGGAAACTGTAATAAGATGTCATGATGTTTGTTAAAATACTGTAAAAACTATTATTTTTTATGATAAACTATTTATATTAGTGAAAATCGAATCCTTAATTTTAGGAAATGCACTATAAGAATAGTTTATAAAAAAAATTATTCAATAGAAAACTATATCGCTCCTCCGCAAGAGAAATTACAAAACTAAAAAATACTGCATTTCACAGGAGGTACAAATGATGGTTTTATTCAAATATTGGAAAAAAAAAAGAGATGATACTGAAAAGATATTTTCACGAATACATTAATTTATAGAAGAAAGCTTTTTAATTCTTGCATTTTTTGAGTGTAAAACGATGCATGCTCGATTATTTTTGCGAAGCAAACTAATTAATTATTAAATGTCAGTACATAATTTTGGAATTGCAAAACGTCGCCAATTTAATACATTAAAACTGAATACACGTAAAAAAGTAAATTGCTGGAGAAAGTGTATTTTTTTTTCAAACATACTTAATTGATGAAATCTTCAAAGTAAAAATGTATAATAATAAAAAATTCTACTTTCAAAAATTTTAATTTTTTTTTCTTTATTTAGTACGTGCAGCTAAAAATCGTAAAATATTCAGAATATTCAAAATTACGGTTTTATTCTGCGTGGACATTTTTGTAACCAAAATTAACACACAATTTTTTAAACTAAAATATCTAAAAGATTTAATAAAATATTTACTCCATCTAAAACGCAATGAAAAATGCACTATTTTAAAAAGGATACTTATATATATTTAATTGCAAAGCAGTTATGAGTCGATCCGTTTGAGAAACAGAAATACTATAAATTAATAAAATATTGGATACTAAAGGGATGACGTAATTACGTTTTATATTTAAACTTTTTTTTTCATTTTAATGTATATTTCTAAAACAAATGATATCAATTAGGTATGAGTTGGTGATAAATGGACATCCATATACATGGTTTACTATAAAGATTGAAACGCGCTTTATTTTTTTAACTCTTGGAGCTGCATAGGCAAAGTAAATCGAAAAGCGTTCAAAATAACGTAGAAATTAAGATTATGAGAATCGAATAGTCTGGTCATAAATTTTCAAAAAGTTAAACTTTTTAAATTTATATACGTTCCTATGTTCCTATACGTTAGGTTTAGAAAACAATTCCGCATGCTCTCAAAAATACAACAGTATAAATCCCATTCTTCTATGACCACAATTCAACGAGTTATGATACTTAAATTTTAAGTTTTTGTAAAGCTTTCCGACGCTAAAAATTATAAGAACTATAAGAACTAAAATATCTTCTTAAAACACCATCAAAAACTTTAAAATGCGCTAGGCCTTTCGAAAGATCTGAGTCTTTCTTCGTCAGGCGCAAAAAGACGTGCTTCTACTATGAAAGCAGTAGCAAGACTGAAATGAGAGATAAGGGAGAAGAAACAAGCTGAAGCAACGGCCAATAGGAAAGTAGAAATCAACAGCCAATAGGAAAACAGAAGACAACAGCGAATGACAGAAGAGTAAAATCAAAACAAAAGAATACAAACTAGAAGGGGAATAAGGAAGGGGAATAAATAAATAAATAAATAAAAATAAAATAAAATAAAATAAATCAATTAATAAATAAATAAATAAATAAATAAATAAATAAAATAAAATAAAATAAAATAAAATAAAATGAATAAATAATAGATAAATAAAAATTACTGAAAATAATAATAATAATAATAATAATAATAATAATAATAATAATAATAATAATAATAATAAAACACACAAATATATTAAAAAAATGGAAACAGATGAAAATTAAGTATTAAATAACCAAAATATATAAATATATATAAAAACAGGCTAATATTAATTAATTCAAAAATAAAATATATGGTAGTACTGAAGAGGTTTTCCCAAGCTGCAGAGAGCATTGTGGAATCAGATTTACCATTAACAATAACTTCACGATTAAGATAAATAGCTAAATTTTCAAGAAAGTCCAGTTCAGAGATACTATTGGCATTAAAGATAATTTTAGCATTTTTAAAATTAAAACAATGGCCGGAAAATTATCTTGTCCTTCTGTACAGTTTCATAAATTTTCGAAGTTACCTCTAATATTTCAAACATTTCTAATCCTATGTGTTTATCCGTCTGAATTAAACTTTCAATTGGAGTCATTACTTCAATTGGAGTCATTCAAAGTTGTCATACTTTCTCTATAACTTCTATACACATACGTGTTACATACAACCGAATACGTATTTATACAACCGAAGAATACGTATTTTCTACTATATAAATTTTGAAATTAATTAGTTTAATGAAAATTCGATAAGCTAGTTACTTACACTGTAAATACTGTAAAAATGGCTATTTAATAACGTTTCTATTTTTTGAAGATAAACTGTTTATATTACGGAATATCGGATTCTTAATTTTAAGAAAGAATTCTCGGAGAATTGCGGAAGAAACTGTCTGCTATATCCAAATTGTGCACTTGATCATGCTGTATTTGCCGCATTTCACCATAGGCTTAGGAAGATTGATAAATTTCGTAAGGTGTACAAAAGCGGTCGGGATTCACAGCCTATAAAATATAAAGCAATGATCGATTTTCAATTGTAGAGCCCATCTCTAACGCATTATTCTGGATGCAGGTATTATGAAATAACCAAAACGTACAGGAGGCATTAATTTGAAGAAACTAGATACAGTTTGAAATAAAATTTCATAAAACATTCAATTTACGACATATCTTAGAAATTACAGATCAATTTATATAAGTAAAAGAGTGTATAGTACTATGTTCTAGATGCGAGTCTCCCAGCATCCATCAAAACTTTTCACAAACGGCAAAGTCTATTATGCATTTAAAAATATATAATATATTTTTGCTGCCATTATAGAGGCATTTTTTATAATCCCACTAGAACCAATCCACTCTAAAAATAAATTAAACGTCTGAAATGAATTATTCTATATTTTGAAAGTTTAAGTGGGTACGGCAGGTACATCATATGTATTAATCATTTTGAACCTGCAGGACGCAGTATGGGTATAAAGCTTGATCTCAAATGTCGCGTACTATATCCGAAAAAACTTTAAAATGAAGGTATTTACCCCTTTTATAAAAGTCGCACAGAAAACGATTGAAAATTATGACTTCCTACAAATTACCGGGTAGCCAGAATTAAAATGGCACTACTCTGACGTCCCTATATATCGAACTACTCAGAGTGAAGGCTTCAAATTTTCTGAACATACTATTCAATACGTGGAGGAACGAAGTACGCTAAAAATAATTAGTTACAGTAATACCGATAGATACGCTGTACAAGGAAAATGTGAAGATAGTGGTTAAGTGTGATCAAAGATCGCACAAAGGGTTTCGTTTAATGTTCCTTTCAAAACACTTTATTCTTTCTTTAATAAATCCAAATAAATTTCATTTTTCAAAAAAAAAAAAAAAAAAAAAAAATGTCATGTTTTTTATAAAGGGAAAATTTACTGATCTATTTTTCTCGTTGTTTCGAAAATCTGAACCGGTTCGATAGCGGACGAAGCCCGCTATTATACCCTGTCATAATAATATCTGTCATGTGGACTAAATGCGATATTAAAAAAAAAAACAATTTCAAAATTAAACATGTTGTTAGGTATAGAACTTTCATAAAATTAAAATATGCCGATATTTCCATTATCGGGTTTTTAGTATATCGGGTATTTTAGTATATTTAGTACATCGGGTTTTTAGTTGAATATATTCCTCAAACTCATATGACTTTATAATCACTTGCTGACGTCATATCTCCTTGCTTTCTCTATCACTCATATTGATACTCTCTTTGTATTATTCTCAAACATCTGAAAAAGTCCATTAAACTTCCAATATGACGTCTGATTAATTTTCTATTTAATTCTCGTATGGCATCATATTAACCTACCTCCTGTACTGACACATACTCATACTCTTTGTATTATTGAGAAATGTTTGAAAAGTTCCATTTTATTACCAGCATGACGTCATATTAATCGTTTTTTCGATTTGTGAAACGTTTTATTTCATTTTATTTTTCACGTGGAAATCTTTCAATAGAAAATTAATTATTGTAGAAAGAATTTTATTGTTGATTTTTAATTCTTGGCAACTGCTCTAACGAAAAATGTTTAAATTTAATAGGAAAAGACTGTTAAATGTTTGGTTTTTCATCTCTCTATGTTAAAATAATACGATTTTTGAAAAATTTTATGATTTTGAGCTTTATAGTAGGTATTCAGCTATAATAACACAAAATTTCACGTCTGTAAGTTATATAGTTTCTGAGAACAGGCTCTGTAACGGACAGACAACGTAGCGGGACGAATAGGGTTTCGAGAGATGAACAAAACCCTAAAAAGGATAAACTGAAGACTTAAAGTGGATGTATTATGTCCATGGCAGATTCAGTGTCGTGATGCGGTCCATTTTCACCTCATTGGAACAGTGAACACCCATAACTGTGGTATTTGAGAAACTGAAAACTCTGATACCTTCCAAGACAATCCACACTACTCACCAAACGTTAAAGTCTGGTGTAGATTTTCAGCCTCATCCATTCTTCGACTTTTCTTTTTCGAACGGGCTATTCGCAATGTCCCCGTGACATGCATTGTAACGGCCAGTAGACAAAAAATACGATCGAAACTTTTGTTGTACCCATTCGCAAGAGCGGCAATTTCTTTACTCAATTACCTTTAACCAAGGTGGCGCGCCTCCACATATTGAACTCGTTGTACAGCAGTTTCTTGCGGCAATTTTCACTAACGACAGAGTAATGAGTCGTGCGTTTCCGACAATTTGACCATCTCGTTCTCCAGATATTAATCCGTATAATTTTTGGCTTTGGAGACACTTAAAAATCTTGTTTATCGAGGGCGTCAGTTAACTTTGCCAGACTTGAAAGAAGCTATCAATATGCAAATGAGAAGCATTGCAGTCGAGCAGTTACATTCCGCAGTTGAACAAGCTCGCCGCAGACTGCAGATTTTACAGTTTTAAGAACGGAACCATACTGAGCAATATTCCGTGAGTCAATATTGTCCTTGTCACATGAAAGTTGGATTTACCTTCACATAATTTACCTTCACATAAAATGTTTTATTGTATATTTTCAACATATTCCCTGTTGTACTGTTTATGTGGAAAAAACTTAGTTCTAGAAATCACCGATAGCAGCATCTATCGGTGATTTCTAGAACTAAGTTTTTTCCACATAAACAGTTTCCCCATGTCTTGAATAGTATATTTTCAAATTTTGAAGCTTATAAATAGAGTAGTTCAATGAATAGAGAGGTAGGAAATGGTAGTGTTTTAATTCTGGCCACTCTGTATATTAAAAATTTAAGCTTAAAGAACAGTTTGCATGGAGAAATTGTACCAAACATTCACATTTTCAATAAGAACATCTACATTTAACAACATCTTTGAATGTGTCGAATACCAAATGAAAAGTGCATCGGTCAAATAGTTTAGGCATTATGATTTTTTTTTCGAACTTGTATTGTTAAATTTATTTTTAATAGCTGTCAAACAGATTGCTGTATTCAAAGTTTTTTAAGTTTAACTCAAAACCAACATGTAGGAATGATATACAACTCTCTAAAAATCGATTTGTGTTAAAATATTTATAGGTTACATTTAATTTTTTTTTCGAAAATTAATGTTAAAGAAAATATATGAATTCTAACTAATGATTTAAAGGAAACAGAATTCCAAAATTATTAAAAATTCAAATAAAAATAACAGCTTATTCCGACAAGTAGTTTTTGTGTCACGTTTAAAAAACTGCCAGCATTTTTTTTTTTTTTTTTTTTTTTTTTTTGACGATAAAAAATTAATTTAACGTTACGTGTTGTAAACACTTTAAACTTTCGTATTTTCTACAACACTAGCAAAAGATAAACATCACCAAAAATTCTACATATTCTGCTAAAATTGGGAGTTTGTATTGAATATTTCAAAGTTCAAAGTTAAGTCGTCTTCATACAATTTCTGTAATACGACGTCCCCCTAACTTATTTTTGCAACATATATTGAAAGAAGGCCTTATTTATAATCTAATGGCTATTTTCCTTTCTCTTTGTGATTTTTATAATTTTATTATTGTTTGGTGTACGGATACTCTATATCCAAAATCAATTACGATGAAATTGACTAGATTATTTTACAACACATATGCACACATTAGACAATGAATTTTCAACTAGTTTCAGTTATTTTTTAACTTTAGAACTTTAAAAATGGATAATAATTTGTTGACAAATCCTACTCTGATAACACTCCTTAGAAATATTAGAGAAAAAAATTTGCTGTAAATTTGAAAAATTCTTAAATATGGTTGAAACATGGCATTTTCTGGAAATATGTATACTTTGAAACAATAATGTAAAAGTATTTTTCTTTGACATTTGCACAGTCACTCATAAAAAAATATATATAAGTAAAAAATAAATAAAATAATAATAATGTAGACTAATTTAAAAGTTTTTTATTTCCTAATTTGTTGGTTTAAACATTATTTATTTATATACAACTATAATGATAAACTTCGATAAATATTTCTTTAATATTCCTGACTTCTGTACTAATTTTAATTGAAATTAAGTCGAAATTTCATTTATTTCATTCAAAATTATTTTTTGAAAATAATCCTTTTTTAAATATTCTTTTCTGATATATTTTAAACCTCAACTGTGTGTATATTGAATATATTTTTTTTAAACTTTGTACTGTATACAGAAATTTCATTACTTTAATTATATGTATATACTATTTTATAGTTTTAAAGATTTAATTTCACAAATATAATATTTAAATACATTATAAAGTGACCAAAAGCTGTAAATGCTGTAATTTTAAAGTCCTACCATATTTAACTTTTCAAAAATATTTAAATTATTCAATTTTTGTTTAATTTGCGTGTCTATATTTCGCGTACTCAGGGAACTCATCTGTGAATTCGTATATTTGCGAGAATATAATTTGCCTTTTGAGATGCTAATTTTTGGAAATTGAAGACACTTTAAACGTATTATTGACATAGCTTTGACATAGCTCAACGCATTTTTAAAGCGATTTGGGATTTTGGATGTGTTTCTGTAAATAAATTAACATTATAAAAGATAGTATTAATATGTAATAGTAGTGTTTGTGATGATAATGCTTTCATGGACAATTGAATATTCTCCATATATTTCGTGAATTGGTCTATAAAATCTATTTACCATTTTCGAGCAAATGTTTTTCAATTGTGTATTTCGCTACTTCCGTGGAAATCTGTCATTTAAGGCATTATTTATTATTCAATACTTTAAATAATTAATAGAATGTAATTTAAAATCTTAATTTTATTATTATTGGTTTACGTTATGCCAAACAAATTTCTAGAACTGATTATTTTATTCCATGAAAAAGTTTCATAAAAGAACTTTTAAACTAATGAGCAATAAGGTAAATTTAACAATTACCATGCATTTATTTTGTATTTTCTATTGAAATATTTTCAATTATAGAATAGTTTTGAATAATATCATAGTAAATGATATTTTTAAATGAATGGTACAAATGGAAAATATACATGAATACGCATTCAATTTAATACTAATACAAATGAAATTTTTTGGAAAAAAAAATAAGAAAAAAAAATAAAAGGAAAAAGTAAAATACCTGCACTCAGTTTTAATTCTTTTAAATATGTATTGAAATATATCATTTGAACCAGAATGTATCCAGATTCTGCCTTTTTGTTGTTGTTGTTGTATAATGATACATAAACAATTAATTTTACAATAACTTACAATTGATGTTAATTGAGACTTCAAATGATGCTTTCTCTTTTTTTAAACGTACAATTTTTAACTTGCTGTAATATTTTTACAGTTATGTAATTGTTAGACATAATAATTATTATAAACTGATTTAAAAGATTTAACATGTTGAATAAATTTATATACCTTACAAATGAGTTCTTTTCTTCATAAAAAAAACCTTACTAAATATTTTGTTACATTTCAGCCGACGAAAATTATTAGAGGAATAAATTATTCTTTTTTAATTATCGCGCATTTAAGTAATCATGGTACTGTATAATAAACCTGCAACTGTCTCCAATTTCTAACAACTTAAACACAGAATTATGAAACAATTCTTAAGAATCTTATGAATAAATATCTAAGATTCAAAGGAATCGATATGAGCATGTGACACAGCAAGTTTAGGTAACATAAACTGCATAGCAATAAGAGATTCCTGTTTAGATAAATATCTGAGACTTGTTTTATTATGAAATATTGCATGAATAATTAGTGAAAGCCTCAGTGTTTCCATAACTCAGATGTGTTAGTATATTCAACATAAATAATTTACATAAAATTAACTTATGTCTCCTACGTGATGTACTAAGAAATTTCCATAAACGCATTAGTTGTATTTAAATAAGTTTTTTTTTTATATGTAATCAAATTATCAATGATAGAATAAATCTTAAGTATCAATAAATGTAAAAAAGGTTCGATTTTTGATGCAATTTTACATATATGTTGGTGCATCGTAATGAAAAAAAGTTGAATATTAACAAAAAGTTAAAGTTCTAAGGAATAGTGTTGATAATATCCATTTACTAAGATAGGAAATTCAAACGTTTTAAATTTTGATCACTTCTTGTATGAATACCGTAACAACTTAAAAACAAATAAAAGAGTTTTGATAGATACTTATTTCTATATGAATATTTAAGCCTATAAACACATATGCGTACATATATAAATAACAAAATAAACCTAAAAATACTAAAAAGCGAGATATATACATGAAGTAAAAATATTGCAAAACGTGTCTGAAAAGAGAATGATATCCAAAAATACAAAATTTGATAATGTTAATCTCGTTAGATATTTCAAATCCCATTTATCTAATAACATATTTTCATATATTAAGAAAATATTTTAATATTATTCCACCAGTATCTTTCCAATCTGTCTATCTCCCTCACTCTTGTCTATCTTTCTTATAACTAAAATCAATCTATGTGTTACTGAAACATTTCCAAGATTATGGAAAGTATGGAAAATAAAATTAGTTTTTTTACTCAACAACAAAATACTTTATAGCAGAATATTCTTTATATATCTTATATTGAAAATAGTAATTTACATTACACATAATGAAAGTTTTTCAGAAGAATACACTTTGTGAATTCTCGCACATTTCAGTAATCACGGTACTTTATCACGTAATTGTAAGACTTTCCAATTTTCGAGTTCTTTAAACATGGGCGTATGAATCCTTTAAAAAATGTTAGATTCATAAAACTTTCTATTAATTCCCATAAAAGCTTACTTATGTAACTTTTGTGGTATATCAATAAAACGTAAGTGTTTAATATGTATAGCAGATAAGTTTGATTACGAAATTCTGCATAAATGTCTGTTAAAATCGTTCTGTATACCCATAACTTAGATATGCTATTTTATGTAGTAAAAATTAGTTACGGAATATTACTTTCAGTCATTCTGCAAGGTTATAGAAAATTTTCATTAATCCATGGGTCATATCTCATTAAAGACAATTTGGTTTTGCTGGATTAAGTCTAGTGAAAATATTTATCATAAAACAAGTCTCCAGAATAACAGAAACATGTAAATATGCTTGCTTAACATAGGACATATAAGTTTCTATGCATTTTATATATGCATACAATTTATAATACTTGTATTTAAATAAAATATTATAATTTTAATATTTTAAATAAATATTAAATAAATATAATAGAATAAATATTATTATATTAATAGAAGAACGACCGAACAGCAGCTGCAGAGGAATCAACAGCAAAAGAAAGAGCACTATGATTGGTAGTTATCGAAGCTGATACCCTTGAGAAAGGTATACGTCCAAGCTGATCAGCGTAAGTGCTTTCCTTCAGTGGTTGTGGGACGTCATGTAACACTTGGCTCCTACACTTTCAAGACCACAGCTTGTGCAGTTCTCTGTCAAAGTGTAGTTCAGTTGAGACTAACACCTACGCCACCAGCCATCTTTGATTAGGAAGTTGTGTTATCTCCATCGTCACACTCCTGTGTGTCATCAGCGGTGAACAAATCTGCATCATAACCTACTCCAAAAGCAGTTACACATTCTGCAAATACACCCTGCCGCCCAAGGCGTGACCTTCAAGATTTAATGACTATGCTTAATCACTTAATAATTTTTCTAAATATGAACATTTAAATTATTTTTCTTTTCAAGAATACTTTAATTCTAAAATAGCACTTGTTTAAATTCAAAAGTGTATTTGTATTATTCATGTTAAGTTTTTATTTTATTTTTAATTTTTAAGTGCGTGTCACATATTATGTAATTTAGTTATTAACATTATCATGTAATTGCAAATTTAACTGCAGCCACGCTTTACACATGTTGCTTGTAATCAAGAAATGCTGTAACTTAATAAAATACGTTTATGATCGATATACTGTGAATCTTTCCTGATTATAACACTTGGAGAATAATCTAAATAACTTAACAATTTTCTCATTAATTGAAAAGAAAATAAAGCAGGAAATTTGAACCTCTTTGTATTCAGTTGACTATTATTATTTCATATATTCGTTTCATATATCCAAAGTAGTCGTTTCATAAAATCGTTTCGTAAAATCGTTTCATAAATTTGTTTATTGGGATTTTATACATACTAGGGCATCCAACTCGAGCTTCCCGGGATAGTGAATATAGGTGAAAACCATTTATTTTTTTATTGAAAACTGTAATAGATTTTTTTTTCCATTTAATAATTTTTTTAGATTGCCCCCTAAGAACACCAAAGAGCATTTTTTATATGAAATATGTCAAATATATAAAAATAAAATTTAGAAATTTATTAAAAGGGGTAATTTCTTATTGGCCTTGTGCCAGAAGTTAATAACAGAAGAAAACGCTAAAAATTTCGTTATCTACAACAGTTTTTTTTTATTTTGATAATTTCAGCGGTTTTAAGTGCTTTTTTCGATTACATATTTTATTTATACTATTTTATTTATTGTTTAAAGAAGTTTTATTTTAGTTATGGAATATGAGTTGGAAACAAATGCTGAACTTTTTATATTGTTTTAAATGAAAAAAGATTAATATTTTGTAATCGTCTGCAAGCGAGGGAGATAGATAAAAAAAAAATCATGCTTGAAATTTAATTTAGATGCTATAATAAATGAGTAAATTTCGTTATAGTTTTCAAACAAATTGCATTTGAAAGTAGATTTGTTTTTCCTACGTTACTGTGTAAAATTTAAATTTAACGATGTTTAGAAAGTAAAAAAACTGCAGTAGCAAAAATCGCAAAATCGAAATTTCATCGTCAACTGTTGCCATCCGCACAATGACGTCAGCGTTACGCACGGACACGTTTGTCCTTTATAATATAGATAGATAGGTTATTAATTATTATATTAACATTATATTATATATTAATTTTTATATTATTATATTAATTATTATATTATTTTTTATTATATTGTTACACTAAATTAAGAGACCGAAAGATTAAAAAAAACAAATAATGAGGCACTATTTATGTTATAATGTGTTCATTGACTTTACTCTATGCGTGCTATGAACAGTTACAGCTATCAAAATCCATTTCTTAAACATATATTTTTCTTTCAGAGAAATAGTTTTCATGCACTGATATTAAATCAATACTTTACAAATAAAGGTATATTAACGATTGCTCTATATATTTTCATGAAATAGAAATAACAATAACATAATGTTTATTTTACAGATCAACCTCTCTCAGTAGTTTGGAAATAACTTTGCATCGAAAATTTCAAAGTTTTTTTTTTACTTATATTTCTTATGTGATGTTTCTGTGGACTGATAAACAATGCAATAAATCGAGAAAAAATATTAAACACCCGAAAACATTTATCTGTTTTAAATAAAAAAAGCATGTGTAAGAAAAAAAAGAGAAATGTTATTTTATAAACAAATAAAATCAAAGTAAAAATACTTTACTTTTTTTAAATTTGCATTTACCCCAAAAATGGCTGCATTTAACGCCGGTTGTTTAAAAATAAGAAAATTTATCGCAGTAAACGGAAGGGTCTATTTCATGAAACGATTCAAATGGGAAATATGTCACAATTACATAAATCTCCAGCAAGTCATAATGTCATTATAAAAAATAAATAGTTATTTTATTTTATTATTTCATTACTCTTAGAATAATTTCCAACGTTGCGATGAAGATGAGTCCTAATATATTCAAATCTTATAATGATATCGAAATGTGATAATAATTAAATCGTCTTTCTTTATAAAAAATCATTTTACATCTAAATAGTCAGATTGGATTCTTAAGAAATTTATGGTATATAAATAAGATATTTAAATAAAGCATTTAGGTTATGACAATCATGATAACTACATAAGACGAAGTGTTTCATGGGCTACTATAATTTTTTAACTCATGTAGCCAGTAAGAAAATAGTCAAATTATGGCAATTAAAGCTAGAAATATAGTATTTTATAATCATAATAAAATGTTCAATAATTCTTGAAAAAAAATGTTCTCAACCGAAAATTTAACCTCTAAACACCTCCTAAAACACCTCTAAAAATACCTCTAATATAACCTCTAAAAATGTAACTTCTAACCTCTAAGAAATTACAAGAATAAGAAGTTCATAAGATTTCAGAATATCATTGCATATAGCACCGTGTTTAATTTAATGCTTCTAATTTCCAAAGCCTTCGATGCATTTTATATGCCTATACATATTTATGTAATTTAAAAAGTTTAAAGTGAGATTTGTCGGAAGTTGTATATTATGCAAAGTGTTTTAAAAAACATCGAATTAGAGAGCTGACGTTGAGATTCCTGATCTGCAGATTTACTAGTTATTTAACATTGAAATTTGATATTTAGAATTTACAAGTTGTGCATCGGGTACGCCGGCCGCACGTGTTTTTATGCTATTATAATCAGCTCGTGTTATATTAAGGGGGCTCATATTTTTTTAAATCTTTCCACCGTCAGTGGAAAGTGATGTGTGGTTTCGAGCTCTAATAAAATTTAAATACTTATTACATAAACATTTGTAATATATTTAAGCCACATTTCAGTTTTTATAAAATGTAAAAATATGTACTTGTAATATAATATAATAAAAAATACACTTCCGTTAATATTGCAAATTTTTTTCACATGATAAGTCACAATCCACACGATAACTGAACTTAGAATGGATATATGAACATACGATTTATGTTCAAATGACGACCTCTAAACTACATTTTATAGAAGGAATTATTATTATTGAGATAGGTAAATATCGTGATTATTTTTTAATGACTAAATAATTATTTTTTCAATTATTTTTCCAATTGTCAAATTTAATTGATTTAAAAAAAAATAATTTCTGTGAAAGAATTTATTTATCACAAATTCTTTCTATAAAATATAGTTTAAAGGTAATTGTAACATAAGTTTTATGTTCATATAGCCATTCGAAGTTAATTTATCGTGCGTATTGTAAGATAGTATGTAAAAAATATATATATTAATTTAACTGTAATATATGTAATGTTTTTTATTATATTTCATTATACATTTTTTTATTTTTACATTTTATAAAGCTTGAAATACGGCTCAAATATATTGCAGAAGTTTATGTAATTTCTATAAGTATTTAAAAAATATGAGAACTACATAATATTTCACTTGTGGTGGACAGATTTCAAAATGTACTAGATGGAACCCGTCAAAATTTGACGGCAAACAACTTGATAGTACAATAAAAATAAAATTTATAGTTGCTTTAACTTGAAAAATTTCATAGTGGGGAGCATAATATGATTAAGCGGTCACTGACCTTTCCATTGATATATAACATGAGGGTTGTGTGCAAAATTTAGAAAGTACTCTTTGGGGGGGGAGGGGGGCAAAGTGGGGAGATGGACATCGGAGGTACATAATATGATTAAGTGGTCACAGACCTTTCCAATGATACATAACATGAGGGTTGTGTGCAAAATTTAGAAAGTACCCTTTAGGGGGGAGGGGGGCAAAGTGGGAAGATTGACATCGGAGATGCATAATATGATTAAGCAGTCACAGACCTTTCCAACAATATATGACATGAGGGTTGTCAACAAAATTTAGAAAAGTATCACTTGGAGGGTTGGGGGGGGGGCAAAGTGGGGAGATGGACATTGGAGATGCATAATATGATTAAGTGGTCACAGACCTTTCCAATGATATATAACATGAGGGTTGTGTGCAAAATTTATATAGTACCCCTTGGGGGGCAAAGTGGGGAGATGTAAAATATGATTAAGCGGTCACAGACCTTTCCAACAATATATGACATGAGGGGTGTCAACAAAATTTAGAAAAGTATTCCTTGGGGGGGTGGACAAAGTGGGGAGATGGACATTGGAGATGCATAATATGATTAAGTGGTCACAGACCTTTCCAATGATATATAACATGCGGGTTGTGTGCAAAATTTAGAAAGTACCCTTTGGGGGGGAGGGGGGCAAAGTGGGGAGATGGACATCGGAGATGCATAATATGATTAAGCAGTCACAGACCTTTCCAACAATATATGACATGAGGGGTGTCAACAAAATTTAGAAAGTACCCTTTGGGGGGAGGGGGGGCAAAGTGGGGAGATGGACATCGGAGATGCATAATATGACTAAGTGGTCACAGACCTTTCCAATGATATATAACATGAGGGTTGTGTGCAAAATTTAGAAAGTACCCCTTGGGGGGGGCAAAGTGGGGAGATGTAAAATATGATTAAGCGGTCACAGACCTTTCCAACAATATATGACATGAGGGGTGTCAACAAAATTTAGAAAAGTATTCCTTGGGGGGTGGACAAAGTGGGGAGGTGGACATTGGAGATGCATAATATGATTAAGTGGTCACAGACCTTTCCAATGATATATAACATGCGGGTTGTGTGCAAAATTTAGAAAGTACCCTTTGGGGGGGAGGGGGGCAAAGTGGGGAGATGGACATTGGAGATGCATAATATGATTAAGTGGTCACAGACCTTTCCAATGATATATAACATGAGGGTTGTGTGCAAAATTTAGAAAGTACCCTTTGGGGGGGAGGGGGGGCAAAGTGGGGAGATGGACATCGGAGATGCATAATATGACTAAGTGGTCACAGACCTTTCCAATGATATATAACATGAGGGTTGTGTGCAAAATTTAGAAAGTACCCTTTAGGTGGGAGGGGGGCAAAGTGGGGAGATGGACATCGGAGATGCATAATATGATTAAGAAGTCACAGACCTTTCCAACAATATATGACATGAGGGATGTCAACAAAATTTAGAAAAGTATTACTTGGGGGGTTGGGGGGGCAAAGTGGGGAGATGGACATTGGAGATGCATAATATGATTAAGTGGTCACAGACCTTTCCAATGATATATAACATGAGGGTTGTGTGCAAAATTTAGAAAGTACCCTTTGGGGGGGGAGGGGGCAAAGTGGGGAGATGGACATCGGAGGTGCATAATATGATTAAGTAGTCACAGACCTTTCCAATGATATATAACATGAGGGTTGTTTGCAAAATTTAGAAAGTACCCTTTGGGGGGAGGGGGTTCAAAGTGGGGAGATGGACATCGGAGATGCATAATATGACTAAGTGGTCACAGACCTTTCCAATGATATATAACATGAGGGTTGTGTGCAAAATTTAGAAAGTACCCTTTAGGGGGGAGGGGGGCAAAGTGAGGAGATGGACATCGGAGATGCATAATATGATTAAGCAGTCACAGACCTTTCCAACAATATATGACATGAGGGGTGTCAACAAAATTTAGAAAAGTATCAGTTGGGGGGTTGGGGGCGCAAAGTGGGGAGATGGACATTGGAGATGCATACTATGATTAAGTGGTCACAGACCTTTCCAATGATATATAACATGAGGGTTGTGTGCAAAATTTAGAAAGTACCCTTTGAGGGGGGGAGGGGGGCAAAGTGGGGAGATGGACGTCGGAGATGCATAATATGATTAAGCAGTTACAGACCTTTCCAACAATATATGACATGAGGGGTGTCAACAAAATTTAGAAAAGAGCCCCCTTTAGGGGGGGGGGGAGTGGCGGGATGGATCCCGGAGATGCATAACATGAATAAGTGGTCAAAGACTTTTCCAGCGATATATCACATGAGGGGTGTGTGCAAAATTTTGAAAAGTATTCCACTTGGGGGGGGGGAGTGAGGGGATGGCCCCAGAGATGCATAACATGAAAAAGAGGTCACAGGCATTTCAACTTGCAACTTTTTTCTCGAAGGCATTTGACAAATTTTTTTTTACCCAAGACAATTTAACGATATTCTTATATTTTATTGCGTAATTTGTCAAAAGTTCATGGAAAAAATCATGAAATTCGCTAATCAATAGTTGATAAATTATAAAATTCAACAATTGATAGTAGTAAAATTGGTCAATCGATAACGGAAAAATCACGAAATTCATCAAATGGTCTCCCGTAAAAAAATTGTCCTGCACACTGATGTGATGATCAAAAGGGTTTTGAAGTATAGGACAAAATTAGCACTTTCCAAACAGCGAGTAATACTGAAAATTTGGCAATGGACTTTATTGCCACCACTGGTCAAACATAATAGTCACACTCACCAATTGCGATGACTGAATGGAAAAAGATTTTTTTCTCTGCTGTCGCTCGACAAATTTCGAAACCATTTGGCGAATTTCACGATTTTTTCCCCAAAATTGATGGATTGTGATTTTTTTTCTCGAAGTCATTCAAAAACTTTTTCCTCCAAAACCAGTTGATGAACTTTGCGATTTTTCCACTGTCGATTAATGAATTTTGTTATTTTTCCGCTATCGATTGACAAATTTCGCATTTTATCGACTATCAATTAATGAATTTCACGATTTTTTCCATGAATGAACGAATTGCGCACTTTCTTTCCGCTAATGTTTGACACATTTCGCCCTTTACAATTCAGCCAATGAGTTGAACGGTGTTTCTTTCCAGAAATGTCAGGAATGAAACAATGCCCCATGGACGAATGTGTGCGATGCAGCAACGGGCGTCACAGACTTTTTAGGGCACCTGCCGACTAAAAACATCTAACCAATCTTCGTGGGGGGAAAAAATCACAGATTTCGTCAAATGATTGAGGAAAAAACACTAATTTCATCAAAGGATCATGGGAAAACATGACTTTCGTTAAAAGACCACAGGAAAAACGTGAATCATGCAAAAGGATCGTGAAAGATAAGCAAATTTTGTCAAAGAATCGCAAAAAAGGAAATTTCACCAAAAAATCACGCTTTTTTACTAAATTTCGTCTAAAAATTGCGGAATAAAATGTATTTTATCAACGAATCGCTGGAAAATGTGAATTTCATTAAGGATCGCGAGAAAAATGCGAAATTCTTCAAAGGATCTCTGAAAAAACACGAATTTCGTCAAAGAATTGCTGAAAAAACATGAATCTCACCCAATAACAGAAAAATCATGATTCATAATCATTATATCTAGTAGTATATGTAAATACAGTTTGTGATATAAGACAAAATTAACACTCACCAATCGGCAAGTAATACTGAAAATTGGTGATTGATGTTATTGCCAGTACTGGCTAAACTTAATAGTCACACTCGCCAATTGCGATGATTGAATGTAAGATGAAATTTTTTTTCCCGCTGTCACTCAAAGCAATTTGAAACCATTTGGTGAAGTTTTTCCCAAAACCATTTTGTGAATTTCCCGATTTTTTCTTCAAAATCATTTTTCAACAATATTCGACACAGTACGCATGCGTCAAAAAAAATCTTCCGGTAGGACCGGCCAATGAGGTGAGGGTCTATTACTGTCTCTAGAAACGTGTTTGGATCATCTCCTGTTGTTTTTTTCTTGCACGTTGCGTTAAACCTAGGAAGGTATTTATATAGAACTCACTGTGGAGTGTTTAGAAGGCATTTATTTTATTTATTATAATTTGTATGAATACTTAGGTGTTCATTTCGGATTTACTGTTTAAAATTGAATTTAGGCTCATATAACATTCGCGAAATCAATCCCGATGGAAATTGTCTTTTTAGATCTCTATCATTTTGTTTATATAGTACAGAAAATAATTATTGAAACGTACGTAAAAATATCGTAGAACACGTAATACAAAATTAGACCACTTATAGTCCGTTTATTATCGGGGATGAATCTTATGGTGTTTCGATTGCTAATGAAAATGATTATGTAAATATATGGTTCTTCATATAAGTATGTGCTTCTTCACACTTCAATAGAAGCATTGTTTAAATTAATATAATTCTACAAATATGATGCAGTTTTAAAATATCGAGTAATGATTAATACTGTCAAGGAATCTACTCTATATGTAAGTTTTGGTACTTCTCTATTATCTCATCGACCACTTTTCATAACAAAAAACTATCGCCAAACTGTAACGCCAAATAAACGGGAGAACTTTGTCATTAATACACGCAAATGTTGAATTAAAAACCACTTGATGACATAACAAACACGTATAATACTTCCGACATCAAGTAAATGGGACTGCATTTTTGGCATTTAATCATACAGTTTGGCAATAGTATTTTGTTATGAAAAGTGGACGATGGCATAATAGAGAAGTACCTAAGTTTTTTATACCAAGTTCGAAAATTTATCTTTTTTTTTGTCGCATTCTTGGGAAAAGATGTATATTATCAAGATACCATTTTGATTTGTAAGCACAAAGTCAATAAAATCACCATTTTGTGACAAATTATGAGTTTAATAAGTATCGCCCAGAACAGAGATGCAATCTGGTATAAAATGAAATCGTTATAGCCCAATAATGAAAGCAATAATAAATCAAAAGATTCAAGAATTGCTTATGAAGCAAAATTAATTCAATAACAAATCTTAATGAAAATATACATTTTACACTCTACTATAACTTTAAACTGAGTTTGATGTTTCAATTAAGAAATGAAAACATTCAATAAAGTGTAAAATATATGTTTTCATAGAGATTTCTTATGAAACTGATAGTATATGGGAAAGTGGCAAAAAAAAAATTAACCGAACAACAACAACAAAAAAAAACTAAATAACCTCTTTAAGTTTTCCTAAAATCAAAAATATTTTTTTTTTTTTTTGTCACATTCTTGGGCAAAGATGTACATTATCAAGATACCATTTTGATTTGTAAGCACAAAGTCAATAAAATCACCATTTAGTGACAAATTATGAGTTCAATAAGTATCGCCCAGAACAGAGATGCAATCTGGTATAAAATGAAATCGTTATCGCCCAATAATGAAAGCAATAATAAATCAAAAGATTCAAGAATTGTTTATGAAGCAAAATTAATTCAATAACAAATCTTAATGAAAATATACATTTTACACTCTACTATAACTTTAAACTGAGTTTGATGTTTCAATTAAGAAATGAAAACATTCAATAAAGTGTAAAATATGTTTTCACAGAGATTTCTTATGAAACTGATGGTATATGGGGAAGTGGTAAAAAAATTACAAAAAAAAAAAAAAAAACTAAATAACCTTTTTTATATCTCTTGAAGTCAAAAATATTTATTTTTTTTAGCTTGGATAACTATTATCAGGTATTTTTTCAGTTTGGTTTGTTGAGTTGATGAACATGTGTTCATGATTGAATCCTTTGGATGCTGTTTGTATCGTACAGAAAATCATTTACATTCTGCTGTATTTTAACTAATTCATATGGCCACTTACACACTGGCTCTGTAAATTATTTTGGAAATTAGCACATGATGTAAGCAAAAATCAATAAACAACAACAAAAACGTGGCAATCATTTTCAAACTGTTTTATATAATCAAAACTTTTCGATATTTTACTGCCGAATGTAAATATTAAAACATTCAGCTTTTCAAAGTAAAAATAAACTCCTTCAAAAAATAAATCCTAATAAAATCTCGACCATTACTTTTAGGTTTAAAAAATTTTAATTTTCCATATACATACGACATAAAAAGAAGAAAAAAATACACCAGAATGTATCTCTAATTTTGTGTTCACGAAAGCAAGGAACTCAATCATGATTATGTTTACTATGTTCATCAACTCAATAAACCAAAATAATAAAATGAAAAATTACCTGATAATAGTTATCCAAGATAAATCGTAAACCAAACTTGTCATATTTAAAGTAACTCAAGAGGAATGACCGATCTTAAAAAATCTCAAAATTAAAGTAACTCGAGAGGAATGACCGATCTTAAAAAATCTCAAATACACTTCTAATGCAAACTGCTTTAAATATATGGATTGGCGACACAGCAAGTTTCTAAATTTGTCCCTGCTGATGAGTTTTTTTTTTTTTTTTTTTTCGTGCAGCTGCTGGTTGATTTTTGCAATTTTTCTCCCCGCAGCAAACTGAAGAAATTCGTGTAATTTTTGTGCCACCAAATTACTGAAATTACAATCTCTCCCCCCCCCCTCTCGAGTGAGTGGTGTTTTGGAAATTTGGATTACAATAAATATTTGGTACTTTTTCATTTTATCATTATTTATTCTGGTTTGTTGAATTCTTTGGATTCACCATATAATTATACTGGATGGAAACTATTTATAGTACGATCAGTTCTTTTTTTCTGGAAATATATTTGCAGTCTGGCTTATTTAGGAACTCTTAGAATGAAACATAATAGAAATTTGTAAGATGCTGAAACAGCCTTTTGTATATTTTAGTATTAGGTTATATTTAGCATTGGGTTATATTTAGTATTAGGCGAGTACATGCAGAGTATTTTATGCATTGATTCTCTAACATCGTCTATCAATAGACAACAACAAAAAGTGGCACCTCATTTTCAAACAGCCGAATGTTAACTATTAAAACATCTGAAATATTATATTCAAAAAATGAAATTTCTGTTTTTCCAAATGAAAATAAACCCCTTCAATAAAAAAAGAAAAAAAAATACTTATAAAAACTCATAAGCAAAATAGTACTCAGTAGCAAAAAATACACCAAGCATGCAACAATTACATTACTCGCACTAAATAATTTCGCGAACAAAAAGAATTAAGAGATATCCAAAGAATTCAATCATGTACACAGAAATAGATATATATTTCTATGTTCATGAACTAAATAAAAACAAAATAAATAAAGATAAAATGAAAAAAATACCTTACAATTGTAATCTAAACTTCTTGCCGACGCCATACCCACAGAAGGGTCGTACACTCGTTTTGTAAACAGTTCCTAATCTAATGTGACTCTAGAGACAGGAAATATCCCTCACCTCATTGGCGGAAGATTTTTTTGACGCATGCGTATACGGTCCAATTTCGATGGAAATTTGACAAAATTACCAAACTGCTTTAAATAGATGGATGAACTTCCTTAATTATAAATAAATATTTTTTTTAACAATTTGATTTTTATCACTGTTTACTACTGTTTGATATTGCATTAAACAAGGATATCATTAGAAGTTTTTATTTAGTCTTTAAAATGCTTTGGCGCGTTCCCGTGCGCTAAGAGCGCTATCCGAGTAATCAGGTTAATACAAATCGCCCTTCTCTATAAAGGTTAATGTCATCTTTTTAAAATTACAAAGTTGTTGTATAAATATAGTTAAATGTAAACGTTCTGATAAAATGTCGTTTTTAACTCCTGTATAAATTAAATTTACAATTTAACAAAAATCGGATTGGAGCGACGGTAATGATTTAGCAATACCCGTTCTTAATTAGTTAAATTGCTTATGTTTTATGTTTTTATTCGTGTTTTGTGAACACTTAAAACGGTACTTTTATTTCTTCATTTTGTTTGTAAAATATTAATTAAATACATTAGCAATGGTTTTGTTTGCAAGTTCTGAAAATTTGCCATACAGACTTAGTTAACTATACATATTTAAATATCAAAAAAGGCTACAAAGATATAAAAATATAAGGATATTAGTCAATTTATTAATTATTACGTTTTTCGTTTTTACTTATTCAGAATTTCTTTAATGTTTTATAAATATAAGTATTTGGCAGGAATTCAAATCTGACCTTTTACTAATGGGTGTGTTAAATGATATATATATACCCTATATTATAATATTTTTATGTGAAACAAAGCAAGTCCAATTGATAGACAACCATTTAAGTCAATAGTTTTAATACAACTTTTAGTATTTAATATTTCTAGATCATACGCCAAAAAATATACAGAGCATAAGCATTCAATTTCAATAGATTAAAACCGTTCCCTTAAAATTAAAAAAAAAAATCATATTTTGAAAAAGATAGAGTTGTTGTAGTTTTTATTTGTACGAAAGATGCTAGAAAATTTATTAAAACGAAGCAGGAAATTCGGAAATTAAGTCTCCAAAATCTTCCAAATCAATGTTTAATTAAAAGAAGATTTTCAGTTGAGTATTAGAAGGATTTGTTTAACTAATGAAAAAAGATTGAAGGATTTTCGTAAAGTAAATGTAACGAAATGGAATTAATAGCTTCACTCTTTTAACGAACAGTTTAAGTTATGCTTTAAACATTTAAGTTTAAGAGCTCGTGAAGTATTGTTTATTATTAAACTTAGTATCGATTTTTTCTATTCGTATAAAACCTCGAGTAAAATACTCTTTATTATAGCTTTGAGTTAATTTAAAAGATTTGTTTTAATTAAAGGGCATCACATTTTAATATATTTTATTGTGTCATTAACAATAATTTTGTAATGTTATTTTAAAAATTATAGGCTTTTTACAGAGTAAAATATTGTTTTAATTTTTCATAATTTTTTAACAGTTATAAAAAAGTTGATTTTCATGAGCAATAGATATTATGATTTATACCGGGTGATTCAAAATAGATTTCTATTGGGAATTATATGGGGCGACTTGTTTCTTTCATATAAACTAGTATCAAAACATACATTTTCCTTTGTACCTAAACAATTTTTTTTTTTACATTTTTAATGCATAATAATTCACTATTTAAGACTAACCAAATATGTGATAGTTTTCTAAATGTTTTCCATACATACAAATTTTATGTTATTAAACATGTAATTAATTAATATCTACGCCATACAATAAAATCCTCCGGTGATATGCTCTTATAAATTAGCATTTTTGGAATTTTTTTATATTTTTTCTGTGTATATATTTTAAAAAAAAATAGTTTAAAATTTTCATAGTCTACTCACATATTTAAACTGGATGTTCATTACACTCAAAATATCACAAAAAATAAACCTATCACAACCATAATTTGGGGGGATTATTTTTTTCTATATATATAACTGATTGTTCATAAAAATGATAAGTTTCTGAAAATGCAATTAAGGTTTGAATTTATGAAAATCATCTGCAAATCTTCATCTCAAAATCTTCAGATTTGTTGGTTGTACCTTCCTTAGTCTCAATATTAAAATAATATTTTCTTTCTTAAGATTACTGAGATACATATTTCCGAATATTTAAATATATCATTCTGGTTTGAGAGCGGAAAGGACAGTAAACATAAGTACACTTCCAAGGATCATACGAAAATAAAAGAAAATCCGTATTGAATAGCTCATTATAGCCTTTCACATAAAACATTAAAAAACTTCGGATATTCACATAAAATTTATTATTGAAACATAATGAGATACCTTAAAGAATAGAGAGGAGATTCTTTTATATGTACGTATACAAAATATGATTATTATTAATTCAGTTTGGGGCATTAATTGCGAGCTTTTATTTATTTATTTATTTTTAATTTTTAAAACAAGTCATGACTTTTAGTTTCATTTTGCCGCACGCTGCATTTTTTCACTTTATTTATTATATCGTTGTTTAGGTGCGTTAGTAATTATACAAATACGTAGCACCTACAGTCGTCGTCTGGTCTATCTGTTCTCAAGTAACAGCTCAAAAAACCCAACCGAATGATTTGAAATGTAATATATACAGGGTGCAAAATGTTATCTATCGCCGACCTTTAATTTCTCAACCGTTGGTGGTAGATGTATAGTTCCAATTACAAAAGCGTTTAAAATGAGGTAAATATTCATGTTGTGGCGTTAATTAAAGTAAAAAATCAATTTTATAAAAATTACGAAATCTAACTTTTTATACGGCCCCCCGTTTCCTACAGTTATATTTAGTAAATGTTTGAACATATCATAACAAATACAAGACAAAAAATTTGACTTCTGTACGACAAAAATTGACACAGTTATTACATTTCAAAGTTTGAGATTTTTTCACATGATTTTGTCTTTCATTCAGGGATCAGTTAAAAAATGAATTAGATAAATTAGAGATCGAAATCAGGGTGCAATGTCCTTTTCACGGCAAAACTACCTTTAGCCGGTATCGTTAAATCGATGTATCACCAAAGAGGGTTATTTCATCTAAAAATTTGAGCTGACTTTGAGAGGTCGTATAAAAAGCGAAGAATGAAATATTGAAATTAAACAGAAAAATAAATATCAATTTATTATCATATTAGAAAACGGTCTACTATTAAAAAGGAACACATCAAACACCGGAATCTACTAGAGATACTGCTCAAATTGTTCTCGATGGTGGCATTGCACAATTGAATGCGTGACAGTACTGAGTCCTGGACACTTTGGAGCATAGCAGGTGTAATTATGTGACAAGCAAGGATGATGCGCTGCTTCAGATCAACCAGAGAAGAAAGCTCAGTCACATACACCTGTGTCTTGATGTATCTCCAGAGGTTGAAGTCTATGGGAGTCATTAACGGAGTATCATTGTGAACGTGCAAAATGTGCATTACTGGTCTCTGGAAAATCTTCCCATCGCCCGCACAGTACGACACCAGGTATGCTGGTAAACGAACGTGTGGGGCGGTATATGGGAACTCAGATTGATGGACCCATATTCTACGATGGAACCCTAACGGGCGAACTTTACCTGCACCTACTACAAAACACGGCATGTGACTGGTATGAAGAGCTGTCTCTCCGAAATGCATGCCGAGTGTCGTTTCTACATGATAGGGCCCCTCTGCATAAAGCATCAAACTTCCGTGCGTATCTGGCCAAAGAATTCGGTCAACAGATCATTGGATATGGTGGTCCGGTAGAGTGGCCACCGCGTTCACCGGACTTGACTCTCATGGGCTTCTACCTCTCAGGATACATCAAGGCACAGGTGCATGTGACTGAGCCTACTTCTCTGGTTGATCTGAAGCAGCGCATCATCCTTGCTTGTCACACAGTTACACCTGCTATGCTCCAACGTGTCCAGGACTTAGTACTGTCACGCATTCAATTGTGCATTGCCACCAATGGAGAACACTTTGAGCAGTATCTCTAGTAGATACCGGTATTTGATGTATTCGTTTTTTAGAGTAGATCGTTTTCTAATTTGATAATAAATTGATATTTATTTTTCTGTTTAATTTCAATAATTAATTCTTTGCTTTGTATACGACCCCTCAAAGTCAGCTCAAATTTATAGATGAAATAATCCTCTTCAGTGATAAACTGATTTAGCGATACCGGATAAAGGTTGTTTGGCCGTAAAAAGGACATTGCACCCTGATTTCGATCTCGAATTACTGTAATTCATTTTTTAACTGATCCCTGAATGAAAGACAAAATCATGTGAAAAAAGCTCAAACTTTGAAATGTAATAACTGTGTCAATTTTTTTCGTACAGAAGTCAAACTTTTTGTGTTGTATTTGTTATGATATGTGCAAACATTTACTAAAGATAACTATGGGGACCGGGAGACCGTATAAAAAGTTAGATTTCGTAATTTTTATAAAATTGATTTTTTATTTTAATTAATGCCTGAACATGAATATTTACCTCATTTTAAACGCTTTTGTAATTGAAACTATATGTCTACAACGAACGGTTGAGAAATTAAAGGTCGGCGATAGATAACATTTTGCACCCTGTATAATCGTTGCAGAATTTCGTTGAGTCATTTGAAACACGGAATCTTTCACATATCCGACAATAAACATGAAGTCTAAAAACTAACATTATCAATGTTTTACATAAACTACCTTAAGATAGTTGTATGGAATATATTACATTCCTGTAAAATAATTTATCGCAACGAACGATAAATTGGAATGTTTTACACTAACAATTGCTGAAAACATAAACAAGTTAGAAATCGTACGTTAAACGTGACAAATGAGGTGCGTTTCTTTCGTGCTATAACTAGTTTTACAATGTAACGTTACAATGTAATGTTATTATTTCAGTGACATTAATTATATCGTTTACTATGAATGAAATGAGGTGCATTTTTTTGTTTTCCTTATTACGTATGCCATGTTTACAGATGCTATTTTTTTCCGACTCCAGACAGCTCTATAAATTCACCATGGAGATCTTGCTTTGCGAATGATTACCTCCATGGTTAATATAATGAATATTTTGTATATTTACTTTAACGGATTGAGATATTCGGCTGATAACCTAATTTTCACTGAAGTTATCTCAGAATCTATACATTTTTTAATGTAACTCATCGCTCAAGCAAACAATTTTTTTGAACGATCTTTCTAAAAATGTAACTTTTATGCAATTTTACTAGAAAAAATAATTTTTAATAAAATTGGCCCCTTGGCATATGGAAGAAGATGTAGTCAGCCCGTATTTGTTTTTCTCAGTCACATGACATCCGCTTTTTAACCAAGTTAAAAAAAAGGAGGAGGTTACCAATTCGACCCGTATGTATGTATTATGTTGTTCACGTATAACTCGCATAAATGTGCATCGATTTTGATAATTTTTATTTTGTTTAAAGGAGTAAGGCCTCAAGGTGGTCCCATTTCAATTTCGTCAAAATATGATCATTAGATCAAATTATATTATATAGATTACGTATGATAGGATTTAATAGAATAAAGAAAACTTTTATTAATATATTTTTAAGTTTTGATTCGATTTTAATAAAATTTGAAATGATTCGACAAAATTCTGCAACAGTTATATATATATTAAATTTCAAACCATTCGGTTGGGTAGTTTTTACGCTGTCATATGCGGACAGACGGACAGACGGACGGACCAAACGACGACTATAGGCGCTACGTATTTATATAATTACGAACGCACCTAAAAAAATAAAAAATAAAAACTGAAGAAACGAGCTAAAAATAGTTATAAAAGCTGAAGATTTAAAGTATTTCTTCTACCTTTTAATATCTGTTTTTTTTTAGAGAAAAAAAAAAATTGAAATATACAAAAAATCTTTTTTTTTTTAACATCTAATCAAAAAAACGTGACTTCATTCCAATATTTTATGTAGGAAATAAAAAATATACCTATTTGAAATTTCGAACAGGTGGGCTGTGGTGATTAATGCATTGCACAATATCGCCGACTTGGACCGCTGTTACTCGCGAAACTGCATCCCCTTCAACAGCCCCTTCAAGAGTGATATGGTAGGTAAAGAGCACGGAAGATCCTACCGTTAAATTATAAAAGTGATTTCCGTTAAGTTAAGCACATCGACCAGGGGTTTTAGAAGAGTTGGGCCGTCTAATAAATCGGACAACTGCGGCGAGTGCGTGCTCACTTGTTGCTTTAGAGTCCATTCTTATGTTAAAAAGAAGCCTGAGGAATACCTGAAGGAAAGCATTAAGCAAATAGTTTAAATAAATAACACATCACTACTAAATATTTATGTTTCCAACTAACTGTGAAATATTTCAAAAATGTTTATTCTGTTCAAAGAAAATCAGAAGATAAATAACTGAAAATATATTTCTTTTGGAAAGTTTTTTTTATTTTACCTAAATTAGAAAAATTTCAGAAGTAATGGAGAGTAAACATCATTGTAAAAGTAGACCGATAAAGTGAATACAGAGTGTACACAGAAAGTGATACAAGATAACAAAAACGATAAATGGCTTTCAAACTGCATTAGAAAAGCTTATTTGGAGAAAAATTTAGAGGATTAATTCTTGATTGTTGTAGTATTCCCAATTTATTTATTATAAATCCATTTTATTTGATACTAAGCCGAATATAATTAAGTTTTCAATATATATTTTGCAAGTATATTTAAAATTAATTTTTAAATAATGTTAGAATTGTATTGGTATACACATAAACTCTTAACTCGTGTTCCTTTCAACACATTTATTGTGAAACATAAAAGAAATATATATTGAAAGATTTTTAATTATTCCTGCAACATACTTTGTTTAGGAATAATGAAACATGATAAGCACTACGATGCACAAAAGGCACAGTTAAAAGAGATAAACAGTATTAATCCTTACTTAGAAGCAGATTAAAAGGATTACTTCTCCTCCATATCAGTTACGCTTTGGTAATTTTAATTGATACTATCCCATTGGATCCAATGTTAAGAAGAATAAAAGTAGCTTTATGGAATTTATCATTTCAAACTTATATTAACCTTAGAACACTAGTGTGTTTATATATGCTGCTATCACTACAGATACGTAAAATATGCGAGATTTTTCAAGATTTGTTTTATTAGATTATTTTATTTAATGAACTTAAGTAATTACACTTATTTTGGCATTTCTTGATATACATTTCCTAAAAACTTACAAACTTTAAATTACTGAAAAAATTTACTAGCTTAAGAAATAATTTTCAAAACCCCCAAAATTATACTACGAGATAAAAATAAAAACGAATATGCAGAGAAGGTACAGTGTTAGGAGATGGTATGCAAAACAACTCCCATTATATCAATAATACTGTGCTAAAAAGATTTTTACTTAGATTGGTGATGCATATCTATAAACTACTACTTCCCCTTTCACTCTCAGAACACTCTGTGTCTAGAATAGAAGGCAATTGAAGTTTGCTTTGGAATGTTTTATTATTATTTGAATGATGTGGCGTTTACTGTTTTTCAAACAAATATTGAAAAGGAAGTGGTGCATTTCAACTCCCAATATTATTATTTTAATCTTGTAAATATGTATATAAGAATGTAAATAGTGAGTACGTAACAGGATTTTAGCAAACGTTTTGCTAAAAAAATTTCCAATCCAATATTATTGCTTTCAATGTGGTGTGTGCATTCTTCGTTGTTGTTAAAGTGATTCTCGATGCGTTTCTCGATTTATTTTTTAGTACAAACAACACACATTATATCATATATAGTAAAAGCAACACATTAAAACGATGTAACTGCAGGGAGAAAATAAAACATAAGGATACCAAAATAAAACATTTTGTATTAGAATATAAATGTATGAAAGTTACCAAGCTCAAACATTTAAATACAACATGGACATGCATTTTTTATACTTACCAAATATCTTCTTTACAAATATACAGAAAGACTTTACAAAAAAAGTATGTCGTTGTTGGAGAGAAATCTGTGGGGGCCAATATAGACAAAAAAAAATAGCAGTTAGTGCGTTTTTTTATCTTATATTTTACCGGTGTTGTGAAACACTATATAAAGTGAGATAAGACAGGTGGTTCGTGTTAAATTACCGATTGAACTCATACATAGAGAATTTCTTTCCGATTTTTTCCAAAAGGATTGACTTTATACTTTGATCATTTAACATGAATGTAGCAAAATAACAAGATAAAAAAAATACAATATGAGTTGAATTACTATTTATTTAATTATTTAAAATTTAGTGAGAAGCTAACAAAGTTCACAATATTCATGATTAAATAAGTCACAGCACAGAAAAATAAAATCATAAGCAGATAAGCTTATTTTGTAATTAATCCAAAAATGGATATTACCAAAGTTAAACCTGATTAATATAATAGATAATTAACTTCTGCGTGTAATCTTCAAAATGATGATAAAAGAAAACAATGTAGCCAGGAAAATTACTGATAAGTAAATATCACTTACCATATGAGATTATGTAATCATGAGAATGAAGGTGTAATCCTAATACGTATTATTAGATTGGCGTATATGACATGTCCTTTTTTTTTGACTAGTTAATTGTCTATGTCTCTAGTCAGTACAAACAGTCCTCACAGAAAAGAATCTGCATCAACCGCATCAACCACGCAGCCTTTGGAAAGTGGGTTTTGGCATATATGGTTACAGTGATTCATTCTCAGAGACTGGAGTCTAAATCAGCGACAAATCCTTTGGAAAGTGAGTTTTGGAACATCTGATTACTGAAATTCTTTCTGCATCAACCGCATCAACCACACAGCCTTTGGAAAGTAGGTTTTGGCACATATGATTACAGTGATTCGTTCTCATAGAGTGGAGTCTAAATCAGTTAAAAATCCTTTGGAAAGTGGGTTTTGGAACATCTGATTACAGCAATTCGTTCCCCACACTAGAATTAGCATCATCAACAGAGGCTTTGGAAAATCGCCGCAGCTAGACAGACTAAGAAGAAAAGTGAAAACAACCAATAAAGGACAAAAAAGCAAAAGAAAGTAAAACATTTTATTGTTCAGTGCTATCCACTATCTGCCGCATGTAAGGTGTCGTCGTGTGTGAAATGGAAAATGTATGAAACACAATAAAATGTTTTGTTTTCTGTTGCTTCTCTGTTCTTATTGGTTGTTTTCACTATTCTTCTTAGTCTGTCTAGCGCCAGCGATTTTCGTGCTACAGGTACCGTTCCAATGCTTTTTATGGTTTTTCACTATGAAGATCACATTCCAATAAAAAAGAAGTAGGTGTTGCGATTTGAAATTTACGAATTTTTGTCACTGTAACCGTAACTGTTAGAATTTAAGTATTGTTTTTCACATGATTCTTGAGCGCATACCTCAAAATACTTTAGGCCAGAATTTCATTCAGTTTCTGTGAACGGTATGACAGTTAGAGGCTCATATATCGGGATAGTTTTTTTATAATCACCCTGTATATATATATAATATATAGCAAGCTACGCCCGCTACGCTGGTCAATTTCTCTTAACGAACCTTTAATCACACAAAATATTGACACTTCATAATTCACTTTTATACTTTAACAAAATAATAAGGCTACTATAATTTGTGTCTCGTGCTATAGCCAATATACACGTCAATACACGTCGCCCTTATCATCATCTTTTTACGCGTGAAGGTTTGCCTATGGTACTCCATTGTGAAATTTGGTAATTTTTGAAATTCAATATTTGAAAAATGGCACAATCATTATATTTGAAATTTATATCAAGAAATATACATTTTTTTAACTTTCAAACGCAGTTTGTCTAACAATTTCCTGACAAATACTTTTCGAGTTATTATTTTTTTCAGTAACTTCAAATGTTTCATTTTCCGAGATTAATCTGTGGCAAAGATTAGCGAAAAACTCAGTCGTCAGCAACGCATAGCTTTACATTAAAGAGGATGTTGGAGCAGGGATTGTCACCATCACTTTTGAAATCTGTTCTGTAGTGCCAGAGATTCCATAGAAATTGTAATTTAGAATGATTTTAGAACGCTTGTCGCTCATTTCACCCTTTTAAATTTCGATTTTTTTAAAAATTTCTTCTTAGAGAGCATTTACATCTTATGAGTAACTACAATGCCAAACTTCAAATTTCTAGCTCCTTCAGTGTAAAAAAAAATTGCAATTTTAGAACGTTTTTCGCTGCTGCAACCCCCTGGGATTAGTGGCACCGACATAAAATATAGCCTATGTTAGAGCAAGGAGTGTCATCATCAATTTATCACCATCACTTTTGAAAACGGTTTTGTAGTGTCTGAGATTCCATAGAAATTGTAATTTATAGTGTTTTTAGAACGCTTTTCGGTCATCTCACGCCTTTTAAATTTCGAATATTTTTAGAATGTGTTCTTAGAGAGCATTTACACCTAAGTAACTACCATGCCAAATTTCAAGTTTCTAACTCCTTCAGTATAAAAAAAGTCACAATTTTCGAACATTTTTCACTCCTGCTCCCCATTGGGGTTAGTGGCACCGACGTAAAATATAGCCAATATTGGTGTAGGGATTGTCACCATCAATTTGCCATCATTACTTTTGAAATCGGTTCTGCGGTTCATGAGATTCCATAGAAATTGTAATTTAGAATGTTTTTAGAACGCTTTTCTCTCATTTCACCCTTTTGAATTTCATTTTTTTTTTTTATTATTTGTCCTTAGAGAGCATTACATCCTATAAGTAACTACAATGCCAAATTTCAAATTTCTAGCTTCTTCAGTATAAAAAAAATGAAAATTTAGAACGTTTTTCGCTCCTGCACCACCCTGGGATTAGTGGCACCGACGTAAAATATAGCCTATGTTGGTGCAGGGATTGTCATCAAAAATTTGCCCCATCACTTTTGAAAATGGTTCTGTAGTTCCAGATATTCCATAGAAATTGTAATTTAGAATGTTTTTAAAACGCTTTTTGCTCATCTCACAGTTTTAAATTTCGAATTTTTTTAGAATTTGTTCTTAGAGAGCATTTACATCTTATAACTAACTACCATGCCAAATTTCATGTTTGTAACACCTGCAGTATAAAAAAAATTGAAATTTTAGACCTTTTCCCTCTTACACCCCTTCCCCCTGTGGTAGTGGCACCGACATAAAATATAGCCTATGTTACAGCAGAGACTGTTACCACAAATTTGCCACCATTACTTTTGAAAATGGTTCTGTAGTTCCAGAAATTCCATAGAAATTGTAATTTAGAATGTTTTTAGAACGCGTTTCGCTCATCTCACCCTTTTAAATTTTGAATTTTTTTAGAATTTGTACTTAAGAGAGCATTTACATCTTATAAGTAACTACCATGCCAAATTTCCTGTTTCTAGCTCCTACAATATAAAAAAAATTGAAATTTTAGAAATTTTCGCTCTTGCACCCCTCCCCCCTGTGGTAGTGGCACCGTCATAAAATATAGCCTATGTTACAGCAGAGACTGTTATCATCAATTTGCCACCATTACTTTTGAAAATGGCTCTGTAGTTCCAGAAATTCCATTGAAATTGTAATTTAGAATGTTTTTAGAACGCTTTTCGCTCATCTCACCCTTTTAAATTTCGATTTTTTTTTAGAATTGGTTCTTAGAGAGCATTTACATCTTATAAGTAACTACCATGCCAAATTTCATGTTTCTAACACCTTCAGTATACAAAAAAATCGAAATTTTATAACGTTTTTCGCTTCTGCACCCCCTGGGGTTCGTGGCGCAAACATAAAATATAGACTATGTTTGAGCAGAGATTGTTACCATCAATTTGCCACCATCACTTTTGAAATCGCTTCAGTAGTTCCAGAGATTACCCCCTACAAACAAAAAAAAAACAATCTTTACTACTTTATAATATTAGTATAGATGTGCGTATATATATATGAAAAAATGAAAATGATTGAAAACAAGTAATATAAAAACAATTTTTTAAGTCGATTCCTACTTTTTAATCATAAATATATAAAATAAACCCGTGCAGCATTAATGTCCCACGTTATCTTTATTGAACATTATTTTGTAATCATCGTTGCGGTATTTTATTTTTTGTTGGCATCACAAATTTGAGATAAATCTTTCATTTCATTTATGAAACAATGGGAGAAGTTTTTTTCTCCCATGTAAAAATTAAAATTAATTAATTAAATTTACTGAATGAATTAATATTTGAAAAAACTGTATTAACTTCAATTGTCATCCAGTACAAGTTAAAAAAAATGTATTTGAACTTGAATGGATCAATAGAAAATATTTTATTAACGATTGAAAATTCTAACAAAATATATATAGAGAGAGTGTGAGCTAATAGTAGGAATTTAAAAAATTAAACATATAGATAAATATTTTATTCTACATAATAGTTTTGACCCCGAACGCTTCACGATCTAGTCTTCTTCCGCATCAAACGTAGAAAACATCTTGAATGGTGCCTGAGGGAATGATTATTATAAATTTCGTCACGTTTAAAGATATGGTCTAAACATGGTTATTAACACTTCGATGTAAGAAGACTATGTAAATTTAGCTAAATATACTTGCTTAAAAGTCAAAACAAGTCATTTTCTGTTTGTTTATTGTGACACAGCTATTAGTATGAACTGTAACTAGTGTTACCGATTGAGTATCTTTTCGATATATACCGGTTGCTTGTATAGGCATATTTTTTGCATTACAAATTTATCTACTGCTATATTTTTTTTCTGTGTTACTTATGGAAATTCTTCATCCTAGGGAATAAGAAATTTTTAGGGAACGTGTTCATTTATTAATTAATTAGGAAGAAATTTTAAATGCACAGGGTGTCCGAGACGAAACGTTCTAATTTGAACAGTCTGTAATACAACATGTAATCGTTGCATTAAGAAGATTGAAACAGCAATGGGTGCTCATAGTTATGAAATTTTGGTTGTGAAATCATACCATTTCTACATGTATCCACAACTGGCACGGAGGATGTCTAAGGAGAATGGCCAGAGAAATGGACAACAACTCTTAATCCATCTTTGTAGGAATTCCGAAGTCAAAGTGTTCTGGACTTCCGATTTCCAGTGTGGAGGTGCTCCGTCCTGCCAATAGTCCTAATCCTGCATATCACACAGCGTGCGCTTTTTCAGGACTCGCTGTCATTTTTCAATTTTTCCGGTTTCCATTTCCTATTTTCCGAATAAAAATCATTGTTATTACATAATGTAAATTTCCGCATCTAAGCTACCATACACCACCTAACAAAATTGTCTGGGTTATTTATTATCTTTATTGTAAGTGTTTAAAATAAAGCCATTTCGTCTCAGAAACCCAGTTCATCTAAATTTGAAGAATGTTTATTGTCCGTAAATACTTAAAATTGACATTATTTTTCAGTTTCTACAATACTTGCAATTTTATCAACATATGTCATGATAAGGAAACGTAAATGAAGAGTGATTTTATTTTTTGGTTAGAGAATTTCGTTTAGAGAAGATAAATTAACACTCCTGAAGCAGACTAAAGAGTGAAATTCAAGACGCACCATTGCGGCCATAGCACCATTGCGATGCATAGTAAAGAGACGAGTCATTCTTGTACCTTCTTTAGAAATCTGTACAAATGTACAAGAGATTTTATTTCACAACGTATAACTTAGATTCGTATAGTATTTAATTGGTTAATCTTATTATGTAAATTGTCTTCTTTGACATATGTCATTCGGACATGAATGTGAAAACATTTCGTTTAGAAAATGTACAAAGCAGTGCTATGCGGAAGGGTTACTGTTAATATCAGCCCTCAATCAGTCAGTTTAATCTATCCAGTCAACTGCTGTCAGTCAATCTGTTCATGTCATTTAGAGAAATCGAAAAGCAAATGAAATTAAATATATTTTCGTAGCTAAACTATATTTTTAATTGCTAATATTAAAAAACAAATGGATTAAAATAAGTAGAAATCTAAGAATGCACAACACTAATTTGGACGAAAACTACGATTGTATTAGACAACGATCATGTTTAAATGTTTTGCCATGTTAATGTATATTTTGAAAAAAAAAAACGTAGATACTTACTAAGCCTTGTGTTAAAAAATCAAGATTTTCTTCAATGAAATTATATTTTTTAATATATAATTTGACTACAAAAATAACACAACCAGGTTTCACAAAACTACAAATATGTACTGTATTATGTTGGGAGTTAACAAAGTACACTAATATGAAAATAATTGGTCTTACTATCAGTAAATCACAAAGTTATAACGTTATTTTTTAAGATAAAAAATACTAACATCTTAAAAAATAAATAAATTTTTTATATGTTTTCAAGAATTTTCTTTAGAAAATTTCTATTTATGCACATGCCTCGTAGACTTGTAAATTAAACAAAACGTGGGTAAAAAAAAGTTAACTTAGCGACGATATACATTTATAAAGCTTTAAAAAAGCATTGTAATTCGTGATACTCAGATCTGAGATTACATATGCCGTCTGGGGGTTTACATATAATCTATGTGAAACAGTCGAATGTTTGTGACTTACAGAAAAAAAAAATATTTGCTTAAACAATTTAAGATATTTTTGTATCATGTCTTGCTATTTTTTCTTCTCTTTGATATTTTGTAAACGAAAAGGTATTGAATATCATAGAAATAAAACTCCAATACCAATTTTTTTTTGTTTTAAAATGTAAAGTATCTACTCACTCTATATAAAAATTCCCATCGTAACGACATTGCATGTTTGAAGAAATTTTCAGACAGCTTCGGTCAAAAACTTTTTGTGTTGTACCATAAAATCGTAAAATTATTCTTAAAAAAATTTAAAAAAAGGTTAGAAAACCCTTCAAATATATTTTAGATTGACTGTTCATTCACATATATATTAACAAGAAATGTATTTTAATTAATAAATTTGGCTGTGTTTATTCAAATATCAGTTTATAACTCACTAAAATTACCAACATGAAGGAAATTCTCAAAATTCTCAAAAAAAAAGTCCAGCCCTTCAACATTAACCATATAAAACTAAAAGATATAAATACTTTCTAACATTATAAGATTTAGACTGCCTAAAATCTAAATATGGCAATATTTTTTTTTTACTTCAAATGGTACTTGAATCTATCTTACTTGCACTTTCGTGGCGGAATATCTCGTGTAATGCCGTAGTTTATGAATTTTTATTATAAAGGTGAGTTCTTGATTATGAATTCAGCCATGTTACCATAAAAATAAGTATCTTTATAACCATAAATGAAAAGAAAATGAAGACATTTTTGTGTCCATTTTACATAGGAAAATATAAATTTTACTGATAAATCCTACCTTTTTGTACAATGTGCAATTTCAGTTTCAAATTAAAATAATATAATGATTCACTCTAAAAAACTATAAGAAAGTCATAAGCTCAAAAAGAAGAATAAATTTCGTTCGCATTCGCAACATATGTTCAAGTATTTTATTAAAATTTGTTTTAGACCATTGAAAGTACGCATAGTTTTAAGATATTACATATTAGAGCTGTAAAATTAAATAATAAAAGACAACTTATTTTAAGTCCTTATTTTAAAACAAGAACGAAAAATCATGTCAGGGGTATAGATTATAAAACACTTTCCAACACTATCATAACATTATTTAGATATTTCATTTTTTCATACAATGAAATGTTATGTCTAAATAAGAAATTTAAATAGATGCACTGCATAACTTTTTTCCTATAAATCATAATGAAACGGGATTTTTTGCTTCCATCTGTTACCGAAATATAAATGCTATAAATAGGAAGAACAATTTCAATAGCTAAAATTACATAGTGGACCTTATTATCCTATAAAAATTACGAGGATACTTACACGAGTTAGAGCACGGAAAGACAAACAGGCAGACAAAACAAACTTATAAACACTTTTCAACTATGTTGAAGATTGTTAAAAATCCTTTTTAAAACATTAAAACTATGTTTATCATTAAACTATCCATCATTAAGATAAGAAATCTTTAATAAAAAATAAATTAATGTTAAATTTAAAAGATTAATAATTTGTTTAAATGCTAATTTATCTATACAGTAATTATTATCTGTCTCATATTTTGCATCGCGATAATTAAGAACTGTTTTTCTTTCATAACCAAGTAGAAAAATAAACAGTTTAACTTTATTTTTTTATATTTGTTTCACAATTGTGTTTCTTTAGAAACGGTGCATTAAAATATTTTGCATAAAAAAATTATATATATTACTAGCGGCCCTCCCTCGCTTTGATTCGGGTTAACCTTGAAAACCTTCATCTCTTTGTGTTTTCTGTAGACCTTTTTAATGTGTACAATAATTAGTACATTATTTTGATAAATCTTGTAGGGTTCAGCCTGCGTTTGCAATGTATAAGCGGAAAAAATGAAATTATTTACGACATCACATTAAAAACCTCAAAAATAACAGTATTTCTCCACTATTTAATGGATGTTATTATACATATAAACCTTCCTCTTGAATCACTCTATCTATTAAAAAAAACCGCATCAAAATCCGTTGCGTAGTTTTAAAGATTTAAGCGTACATAGGGATATAGAGACAGAAAAAGCGACTTTGTTTTATACTATGTTAAGATAACTAGCGGCCCTCCCTCGCTTTGCTTCGGGTTAACCTTGAAAACCTTCATCTCTTTGTGTTTTCTGTAGACCTTTTTAATGTGTACAATAATTAGTACATTATTTTGATAAATCTTGTAGGGTTCAGCCTGCGTTTGCAATGTATAAGCGGAAAAATGAAATTATTTACGACATCACATTAAAAACCTCAAAAATAACAGTATTTCTCCACTATTTAATGGATGTTATTATACATATAAACCTTCCTCTTGAATCACTCTATCTATTAAAAAAACCGCATCAAAATCCGTTGCGTAGTTTTAAAGATTTAAGCGTACATAGGGATATAGGGACTTAAAAAGCGACTTAAACCTCAAAAATAACAGTATTTCTCCACTATTTAATGGATGTTATTTCACATATAAACCTTCCTCTTGAATCACTCTATCTATTAAAAAAAACGCATCAAAATCCGTTGCGTAGTTTTAAAGATTTAAGCGTACATAGGGATATAGGGACAGAAAAAGCGGCTTTGTTTTATACTATGTTAAGATGTTACTAAATGAGGCCAGAAGAAAATTAAGTTGCTTCTTTCACAGTATTGTGAATAAAGTTTACCAAATATTGCTTATTTTGAAAACGTTTTTCAGGGAAAAATATTTTTATTCGCGTAAGATATCTGACAATGATGAATTGCGTTTTCCATCATCTTTTATCTAACCATGTTTTTAATTTTTTTTAATGAAACTTTTGCCTTAAATTTTGGGATTGCGAAGTGATTTTTTTATTTCGTATATTAACACACACAAAGTTATTTGAATTACAGGTATCCATTCAATTTCGATTACATCAGCAAACAAGAAAAGTCTGTTATAGAGTATATTATATATAGAGTATATAGAGTATATAGAGTCTGTAGTGAGTATATTAAACAAAACCACTGAAGTACAGGCATTGAAAAAGGAAAAAAATTATTAAATGTCATTTGGCTATTTATCCGTATTTGAATTTTTTAGTGCATTTAAGAAATTAAACAAACTTTACAAGTATCTATAACGAAATAGAAAACTTGATGTCCATTTATATAAGTGCAAAAAAATGGTAAAAAACACCACATACATTTTTAGGTGCGTTCATAATTATATAAATACGTAGCAATTATATTCGTCGTCTGGTCCGCCCTTCCGTATATAAATGCGCAAAAACTACCCAACCGAATGGTCTGAAATTTTATATATATAATCGTTGGAGAGGCTTGTCGAGTAAATTTTTTTTCTGAAAATCGAATCAAAATTTAAAAAGATATTAATAAAAAATTTCTTCATTCTATTAAATCCTATCATACGTAATCTGTATAATAAATGCGCAAGTCATGTGACTGAGGAAAACAAATACGAGCTGAACACTTCGCTTTCCATATGCTAAGCGGCAATTTTCACTCTAAATTATTTTTTCGAATAAAAATTCATAAACGTTACATTTTTAGAAAGATTGTTCAAAAAAATTGTAGGTTTGAGAAATGAGTTACATGGAATTAGATAATAGATTCTGAGATAATTTCAGTTGAAATTAGGTTGACAGGACAAAATCTCACTTCATTAAAGAAACCAAACACAGCAGATTCGTTCATCGTGAGTCATAACATATTATACCATGAAGGTAAATCATTGGCAAAGCAAGTTATCCATGATAAATTTTGCAGCGCTGACTTGCGTAAAAAGAAAAAAATACGCCTTGTGAGCGTGGCATACGTAAGATGAGAAAAGCAACCTCAATTCGCCAAAAACTGCCGGCCGGATTCAGTACAAAGACTGAATCAAAATTCTCATTGGATCAGCGTGATCTTTGTAAAAATAGATTTTAAAATCTCTGCATTAGCGAACGTGTTGCGACTAATAAGCAAACGGGCATGAATACTAAATGTCTAAGCGAGTTAATACTTTCGTTAACTTAAAATGCACTTATTTTATTACGGAAATTAATCATATCATAATAAAACAAGATATAATTTATTTTACCAAGTTCTTAATATTTATAAAACTAGTTACAGTGTGAACGCACCACATTTGTAACGTTTGACGCACAATTTCCAACCTGTTAAATATTTAGATAGTTCATTTCACGTTAATCCCCATTTTCTTTTCAAGCTGAAACGAGACGGTTGCACTGCTAAACGTTGGCTCTCAGGAATTGTAAATTACTTTAAAACTTTTTTTCGTAAAGAAAATGTTTTTTCACTACACTGAAAAAAAAAGTGTTGATTTTACAGATAATTCTGTCAGTATTATACAGTAAAATTAACAGTTATAAACAGTAAAATAAGCAGTAATACGCTGCCGCGCATGCGCTGTAGTGTATTACTGCTTATTTTACTGTTTATTACTGTTAATTTTACGGTATAATACTGGCAGCTGGGATGCCAGTATTATACTGTAAAATCAATTTTTTTTCCAGTGCATGCTGAAACAATTTTCTTGAAGTCGCTGGCTTGACCATGACATTGCCATTAAACCTTCGTGAAAATTAAGTTTTCGGAGTTTCGATAGAATCTCGACTTTTAAAACAGGATTAGAACTTGGGATAGACTTCTCATCCCTCATTCTGTTGGAAACACCAGACACTTTACAATTAATGCCCGTTGGATGTTGGACACAGGGCGCATTTAACCCGCATCAGATTATTTTAGCGAGCATGGCGATATGTGGCTGCGTCGAACCTTATTTCCACAATGTCGACACCAAGCCAATTGGGATATCACCGCCCATTTAAATAAATTACATTTAATAGCAATTTAAACATTCAAACATACTAAAAATTCAAAACATTTCTGTTTTTTAATGAAAATTTTAATTTGTTAAGGAATCATTTTACTAATTACTTTAGAGCATCTTCTTAAAACGTGATTAATTTAGTTCAAAAAAAGAAAAAAAAAGAAAAGGGAGAATTTAAAAAAACAAAAATTCTTAATTAATTATAGCACACTTTGTCGTCTTCCCTTAATATTATTTAACACTTATTTATTTTTCTGTGAGTTAATTAAATTAAGAATGCGCTACGCTTTTTCATATAAATAAATACAAAATTCCTTATTTATAAGGCTCAATGACATGACGATAATAATATTAAACACAACCGAAAAAAAATAATAATCTTTAGAAAGAAAACCTACCAGAATCCAAAGAAGTGTCAAATTAATTTTTATTAGATATTTTGCTAAAATGAAAGAAACTACAATGAAAAGAAAAAAAAGTTTTTATAGTGACGTAAAAGGGTGTGAGTATAATATATAATTTAAGAATATTGCAAAATGCGACTAGAAATACTGAAGAGGATTTAAAGCTAATGAAAGATCTGAAAATCGCTTAATTTCGTGAATTCAACAAAAAATGCAGAATGTAGTTTTTGAAGGAATGAATTTGTCTTCTAGTAAAGGCTTCCCTATATACACCTGAAACTTCTATCAGGTAAACGAAATCCCACTTGTTGTATTAGCAACACAGGGCACAGAATGAAAGATTATTTATATTTTTATGATTAAATTAGGACGTTTTGGTAGCTTTATTGTGCAAATGCTGTTAGCAAATATTTTTTGAACAAAACTTCATGATACTATTTCAGTTTTATGTTGTATAAAATGCATTTTTTAATTGTTTATGAGGTCCAATTACTTTATTGAATGTTACAACTTGTCTTTATTAGATATGGTATTTTGCAAAAGAAAAAAAAATAAAAAGAAAATAAAAATAAAAAACAGAGATTGAATTTTTCTCTCTTAAATTGAAATCTATTTTTCAACAATAATTATGGGATTTTAGTTTTGTTATATTACGTGATACTATCAAAAGTTTCCGAAAAAAACCTACCTACAACCAAAATTCTCTTTAATGAAATTTAAAATTGTGATTTTAAGTGCAATTTTGACATTACTAACTACATAAAACTTGTCTCTATTAGATATAGTATCTTGCAAAAAAAAAAAGAAAAAAAAACTCACCGTTTTTCAAATACATTCTTTAACCCTTACAGAGCGGAATTTTGTTTGAGGTTAATGCCCTGTGCGGAATATTTTGACCAAAAAAGTGACATTATTTATCTGATAACCGGACAGAAATTTCCGGTACGAATTGATTTCCCCAATGGGATACGACTTTCCGAACAACCCAATAAAAAACTAAAAATCATATCTTATGGTTATACGAAAAGTACGCTACTAGTTTTGGTTATAGCCAAATTACTGCACTACGCAGGCGCAATACGTCATCACTGCTAAGCCCATGACGCCCTACAGTGAGCACAATACACGCCGTGAACGCCTAGGTGACTTTTGTCGACGCTTAATGTAGTCTACAGTGCGCAACTGCTAGATGTCGACATTAGTCGACTCCCGCACTAAAAGGGTTAATATTAGAAAAAATACTGAATCCATAAAAACTATTGCAATGAAAATGTTTTTATTATACTTATTTCAAATTCCACTCGTGAAATCTCGTCGTTCAAATTCCATAACTTTTGTTAATTTTTTTTCACAGAAATGTTAAGATTAAAATTTTATTATGTGATTTTAAATGAGAAAATACTTTAACTGTGTTTAAATCGTAGAAATATACTTTACTAACACTTTTAAGGTACATTTTTAAGTGTGAAAGATACTTTTCTGTCAAAAACATTTCATTCTATCACCTTTTGTTATTCCATAAGTTGAATTGCACAACTCAATACATTAGCAGTTTAAAACATTCTGTTGAGTTTTTCTGCGACTAATACTCAGTATGATACTTTGAATTTTATAAAATGTTGGAGTTTTCCGGCACTGAAATAGATAAACCCGGTTTTAGAGCGAAAAGTTTCAAAATGTCATAACTCGGTGAATTTTGGTCGTTTAAGTTTGAAATTCTTCTAAATTCATATTTTAATACTTGGAAATTTTTCTATAGAAAATTTCACACGCCTTACATTCATAATAATAAAATTTTAATTGCTTAGTAGGCGTATAGCCAACATAGTGAAAAAGTACCCAAGCCGGGACTCGAACCCGGGTTATCAGTGTAGCGCACTGACGTTCTACCAACTGAACCACTTGGGAACAATACTCAGTCTGGAACTTTTTCACTGTAACATGTTGGAAAGGCTACAAACGCAGCACAAGATGGAATATTTTCCGTGAGCCACCAACCCTGGGGCAAACACGAAATCAAAGAAAATCCAGCATCGATAATTGAATCAATTCATATTTTAATATTTGGGAATTTTTCCATAGAAAATTTCACACGCCTTGCATTCATAATATTCAAATTTTAATTGCTTAATAGGCGCATAGCCAACTTAGTGAAAAAGTACCCAAGCCGGGACTCGAACCCGGGTCATCAGTGTAGCGCACTGACGTTCTACCAACTGAACCACTTGGGAACGGTACTCAGCCTGGAATGTTCGAGTCCCGGGTTGGGTACTTTTTCACTTTTTGGCTATACGCCTATTAAGCAATTAAAATTTGAATATTAAGAAATTCTTCTGTTTAACTTTTCAAATCATGGAGAAAATGTTTTAAAATATAATTTATAAGACTCATGGAACGTATAAATTTTTAAAAATGTAATTTCTTGAAATATATTGTCAGGACTATTATATTTATTCATAATGAATACCTTGTTTAGAAGACTGTTACAGTTTATATTATTTACATAAATATAACAGGTAAAACATTAAAGCACGTTTAAAACTTTTTGAAACAACCCATATACTGCTAAGAAAGGTCTGTAATCCATTTTACTTTTGACAGTTCTTCCGTTTTTTACTAAACAGGAAATTCCACGTCATTATCTTAATATAAAATATGCATTACGTCTAAGATAATAAAGATAAATTGCTTAATGCGTTTGTCTGATAAAATGACTTCTGTATTGTTAAGATACAAAAGAAATGCCTTTTTGAACCTGTTATTAGTTGAATTATTCCAGATAGTAAACTAGTACAAATTTGTAAAAAAATATAATGCAGTTATATTTAAAAACATACTTTTGCTAATACTCACGAATTTAAAAACAAAAATTGTGCTTTTCTTAACTGAATAAAAATTATGTAGTATTTTTTAGACCTTTTGACGCCAGTTTATCATAAAGGCAGAATATATAAGTAAATACAGATACAAATAATAAGTAATATTATCCCTGTCTTTAATTGTTAGGTTTATTCTGTTTTTTTTATATAAAAAAATCTGTTTTGATAAGATTCATTTAAGTATTGTTTAAATAATAAATTATTATTTTTAAATTAAATATTATTTAATCTAATATTAAATACAAAATTATTTTCTGCATACATTTATTATCTACTATATAGATAAAACACAAACGGAAATTTCGTTCCGTTCCTTTATAACTGGAGTTCTGCCGAATGGATTTTGATGGAATTTACACTGTTCGAGAGATAATTTTTCAGGGAAGGTTTTAGTATATAACACAACGTTCTACGTATATTAGTTATAGAATTATGATAGAAAGTTCTGTTATTTTTGCCGATAAGGTTACCATTGCTAATTTTTTGGCGATCATTACTGTTGCAGAAAGAAATGAAAAGGCTATACATGTCGAAAAATAAAAGAAAAACTGTTACTAATTTTATAAAAAAAAATAAAGTAAGAAAGAAAAAAGAAAGACAAAGAAAAAAAAGCGTTTTGAAGAGAGAATATTATAAAGCGAAAATATTTAATTTAAACATGATTGGGAATGTTCGTAATGCTTAAAAAATTATTCAATGTGCAAGATTTCTATATTGAAACAGTATTTGGCGATGCATCTTTTGTTTTTGGCGATTTGGATTTTACTTTTGACCCCAAACAATTTGATTTTAAACCAAAAGGCGTCTTTTTTTGTTGAAGAAAGAATTGAAATGGCTATACATCTGGCAAAATAAAACAAAAAATTGTTACTAATTTTATTAAAAAAAAAAGAAAGAAAATAAAATAAAAAGAAAAACAGTTTTAATGAGAGATTTTTAAGCCAAAAGGTGTTTTTTTTTAAGTGTACAACTGCATTTTTGCAGTATTTTTTTTTTGTACGTTTCGGTTAGCCGAGCGCCAGTGATATATATATATACATGTATATATATACACATATATCTACACAAATAAATGTATATGATGTTGCATAAACCTTTTAATTTTAGCTCGCGTGATCCTTAGTTTTAAATTCGCTGAGAGTGGGATCGCGTCTGGGGGGTACCATTTCCCTTTAGTTCTGGTATCAAGTTTTCGGTTTTTCTGACGTCACTGAGCGTGCTAAGAATGATTCTTTCAACGGGAAAGCACGCATTTTTTCATTTAAAATAGTATTTCTGCTTTAAAAAAATCGTTTCTTTGGTCATTTTTTTGGTCATATTTCTTCAAAAGAAAACATTTTTCATTAGCGAAAGTATTTTTTTTTTCTAGGAATAAAGCGATTTAGAGGGATTTTTTCCCCTTCAAATGAAATAGTCGTGTATCTTTTTTGCTAAGATATGGAGTTTTTATTGCTTGTTATCTTTGGTCGATCGTTGAAAGAGATGGGAGTGTGAAGTAAACATTTATTGTCATTTTCTTTGACAGACACGGCAGTTTTCCCTCACACGAAGCTTTAATTGCTTCTCAGAAAAAGAGACTTTCGGTCAGTTTTGATAAATACGAAATTTGAAAGCAAAACTTTTGGGTTACGCTCCTGCTAAAAGAATACTGCATGAAAGTGCTGTGCCAACTTTAAAATTGCCAGAAACATGTGCTGTGAATTTTAAAAGAGAAACTTCACTCGGAATTGATTCTTCTTGTAGCAGTTCCTCTCCAAGCATACAAGAAACCCCTAGACATACTAGGTTATATAAGGTTATATTTTAATGAGATTCACGACAGCTCACTTTCGAAAGAATTGAATGTTATCGAAAATGCGTGCAAAAAAACCAACTGTTTATTCCAAATATGCACAAAAATATAATAAAAATATTTGTGAACACAAGACATAGTAATCATATATTCAACAGAAATAAAAAGGGATACGCTGCCAGAAAATCACAAATGTGGAGTCAAGCAACTTTGATTGTACGATAAAACGAAAAATAGCTAATAATGGAGCGCACATCTAAAATGAGTTTTCAAAATGTACTCTGTGATGAAATAAAATTCTTGAAATGAAAGCATATTCTGAGGGTAAAAACCTAAAATATATTAATTATTAAAATATTTTTATATAATTTTTTCATCATATAGCATTAAAATATAATTTTATATAACCCTTTTGGAAGTTTTTTATAAAAGTATATTATTCTGAATTTCAAATATAATTTTTCTATATCTCATAATTTATCTCATAAAATCAGTTTTAAAAAATAGGTAATTTAAAAATTAAAGTTTCTATTTTTATTTGTGTTTTAAATCTTCCTTATAATTACTGCTGTCTTCCTTTTTATTCTAATATATATATATATATATATATATATAATTATAATATCTTTGAATTTCAAAAAACATATCAAGTTCTTGTAACATTCTAATTAAATCTCCAAACAGATAATTAATAATAATGTGTAGACAGAATACCACCTAGTTAATAAATTAACAAGTGCAATCAAAATTTTACCATAGCTTGTGCTTCAATGGTAATTGGCCAAAAATACTGAAAATATGAAGATTATTTAAAAAGAGAGAGAGAGAGAGAAAAAAAATTATAATAAACCATAAAACGTTAATAATAATTTGGAGTTGATATCAAGTGAATACAAATGGATTAAGAATGAAATATGAACTAAATATAATGGAAAATTGGATAACAAGAGATTTAAATTATAATTGGATATGAAAAAACACGTGTTGGTATAATCTTCAGCCTGGATGTACCCACACGTGTTTTAAATAATAATTCAGTATTTCATAATTATACTGGCATACATGCTAAGATCAGTATAATCATCCTGGTATACTGAATTATTACCAGAAGACAATTAGAAATAATAAAAATGGAAATAAAAAACTTGTAAAGAATAGATAAAATATTTTACCAGATAACAGTTGGAAATAATAAAATTGGAAATAAAAAACTTGTAAAGAATAGATAAAATATTTTACTCACAATAATAATCCAAAATCCTTAAACAACACAATGTCTAATTTATACCAATATGACCACATGGCGCACATAATAAGATATCAAATACTTGATGATATAGTCAAGTTGAGAGAAATTATTTGAAGGTTAAGTTGAAAGAACATATTTTGATATATCACCTTAATTATTACACCATAACACAAATTGATTTAAAACACCCAAATTTATTTATGTGATAAATACACTCAAAAACAAATTTATATTTGTGAATATACAAATTTCCATTTAATTTTTATTTAATTTTAATCTATAAAAGTATAATTTAAATACACAAGCTATAAGCGCCTTCTATAGGTAAATTAAAAATATTATTAACATTTATTTGACAAGTAATGTGCTGCCCTCTATTGGAATAATAATTATTGAAAATTAAGTTTGATTTACAAATTTATTATATTAGATTTAATAATTTATATAAATAGTAAAAAATAATAATATCATTGTTGTATTACATTAACATTGTACAAAATCCTATGATATGAATTTAATTTAAACTTAATTAAATTTATCTTACATAGTATTTCAAAAATTCTTACATTGAGTAAATATCATGTAAATTTAATTAATAATTATTTTAATGCAGTGCAGTACACATACATACATACACATACATACACACATACACACACACATACACATATATATATATACATACATATATATACATATATATACATATATATATATATATATACATATATATATATATATACATATATATATATATATATATATATATATATATATATATATATATACATATATATACACACATACACATACACATACATATATTGCATATAGTTATGTTTGTGATTTATAATCAACAATGTTATGAACAATGTTATCTATGTATAATTTTATGTGTTTTTGTATAAGATATTTTACAGTTATTTTAATACAATGCATATTTTATAGACTTTTATAACTGATCATTAGAATCACTTAATATAAAAGTGATCGACTAAACGCACAATCACAGTAACAATATAAAGTGTAAATAATGTTCAACCATCTTAAGTATTGTCCTTATATGTACTAATGGTATATGTTTTAATTGTATTTATATATGTTTTAAATCTGATCATTAGTATCACTATATATATATATATATATATATATATATATATATATATCAATTTGATATTCAATCACATCAACTATCTGAATGGAATTTGAAGAAACAACATTAAAATTTAAAATTAAGTTTTAAAACGCTATAAAAAAAGAAAAAGAGATGTAATTTTAAATTTTAAACATTATTTAAAAAAAAAAAAGTTGCCTAAACGTTAAACGCTCTTTCAGGTATTAATTTACCTTATTATTTTTTTAATTATTTTATGTTTATTATGTGCATTTATATTTATTATATGGCATTAAAATAGCATTTTAAATAAACTTTTCGGAATGTGTTTATAAAATATATTACTCCTAATTTCAAATTTGATTTCCACTAAATTATATAATTATACCGCATGAATATTTTAGTTTAAAAATATTAAATATTCAGCTGTTTACTTATTAAAATTTCTATTTTATTTGTCTTTTAAATCTAATCATGCAAAACTAAATATTACGTAACTGTGGTGTGAGGTTGGATTCTGAATGATTATTATTTTTTAAAAACTTTTTTATACGTTTTTTTTTATAAAAGACATGTCGAAATTACAATAATATTTGAATTATTATAGATTTCAAATGGAATACCGATCAAATATTATAAATATACTATATTAAAAATTATTAACTGTATTCATACAAACATTAAATTTGATACTCTTGTAGGTCTTTAAGATTTTTTTTTATATAAAAATTACTATTTTGCATTTTTATGTTTATGAAAATGAACTTTTCATACTAAGGCGCAAACGAAATATAATGATAAAGATAGCCAATTTAACAACCAAATTTCGGCAAATTGAAAAGAGATAATAGTTTAAATTTTAGATGTGATGCAAGTCCTATGTATAAAGAATATATTTTAATTTTTAAATTTCTTTTCAAATGAAAATTTCGACTTTTTAATTAAAAATAGCGCGTTTCTAATTCAAATCAATTGGAAAACTGAAGAGAGCACGCCGAGTGACGTCAAACAGCGAGTAGCTCCCCATTGGCTGCAAAGGGAAATGGCTCAACCTTATGATATAGTAACCTTGTGATCGCGTGACATGGCTTTTCATTATTTTATTGTATCTGCTTGATGTAAAAACTCATTTAATTGTTGTTTTTATTTTATTATTGTAATTTATTTTTTTGATGTGGCAACTTTATGTTTTATCGTTTTAATTTTTATAGAAAAGGTCTAGAAGTTTCTCAGATGTAGTTGAAATGACGTTGTAATGTTATTGGAGATATGTTTTTTTTTTTTTTTTTTTTTTTTTTTTTTTTTGATTTGTTGTGTGGAAATAAATGTCTACCTTTGTAAAACAAGATATCTTTAATTCTTCAAAACAGACGCAAACATCGGGTAGATGTTTTGGACCTGAGTATAAGTATTTTTAGCTGTTTTTAAAATAGAGTTAAAGTTTAACTTTATTTCTTCTGCAACATATTTATTTTGGCGTCCGCGGCAGGACCGTTTGTTTTGAATGAATAGAAGATCTGTTTTAATAAGAATTGATAATGTCGTTGAAGTCTTTAAATACCAGAAAGAAAAATGAAAAGGCAGCATTTACGGCAGTTGCTGAAAAGGTGGAAGTAGAAATCACAAATGAAGAATTTAATCTTATTAACTGTCAAATTTTGTTAAATCAATTAGATGATAAATTTAACAGGCTGTGTTTGAGGGAAGATAAGATCCTGGATTTATTTAATGAAAATGATTTTGAAATTGAATTTAATGCAGCTGAAGCCTATAGAGATTTATATTTGAGTTTAAAAGTAAAACTAAACTACAAAATGGAAGAACATCAGTCGAAAGTGGTCGACAAAGTTTCATCTTTGCCATCGAATCCAGAGAATAATAGAAAATTCAAACTTCCTGAATTAGAAATGAGAAAATTTTCTGGAGATGCCAGAGAATTCTTGGGCTTTTGGAGCCAATTTTCTAAGATTCATGAGGATCCTAACTTAGCTGAAGAAGATAAATTTCAATACCTGGCTCAGTGTGTGACACCGAATTCCCGAGCAGCTCAATTGATAAGCAGTTTTTCTTTGACGGCTACTAATTATCCGAAAGCTGTGCAACAACAAAAAGATCGTTTCGGACGTGATGATTTATTGGTTCAAATATATGTTCGGGATCTATTGAATCTTGTAATGAAGAATGCTACTACTGGACGTACTGCTACAGATTTAGCTGTTCTCTCGACCACTTTTCATAACAAAAAACTATCGCCAAATTGTAAGATTAAACGCCAAAAATGCAGTCCCATTTACTTGATGTCAGAAGCATTATACGTGTTTGTTAAATCATCAAGTGGTTTTTAATTCGACATTTGCGTGTATTTTTCATTATGTTTTACTGGTTTATTAGTTATTTCATTAATTAAAATAACAATTGTGTCCTTAAATTCTTATATTTTATTTATTTATTTTGATATTCCAATGGCAACGTTCTCCCGTTTATTTGGCGATAGTTTTTTTTAAATGAAAAGTGGTCGACGGGATAAAAGAGAAGTACCATTTTTTTATCAATATGTAATAGTTATTAGATGCAGGTTTAGACTTCTAAAGAAAAAGCAAGGATAAAAATATCTGTAAACAACATTTAGTTGTTAGTCAATCCAAAATATCATCTAATTTATTCCATCAAAGTTAGAGTAAAAACGTATCCAAGATTGCTAAAGGCACGCGCGACAAAAAAAAAAAAAAAAAAAAAAAAAAAAAAAAAAATTAACAATCGTGTTTTAACTGCATTAGAGGATGACATCATCCGCTTCGGGAAAAACATGGGACATAGAAATATAAATCTAAACATTTCAATTTAAATTTCGTTTTTTAATCATAAATATACAATAAACCAGTGCGGGGTTTTTTATAATAATTGCTGAGCATCATATAATGTGGTATTTTATTTTTTTGGCAACAATGTTTTGAGGAAAACCTTTCATTTCATTTAGGAAAACAATGCCGATTTAATTTTTAATTATCAGCAATTTTTAATCGAAAACATGTTTGAACGAAATGTTAAGTGTGCTATGTCAGAATCATTTTCAAAATCTTTTCATATGCTATCTCATTCGTCGTTGTGCGTTTCGTATTTTCAGAAAAAAAGGGATGTTGACAGGAGAAATAATATATATGATAAATTCACTTGAAATTGATTGTTCTTTTTCAATTAGGCGGTCACAGGTGATAAATCGCCAAATATCTCTGTAACTCGTGCAATTGTATGGGAGTTGAAAAAACAATGGATTTAATTCTGTGACAGTAAAATGTTCGCCAAAATAGGCCAAAGCGCTGTGAAATGGCAAAAGTCAATATTTTAAAGAGTTAAAAGTAAAAAATAAATTGTTAAAAAAATGTAACATACAGAATACGCTTTCATCAATTAATAATTAAATATCAATAAATTTACGATTACTAGATGACAAATAAATTTAAAAGAGTAAAAAGATGATTTAAAGAATGTTTCATTTTTCTTTCTGATTCTCTTTTGTTGATAAATAAACAGAGCAAAAAGTATATATTTCAAATATATTCATTATTTTGAGCTTCCTGGCAAACGTATAAAAAAGAAGTGAATTTTTCATAATAGAGGTCTTTGTCCAGGCCAAATTAATGCATTTTAATAGATATTTTACGTAAAAAATATGAATTGCGGTTAAAAAAATTCCGCGGTATTTTCAAGATGACCATTGGTTGCTTATAAAAGAGTGTTTTTAAAAAAACTATTTTTGGTATTTCCGCATTATCCCGTCAACCATTTTCCATAAAATAAACTATCGCCAAAGTAATCGCCAGACAAAGAATCTAACGCCAAATAAACAAATGGGTGAATGTTGGCATTGGAATAAAAAAAATTTAAAAAAAAATCGGAAAAGCTGCATTCACTATTATCAATATTTTATTAAAATAAATTTTAAAATGTATTAAGAAAAACAGAAAAAAAATAATATTGGATATTTATGTATTTACAATATTTTTCATAATTATCCCTCTCGACAGGTGAATGTTTGTGACGTCAGTAGAAACTGATCTAGTCTATGTAACTATGCATCACTAAATTTTTTCAATTCTTTTACCGTTTTTAAAATTTTGTCGAGGCCGTTTAAAAACACAATTGTTAGTTAAAGAGGATACTACACTCACACAAAAATACTCGCTGGCTTACTTTAGTCTTGTGGGATATATATTTTTTAATATCTCGTTTGCATTTCAATATTTATGAATGTTTTTTCCCTTATTTCTTTTTTTGGTACATTTTGGTTCGAAAAGCACCCACTTTTTTTGGCACTGGATAGCTAAAGTCGATCTGGACAAAGAACTTTCTGTACTTTTTCGATTTTGTTTCAAGACTTGTTTTTTATACCACGTCGAGTTTTAGGAATCTAAGGAAATTTGGCGAAATATTGGAAATAGCGTCAAGTTGGCGCCACTTTTGGCAGCTAATTTTGGCCGCCAAATTTGGCGATATATTACCAAATTGGCGCTAAAATTGGCGACAGACTCGGGTCTCTTCCTCTTGGTAACCCCTCCAATAGCGTCCATCCTATCTAAATTCTCTACTTTCATGTTAATTCCCCCTAAGAAAAGTCAGAAAGCTCTGACCAATCAGATACGTTTCGAGGTATTAGAAGGATTCATGTGTAAACACAATTTTTATAACGTAATTTTCTTTATTTCCTGCTTTCAACACGTGATCATTTAATTATTATTTTAAACTTTCATTATTGGTTTTAATAGTCTCGCGCAAATACATTTTTTATTTGAGATAAAATATAATCATTTGCGCTTTTTTGGCAACAATATAAAAAATGACTTTTTCAATAAAAGATTTTTTACTCCATTTTTAAGGATTTTTTGAGTTTTTATTGTCCGACCGTGATAATTTTTTGAATTTCTGAAAGCTTGTTATATTTCGCGTCTGGTGGTATGATTTTCGAATCCGTAGGATGGCTATAAAAAAAGTAATCGCTCCTCAAAAAAGTCCCTAATAAAAAAGCGATGAGACTGACCCGGAATATCTACGCAGATTTTCATTGGTCCATTTTTAAGCCAAAACTTTTTTTTTATATATTGAAGGATATATAGTCTTCACATCATAGAACTTACCTCGCAAATTGTAGATTGGGCGTTGACTCGTATGTTCTTCATAAGGTCTACAAAAGGAACGAAGTAACTTTTAGTGGTTGTTTGTGATTCAGATGACTCAGAGCCCTTTTGCACAGAAGCCGTAGTGCTATTTCCCGGATTCCTTCATAACTACGCGTAGTACGTATATGTACTATATACGTACAACTATGCGTAGTATATAGCACTTGGCGTTATTACACACCCTGGCATTATTATCCCAGGATAAGATTAAGTTGTTCAAAAGAAAGAGTTTTAAAATGTGGATAATATAAGCTATTTTACACATAAAAAATTTAATGATATTAAATTGCGGATAAAAACTATGAACATTTAATAACTCAAATACTAATTGATGGATTTCGATTTGTTTATTCTTTTTTTTTAATAACGCATTAAGAATTTTGATTGTTTGATTAGCTTTTTTAGTTAATATTTATTATGAGCTTAATTTTGCATATTTTTCAATTTTCCAAATTTGCAGAACTTTGGCTGTTTTTTAGTGTGCAACTCTATTTTGCGTAAGTAGGAAGGATGGCCGTTATTGCGATTACCATTTTTACGCTTGTTCCGTTATATGACGAACCACTATTAGGAACATTTGTATATTATGTTTAAGTTTATTTTGCATGCATTTTTAAGTAATCGTTATACTTTTTGACGATTTTACGATCATTCAATACGATGTCGAAAGCACCTACGACCCCATCAATAGGTTCATTTGTTGTAAAACTGTCACTATGTTCATTAATAGTAATTTAGATATTTTTTAATCCGGTGGAACGTCGTTAGTGTCTAATAGTAAGTGTTTATAAAATCATTGCATTAGATGGGCGCTAAACGTACAATAATAGAGATAAAAATTTATATTTATAATCATATAACGACCATGCCATGGCATCTAAATCTTTTTTTTTTTCTATTTGTATCAACCATTCTCAAACCTCATAACGCATAAATTAAAAACAAAAATTCGCACATAGTATGACGATTTAAAGGCTCACTTGATTTAAATGACAAAAATAATGACAAAAACTTTTTTTTTTATAAAGGAAGGAGTCTTCTTATATATTCTCAAATACCGTTGTGAGTGAATTTGCTTTTTACTTACAACGAAACATGAAGATATTATAATGTAATACATATACAATTTTTGTAAAGATTTTTGACAACTTCTCAGAGAAAAATTCAATACGGAGTTATTATTTTACAAAGATATGACTTCCTGGCACTAACATTTTCCATATACTCACAAAACAGAATGTGTCAATTATATTTTTTTTCTGTAAAAGAATAAAAAACAGAGTGTGATTTCCGTTTATAAATAACAATGCAAATGTCAAATGTATTTTTTGTGTCATTTTCCAACATTGGTATTTCAATATTTGTACGTTTCTTTAGCGTTAATAAAATATTTTTTTCTTCATTGAAATAAATCTTAATATTTTTTTGATTGACATAAGATTGTGTAACACAATTTTCTTAGATTAATATGGATACTTTATTCTTTCATATTTTGTTTTCCTGAAACGGATAAAAATATAGTATTTAAAATGTTACATATGGTCAGCCCCGATTTTAAAGGTGGAATGATATTCCGATTAATATAATTTTTCTGCCGTAAGTTTTGTTCACACAACAATCTACACTAGCATAATTTATGGACAGTAAAAATTAAATAATGGAACACACTTTAAAAAAAGTTTTAAAATGACTTTGAATGCTACTTTGATTGACGTAACACAAAATAAAAACGCACACCCTCTTAACTTAAAATAGAAGTTTTAATCTTCTAGTGTCTCAATAGCAGATTTTTTTTTCTTTTTGCTTCATTTTGATGAAGCTTAAAAAAAGTCGAAAATAAGTAATGTAGAATGAATTTTTCTCAAAAACTTTATCTAATGAAAGTATATTGAAAAATGCTTACGAAGAGAGAAGTTTCTAAATCCGTTTCTGTCTTTTAATCTTTTTCATTAGTTTTACAAATTCTTCAAAGCTCTTCTGGTATCTTTTTTAATTAAACATCGTTGTTGAGATTTTGAAGTCTAATTTTTCGAAAAATTGTGTTTGAAGTGTAGAATACATGTTTGTTCCCATTAACTAAAAATTATAAAAAATACAAAAGTAAATAAAATAGAATATGAGAACACGATTTATGTAAAATTCTTAATATCTAATAAAAGATTGTTCAACATATTAGATTTCAATTTAATGGAAATTGAAAATGAAGTTTACATAAATTGTGCCATGTATTATAGTTTGAAAAATGTACATTATACAATTCAAATATAAATTAATTCAAAGCGGCACATTAAAAGTAAAAAGTGGAATCACGATTAATTTTTATTTAAAAAATAATAATAATGCATCGTTAACAAAAATCAGATTGTTTAGGCTTTGTAAATGAATTTGGAATTAAAATTAACATTATATCAGAAAAATGAAAAGCTAGATAAAAAAAAAAAAGATCTTGATGCGACAGAAGAAGATAAATTTCTGAATCAGGATATTATTTATTTCAAGATTTATTTTCGAAAGATGTTGACATAATATTATGACGCCTAAAATTTAAATATATTTTTAGTCATACAATCATAGAAAACAATTCCTAATACACGGATGTTATATAAAAATGTAAACGCCAGCAACTAAATCTTTTATGTATATGTTATTTTCATAGATACTCACTTAGCGACTGGAAATTCAGTGGCGTTTAATTACCCATGAATTTCATTCATTTAAATCAGAAATTGGAACAGGAGTCACCTTCATTCAAATTTAACATAATATTACTGCTTAAAATGTTAATTGTTATCTAACTATAATTTGTGTATTACAGTTGAATATTACACTTAGGCAATCTGTTCGTGTAATTTGTTTTCAAAATATTTTCCATTTTCTATAAAATAAAACAATATTCTTATAAAGCGTTATGCGTACAACAGAAAAGGTTGTTTAAATACATATAATTTTTTCATATTATCTATTAAAAAATCTAAATAATTCTATAATTTAAAATATTGGATTTAAAATGTGTTATACATATTACAATGAAAAGTAAAAAAACTGCTGTAAAAGTAGAAATTGCATTTTTAAATACTATGTATTAAACCATGTTAATAATAATATATTATAAATAACAAATTATATAAAAATGACTTCAGTATATTAACAATTAAATCATCACAGATATTGAATATTTAAAATATTTGGAATATATTAAAATAAATATCAAACTGCTCCAAAAAAATAATATTTTTTTTTTTTTTTTACAGTTTTAATTAAGCAATCTTGATAATAATTTTGAAAACTGGTAAACTGATTTGAATGGATCCGAAAAATGATCGTTTGTTAAATAAGCTGTCATATGTAATTAATATTTGTAATGTAATGAGTTGACTGAAATGAAATCTGCAGTTCGAAAAAAAATATCTAAAAAGTATTACGTTTCATGATGTTACTAAAAATATAGATTTATTTTCTTATAATCATACCTAGTATGCATATGTATGGTATTGATACATTTTATAAATACAAATTCACCTGAAACATTCAGTACTTGTAAAATTATTATTATAATTTAATCATTCAAGATTATTAATTAATTACTCAATTCATTTTTATGCACTTCATTAGAAACCTTGTATTTTAAAGGAATTTTATATGATAGAGATATAGACTAAAGGAATTAAAACTGCAGGCTTAAAATAAGAGTATTTAAGAATAAAATCATTAAACAGTTTTGTTACTTCTCCTAATAATTTATAAAACTCAGTATATATATTTTTTTTAAGTCGGCTCTCTAAATGACTTTTGCCTTGAGAATTGATACTGTCATATCTATTCATTACACATAACGTGTATATTCAGTGGCATCCAATCAAATAACATTTGTTTTAAACAAAATTATAAGGTAAAACAAAATTTAAATACGTAACCGATTTTCAGGCCACATAATAAAAGATTTTGTACTCAAATTAAAATTTTAATAAGTATATTAAAATATTTTTTTCTACTATTTAAAAAATTGTATCTAATTAATTTATAAATAGTATTTCATACACTAATTTAATAAAAAAATTATTAATTATATAATTTATATTTTGCTAGGTTAGGTATTAGAAAAGGTATCGCCCGTGAAATATTTAATGAGAATTATTTCTATTCATAGTAAACTAGTCGGATGTGTCAATCCCAAAACTTTCTTCTATCTCACACAGGTTTCGCACACACTAAAAAGGATCAGTACCAATTTATATCATGGTCTAACTGAAACTCAAGTTTTATTAAATTCCTTGCATTCACTCAGAAAAAGAAACTGTTTAAAACTACAAAACATACTTTTTGAGTGCATTTTGATGTATTAATAGCAAAATTGGAGTAAAATTGAACCATTTCACTTCAATTAACAAAACATTTTTTTCTGACGATACAAAATTTTTTTTGGAATTGCAAAAAAAAGTGGTTTTCAACAAAAAAAATTTTTTTGTTGATTCAAACAAAATTTCCATTGACCTATATTTAAACAAAATTTTTGTTTAAATATGGGTCAATAAAAATTTTGTTTGAATCAACAATTTTTTTTTTTTTTTTTTTTTTTTTTTTTTTTTTGCAATTCCAAAAAAAAAAAAAATTGTATCGTCAGCAAAAATGTTTTGTTAATTGAAGTAAAATGGTTCAATTTTACTCCAATTTTGCTATTAATACATCAAAATGTACTCAAAAAATATGTTTTGTAGTTTTAAACAGTTTCTTTTTCTGAGTGTTATTTCTTGAGATATGACTATCGCTAAAATCGTGTAAGTCTTGCAAAATGCTGCATAGCAGCGCCACGTGCTGGGCGATTTTTACCAAAAACTAATCAGCACCAATTTATAACAGGGACTAACTGAATCTAGAGTTTTATTAAATTTCGAGCATAAGGTCTTGAGATAAAGCGCACAAAATTTTTGTCACATACAGACACACAGAGTCACAGAGTCACATACAGACATTTTCTAAAAATAGTCAAATCGTGTTCAGGACCTTCTAAAACGTATAAATCCGTCGAAAACCGGAAGTCGAAAATGTTCATGAACCTAATACTTTCTTCTTGTAAAGATAGAGGAGAGTAAAAACAATGTGATGATTGGTTTTTGATCTTAGGTATAAGAAAATATTTTGAAAACACGTCTGTCAGGTATATTGCGCAAAAATACTATTATGGGTGACATATAAATAAACTATTTTTTATATATATATTTTATATAATATTCCTATGTTGTTGTTAATTAGTTTTTATTTGTTTACAAACTAAAATGAACACATTTTGCTCGTCTTTGCGTGCACTGTTTTGTAAATCGCATCAATCCATTTCTCGCATACATATTTTCTTATTACTTTAAACAGTACAGCTTGCAATTGTAGGTACTATTAGGTGCGTCATTTCAAGAAACTTGTTTTATTTAGGAATAAGTAATATTTCTCTTTAACGGATTTCCAATGGAGGGTATTAAACAATTCGCTTGAATATTTTCTTATCACACGCATAGTTTTCTTATCACACGCATAGTTTTCTTATCACACGCACGTTTCTTGCACACGCATAACTGTGGAACAGATTTTATTTTGGCGCATATTGTCTGCCTCTCTCTCAAATATTTCATTTTTACCCTCGTAAATTCTACTTAGTCAAGCCTTGTCTTCGTCGCAAGAGAGACAACTCAGTGCGCGGTCGGGCGACGTATGAGATTTTCCCGAGGGTCCGCAGTCGCAGACTGCACGGTGATTTCTATGTGAATCAGATCCTAACGGGATACAGCGCCTTCGGCGACCACCAGAACCGTCTTTTTTGGAATAATCCAGCATGCTTTTGCGAGATACGCACCAGTAATACCAGACTTTGCCTGTATGACTGTGCTCTCTGGCGGTTCCAACGCTAGACATACTTCCCTCGGGACTACCTGACTCGATCGGACGGTTGTTACCGCAAAAGAGTGAAACTTATCGTCAAGGACCTCCTTGCTCGGACACTCGACCGCAATGCGGGTCGTCGAAGGGCAGGCTGAAGTGCCAATGTTTTCGTGGTCGCAGGCCACGTGTGAACGCAATCCAACCGGCCCGCGGTACATGCGGAGCTGGAGGGAATGGTGCCTAACAAGTGGGTTAAGAGATTCTTCTCGAAAACCCACATGAAAGGTAAGTATGTTTTTCTTACTCTTGATGTGCTGTGTTTCTGGGTGCTTTGTAGTGTATTTGTGTAGTAATGTATACATTGTCTGTATGTATGTATCCATAGCTGACGAACTGGTGATTTTCTTTAAAAAGCTCTCACATTCAAAGGCGTCGGTAAAGCAAGAGCGTGCACTAATTCCCTGGTGTAAAGCCTATGGCCAGGCGCCCTCTTGGGTTTCCGGCACCGCAGCTTCTGTGGAAATCTTGTACGGTCCCCAAGTGACCTGAGGCAGTTCCCTCTCTGCATAGGCTCTGCCATCGTAGATACCTTCGTAAATCGCATGGGGTAGGGGAGTGATGCGCAGGTAGAGGTGTTGCCCTCGAGGTGTCCACGGTAAACTAGGCCCTTACTGGTGGATCACTCGCTTGGGTTCACGAGAAGCTGGAATAGGCGGTGAAGTACAACCGCCTTCGGCGGCGTAGCTTGTCTTGCCTTCGTAAATGGTAACTAAAGAAAGTAATATAAAAAGTTATCATCATCATCAGTCAGTCAGTCCCTTTCAGTCAACTTCTGGATAAAGGTTTTTACCCATATTTTTCCATTGTCTCCTCTCTAGTGCTAGAGTGATCCGATTAACATCAGACACATTTCTGATTTCATCGCTCCATCTTATCTCTGCTGTAACACTGATTAACCAATGATGTTCGAAAACTCCGGGATACTATTTTGGGGTATCGGTACTCCATATCTATGGAATGTCACGGTGGTAGACTTTTTGTACTCCGTATATAGTTTTGTTTTCTTTCACAGTGGCATTACCATTTATATTTCAACCTCAGTCGTCTCGATTATGTCAAAATCTTTCGTCTGACTTCCTCCTAGTTAGTTTTTTCTGTTTCTTACAGTTATGCATAAATTTTACCATACTTCGCTGTGTTGTCTGTAATATTTGCACCATCTAGTATGTTTCTGTTCCATAATTCAGTACATACAAAAGGCTTTAATTAAACACTTTTATTTTCAAACAAAATGATTAGCGCAAATTAATCATGTTCTTCCCCAAAACACTACGTCCATTTTTTGTTCTTTTGATAATTTCATTCATAATGCTGCTGAACGATGTATTTTTTGTTCAAGGTACACGTATTTCGACAAAACATAACTATGCTCTATTTTTTAAGTTATCAAAAATTAGCATTAGGAGATAAAATATAATTTGAGTAATATGTAAAGGAAATGAATGTCTACATAATCAAAATTATATCAAATTATATATATATATATATATATATATAAATTATTAAAATAATATCTGGTAAAATTATTTTAGAAAGCTTTTAAAGCTTTTATACTATAAATATTAGTAAATTCAGAACATTATTTTAAATTAAATGTTTAATCTATTATTTTTATAAATGTATCACGTATTCCAAAACTACATTATGATGATATGTTTCGTTAAAATCCTACAGTTCTTTTAGCAAAAATATAAACGGTTTGAAAAATAGTCATTGATATGCTGTTTAACGGTATATGATCTGGTATATGTTGTTTAACGATATATGATCTGAATAATATATTCAGATCATAATTAAAATTAAACATCTCATTCATCAATAAAAACAACATAGATTATATGTATTCCATTTACACAGTCGGACAGTATTTTTCATTAAAATCCTTAAATTATTTTCTTTTTGAGAAAAGAAATCTGAAAAGTATACAAAACAGAAAGTGTATAACTTCTATTTTCTTTTCAATAAAAATTCATCAATCACAATTCATTTAAAAAAAAATATATTGCTTATTTTCTTGCCTAACCTTTAAATAAATATCTGAGGCATGATATAGAATGAAGATGATGGATTACTTTTTTTTATTACTCTTTATCAGATTTTAATTTTAAATATAGAAAGCTATATGATACTTTTAACTGAAACTAGTCGTTGGGGGCCACCGTAATACTTACCCATCATGGATATGCATAATATATTAAAATAAAAATGTGTAAACTACTTATAAAGTGCATTGCAATTCAAATAAAATCGTGGCTTGATGACGTCACAAACTTTAAAGTCTCGATTACTGAATTGCTTGAAAGAAACATCCTTATAACTCCAAAAATAATAATCCTATTAACTAGCAGTTTATTGCATCTGATTAAGCGTAAAATTTCCAATTAAAATATATCTTTGAAGTGAAATTTGGATGAAATACAGGGTCATGAAAAATCGAAGAGTGTGGAAAATAGGATTCCAAATATCTCGGCAACTAATTATCCGATCAACTTCATGCTTTATGCAAAATTTATGTTTTTTTATTGTCTTTTATATTCATTTCTTAAAATAAACAATTTCGAAAATTTTTATATACCTTTCATCAGAACGAATATTTCGAGAGTCCGAAAAAAATTGTTCCGTTTAATCGAGGTTATTGAAATGAAATAGGCTTCTTCCCATTATTACATACTAAGTACATACCAAATGGCAACTCTCTATCTCAATTTGTTCGGGAGATAGAGCGTTTACAGACACACAGACAGACGGGACGGCAAAATTTTTTTTTCTAAAAATATGTTTTTCGGAATCTCCAGTGTCTGAAACGTGTAAATCCGTCAAAAATTTTTTTTCGATTTTCAAAACGATTACAAGACTTACCCTATACTACGTATGATGGGTAAGTAATATGTATTTGGAGTAATTTCTGTTACCTGCAATTAAACAGAGTGATAAGATGTTCATACACACATGTTCGTCTTCTAAATTATTGTAATATAACTTTTGTATTTTTGAAAGACCATTAAATCTATCTTTAGCTACAATTAATTGTCTTTTGTGATACTTTCAGGGTTGACATTACTGAATTTTAACGTATGTAAAATTTTTCCTCACTTTTACATTATCTGTATTAGTTTAAATATATTAACGTTTGAATGATAACGTTTGAATTTAATAGATATAGATTGGGACGAGTGTTGCGATATTAATTAACTGATGGTTAACGACAGAATCACATGCATTAAGATATATCGAGTCTACAAATAAATAGACATTTTCTTCAGCTTTAGACGTTCTTTTACGAGTTTGATTCTAAATTAGGGGACATTTTTTTAGTTAAATTTATTGTTTTGAAAAACAAAACATTCGTTCAGAAGTATTTTCTCCCAAATTGCCCTATCGTAAATCAAATATTTGATTAATGTCATTTTTCTTAAATTTCTAACTGTATCTTGGAAGCCTTGCGGTTTATCCAGAAGTAGGGAAAAATATTAGGCATTGTAAATACATGAGATATTGTTTGATTTGATTGAATTATGATATCATGAAAAAAATATGACCAGCGAATATAGATAAATAAAATAAAGAACTATTTTGAAATAGAAAAAATAAAATATATAATCTGGATTTTAATAATAAAAATTAGTCGACTGGGACATATATGTCCCGAATCTTAGACAAGTGTTAATACTTTCCAAGTATTAGATAATTCTAGAATTTTGAAGTGTCCGATAACTTTTATAACATTGCGTATAACATTATTTTATAAATTTCCATGATTATTAACTGTACTTCAAATTATTAAATATGTAGATTACGGAATAAGGCAATATTAACTGTGAAATTTAGGTAATTACTAGCTGAAATACCCGGCGTTTTCCAGGATTTTAAGAATCTTTGTGTAGAAAATCAATTTCAAAATTAAACATATACAGAGAACTTCAAAATGTTAAACTATGTCAATATTTCCATAATCGGTTTTTTATCATGATTCAATACGTTCCTCAAACCCATATGACGTTATATTCACCTGCTGACGTCTTACCTACTTACTTTCTCTATTACTCATACTGATTCTCTCTTTGTAGGATTCTCAAGCATTTGAAAAAGTCCATTAAACTTTTAATATGACGTCATATTAATTTTCTCTTTAATTCTCTAATGACATCATATTAACCTACTTTCTGTACTTACACATAATCATACTCATAGAAATGTTTGAAAATGAATGTCTGTTATAACAAATATTCATTTTTATATATTAAATTAGTTTAATAAAAATAGATAAGTTTATTTGTTGGGATAAATTGAGAATATATAACCTACTTACTTCACTTGAGACTATAGTTTTTTTCTGAATTTTTACTCATATTACCAATATGACGTCATATTAATCATTATTTCTATTGTTAAAACCTTTTATTTCACTTTTATTTTTCACATTATTCAATATAAAATCAATTATTGTAGAAATAATTTTATTGTGGATTTTTAATTGTTGGCAACTGCTATAACGAAAAATGTTTAAGTTTTATAAAAAAAAGCTGCTAGATTTTTGGTTTCTTATTAGTTAAAAATTAACTGTACATTATTTCGATTCTGGATTCACCTGCTGACGTCATATCTACTTATTTTCTCTATTACTCATACTGATTCTCTCTTTGTATGATTCTCAAACATTTGAAAAATCCATTAAACTTTTAATATGACGTCATATTAATTTTCTTAATTCTCTAATGATATCATATTACCCTACTTTCTGTACTTACACATAATCATACTACTTGTATTATTGAGAAATGTTTGAAAATGAATGTCTGTTACATTGCCAATATGACGTCATATTAATCTTTATTTCTATTGTTAAAACCTTTTATTTCACTTTTATTTTTCACATTATCCAATAGAAAATTAATCATTGTAGAAACAATTTTATTGTGGATTTTTAATTGTTGGCAACTGCTATAAAGAAAAATGTTTAAATTTGATTTAAAAAAGGCTAGTTAAAAATTAACTGTACATTATTTCGATTCTGGATTTCTTTAGTTGCCTCGAATCGGGTTTTAATACACCTATACGTAATATTTCACAATTCTGGCTTTCAAACTGTTGATTTGTATAGATATTCAGACAGACATGACAGACAAATATTCATTTTTATATATTAAATTAGTTTAATAAAAATAGATGATAAGTTTATTTGTTGGGATAAATTGAGAATATATAACCTACTTACTTCATATGAGACTATACTTTTTTCTGAATTAACTGCTTTCCAGTGCTTTCCAGTGGTTGATTCTAAACATTTTTATGTTATACTATTCAGAAGCAAACAAGAGATACAAAATAAATCCTTCAGTATTAGACAGAATTTAGAAATAATGACAGTTGGTTTTAAAAATCACAAAAAGATACATATTTATTCCATATTACATTTTTATTCCTTGTTATTAAGTACATCCTATTTTTTTAATCAAAGACAACTTAAAATGTTATTTAGTACAATACTTTTTTTTAATGAATTTGTTGCATTAATGCACTTTAACAGATATTTATTCTGAGTTATTCGGTTACCAATAATACAACACGATTTATATCAAGTTTTTTAATAACTAATTTTTTGTAACCTCAAAAAAATCTTAATTAAAATATATCGCATTGATATTTTATTAAACTTCAATACCATGTGCAAGCAACATTCTTCAGAAAAAAAGCCGCTATTTAAGATGATTTTTGACACTTTTTCTGAAGAAAGTTAAATACATACGAAACTGTAAGCTATGAACTTATTGATATAATAACGGTCACACCCAGAAAAAAGTTTTGTTGAATTAATAAAAAATTTGGTTGACCCAACAAAATTTTTTGTTTAAATATAGGTCAACAAAAATTTTGTTTGAATCATTTTTTTTTTTTTTTTTTTTTTTTTTTTTTTTGTAATTCCAAAGAAAAAAATTTGTATCGTCAGCAAAAAATGTTTTGTTAATTCAAGTAAAATAATTCAATTTTACTTAAATTTTGCTAAAACAACCAAAATGTACTCAACAAAACATGTTTTGTAGTTTAAATCAATTCCTTTTTCTGGGTGCATATATTCACAGACAAATACAGTGAATATTTCAAAATAAAAGAGATTTTCCTATCATAAAAAATATCGCAGCGCTCTATGAAGTCAAAATGTGAATAAATGCCATATACATAGAGGAAAGCATCGTTTACCCTATAGCAGGGCTGTCCAACCTTTCAATAAGCGCGGGCGCACCTCATCTAGTGGAAATCATTGAAGGGCGCCATTATTCACATGTCTAGAAACATAGAACAGTATTACTTCAGTATAGTAGGGGGCGGAATAGCCAATTTAGCCTCCTTTTTTATTCAAAAATTCTGATAGACGAATTTGTACATTAAGTAATCCTAAAATGTATGTCATTAAATAAAATAAAAATTACTGTTCGGAATTAATGGTTGAGATTCAGATTTTCTGAACAAAAAAGGAAGCCAGACTGGCAACCCTAGTAGAGTGTAAATGGGTACACACGTCTTATAAAACACACAAACACCTCACAATGTGAGTCATAAGGTTCCTTATTATGCAGAGCTCGATGTGAAAAACAATTGCAAGAATAAAAACATAAATCATAGCAAACTTAGAATTAAATTTCCCGAAAGCCTATCAAAATATTTTCTAGAGCTAAAAATTTATAGTCGACTATAATAAAAAATCATGTGAAATATTAATAATTTTAAAGAGGCATTTTTAAAAATGGATTTTTACTTAAACAACTTATAGTAAAACGATTCAATCGAAGGGCGCCATAAAATTCTTCAAAGGACCATGGCGCCAGCGGGCGCCGCGTTGGACAGCCCTGCCCTATAGTAATGAGCAATTTAATTTTAAAATTGTGTACTTTTTTGATAAAAACTTACATTAAATCTATAATAACAAGTAATGGAGTTTGTGTGTATGACTGTCATCCGGGTGATAAAGAGACTGTTGCACACAGTTTAGCAGATACACCTTCGGTATTAAAAATGAAGTGTGTTGTCATTATAGTTCGTTTGCTCGGGAACTCAAAAAAATCTGCTACATTACGATCTATGAAAAAAAATCGTTTGCAGTTTATTTTAATGTTGCTACACTATTTCAATCAGATTTCAAATGAAATAGTACATCACGGAGGTGCACTGCTACACTCTAAAAAATATTCGTGTTACTTTACACCAAAAATGGTGGCAAAAAAGTTGCCACCAAAAAGGGTGTAAATAAACACCACTTGTAAATTGGTGTAATGAAACACCAAAAATTAATTAGTGTAAAGAAACACCAATAATTAATTAGTGTAAAGAAACTCCAAAAATTAATTAGTGTAAAGAAACACCACTTTTGGTGGCAACTTTGTTGCCACCAAAAGTGGAGTAATAAAACGCCATCATTGATTTGGTGTGCTTTAACACCAAATTGGGTGTTCTACTAGCTAATTTAGAATATGCCACTTAGATGGAGCATAACACCAAATTTGGTGTTCCAAATCTGCTCAATAAATTCACTGTCCCTGCTATCCTGATGGAGAAAAACGTTTGCACTGTTATACATTTACATAAAAATTAGCCATCTTTTTCACTTTGATTTAGAAATTGATAGTTAGAAGTCTGTTCATAAATCTGTAATTGAAATCCTCGCGATTTTTTTCCTTTAAATTTCAATTATAAAAGTTTATGAATGTTTCAAAATATGTTATATTTTAATCAAGAGGGAAAAAATACAATAAAAATGCCTGTAGTTTTACATAAATGTCCATTACTTGTCAATCACTTTTTCTCCTAGGATAATTTGGGACGACAGATTTCTGGTCAAATACTTGAAGAGAGCTTTAAAAATAATTAGGTGCTTTTACTTTTATCTGGTGTTAATTACAACAATTATGATAGAAACTTTGTTGCCACCATTAATAAAGACTTATTCAAATACAGTTATAATTAAAAAGAATTCCATAGAAATTTAGCAATATAAATGTTAGGATTACATAATTGTTAAAATAAACTTAGTCAGGAAATTCTGTTAGACTTTGTATTTTTTCATATTAAAATACATATTTAACAATGGATCCACATGGAACTATTTGCATTTATTGTTAGTAGTTAAAGGGTTTAAACGACATTCAATATAGCATTGTAGAAGTTTTAGCCATCACCCACTCTTATTTACACATAAGTTTTTATTATCCCAGTAATGAATGTTTTGTGTTTTGGCTTAATTTCTCAATTTTTTTCTCAAAAATATACCCCAAGGATCGTGACAAGTCTTTGGTTTAATGAGTATATTTCAATTTCACAATAAAAAAGTGATTTTTATAAGCACTTAAAAGAACGTTAAAAGTAAAAAACTGTTTTAATTAATCATAATTGTAAAAAAAAAAAAAAAAAAAAAAAAAAAAAAAAAAAAAAAAAAGTTTGCATATTGCAGATCCCATTTGAAGATGGCGCTATATATATTTTTTCAACTTGCTACCAAATTCATAAGAAATTTTGGCTTAGATATGTTTGTGGCCTGCAAACAAAAAGGGGAAAATAAATTTTTTTATTGTATAAAAATCGTAATTTTATGAAATTATACTATTATGAGCTCTTCATTATAAAGAAAATAGTATTTATCACAATTATCATACAATGGATATGATTACAAATAAAATGCATAAAAAACTGAACATCGAGAAAATAAATGCAGTTATCTAATTGCTTTATGATTGTGAGTCAGAGCGTTAATATAAGTGACCGCATTGACTTATACTCAGAGGTAAAATATGCAAGAAGAATAATTTTAAATGAAATCAAACTATACGTCTGTTTAATTACTTATAGTCCTCCTGTCTGTCTCACTGTTTTTCAAACAAAACAATTTTGAGAACTTCAACATAATGAAATTTCGTTTCAGAAGTAAATTTAAATAAATAACAAAATAATGGAAATTGGGTAAGCTGGGATAGCAAATTATTGGGTGGGCTTGGGCCCCAGCGGTCCATATAACTTGGTGCCACTGCTAGTTAGTACTCTTAAATAAATAAGGACTAATTACTTTGCTTCCCTTGCGTTTTCCCTTTGCTTTTAAATGAAAGCAAAATGGCGAATGCTCCGTTCTCGTTCTCTGCGTGGTCGTATGCTGACGCAACATTCTGACGTCATCGTGTTTCTGAACACCAAAAGCTGGATAGCGAGATAAAATTGTACACCGATATTGGAGTTTTGGTTTCACAAATTAATTTAAAAGCGTCATTCAGGGTGTATGATATCACCGATTCTTTTTGAAAGATTAAAGATAAACTATTTTAAGTGTATTATAACACTTAATTCAGTGTTGACGCCAAAATTAGTGCATATTTAAACCTATTTTGGCATTTCATAAACCCAAATTAAGCGTAATAATACTCCCTCTTTTTTACAGTGTAGATACTTAATGTAATATATGAGCAATAATTGCTAGAAGTACATTTTCAATTGTGGTATGCGTTTTTAAGTTCCATTAATTTTTACTTTCTTCTATCTTTACAAGGAGAAAGTATTGGATTCATGAAAATTTCCGACTTCCGGTTTTCGACGAATTTATACGTTTTAGAAAGTCCTGAACACGATTTGACCATATTTAGAAAATGTCTGTATGTTAGTCTGTGACTCTGTCTGTATCTGACAAAAATTTTGTGGGCGCTCTATCTCAAGAACTAATACACGAAATTTAATAAAACTTTATATTCAGTTAGTCCCTCATATAAATTGGGGCTAATTAGTTTTTGGTGAAAATCGCCCGAAAGGTGGCGCTGCTATGCTGCATTTTTGCGATTTTCTTAATACCTCTATCTCAAGACCTAATGCACTTATTTTCATCAAACTGCAGGTTTAGTTAGACCTTGACATAAACAGATGCTGATTACATTTCGGTGTAGATATCCCAACAGGTGACTCTGCTATACCACTTTATTCTCGATTTTTACGATAGCTATATCTCAAGAACTAATGTACGAAATTTAATCAAACTTCAGATTCAGTTAGACCTGGACATAAATTGATGCTGCTTACATTGTGGTGTAAATAGCTCAACAGGTAGGGCTGTTATGCTACTTTTTTCATTATTATTTTCATTATTTCATAACTATATCTCAAGCACTAATGCACGTATTTTCATCAAACTTCAGATTCAGTTAGACGTTGACATAAGATGTTGTTGATTAGGTTTTGGTCTAAATCTCCCAACAGGTGGCGCTGTTATGCTGCAATTTGCAGGATTTACATGATTTTAGCAATAGTCATATCTCAAGAACTAATGCGCGGAACTTTAGATTCAGTTAGAACTTGATATAAATTGGTGCTGATTCTTTTTAGTGTATGCGAATTGCGAAATCTGTGTGAGACAGAAGAAAGTCTTGGGATTGGCACATCCGACTAGTTTGCATAGTACTTGGTGTGTATAAATTGACAAATGAATAACAGTTTCAGGAAAATATAAAATAACAATATTTTCCAGATTAAAAAAAAAATATTTTTCATAAAAATAATTCATTGAATTATCTGTGTCAAAATGTTACATTTGCGAGATCGCATTACTATACCAAGAAAATGAATGGAAATCACGGTATTAGTTTATTACTTTTATGTGAAAAAGATATTTAATTAAGCAACTTAGACAGTCAATTTCAAAACATAGAATTGTGTAAAACAGTAATAATACAAGTTATGAGAAAAGTAATATTTATGTGCATGCGTTTAATACAATATGTTCAAACACGCAAAGGCGAGAGTGGAGAAAGTGAAATTTACGTCTCCAGAGTTGTGTTGATTATTAGTATCATCAAAATATGAAATAAATAAATTTTTAAATATACACTAAAACACTTTTTATTTTACTTAAAAGACGTCAACATAAACATTAAAGATGTTAAAATGTAAAATTTACATGTTTCGATTTGTCCATCAAATCGTCATCAGAATAGAATATACACAAACCACAAATACAATGTACATAAAAACGAGAGATTAAATTAATTAAAAACCAGAGAGTCTGAACAGTCACTATGTGAAAGAAGGTACTATCCCCTCTATACTTTTAATTTTAACACCGCTCTTAAATCCATTAGATTAAAATTATAGAGGGCGTTGTACCTTCTTTCACATAGTGACTGTTCAGACTCTCTGGTTTTTAATTAATTTAATCTCTGGTTTTTATGTACATTGTATTTGTGGTTTGTGTATATTTTATTCTGATGACGATTTGATGAACAAATCGAAACATGTAAATTTTAAATTTTAACATCTTTAATGTTTATGTTGACGTCTTTTAAGCAAAATAAAAAGTGTTTTTAGTGTATATTTAAAAGTTAATTCTAATGGATGTATTTTGACTCTCCACTTTATTTGAAATATAATAACATTTAAATAAATTTTATTAAGATAAAAAATTTTTATTTCATAAAAATAATCATCTCTATCTGAATACACCTTCTAAAATGTAAACAATCGAACACTTAAAAACTAAAATTGAAAGGACTATTGAAAATATCACATTAAAAATCCACAGCGTTTTTTTTACTCAAAGTTCTATATTCGACTACTGATTTTATTGTTTATTTTTTTATTTAGTTAGTTTTGAAGAAAATAAATTAATTGATAAATATTTTGAACAGAAGAAGGCGTAAAAGTATGCTTTATGACATTTATGGAACAGCATCTCATAAAAATATGTATGCAATGCAATTGTTTTTTCTATAATTTTAGATCTACATTTTTCAATATCTAAAACAATAAAAAACATTTAAAAGTTGTCATCAGTTTTTGATAATGTTACCTTAAATATTTTTCAAATGCTCAATAATATTTATGTTCATGTTAATATTATTAATAGGATAAATTTTAAATAAACATTTCAGTAATGAAATTGAAATAAAAGCATTTAATTAATTAATTGGAAATAAAAGAATGTTAATGTAGATTTCATGCATCCGGATTCAGATTTCGCATTGTGTTTTACTACAATTGCTCTATACAGCTAGTCTTTCTCTATATCAGAAATATTTATTTTTGTACGTCGTTTCCTTTTTACTTATTCAGATTCAATGTAACAATTGCCATGGTGCATAAAAAAGATTTATGATCCCATTTGTTTTGTGGTGAATAGTGAACTGAATTCTTGATATGAAAAATATTTTCCCAAGAAATATGACAAAGGGATATTTCGTAGAAATATGGAGTGAATTTCAAAGAACTTTTCTCCAACCCTATTCTTTTCGTAAACTATATGTTTTCTTCAATGAAATTCTTCAAGAGAAAAGAATTCAATAAATTTTGTAAATTTTTTTATGGAATTTTTATATTAATTTTTAAATTAAAATAAATGCACAACTTACATCTACACGTTTCTGTGGTAATAGTTAAATGATATTAATAACATTGTAATATAGTAATTGTGACATAAATAATCCGCAATAAATTTTGGGTAGTTCATTACAAACCTGCAATTAATCAATATCAATATAAACATGTGGGTAAGTGTGATCCAAGTTCGCACAAAGGGTTTCGATTAATATTCCTTTCAAAACACTTTATCCTTTCTTTAAAAAATCCAAATAAATTTCATTTTCTAAAAAAAAAAAAAAAAAAAAAAAAAAAACTGTATATTTTTCTCGGTTTTTCGAATATCTGAACCGGCCCGATAGTGGGTGAAGCCCACTATTATATTCTGTCATAATAATATCTGTCATGTGGACTAAATGCGATATTTAAAAAAAAATAATTTCAAAATTAAACATGTTGTACACCTTCAAAATGTTAAAATATGCCAATATTTCCATAATCGGGTTTTTATTATGATTCAATACGTTCCTCAAACTCATATATTTACTATTCTCTATTACTCATATTCATACTCGCTTTGTATTATACTGAAACATTTGAAAAATCCGTTAAACTTGCGATATGACGTCAGATTTTCTTTTTAATTCTCTAATGACGTGTAATTAATCTGCTTTGTGTACATGCACACATACTCATACTCCTTGTATTATTGAGAAATCTTTCTGTTTTATTACCACTATGACGTCAATCTTTTTTATTTCATATTAATCTTTTTTTTTCAATTGGTGAAACTTTTTATTTCATTTTTATTTTTCACGTGGAAATCGTCTGATAGAAAATTAATTATTGTAGATAGAATTTTATCATGGATTTTTAATTTTTGGCATCTGCTATAAGGGAAAATGTTCAAATTTAATAAGAAAAGGCTGTTAGAATTTTGGTTTTTTATCTCTATTTATTAAAATAATACGAAATTTTCAAATTTTAATATTTTCAGCTCTTCGCAGCTGATATTCTGATTTATACACAAAGTTTCAACTCTGTAAGTTACACAGTTTTCGAGAATGGCTCTGTGACAGACAGACAACGGAGCGGGAGCAATAGGATTTCGTGAGATGAACGAAACCCTAAAAATAAAAATTAATCTGGAGAGAACGGTTAGTGGTACCACCATACTATGATGCAAGCTGCAATTTTGTTTTGCTATCCTGATCTCTCCTCATACATATTTCAATTTCTCTAACTCATAAGATATAATTACATAAACTTTCCAATTATTAATCACATATGAGATTACTTTAAGGCGATTATGAACAAGCACATTCCTTTTCGATAATTGTTATTTATTAAATTTATTTTCTAATTTATTACATGATTATTTTACACTGAATTGTCACAATAAATATTTATATTATAATTATTTTTAATTTTCACATATGGAAGGGATTTTAAGATTTTTGCGCTGGTAAGTTGCATCTGGGTTTGATTACATGGTTAAAGTAAAAACTAAATTATGAGAAATATCTAGACATATTTTATCCGTCTATATCTAAAGTACAAACATTAAGGGGAATTTTCAAAAAAGTTAGATGAACAAAACAAGGAAAACAAAGACAAAAACTCGAAATATTCAAATTAATTTTGTGCAGTCAAATATTGAAAAAAAATATCAATTTGCTACTGAAATAGTTACCAGTGATCGATAATATAAAATCCTTTCTTTTATTGGCCGAGTTATTTTTTCCCTTTCAATAGAGCTACTGAGGACACCGATACGTCAGAGGGTATGTAATCGTACACAGGATTACTAATTTTTCCTCGGTAGAATCTTCAGCTGATCCAACATATCAGTTTTAGCTGTTCTAGTATGCAGGTTTTATTAACTCTTCCACCTTCGAAATACGTAGCTGTATCAATTTTATTGCGGTAAAAGTGGATAATGCTGCAGAAATGCAGCGCCAATATTCCGAATACATGGTCATAACTTAATCAACTCCTGTGCAGTTACTTCCCGAATTGTCATCTACAATATTACAAGTATGGACATGGATTGCGATCGTATTTTTCAACTTCTCATCAGAAAAATAATATTTATAACTTTTTTTCTGTATACTTTAATCAAAGGATGCCTTTTACTAGTTTATTAGACAAAATATTATCCAAATATATACCTAATTTGTCTTTGAAGTGTTAATATCTTACAGTTCGTACCCCCGCAGTGGCGCGGACGGTAAAGCTCAGCTCTCGTAAGATCGCCGAAAGCCAAGCAGCATCGACCACGGTCCATGTTTGGGAGGGTGCATCGTCTATCCTCTCTCGTCTGCCTCTGCTGTGGGACCGTGTACGTTAATGGGAGCTGGTGCACGTTAAATCTGTTCGTGGCTCCAAAGTCCTCCAAGTTCTGTATAAGTGCTACCTCTGGGGGTGCCAATCCAGATGCAGGTCTCTCATCTGGTCTCATCTCAGCAGGTCTCTCATCCCCCCCCCCTGTAATACAGTAATCTACAGTTCGTACGATTCGCTAAAAGTGTTATACATAAACTATAAAATTATGTAAGAATTTCAGAAATATTTTGTTAAAGAAAGCTACAAGAGACATAATTTAAGAAGATATAATTTAAAAATAGAAATTGTCTGATGGACAATTTGAAAATTACGTGCCCATAGATTTAACCTTAGAGAGGTGGAATTTGAAATATTTTTCACCACGAGCTTTAATAATGGTGGTATGAGGTAAGATATTTTAATATTACCTAACTTATATGAATGTAGTCTTATATGAATGAATTACTTGAAAGTAGTCAAATACTCTAGCCTACAACCTAAATTTGGCTTCCTCTCTAGTTCAATTTTCCGAGAGATGATTCAATGCGGGTAGACAGCATTTCTATACACATAAGAACATCGAGCTAGCGTGGACACCTAATTTAATACGCGAACTATGCTTTTACGCTAACTATACGCGAACTTTTTGAAAAGTTGGTAAAGCAAATATGGCAACCAAAAATATTTAAACTCCACAGTGATATGGCTGAAAAGACTGTACTTAAAATTTGTAAATAAAACAAATGTAAAATACATGCTTGTTTTGATTTTATGACGCATGGAATGATTTTATGACTTATATATTTTAAGATCACATTCACAATTTTTTTTATATGTAGGCTAGGAAGATAGTGCCAGTAGAAATCTGTTCATAATAATCTGTTATGCACATATACAAAAGCTTTTTTCATTTTATATTACTCTTAATATTCATATTAAATTGCTTCAAAGATCGCCTATCAGATTTTTAAAGACATATCTTAAATCAGAAGAACCACTATTGATGCTTGCTGTTGCCTAGACATACAGTATTAAAATATCTGAAAATTATCGATATATACTGTATATTTCAGTCAGATTTCTTTTATATTTGCCCTCCTTTAGTTAATTTCCCAGAATACAATTTTTGACACATTTGAAAAAATTTCACTGCATATTTCTTTATTGAATGTATCCCGATGTATCGTATGTTTTTGTAAGCAAATGCTTTGTAAAAAGTATATTTATTTCTATTGCTTTCTTATTAAATTTGTGAACATTTTTGATGTATAAATGATAGGGTAACGTTATTTATTATTTCATTATAAAATATGATTTTAACCCATGCCTTATCTGTGAAAATTTTATGGAATGCACTGTATCATCTATACTTTTAAATAACTCATTCTCTGATTTTTTTTTTCGTTCTATCCAAACTTTGACTTTTGTGAACAAAAACATTATTGAATATGTCAATATATATTTTAATGTAATATATAAATATGAAATTTTACTTGAACCAATCAAACTTCACAATTCTCATTAAACATATCCTGTAAAGCATTTCAGTTTAACCCTCTTTATATTTTTCTAAAAAAGAAAATCAAAAATATCCTATAATATAATATGTTTTCTTTGCATTTGACACTTACCTAACGAATGCCGCCGATTCGCAATTTTATTTTCCAAATGCGTTGTTTGCGATTGGACACTTGTATTTTTGCACAAACATTATCTAACTCAGATCTGCAGCAAATAAATAATGCAAAAAATGGTGCAAAGACAATAAAAATTAATGAAAAAAAAACATTTTTGGCCGATAAAAATTGTTTATCGCGAATCTGGCGCCATTCATTCGTTAAAAGCTAAAATTTGAATATTGATTGTTATAAAAATGTATTCAAACACTCTTTAACATACAGGATGCTTAACAGGGCATAGAAAAAGAAAACAAAACATAGAATAACCTTTGAACGGAAACAGATTCGTATTTCCAAATTTCAGGATTTACACATGAGAATAAAGGAAATTAAAAGATGAGGTTATCAAAATGTTGGCCATTTCAGGAGAGAACAAATCGAAATCTCTGCTTGAAATTCGCGATAACTCGTTTGAATTGGTCTGTTGGAATCAACCTTATCACACCTGTTATCGCTGTTTCCAGATCTTCTATGATTTTTGATCAATCTCTTTAGACTTTATATTTAACATATTCCCATAAAAAGAAGTCTAGTGGTGATAAGTTCATATGGGGCCAAATATTTAATAGGCAATGCGATCCGGTAAAATTGAGATGCACCGTCAACACGTCAATCGTCACAGCCATGTCCTGAGTGACATATGACGCGCACGATCAGAAGAGGCATCCCGTGTGTTCTGCGACCGGTCGGAGCACCGCCACCTGTGCATCACTCCGATTGAACCCATGAAGTGACAACACAGTTCATTACGATACGCGGACGATCCCATATTCATCCCAAGTTTTAATATATTTTGTATATTAACCATAAATGAGTTTATAAATATTTTTAATAAGCATTTTTTTGATTCGATAATAATTTCTTTATTTTTACATCATTAATAAGCATGTTACATAAAGATAAACATTTTATTACATAATTTTGTATCCGACAAAACATTTATGTAACTCTACATTTCAATCAATACTTTTATGGAAATAAAAAAAGCGACAAAAAGATATTATCTGGCTTTAATTTTTTTTTAACTGCATAGTTTTCTTCCATTATATTTTATGATTTTAGAAATATATATGTTAGAATCAATGTTTGAGTTTAATTTGATAAGCATTTCTGTTTTTTCTTAACATTCATAATATCATAATATCATCATAATAATATCATTCATAATATCAGCGAACATTTCAATAATCATTTGCATTTAAGATAAGCATTAGAGGTAATGTCACAAAAAAATCCAGCACTTGCGTATAATGCATTAATATCTTATTAAAATGTAATACTAGGGATAGATAACATTCCTTGGAAGAAATGCAGCATTTCTTTTGTAATTGGAAGTCTTTAAGTAAAATTAATTATCCGCATAATCTAATGTAGTATATTAAACATACTTGAGAATATTTTTGAAAGCATTTCAGATTAAAATTTATTAAACATCAATTCTTATTTTATACTAGCTGTTACTCGTGACTTCGTTCACGTAACATTAAAAAAAGAATAAATGCATTAACTTAGTAAAACATTTCACTTGATAATTAACAACATATATAATTAACCAAAGCTTTATCACATTTTATAGGAGACCATACGGTATTTCTTTGCTATAGGGGCCTTGACATAACCCAGGCTTAAAAAAGTGAAATTTCATGCCAAATAATATATACAATCGCGAAAATGAAACTGCAACTAATGAAAAAAGGAGGACCAAGTAAAATCGTGAAAATCGACGAATCGCTCTTCGTAAAACGAAAAACAACACTGGCAGAATTCTTCTATACAACAGTGCATTTTAGGTGGTATTTGGTGTACAATTTGTATATGTGTGCATTGCTAAATGGGCATTATTATATTGTTTATTTGCATAGACATATGTTATATATTTCTTACTACATTATCTTGTTTATGTATATATTAAATTAAGTGCTTCACGCTAAGTGGTGTAAATAGTGAACAAACTGCTTGTGGATTTTATAAATTGATAGATATTTCACAAAGATATAACAATCTGATGCGATTCTAAAATGTAAATAAAGGTTGCTAGAAAGTACTTTAAATTCTGCCCAATTTAACCTCGATATTTTCTCTATCGCGTCAAGAACACTATAAGCAAATAAATACCGACGACACAAATCTGATAATCTAAATTTACATAATTTTGTTAGTATATATAGGATTATTTTGATTTATTTCATGCGCTTGAAATTTTTTGCGCTTTCTCTAGGGTTAGGTGTCGAATAAATGTACTTTCTTGTTATTTTATTTTGCCATTTCTATTTATTCTATTTTCCATTCATTTCATTTATGGATATTGATTTCATTTACATATTCGTGTCAAAGAATATTCTTTAAAGTTATTATCAGGATTAGGATAGGATACGATTAGGGTTAGGATTAGGAATAAAAATTGAACGACAATGGCATGACCGATTCAGGTGTAAAGTATGAACCAGGAAGTCTATTTACATCATGAAGCAATAAGAAAATTAGAAAATTATCGGCTAATATTTTTTAATATGTTTTACAGTCATAGTTGGCATCAAATGTGTGCGAGGAAATGATCATCTAAAATACCATTAAGTGTTTACCACACAAAAACAAATATGTTTACAACAATGTATTTAAGTTTGCGCCAAATTTCACTTGATAAAAAAAAATCAAATTGGCTATGGACCCGATTACAGATCCCTAACCTTCCTATTCTCAGAAATTTTCTACCTATATGTGAAAACCTATATGTTTTTTCTTAAACATTCATAATAATAATATCATTCATAATATCAGCGAACATTTCAATAATCATTTGCATTGAAGATAAGCACTAGAGGTAATGTCACAAAAAAATCCAGCACTTGCGTATAATGCATTAATATCTTATTAAAATGTAATACTAGGGATAGTTAACATTCCTTGGAAGAAATGCAGCATTTCTTTCATAAATAGTTGTACATTTTTGTAATTGGAAGTCTTTAAGTAAAATTAATTATCCGCGTAATCTAATGTAGTATATTAAACATACTTGTGAATATTTTTGAAAGCATTTCAGATTAAAATTTATTAAACATCAATTCTTATTTTATATAGTCTAAGATATCGGAAAATAACAATGACCATAATTTCAGGTAACAAATTTGGTCAAATTATTTTTTTAATTGTATTTATATTAATACACATAATTAGATAATATATTTTTGGTGCGTAAGATATCAGTGAAAAGACCAAATGCAGACAGAAATATTTAAACTAGATTAATTTTAACACAATTATTCAAATTGGTAAAGAAAGCATACGAGTTGTAATTTTCCAACTGGACAAAAAATGTCCGGGCCAGGATTCGAACCTGGGATCTCTTGGCTGAATACCAGATTCGACCGTGATAGCTCAGTTGGCAGAGCATGGTAGCTTCAGCCAAGAGATCCTAGGTTCGAATCCTGGCCAGGACATTTTTCGTCCAGTTGGGAAATTACAACTCGTGTGATTTCTTTACCAATTTGAATAATTGTGTTAAAATTAATATAATGAAATCACATATCCAGCGTTTACTGGAGTTCCATTACCTGCGATCTATTCTGTTGAGCTGATTAAAATATCAGACCAGATGCTATAATCGATAAGGTTAACTGGATGAATTATGCCCTCCAGATTCGACCGGTATAGCACAGAGCATGGCAGCTTCAGCCAAGAGATCCCAGGTTCGAATCCTGGCCCGGACATTTTTCATCCAGTTGGAAAATTACAACTCGTAGAAATATTTAAATTCTACGTTTTTAATGCAGTAATTCATCATTAGATATATTTATATTCCGATATTAAAAAAATGGGAGTTATCATATTGTATCATAAATTTAAAATCATTGTGCTATGATTAAGCGGCAAAAGTGACAGATTCAGTTTCAAATTGAATAAATACATTATTAATCTTTTTAAATAAATAAATTAGAATGATTCGCTGTTTCATAAAATGCGTTTAACACAGAGAATTTCTGAAGAATGTGTTTTGGAGGATGGGAGCAAAAATGTATTACATGTTGTAAAGCACCGGCACCCATTCAAACACTGAATATACTAAATTGGATATTAACAATAATTGGGAGAGATAGCTCTTGGGTACACTGCGCTGCTTCTGTATCCATGTGCATGCCAAATACTTGCACGTAAAATCCATGGTGCTGCGAGACCTTTAGCAATTAGTTCTTTAGTTGAGAGAGATGTGGGAAGATACCCTGCCTTTTCACTAAAGATCAAAATTATGAAGATATACTTTGGGGGAAAATCAATTTTCTGCTCTTTTTATACCTGTTAAATGATAGCTGTTTTGACCAGCGCCTGGAAAAGCTGAACCGTGGCGATGTACACCTCCATACATGCTTCTTTTTGCTCGCAAATGCAATTGTTTTCTCGTTTTTCAATCAGAAACACTTTATAGCAATCAATAGAATAATTTTAAACCCACACTGAAAACCCCTGTTTAAATCTAAGTATGCCGTGGAACAACGTATGTGGATCTTCAGATATTTTTTAAGGATGATAACAAGTTGATTTTCCTATCTTGAGATGAGGGATAATATTGAAAATATACTATGAATTACGGATGGTGTTAGTTTTTCTGATTCTAGGTTCATTTTACGTATTTATTATCCTATCAAAATACGAATACGTGTTACAAATTTTTATTGGTCTATTTTGTATATTATATAATTGGCGTTACGTATATAAAAAATGCTGTAATGTGTGAGTATTAACAATCGCAATCTGCAAAATAACAGTCTAAACTGCACTAACAATCTGCAAATAACTGTGACGAATTTTGCAAAAAGTCAAATCATGGAATATTCAGACAAAGTTGGAAGGTTCTCTTTTACTAACTTAATAGAGATTCTAAAGGACTTTTAATTCATCAGTTTGTCTCTTTTGCAAAAATTTCATTGTTATGTATTTGTTTTATGTGTGATTTTCGAATTTCTAATATATTCTGAAAGAGTTTCGAAAATGAAAACACAGTTGGACATTTAAAAATAATAATAATAAACTGATATTTTTTAAGTTTGAAATAATTTTTTGTCATTTTGATTTTTTTAAGCAACGATATCGTTGAATTTATTTTTGATTGAAATAAAAATGATAATGATTTTGCACGTTTGTATACTTTATCTCTAATCCAAAATTATTCAGAGAAAAAAATAATCGTGGACATAAAAGAAAATAACCTATGAAAAGACGTATATTTACTTACCTTGTCTTTATTTACTGTTTGCACCAGCAGAATAAAATTGAATGGTTCAATCAGTCTCCCGGCAGGGTTTTTTCTTTTTCGGAATAAAACGTTCTATTTTATCTTGAAGAAATAAGTTATTTTATGAAATTTTGAGTTAATTAACACAAATTGTGCTAACAGCAAAATATTTCGAGAACGCTTTAGCCTCTTTGTCATCGATGGCAAAACAGATCCTCTGAAAATGCTTTTACGAACCCCGATGTTTTTAAAACAGAGATAGAATAATATTGGAATATGTATCTTTCATTAAAAATATGTGGAAGGTTTTGCAAATCTCCGCATAATTCTAAAGAGGTTTTAAAATAGTTAAATACTTTTTGGTTCCCAGGGAGCACATGAGTTCTCCATTTGCTAAGATTACATTAGGATGGCAGTATTATGAATAGATAAAAAAGTGAGTATATGCTGAGAAAGATTTAAAGCTTATTTATTTAACAGGGGAGGGTTGGGAAGCGAACTTTTACCACTTATATCTGAGGCAACAAACTAACACCCATTCTGCTATCGAAATTACAGATCAGAAGGAAATGCAACTTCTGTCATTTATATTGTACCAGCCATGTTTACATGTGGTAATAAACGCATTTACGGTGATTTTCATAGTATAATTATTCTAGAGATTTCAAAGTTCTTTTTTAAACTCAGGTTATTTTGTTTCTCTAAAATTTAGCACTATTAAATTTTAATATCCAAATGTTCTGTAAACTAATACACTGTTGAACAGAAAAATTATTTCATAAAGGAAGTTAAAGAGAATTGTAGGCGTTTTGAATAAAACAAAATGTGAAAACAACTCTATTAACGTACGGTTACAATTCATTATAATGAAATGTATAATAAATATTACAAATTAAATGGGAAGAAACTGTGTGCATTTGACTAGTTAACAGCTCACAGATGTATTATTATTATTATGTTTATTGTTGTAATCATATGCAAACAATTTGTGACTTTCAGTCATATATTAGTCACACAATTCGAAAATGGTTAAATATATTGTTCAACCATTTTGAAATTGTTTGACTAATGTATGACTAAAATTAAACAAAAAATAACCTGTGCAAATACATTATATTTACTTACCTTGTCTTTATTTTCTCTTTGCACCAGCAGAATAAAATTGAATGGTCAATCAGTTTCCCAGTAAGGTTTTTTTTTTTCGGAATAAAGTGTTCTATTTTCTCATGAAGAAATAAGTTATTTTATTCGATTGTGAGTTAATTAACATAAGTTGTACTGACAGTCAAATATTTCGAACACGCTTTAGCCTCTTTGTAATCGATGGTAAAACAGATCCTCTGATAATGCATTTACGAAACCTGATGTTTTCAAAGCAGAGATAGAATAATATGAGGATATTTATCTTTCACTAAAAACATCTGGCAGATGAAGCAAAGATCCGCAAGAGTGTAAAGAGGTTTTAAAAATTTAAATATTTTTGGTTCCCGTGAAGCCCTTCAGTTTTCCATTTGCTAAGATTAATTTAGGATGGCAGTATTATGAATAGATAACGAAGTATGTGTATGCTGAGAAAGGCTTGGAGTTATTTATTTAACATGGGAGGGTTGGGAAGCGAGTTTTTAAAACTGATATCTGAGGCAACAAACTGATACTCATTTTGCTATAGAAATTACAGAGGAGAGGGAAATGCAACTTCAGTCGTTTATATTTTTTCCAGCCAGGTTTAACTGAGATGACAAACGGTCTAAACACACTTACGGTGATTTTCATAGTATAAGTATTCTAGAGATTTCAAAAGTATTTTTTCCCCAAAAAGTTACACGATTCAATTTTTTATCGATATCATATTTTTAAAAATATTATATTTTAAACTGATAAATAATTGTGAAATTTTTAAAAAATGTAATTTATTTAGGTTAATAAAAAATAGACCAATCAAAATTATTTTTATAGTTGTTGAATTTAAGAAACACTCTTTTATTAAAACTACGAATCAAAATACTATAATAATGAAAATTTCAAAAAGCAAATAAGTAAAATAAACTTTATATTGTATTAACATTTAGAGATTTTCTTTATCTTTTAAAAACTCACATTTTATTTCAATAGTAAATGCACAAGATTCATATACATAAATATTTGTGGTATATCTTATAATTTATTTTCGCACATGTAACTTAGATTGCTTTCAATAACTATTACAAAATACAGTTCAAAATTGTAATTAATGACATCATATGTTTAAAATCTATCATTAAACAAAGAAAATTATATACTATTACCACAAATATATATACAAGTACCCTGCACGAAGACATTTATTTTTTTTTCATCTGCTTTGCCTCATATACTTTGACATTTACTAAATTAATGAGATAAAGTTACATTATCTTCTTAGTCACCTAATATGTAGCTAAGCTTTAAGGCGCTTATATTCAGACTTATTTTTTTCCTAGATAGATTTATGTTTTATTAATTTTTATTATATATATGTTTTTATTATTCAGTGCATGTAGAAGTTAATTAATAGGATTTAATATAGTGTTGAAAGTGGAGCTAGAATAATGCTGTGAAGAATTGAAATTGATATTCTGGAGTTTTTCTGATATGTGGTGTACGGTTAATATAAATTTAAAATTTCAGTTTATAGGGGTAGTATTATAAAAAAGTAGCAAACATGTGTTGAAGTAAAATTTATATTTGGAACAATTTCCCATTGTATATCATCACAAAGTAAATTTACTTTTTAAGTAAAACCAAAGATTTTGATTCTTATATTGAGTTTGTAGATTGTATTTATATATTTACTTTATGCAGTGAAATATATTAGTTTTGAACATTCTAATTAAATAAAGGGCAACAGTGTATGGAAATAAAAAATCACTTTTATAACGAGCATAATCAAACTATTTCTGCGATGAACGAACAATTTCCACGATGAAAATTTACAATTAAATGTCATTTTTGATAAAGATTCTTGATAAAACTGATTACTTTTTTAAGTCACTTCAACAAAAACTCTAATTATGGAAACGAAAACAAGAAAGTCTTTACTAACCTCTTCAACAATAAGACGATAGAGGCATTGATTTCTTTATTGTTTTAAAGACTTTGATTTAAGTTTATCTAACGAATATTGCTAAAAAAACTCATAAAATTTCAAATACAATTCAAAAACGAAAATAATTAAAATCTTAAGTGACAAGTTCATATTTACGCAAAATTTTCTTTTATAGATGTATGTTTTCTTTAAGATGAAATAATTTTGTAAACAATTGTTTGAGAATAAAGCTCTTTCATCATTTTGGTATAAAGTATGCAAAAACCTTTCACGGCTCAAAGTTTCTTATTGACGAAATGGTATTATCTGGATTATTTGCATTTAATACCATTTTACATTTTTTTCATTCCGATTTCTACTTTTACAGCGTGTTTGTGGATCAATTATACAGTTTTTAAAGTAAATGTGCATTATATATTTTACGAATGAAAATGAAAAAACATATCCAATAAAGTATGATTAGTTTATTGTTGAATTTATTTATATTCAGTTACCATTGCAAATTTCACTCCGATTGTGGTGTATTACAACAGTGTTGTCTGTAACTTGATATTATATGTATCGACTCACAGAAGATTATGAACAAGTTCATTTTTTAAACGGATTATACAATATATAATGTAGTAAGTATTGTTAGTTTTATAGAAAAATTCATTTTTATGTTTGATATACTCTTTCCTGAAATATAGTTCCAACTACTGAAACACCTCAAAAATATTCCCATTAGAGATTATTTTATTTTATTATCTTATTTTATGATGTGCAAAACAGCAAAATATTTAATGAATTGTAATTTCTCGTGACTTCGTCCATATGAAAGTCAAAGAAATCCAGTTCAATTATAAATAATACATTTCTCTCCAGTAATTAGAAGAATGACACCCCGATTACGAAAGGAATCGAAGCTTCGAAATCCAGGTGTTTCTTTTAGTTCTCGAGAACTATCTGTTAAGTTCACACAATGATAAGGGATAACCAAAAACTATAAACACTCCCTCAAAATTACTTTTTAATAAACATCAATAATAATATTTAAAAAATCAAGCTTTTCCCGTTAAGTATCTTCGTGACAAAATTCTTAGAGGTAGGTATTGCCATTACAGCGTCCAGCTGTATACTGACTCAATCGTTGAAAGATGTAGTCCAATATTTATAGAATATACTTTCAAACTTGTTATTATTTTTTTTATTTAGAGGGATTATAGTACATAATCAAGTAGTATATATATAATTTTTTTTCTACAAAACTGTTTTATAACTGGCTTCATATTTTCTTAAATGCTTATAATCTAACCCACAATTAATCTAACCCACCTAACCCACAATTATTTTCTCTATATAAAATAAACATTCCTAGTTTATTTCATCCAGTTTCCACTACAAAAAAGGCGTAATTTTAGATTAATGTATTTTGTTTTAAAATTTTAAATGTGTTTGTACATTTTAACTAAAAATGCATATTTAAAAGATCTATATCAATCTAAAAAAATCTAAACAGAGTAGGAAACCAAATATCTAAAAAAAAAAAAGAAAGAAAAACAATATATAAATATGTCTTTTTTTTTTCTTTTCCATAGAATAACTTTTGGAAACGCATCATCCTAATGAGTTATAATTATTCATGTACACAAAATCATAATAACTGATAATAATATTTATATCTTTTAGGTACATACATTAATGTAAAACATTTATAATACTTAAAATATTCAAACAGGATGAGAAACAAGATTATTATGGTAAAAGACATGGATTGCGTTTCCTCTTAAAAAAAAAAAAAAAAAAAAAAAAAAAAAAAAAAAAAAAAAAAAATTCATTACGAACAGTTTCCCATATGCATCACTAATATGCTAATATGTGTAATAAGCTAATATGTGTAATGTTTTAGAATTTCTCGATCTTGTTTTCTAAATACATTAGAAAGACTACACATATAAATAAAATTATTTTTTTTCTTTTTAAATTTATTATTTTGTATCAGCTTTGCATCTAAAAGTGAAAAAATGTCTAATTAAATATTCCATATCCATGAACATTTTTACGTCAAATTCAACTTAGATCAGTCACTTTTTCTTTTACCACGTTATATGTTGCAAATGGTGCCCCTGTTTTTGTTTTCGTAAACAGGAGTAAAGCTATTCTTAATCATGAGTTACTTCATATTTGTTTTTAAAAAATGTATATTGATGGACGTGGAAATTTCTTTAAGTTCTATTTTATCGTATTTGTAGATTAATTATAAATCTTAAAATTTTGCCATAGATAAGAAATATGATTTTCATCATTCCGGAGCTTTTTTCAATAACTAATAGAATCATTTCTACTTTTGCTAACTCGTTTTAAATGCGGACTTTATTTTCGAAATATATTTAAAAAATAAATATGCATATATAAATTAAATTAAAGTTGTTAAGTGTTTATAAACGTACAAAATCTCCCGAACTAAAAATAAGTCAAGTACTAAATAACTATTTGATACACATGAAATACATTAAATACATGATTGACATTAAATTCTACTTGGATCAACTATCTCTACTTTAACCGCGAAATATATCCTGAGGGATGTCGCAGTTTATAATTTTTCAAACAGGAAAAAAGAAATTCCCCATTATGAGTTTTGTCTCGATTTTTATTTAATGTATCTTGATGGATGCGAAAATAGCTTTAAGTGCTATTTTATCATATTTATCGACTATAGTAGAATCTTTTATTTTTTCTCGAAAAAAATTTGAGATATCTTTAACTTTCACTTGTACTGATAGCTGCTTGTCTTCGTACATTTATCGAAAATGATGGGTTAAATATTTCATTAGATTTTTTTTTCAAAAAAAGATTTAGAAAATATAAATATCAATTATTTTTCAACGCTGACATGTGTTTAAATATGAGTTTTTTATGTTATTTTTAACAGTTTAAAAATTCACTTTTCTTCTCTGGTTCAAAAAGCTACAATTTGTATAAAAATTTTATCGAATATATTCAATCTTATTTTAAAGAATGACAAGTTTCATGATTTTCAATATACATTCTGAGATTTATTTTTCGACAGAATTCCATATTAAATTATTTCTTCAAAAAGTAGCATTTATGTCTCTTTACTCTTTGAAATACATTTAATTTTTTCTCAAAAAATATAATGTTATCTACAAAAAAATTCTGCATCTTAGAAATTAGTCTTTTTTAGCTTTATTCCTTAGTTTGCATCAAAATATTTACTAATGTGTCCCTATGGCAACGGATTCTACTTATAGTGAATGAAAATTACTACATTTTAGGATACGGAAATATTCCATTAAAATTACTACATTTTAGAATACGGAAATATTCCATTAAATTACTTCATTTTAGAATACGTAAATATTCCATTAAAATTACTACATTTTAGAATACGGAAATATTTAACAGACAATGTTATTCGTCCTTTTATAAAATATAATAGCTGTTACCCCATCATTATATTGAGCTACAATTATTATTATACACTGAATCATAATAATAATCGATAAAAGCATTCAAATATTTCATACCAGTACAATAAATGTAATCATATATATTATTTCTCCTGTCAACATCCCTTTTTCTAAGAAAATATGAAACGCAGAACAACGAATGAGATACCATATGAAAGGTTTTAGTACCGGCTTCTGACATAGCCCACTTAACAATTCATTAAAACATGTTTTTGATTAAAATTTGCTGAAAATTAAAAATTAATTCGGCATTGTTTTCATAAAAAAAATGAAAGGTTTTCCTGAAATTATTGTTGCCATAAAAAATAAAACACCACATTATATGATGCTCAGCAATTATTATAAAAAAAAACACCGCAAGGGTTTATTTTATACTTTTGATTAAAAGGCGAAATTGAAATTGAAATGTTTCGATTTATATTTCTAAGTCCCATGTTTTTCCCGAAGCGGATGACGTCATCCTCAAAATACGATTGTTAATTTTTTTTTTCTCGCGCGTGCGTTTAGCAATCTTGGATCAGTTTTTAGTCTAACTTTGATGGAATAAATTAGATGATATTCTGGCTTGGCTAACAACTAAATGTTGTTTGCAGATATTTTTATCCTTGCTTTTTCTTTAGAAGTTTAAATCTGCATCTAATAAATATTACATATTGATAAAAAATTATACTTCTCTATTATCCCGTCGACCACTTTTCATAACAAAAAACTATCGCCAAATAAACGGGAGAACGTTGCCATTGGAATATCAAAAAATAAATAAAATATAAGAATTTAAGGACACAATTGTTATTTTAATTAATAAAATAAGTACTAAATCAGTAAAACATAATGAAAAATACACGCAAATGTCGAATGTAATACCACTAGATGACGTAACAAACACGCATAATGATTCTGATATCAAGTAAATGGGACTGTATTTTTGGCGTTTAATCTTACAGTTTGGCGGTAGTTTTTTGTTATGAAAAGCGGTCGACGGGTTAATAGAGAAGTACCTAAAAAATATTAGATTTCAGTGCGAAATCTCCGCACTCTGGTACATTTTTAACGCCCACAGTATTTAAAAATAAAAAAAGCCATGTTCGTCACTGAATATATATATATATATATATATAACCATAAATGAAACATTATCATAACACCAACTTAAACAATGAAATAATTAAGTATGAAATAATTAGTTGACAATGAAAGATTCCCCAAAACACTTAATATGGAATCAAAAACATTGAAAGAATAAGAAATTAAATAAAACTTGAATAAATGGAATTAAATGAATTAATTGAAATGAAATTTGTGGAATTTAGACAGAATTATCAAGTCCCAATTGCCTAAATACCACAAATAAAATGAAATGAGATGTTTCATCATCATATTAGCCATACATTGCTAAAAAATATGATATTGGGACTACATCTCAAATACAATGAATCAAATCAGTGATAAAATAAAAAATAAAATACAATATTAAAAAGGAAAGAAGCCATATATATAAATTACAGAGAGAACATTTAATAGAGACATTAAGTATAAAATCCATATAATGAAAAGAGATATAAATAAGATACCTTGCAGTTCATGAACCATCATGAAAACCAACATGACTGGGGAATGAATTGCATAAAAAATCATAACATGTTGCCAATTTTAGAAATATAAATTGTTTAGAAATATAAATTGCTTTGCAGTGATGCCAGAAATAATGTTAAAATATAATGGATTATAAAATAAACAGGAACATTAGTGCTGCCATCTATTAGTAAAAGTGAATATAATCTGAATCGAAGGAATTGGATGGAAATAAATGTTTCATAATTCAACCAAATTACTATCTTAATTGATACCAATTAGTTAAATAATAAATAAATGAAATTAATTAATAAATAGGAAATCGAATTACATTAAAGGATGTATTAATGAATATTACTATGTTATAAATAAGTATTAAGATGGAAAAATTAATAATAAAAAACAACTTAAAATAGTGCGGCCCTCTAGTGGTAAAAGTAAATATAAAGTAATGGATGGAAACTAGTGTTTAATAATTAAACCAAAATACTATCTTAATGATAGCTATTAGTTAAATAATAAATAAATGAAATTAATTAATAAATAGAATGTTGAATAATATCTAAGTAATGGATGTATAAATTAATAATACTATAGGAAAATACTATGTTATAATTAAGTAGTAATATGGAAAAATTAATAATTAATGCAACATTAAAAATGTACCATTAAATGACAACAACGATTAAATAACTGTACTAAAAATGCAACATCAATTAAAATAAATTAAATTAAAATACTAAAGATTTGAATTAAGAATCAAAGAATTTAAAATTAATATTGATTAAATATTGAAATGAATTAGTCACAAATAATGTGGCTTCAAACAAAGTTAAATTAAATAAAAACACTTAATAAAATCAAAACATATTATATTAACACTGTATAAAAGTAAACATTTTCTTAGAAGTAAATATGATATTGTCCACCAAAGGTATTAATCCAAATCATTAGATCAAATACATTCTTAATATTAATGAATATAAATTCATTTAAAATAATTAAATAATGAATAAGTAAATCTAACTAAATGAATATTCATATAAAAATAACACATCGCATCCATTATAAAATGTGTATGATCAAACAATTGTGTAAATCAAAATGCCCCCCCTTTTTTTTTTTAATAATATAAATTAACCATGCGTATTTTTCCATACAACGCCGCCACACACCTCCTCAATCCAACGTCTACCCACCCAACCGTCCTATTATATATATATATATATATATATATATTTTTTTTTTTTTGTAAATATTTATAAGATTATATGATTTTTTATACATTTTTTAAACGCATGTGTTAATTTGGTTGTAAAGATCAAATAGGAACTAACTATATATTAAGGAATAAATGAATTTTTTTGGAAAACCATGTTGTAATGCTTCATAGATAAGTTTTTTAATATTTTTGTTAATAAGTTGAGAGGAACATAAACTTTTTATTCTATAAATATGATTAAGGAGTATATTACGATATACAGAATTATGAAGACATGATTTAAAATTAGTAAATGAATTAACTTTAAATTTAAATTCTTTACGTTTATCAAATAGATCTATTATTGTTTTGTTTTCTTTTAGTGTAATTTTAAGATCTAAAAAGTTAATAGTATTGTTAGAAAGGAGGTTTTCCGTTAATTCTAAATTAGTAGGATAATCAACTGGAAATATAGAAATATTTGTGTGATCAGTGGCAATTAAAATAATGTCATCAATATAAAGATATAAATGTATATTACTATTAATAAATGTACGTTCATAATGATACAAGTATAAGTCTGAAAGTATACTAGATGTACATCCCCCTTGTGGTATACCGACTATCTGTAAATATAACGTGTTATCGTGCATTATATAATTATTATATATAATGAAATTTGTTAAAGTTTTAAAATAAGCTGTATCTATATGAATTGGTAAATTAAGTGAATGTTGATACTTGATGATAAAATAATGCATTTATAATATTATGTAGATCTAATAAATCTATATTATTAAATAGATCTTTGAAATTATATGCCATTATATTATTAACACATTTAAGATTTTTCAAAATATTGACGAGTTGATAGCTATTTTTTATACAATGTGTGTTATCAGTGGATGTTGTCAGTGTATAAATTTGATTGAGAATTTTTAATAGATGTTTATTGGCTATATTATTATATGTATTGCATCCTATAGTTACAGTCCTAAATTTAATTGGAATTTTAGGAAATTTGGGTATAAGAACTAAATAAGGATAATTAAAGTTAGTAGAATTAATATTTAATAATTTATAATAACTGTGAATTTTACGATTGTTTACAATTACATTTTCATTAGATTTTTAAAAGAATTGTTAGTAGAAATACAGGATGTAAGTAGTTGGTGATAATAAGCTTTACATATGATTGCATAATTATTAGGAGATTTGTCAATATATGTCATTACATAGTTTTTTTGTAATTTAGTAATTTGCTGGAACAAATGTTTTGTGTTAATTTTAACCATATTCGAAAAATTTTGTTTTAAAGACGAACTTAATTTTTCAATAACCAGTATTTTCCATTGATTAAAATATTCAATAGGTTTACTATATGAAATTGAAATTTTATAAATAAAAATGTCTATATCATATATAAACTGTTTTATAATAGAATTTAAATTAAATTTAGAAGGAAGTCTATATTTAGTACCATAACCCATGAGTTTTTGCAGTTTATAATCATTCACAATATTAAGATTACCAGTGATTATATGTCCATGATCATTATTAATGAATTTTTTTAGAGTGGGGTCATTGCAATTATACTGAAAAGTACTAGCATCAGATGTATTTTTTGAAAATGCATTATAGTTAAAAATCTTTCTTCCAATTGTAGAAGGATATTTAAATGTCTTTGAAAGTTGAAGATTTTTTATAGGAAAATAACAGTTTTTATCATTAATTATAGAATTAATATTAATTTTATTAAAGATTTGATTTGAAAAAGTTATAATTATTTGAGTATTAGTGTTTTGAATTTTTTGTTTTTTATTTAAATTAATGTTAAAAAGATTAGCTCTTGTCATAATTAGATCATAGAAAATATCAGAGAAATGATTTGAGAAAGATTTACTAAGAAATACATTTAAATATTGTACTATCAGTTTCTTTTTAATAGCAAAAATATATTTCCGTATTAAAAACCAGTTGTAGTTCTTAATATAGTTTTGATGAAGAGTGTTGATTTGTTTAAGAATAAATTTATTGGAAATAACCACTGTAGCAGTGCATTTTCCTCGCTTGTTACGTGTTGTTTTATGATTTAAATTATGATTTAGAGTAAGATAAATAGGAGAATAATCTGTAGTATTATTTGTTGAAAAAACTTTAACTGGTCTGTTAAATAATTCACTATTAAGTCCATAAGGATAAATAGTGTTATAATATTTCATATATGAAGACTCCATAAATAAACGTTCTGATTTAGCTTTTATTATTTGTATAATTTCAATTGTAGTATTTTTAAATTTATGTTTATGAAAATGTTGTATTTCTGCTGTGGACTGTAAATTTTTTGCTTTGTTCTTGTTAGTGTCTGAACGATGTTGATTAATACGTTTATGTAATGGACCTGATGTTTCACCTATATATTTCAAACCACATAGGTTACAGTTTATGCTATAAATTACATTAAATGCTTTACAAAAAGTTGATAAATTAGGATCTGATACAATTTGTTTCTGAGAAGCAAATGGACAAGTCTTGCAACGAGCATCATTATATAATCTAAAATATAATGGAGGAGGAGGAGAGTAAAAATGGTCACTTGATGTCGATCCAGGAACAACCCATTTATTGCCCCTGTACCGGGCACTACACTGCATAGATGCAAAGTGTATCTTGCATATATATATATATATTACGAATAATTTTGTAAGTAATGTAATAATATAATAATTAATATAATAAAATACATTCTACAAATCCGACTCATCTTTTGTAAATATATTCAAAATTTCTAAACATATCAGAACAAACTAGATTATAAATTTTAAAATTTTAGTAGCCTCGTAACAAAACATTTTTGAATATCTAACTAAATATTTTATACCGTCGCAGTAGTTTTGACGTAAAATTTCACTTCGATCAATTTATTTCCACTTTAGACGCGGAATATATCCTGAGTGATTCCCTAATTTATGTTTTTTACAACAGGAGAAAGATAATTCCACATCATGGTTTATGATATGTTTGCTTTTTAAATATATCTTGATGGACGTGTAAATATATTAAAAATCTTTTTTTATCGCATTTATCGATTATTTTAAAATAATACAATTTTTCCAAGAGAAGAAATATTTATAACTTTCACTATTGCATCTCTTTTTTCCTACACTGACTGTAGCATTTCTACTTACATTTATTCAAAAAGATAGGCGATTTTTCTTTAGGAAAATATTTAGAAAATCTAAATATCGACTATCTATTTTATCGCTATGCAATATGTTAAAATACGAATTGCGTATACAATATTGAAACTTTAAAAAATGCTATTCCTGTTTAGAAAAACTGTATTTTATCAATCATTTGAAGCATCCGAGAGAATATTTTCACATTTTTTATACTATTTAGTCTTGTAATAAATCTGACAGTGGTAACTCTAGATTTGTGTAATCAATTTTTCCTCTACTAAAATAAGTACTTTTTTCAATGTCCGAATCTTTACTAAGAAATCTAATATAATATACAAAGTAATACGCAGATTAAGAAAATAGCTATTCTTAGATTTATTCATATTTTATTTAATACAAATTTGAATAATGTGTTTTTAGAGCAACGGAATGAAACAACTTTAATGCTTTTCCATCCGAATAACGATATCACAGAACATAATATTATCTAACCTGGCAAAGGTTTTCAACATTTTCTTTAAATATTTTATATCCGTATAATATTGTTAGACATTTATAATACTTAAAACAATTCAGACTAAAAGAAAAATATATTCATTTCTGAAAAATTTCTTTAAATGTGATTATTTTGAAAAACAAAACATTCCATATTTCACAAAAAATTTTCTTAATACCTTAAATGACATTATAAAAAATAATAAATGTAAAATTCTGCACCTTCTATTATAATTCTGTTAAAAATTAATAAATATATACAGGGTCTCCGAAAAGTCTAGAAACGGTCGATTATTTAACGGTAAATTATGTCCCCCCCCCGTATTCTGCTCTCCTGGGGGGAAAGGGGGGCGACTTTGAAAAACGGAAAAATACGTGTTCAATATTTTATAAAAATGGCAACTTTTATATCCCTAAATAGATTTTCTAAAATATTGAACACGTATTTTTCCGGTTTTTCAATCCGATGTATGTTTCTCCAGTTATTCCACCGTTTCCAGACATTTCAATGGAAACGATTCTCACCGCATTTTACTTGATTACAGTACCATGTACTATTTTCCAAAGAAAATGATCAATATAAAAGTTACGTATTTTTCCCGTAGAATCAGAATCTTAAATAAAAAGGGGGTGGGTGTTTCATGTAAGATTTCAAATTTGCCCCCTTTTCCTCCCCAGGGGACAGAGTTGGGGGGCAATTTTGATATACCTAAATATATTTTTCAAAAATATTGAACATGCATATTTCCGTTTTTTAATCCGATGTGTATTTCTCGAGTTAATCGACCATTTCCAGACTTTTCGGACACCATGTATATATGAAAAATTAAATCAGGAATTATAATTTTACAGTAACCGCAGAACTAAGAATGGCTGAATCTCTAAATATATTTTTTATACTGATGCAGTGTTTTGTAATAAAATTCTACCTCCATCATTCAACTTAATGGTTTAAAAACGGAATATATCATGAGAGATTCCTTTGTTTAATTATTTGTTTTTAACAGCAGACTGATGATTGCCCAACACGAGTTATGTCCGTTTGTTTTTAAAAATATATCTCGAAGGAAGTGACTGTTCTATTACCTGCTTTTCTGTCATATTTATCGATCATTTAAAAATCTTATACTTCCCTAATAGAGAAAATATATCTTTCACTATGACAAAGCCTATTCCAATACTTAGCAGTATCATTTCTAGTTACACAGATTTTATTTTTTCTATTATACAACAATAAATTCAAGCATTATTTTTTAGAAGGCTTGTTATTTTCTTTTGTGATTAAAATATACCGAATTATTCAAAATATAGATAATGGTAATTATGTTTTACCACTAGTATGGTCATAAACTCTCTCAAATTTTATAAAAAATACTTTTAAATCGACTTTTTTTTAATACAGTTAACATTAACCACTTGGAACTTGAAAGGAAGCATTAACTCATTTCTGTGTGGTAAATACTTGACTTATTTTAAGAAAAAATTTCTTGTTTCAGTCGCAATATATTTATATGGCCCCGGTCTATACGACGAATGTTCTATTGTTAAACCGATGATATTAAAAACATTCTTCCGATTACTAAAAGCATAAGAATCAAGTATAACTTTTAGATATGGCATTTCATTTACAAGGGATTGTATACACATTAAAATTGCGATGTTTAACATTTAAAAAAAAAATACACACACACATATATATATATACATATATATATATATGAAAAATTAAATTACGAATTATAATTTAGCAGTAACTACTTAATTAAGAATGACTGAATACCTAAATATATATTTTACACCGATGCAATATATTGATATAAAATGCTACGTCGATCTGTCTACTTAACTGTTTAAAGCGAAATACATTAAGAAAGATTCTTTAGTTTATGTTTTATTCAGCAGAAGACAGAAGATTCCTTTTCACGAGTTATATCAAGTTCGTTTTTAAAAATGTATCTTGAAGGACTTAGAAATTACGTTATGTGCTATTCTGACGTATTTGTCTATCATTTAAAAATCTTATATATATTTTTTTTTTTCTCTCAAATAGAAGAAGAAACTATAAGTTTCAGTATTGCAAATCGTATTCCAGTTCTAAGCAGTATTATTTCTATTTAACCAGATTTCTTTTTAAAATGTTGAGGTTGATTCACGTTTTAGAAATATACTTAAAAATCAATAAATATGAAATTAAAAAAATAATAATAAATTACGGTTTTTTGTTCTTAAAAGTTTACAATAGTTGTGGAATTAAATATCTTTAAAAATCTAAATAAACGGTTTATAAGGATGAAATATTTGATATTAATTTCTTCTTAGCTAAATCTTCATCCGTTGTATCCACAGAATAATATCTTGAGTGATACCTTAGTTTATTATTTTTTAACCAGGAGAGAAGCGTCTCCCACGTCTTGTGTTATGTCACGTTTGTTTTTAAGAATTCATCTTGATGGAAGTGGAAATTTCGTTAAGTGCTTTTTTTATCGTATTTATCGATTATTTTGAAATCTTGAAATTTTTGCTAAGAGATAGGATTATTATTATTTTTTTTTAAATAGAAGAAATAATTATAAGTTTCAGTATTACAAATCGTATTCCAATTCTAAGCAGGATTATTTCTATTTAAACATATATATTTTTTAAATGTTGAGGTTGATTCACGTTTTAGAAATATACTTAAAAATCAGTAAATATGAAAATAAAAAAATAAATAAATTACTGCTTTTTGTTCTTAAAAATTTACAATAGTTGTGCAATTAAATATCTTCAAAAATCTAAATAAACGGCTTATAAGGATGAAATATTTGATATTAATTTCTTCTTAGCTAAATTTTCTTCCGTTTAATCCACAGAATAATCCCAGCAAACACAGAGCTATCGGTAAGCAATCGGCCGACTGCCGCTTTGCCGTTTCCGACGGTATCCGCACGACACCGTCTGCCGTACCGGTTCCGTAACTTTTTCGACACGCCGCGCGACTGACGCCCGACAGATAGGCGCACAGTCGGTCCGGTATCGGCAACGCCGGTAGAATCGACGGCACTCTGCTGTGCCGATTGTATACCAACAGTTATCCGCACACCTACCGAATCTGGTCCGGTACCGGCAACGCTAACAACGGCGATATGCTGTGCCGACCGTATACTGATAACAAATCCGTAGTATTGTCGAATGTGGTCCGCAAGCAATAAACTGCCGAAAGCACCCCTTTTATTGGGAACTAGCAGCTGAAAGGGGGGGGGGGCACTCCACTTAATGGTACTTAATTTTTTTTAACTTTGATTATTTTTGTAAAAATGGTGAAATTTATTTTTCAGATGTAAGCAACTCCTCCCCCTCCCTCACGAATACCGTTTTACCATTAATAGCCCCTGCCATTAAAAAAAAATACATTTTCCATATATTTTTCTTTTTAAGTGTCGCTGTAAAACTTGATTTAAAAAAAACAAAATATTTTCTAGGAAAATATAAAACAATACATCTAATTTTTATTATTATTAATATTTTAAAGTCAAATATACTAAATTCCGTTCCGTTAATTTACTATTTATTAATAAATTAAAAAAAATATTAACTTTAATTTTACACAGAAAATAAAATCAGTTTAAATAACTTAGTTAAAGAAAATTCTGTACCGTTTGTTATTATTTTATTTTTATGAACGCTTTAAATGAATGTTTGTGATTTTCTTGTGATTATGTCTCTTAAAATAAATCTGCTATAAATTATGCTAAATTGTTTTAGCCTTATTAAATCCGTCAACATCTCAACTAAGTTTAATATTTTTTGCATAATTTAATTCAGTAAACATTATTCTCTCTTTAAAAAAATATAAAAAACAAAATTTTGAGTTTATGTAATTTCTGAGCAAGATTAGAAAAATATATTTTTGTAACTTTATTTAAATTTTTTTTATATGATAGACATGTTTCATATTTATTTATTTTTAGTTTTTCTAAATTCTTTATATATATTTTTCATTTATACAGAAGGACAATTGTTTTTCAAAATCATTTATTATTACATCTAATTTGATGCTCCATAATTATTTTTTTAAAAATAAAGTAACATTATTTATAATATTGTTTTTCCTTTTTCTCTTAATTTGTTTCTAAATATTTCCTTTTCAAATATAAATATACACTTTCAAAATCGCTCAGTTATATTATGTACATTGGAAATGTCAAATATTTATATACATTGATTGAAATTCATTTATTTTAAATTTGATAGAAATGAAATGCGTATTAAACCATTTTAATAGTAATAATTTAAACTTCAAACATTTTGCATGACTAAAATTTAATAAATTTGAATAGTATTAAGGAATTTTTATACCGCTGCGTAAAAATTTTAGGATACGTGAAAAAGAAATCGCTTTAAGTAATTTAAAAAATGAATGAATTAGTAACTTTGAATAAATTAAAGTTAAAATACAAAAAATGCAAATTACCATTACTAAGCAATCGAAAATTTTGACTATTTCTTTTTTTAAATACATGATCTATACGAGTATTGTAAAATTATAGAGCATCAAATGGATAAGAAAACCAAATGTCATTCTGCATTTATTATAATAAAGAAACGTTCAAAGAATTTGTTAATTATTAATAATTAAAAATATGCTACGTGTCACAAAAACTTAAATAATAAAAATATGAAAACTGCATAAACATATTTTTCTAATTTCACCCTATTAACATTTTGTACAACAAAAATTTCTACGCAAAGTTAATCGTTAAAAGAGAATAAATATTTACAAAATTAAATGTATGCAAAAATAATGAACTTAATTCAGATTAATTTGGATTTAATAAAAGAAAATTAAGCAGACTTACCAATATTATGATTTTTTCAGCCCGCGTGATGCTTCACGCATCTCACATCAGGCAACTACTACATCAAAACGCGGGAATCTATGGTTGCAATTTGCCCTTCAAAATCCAGTTTGGAAAGCATGCGCGCGCAGTTTTACTAGATGACCGCTTTGCTTTTCCTTTAGTACGCTCCCAAGGTAGACAATAAAGTGACGGATAACATTCCAGATCTGGCGTGTTAGCTTCGTAAATTGCACTTGGCTCTTTGTCATAATCAATTTTTGGATGTGAAAGCGTCTCATATGATTGAAAATCATCATCAAATTACACCAAAGTCCGAAATTTTCTTGATAAATGCTTACAAGAAATGCATTATTATTTCATGTTTATTAAAATTATTATATGGATATACTTACATAATTTTATTCTTTTAAAATGACCAATAAAACAGGTTTAATGATACAGCAATTAAAATGTTTTAATTATTTTAGTGTTTATTATTTTTGTCTATTATACAGTAAAGCCTGTGAAAAAGAAATCGCTGAAAACATAACAATTCCTTTTCAGACAGTTTTCCGTCTTAGCAGGTATAATTGTATGGTAAAACTTCCATCATTGGGGCCATGAATTTTTTCGTTTAAGACAGGTTTTTATTGAGACAGATTACGTTTTCACAGCTTTTACAATACATTATTTTTAGATTGTTTTAATAATTAATATGTGATTAATCATCTAAATATCGCCCCCATCCAGTGTGCGTTCGTCGGGGATTCGGGGGTAACAAAGCAAATAATATCTTTCCATATATGTGTTTGTTATCACGTCTAATATGTTTATTTAAAATGTGTGTAAAATATTGAATATATTTTACATTTCATTTTCAAAAATATATCCACAATTTTTATTATTATTAAAAAAAAAGAAAAAAAAAAGAGAAATATAATAATCGTTTGTTTTTTCAATATTGTTGCACCAATTCTTCAAAAGAAGAGTAAAAATATATAATATACATTATTTAAAACCATGCACTTACTAACAAAACTCAGACTTAATCACAATCGAAAAAAAAAAAAATCTCTGACGGCTCGGCCTACAGGCACAGGTAGATTTCGAAGACGCAGACCGTGGGGATCCTATTTGTTGGGAAATGCGGAAGAAATGATCGTTTTGCAATGATGCGGCAGTTGGAACCACCCACTTCGAAACTTAACTTCTTTGCAAGCGGAGCCGGCAAGGATTTTTTTTTTTTTTTTTTTTTTTTTTTTTTTTTTTTTTTGCTATAAGGGTTGGTCCTATAAAAACTTGTCAGTATAAAAGTTTTAGATAATATTAAGAGGATTTATAATAAATTTAAGCGGATTTGATATCTTGTGAATTGGCGAAGTTATGAATTTTTTTTCTTCTAACCCCCGCCCCCTCTTTCCCCCCCCCCTTTTGGGGCCATTTTTAATGATTTCAAAAATCTATCATACATAAATTTTCGCCCCTTTACCTGCAAGTAGTAATAACTTTAAACAGAATCGATACGTATCATAATTAAGAAATTATGGGTTTTTTCTGTTTTCATAAAAAGCTCCCCATCCCCCCCCCCACCCAATGGTTCGATTTTGTCCATTAACGAACTTGACTGTGATTTTATGCCCCTTGATTTTATGTATCAGTTTGGAAGATATTTGTGCAGAATTATTGCAGTTATCGTGCCCATAAAAAGTGACATAAATAGATTAATAAACTTTTGAATTGGGGGTGGTTTTGGGTTCTGGGAGTCATAATCGGCGTACTTCTGCAAAAAAAATTTCAAAAATTCCAACTAAGGGGATAATGTAACAGGTAGTATTTCTTAAGAAATCTAACTTAAAAAAGCCGGTTAATCACAATTGAAAAAAAAATGACGGCCGGCTAAGACTAAACATTCCAAATTCGGACCGATGCTGGCAAATGTAATCGGACCATTAACGGATACCAGATATCGGTCCAGCTTCGTTTGCCGATTTAAGTCGCTTGCCGATATCGAACCATAAGGGGACCGATTACAGTAACTGGCATTTGAAAAAGCACGGTTCTTTAGTATCAGTTGCCGACATATAACCGGCACTTGACCGATACCACTTTCCCGATGCCGACGCCTAACCGACACTGTCGGCTGCGGTCCGATCATGTGCCGAAAGGTATGTGTTTGCTGGGATATCTTGAGTGATACCCTAGTTTATGATTTTTTAAACAGGAGAGAAGCGTTTCCCACGTCTTGTGTTATGTCACGTTTGTTTTTAAAAATTCATCTTGATGGAAGTGGAAATTTCGTTAAGTGCTTTTTTTATCGTATTTATCGCTTATTTTGAAATCTTGAAATTTTTGCTAAGAAATAGGATTATTATTTTTTTTAAATAGAAGAAATAATTATAAGTTTCAGTATTACAAATCGTATTCCAATTCTAAGCAGGATTATTTCTATTTAAACATATATATTTTTTAAATGTTGAGGTTGATTCACGTTTTAGATATTTACTTAAAAATCAATAAATATAAAATTAAAAAAAAAATAATAAATTACGGTTTTTTGTTCTTAAAAGTTTACAATAGTTGTGGAATTAAATATCTTTAAAAATCTAAATAAACGGTTTATAAGGATGAAATATTTGATATTAATTTCTTCTTAGCTAAATCTTCTTCCGTTGTATCCACAGAATAATATCTTGAGTGATACCCTAGTTTATTATTTTTTAAACAGGAGAGAAGCATTTCCCACATCTTGTGTTATGTCACGTTTGTTTTTAAAAATCCATCTTGATGGAAGTGGAAATTTCGTTAAGTGCTTTTTTTATCGTATTTATCGATTATTTTGAAATCTTGAAATTTTTGCTAAGAGAGAGGATTATTATTATTTTTTAAATAGAAGAAATAATTATAAGTTTCAGTATTACAAATCGTATTCCAAATCTAAGCAGGATTATTTCTATTTAAACATATATATTTTTAAAATATTGAGGTTGATTCACGTTTTAGAAATATACTTAAAAATCAATAAATATGAAATTTAAAAATAATAATAATAAATTACGGTTTTTTGTTCTGAAAAGTATACAATGGTTGTGCAATTAAATATCTTTAAAACTCTATATAAACGGTTTATAAAGATGAAATATTTGATATTAATTTCTTAGCTAAATCTTCTTCCGTTTTATCCACAGAATAATATCTTGAGTGATACCGTTGTTTATGATTTTTTAAACAGGAGCGAAGCGTTTCCCACGTCTTGCGTTATGTCACGTTTGTTTTTAAATATTCATCTTGATGGAAGTAGAAATTTCGTTAAGTCCTTTTTTATCGTATTTATCGATTATTTTGAAATCTTGAAATTTTTGCTAAGAGATAGGATAAATATAGCATTCATATTAGGAACCTTTTTGCAATATGGGCTGCTTAAATCGTATATAAATGATTTTATTTGGTGTATGGTATATCTCGTGTTATTTTGCTTTAGAAAATAACTAAGAAAGAAAGAAATATTGCTCATGTTCCTCGCTTGGATTCTTTTAATCATTTCCAACATTATATTTGACACTTTTTTAAAATGGAATTTTCATTCCTCGTTAGAAAATTTTACAATTTATAAAGAGTTTTTAGCATGAAATTAGATTGATATCTGATTTCACGCTGGTGGTATTTTTAGAAGCAGATATAAGCATATGAATTGAGATAAATGCAAATATATTTTTATATTAAAAATGGTTATTTCTTTTAAGAAAAAACAGATAAATATAAAAAGTAAAATTCCTAAATAAATAGTATTGTCTACTTAATACACTTTTTCCTTACTTTGCGATTAAAATATACCAGATGATTCATAATAGTTGTAAGGTCATTTTGCCTAAATGTGACGCGATTCCTGATAGTTTTGTTACAATTAGGATATATTTGGCATTTTTATGAAATATATATGTATATATATATATATATATATATATATTATTAAGCAGAAAATTATTGAATATTGTGCCTTTAGTTCAAAACAAGTTTGTTTTGTAGAAATTGAAACTTTATTCGTAATATAGGCCAACAAAATACGAATGTCTCATTAAAACATTTTTGTAGCCTTTACGGTAGTTAAAACCGAAATGAAACCGAATAAATTTCAGTATGTTATTTAATGTGTAATAACGTAGTTTTATAGATAAGATGCATATTATTCAGGACTGCACAAAATAATTTGTATATTTATGTGTAAATGGCTGAGAGAGTAAGGGATAGAATAGCTGATTGTTCATTTTTAAAATTTTGTTTCGAACATGTCAGTTCAACTAAATTCTAACATAATATTTACTATGTGTCTAGCATAAATAGCTGCATATAGAGGGCTGCTTAACCATCTGACCGCCCAGCAAAAGGGCAAAATTATAATGTGGTTGTCTCTGTATTTTTAAAAATGCTAAAAAAAGGACCACTTTTTCCAACATGATGTAATAAAACTTAATTACGTATATGAATATAGCCCTTGAGAGTATTAATCATTACTCAATGGTATAAAACGACACTATATCCGTAGAAGTATATTAATTTAAATATTGTTTCTATTTTAGTGCAACCTTCAGATTAGTTAACGGATATATCAGTGCGCGGTGCTGAAAAGGTAAAAAGAACATGGATACATATTGTATTTTCTTTTGTAATGTTATTACATAGCAAATGATGCATACGAAATTCCTCAATAATAAATAAAAATAATTAAAAATCTTTAACTTTATGATCTGTGTATTATACAATTTGAAATTGATTTCTTTTAAACTGAAAATACGCAATTTATTAAATTGAAGAATATCACATAAACATCGCTTACATCCACAATAACAATACAGTAACTTGAGTAGAACTATTTACGTAATCACCTGTTGAAATATTTAGCATTTGGATAATAATACTTATTAATAGCTTAAATGTCGATTACTTTGGAATAGCAACATTTTGAATTACAAGATTTTAGAGAGTATTAATTCCCACTGTTTTTTAGCGAAAGACAATTGTGTAGTAGAACAAGTCAGACAGAGTACATGATTGGTAGTGCCATCTGGTGGGGATTTCAAGAAGCAAAATTATCTCTAACATCTCCCCCGTTTTGTGGTTTATTCATTCACTAGATGAATCACGTTTTAACAATGTTTAAACTTTACCGTTCGCAACGGCTTTGCCATAATGTCCGCAATCATTTCATTTGTCGACAGATATTATCATATATATATATGTTATGTTACTTTGTTATGATACTTTGTACCGATTTATTTAGTCCGTGATTTAAATTTGTTCAAGTCTTTAAATGTAAACTCTTGCTATAAGGTGAAATCTTTATATAATTTTAAAATCCAGAACACCTCTTGAGTACCTTGTAACAACGACACATATTCTAGTGCGGCTGACAATGCATGTTTGTTTGGTTCATGACCAAGAAATTTAGTTTTAGCCCAAGAAGATATTATTTCCAGAGGGGAATTTTCTGCCTGCAGCATCTTGACTTCAGTCTGCATATGAATATGTAACTATGTTAGGATATTACTCTTAAGAAATGTGGATGGGCCAAAAATGATAGAAAAATTAACAAAAAAGAAAAGAGAAAAGGAAATAAAAAAATAAACAAATTAAAATTAAATTTTCTTTTCTCACACCCTTTTCTCTCTTCAGCTTGGAAATTACTTTCGTAATTCTTTCCCCTATATTTCTGTCTGTTTTCATTTTATTAGAAAAATAAAAACCTCTTCTTTCTTTTTTCTTCTTTTTTTGCGTTTTCTCATTGCATTAATGAATTTACTTCTTTTATTTTATTTTAATTTGTTTATTTCTTTTATTTCCCTTTATCTTTTCTTTTCTATTATTTTTTCTTTCATTTTTGGCGACACTTTCCAATTTTGCATAAGCTTCTATGTGATTGGTGTTTACTGTTTAGGTAGCGCCACCTGTCGCACTCTTTGTATACTCTCCTCTCTGACCTTCCTGTTCATTTTTGACCTTGTCCCCTTACGGAAACGTATTGACATTGGCTGATGACGGGCTGTTAACATTTCCAGACGGAAACGCGTCCTGTGTGTTCTTTTGTTTTTATGATGAGTTTTACAAAGTTTTAATATTTAATTATGATTTAATGTTACCTTGTTTGTTTGAAAATTAGGAATTTCAATATTAAAAGTACATTGACCCTTTCTTTTACCAGCCAATTTTGCTCAGCTAGCAATAGTAATTGTTTCCTTAAATCATTTTTTTAATTCTGAGAACTATTTTAAATGATTTTCTAAATGCACAAACTCGCCTGATTCAATAACAAAAGCAAGATTTTGTTTTTATTCCTGATTTCTGTTTAGATTTCATATTATAACCTGAAGAATTGGATTATTCTCTTATTTTGCAATTCTTTTTACGAACATTTTGTTAGTTTTTAATTTTGGCACCTTGGGGCAGAAGCAGAAAATATTTTTGATTTCGTAAATAATTGATGCGTTCTATCTTGAATAAAATCATGTTTTTGTTTGTTAATAATATTATTATCTGTTAAAGAAAAGCTTTCTTCGCAGCTGTGATTATTCTTTTCGGAATGAAAACATAACTTTTGTTTATTTAAATGTTTAGGTTTATTCCTATTATCCTTTAAAGCAATAAGTTACATTTCTGTCGAAATTTGATTGGATTCAACACTTCTAACATATTCATCAATCAATTTGTTTTGAATATATTTTAATGATAAATAACTATCATTCTTTCTTTCAATAACTGTTATAAAAGTACTAAAATAATTTGGAAATAAACAGAGCAAAATTGCAATTAAATTATAATCTTTTATGACACAAATTTTTTTGCCAATTCTAAGGCATTTATATATTTATATAAAGAATTTATATATTTCTGCATTTTTGAACTTCCATTAGAGTCTGAGACTTTTAAGAAAATTAAATTCATCAATGAAATATATCAATGTGTGTTTGCGAGAGCATTTCTGTTACTTTTAACCGAATTCAGATTATCTTTTTTTTTCCTTCAAAAACAACATCATATCTTTGATTAACTATTGTTCGATTTTCACTTCTATACGAAATAATTATCATGAGTCACTTTATCAACATAATAAGGTTTATTTAGACTAGCCAGTAAAATACAATATTTATTTATTTCACTGAAAATATAAACTATTCTTCTTAGTAATTTATGGAAACAAAATATTAATCATAAATGGAGTGCTAATAATGAAAAGAACAAATTAAAATTCTCTAAAACTATTTCAGAAATTACTATTTTTTTAGAAAAAATTGATCTTTACTATTTTATGTCTTTATTTAAAAACATAAATCTGGGCTTTCAACTTGCATAATAAAATAACAAATAATTAATTTCAATATTAAACTGGTAATATAGAATTCGAAAACGTCTTTTTTATATCTAAACAAAATACTTTTAATTGGAAAATCAAAAACAATTCTTGAAATTTTTTTTATCACTTCACAAAATATAACAATCAGGAAATAATTATTTCTTTGAACTTTTAATAGGGGAGTGAATAAATAAGTAATGCCTCCATTGCTATAAATTTTATTTCTTTCACAGCTACTGGACTGCCTATGCTTGATATTATAGAGGTAGCCTTACTCTACTTATATAGTATTTTCCTTTTCAGATTGGTAGGTTAGAACCTTGGATCTGAAGCTAAAAGAAAGAGTACTCATCGAAATTTTGGCAAAGGAAGGTTGTGCACATAAGGAAATTCATAGACACTTGATAAATATTTATGAAAACGCTGTAATGGACATTAGTAATGGGCGGCGGCGTTCGGTGAAGAAGATTGGAAACTGGGAAACAGAAATTGCAGATAAAACGAGCCGGCCGACAACATCACTCACAGATGCAAATCGCGAACGTGCTGATAAACTGATTCGTGGAGACAAACGAGTTACAGTTCAGGATGTTGATGATGCATTGAACGTCTCGAATAGCTCTTCTGAAGGAATGATAGCTGACTTAGGATATCTCAAAGTTTGTGCTAAGTGGGTTACCAAGCAATTGACCGTTGATAATCGGAGGAGAAGAGTGGAAGTTTATCAAGAGCTACTGGACGCATTTGAAGCGGAGCAACAGGACTTCCTCAGACATGTGGTCACTGGAGATGAGACCTGGGTGTTCCAGTATGATCCAGAGAGTAAAGTGAAATCCAAAGAACTGCGTCACAGTGATTCTTCATATACCAAAATTTCAAGTCTACCAGATCAACACAGAATTTTTCGAAAATGGTTTTGATGCCTGGGTTAATCGATGACGCAAATGTGTGCAAATGCATGGTGGCTATGTTGAGCAGTAGTTTTGTGTAGCTGACAGTTCAGGCTATCATCTATAATATCTTTTCCTGTTATATGTGCATTAATAAAGTTTTTAAGACACAGGAAACATTATTTATTGATCCCCCTCGTATATATTTTCTTCTTCAAAAATATATAAACAATAAAAAAAGTTGAGTCTGATAATCTAAAGTGTTGGAATGTTAATCCATTAAATGGCATGAATATGAAATTCTTCAATAAAAAATAAAGAAAATGTAATAAAAGGTTATCTTATATGAAGGCATTTAAAATCATGGAATTTGAATTTGGGACAATACATCTAAAACTAACCGTGCAAAATTATTTTATTCAAAGCAATAATAATTCTCACTCTATAAATTGATACCACTTATTGTGATCCAAAGAATATGAAATAAAATTTACGAAATGTCTGTCATTATGATATTTTTGGAGTTTTTCATCAAATTTCGAAATGTTATCTTCTAGCAGAAATAATAAATTTTCCAGCTCACAAAATACTGTAAAGATTCATATGCAATTATGCAATTTGAAAGAAGATTCGATATTCGAGTTTCTCTATTTAACAACAGCATTTTTTTTAAGTTAAGAAAATAAAGCGTCTGAAAATTTATCTCTGTTATCTGAAAATTGATGCGTAATTTATAATAATAAATAAAGCGAAAAAAATTCTGCATTACCAAAATATTAAAGAGTCAGATTAGTATTGATTTCAAATACCTCATGCAGGGCTGTTAGGTGGGTACAAATAGATTTTTGTATTCTGTTTCGACACTTTATATAAAAATTCTTGTTAGAAATTATGGCATTTATCATTATTATAAATGCTTTTTAATGAGTATTAAAGATATAATAAATTGGAGATAATCTAAAGTGTATAAAAACTAATTTTCATTATCAATATTTAAATATTTAATTTTAGTGCAAATATTGTTTTTTTAGATATGGGAATTAGGGTGAAATTATTTTAAATAAAGTCTTTTTTAATGCCTTTAATGGGCTTTATTAATGTTGACATACATTTAAAATCATGAGAAATATCAAATACTTGAAAATACATTGCGTGAAACATTAACAGTATTGTTGAATTAAAAAAGTTTTTTTTTTAAATTATTATTATAATAAATGTGTCAGTAACTCATGTTAAATCAATAATAATTGGAAATTACAAATTGCTCCCAGTATCCCTAACTATAATAAAGAAGGAAGATTGTGTGTTTTTGTTTGTGGGCTGTATTCTGAGGAGACCGATGCACGCAGAGCTTCAAAATTTGATGGGAAGGTCCCTCTAAGCATGTAGATTTGCACCTCGAAGCCCAATTTTGGAATTTTTGAGCAAATTTTTGTATTTAAATTTGTATGTGATTTTTAGTGTTTTTTTACGTTTTGCATTTACTTTTAACGCATTAGTAACAGGAATCCGGTTCCAATTCTTTAGCCCAATATTAATTTTTGTCATCTTTTCAATATAGTTTATTCGGAATTCGTACAGCGATTTTTGAATTTTTGGCGACTTTTTTTTCTTTTTACACTAAGAAAGGAAATTTTGCTCAGAGTGCTTGATTGGTTCGATGGTTGCTTGCATTTCAACCTCGGTTACGCTCAGAATCTTTTTCTTTTTTTAGCTTGGAGAGAGTTGATAATTCTTTACAGATAAAAAATCCTGATTTTAAATTGGAAAGGCGATTATTACTTATCAAAATTTCGATTCTTTTATTATGTATTTTTTATTTCATTTTTTATGAGTTTTAAAACTTTTTTTTCATGTTTTTCAGCATTTTTTGTATCAAATGACGTCACAAATCGCTCGCTAGAAGTCAAACACCGTTGGAGAGCTGTTGTGATAGGTAGCTGATAGTCAGCTGGAAGTCAACCGGGTCATCATCTCACCCAAGCACCCCTTCCAAGACGAGGTAAAGCGCAGAATAAGCATTCGAACCTGTGGAATGCACGTGAAGTCGGCCGTCCAGCTAGTATTGTACTCTGAGAAATGCAAATGTCATTCCCCGGCAGAGAACGCAGACAGATGCACCGAAATTAGAAAGAGACGAAATGCTCCGCCGACCGGATTCGAGTACGGCGCAAGCAAGCAAGTTACAAACTTCCGAATTTGGATTGAAATCACTGAAAATTAAACAAAAACTGTCACCAATGGCCAATATGAGCGCTGTCTTTCGCACACAGATAGTTTTAGGAAAATTGTACCCTTAATCCTAATGCAGTGGAGGAAACCAACAGACAGTGCACAGAATACCGTCTATGCTGAGATACACCGTACTGGGTGATAAACCAGAAAGGTTTTTAGGGGATTAATTTGGCATGCGAGAAACATCACGTCGTACATACTGTGAATGTCTGCATAAAATCAGAATACGACGTAATGATATAACCCCTAACAATTGTTCTCTAGGAAGAGCGCTCACAAAGAGAAAGATTAACTACACTCAAGTGATAGTAACAACTTCCAAAGGCTACAGAAAGAATTAATCGGTTCCATATTACTCCGCACTTTAAAATTCTGAAAAGATTTCGCGGATAAAGCATCCTAAACCCTCGTGTTTGGTACCAGACATTATTAACTTCCACAATCAACAAAAGAGCTACTAAAGGCTTTTTTTCATGATACGAGGCAAACAGAAGACTGAGATTCAAAGCGTTCGAATGCCAGCTATGACGAAGCTTATCCATATATCGCTAGCGGTAGATGAAATTGTTCAGAGCATCAAACGTCAGTCTCTTACTGGAAGATGTTGCACGATTGTTGGTCTATTGCAGAGTTACCATCTCGGCAGTAACCGAACACTGGTATTAACCGACAGATAACCATCTGTAGCATTTGGATAAAATCTCTCGGGATGACAACGGATGCCGAGAGATGGGATCCCCTTTAACCAGGGGTACATACATAGAATTGGACTCGTCAGCACCTTCCTAGTAAATAGTGGAGAATTATAATGTTTTAATGCCAACTAGAGCGATAATTGGATAGCGATGGCTCTTTTGCTACAATGGATTGCTCTCTCCTCCTTGTCTACTCATTGTGTATGTGAGTGCGTTGATAGAAATGATCGTAAGAACATATTTCATCTTCGTAATTAATGTAACATACCTGTAAATATATATTCCAATTAAAATAATATAAATTAATACCCGCTGGAATATTTCAGTGAGTGCTAAACAAATAATCTAAGATAGCGTTGTCAAATAAAGTTTAATTAAAATCCACTGAACCACGAGAATGGATGTAACAGACAATTCTTCCGGTCACTTTCGTAATTTAAGTGTTCGGTTCGAAAACACTGCGTCCATAGCCTGACTGCTTGACCACTTCCCCCGTTATAGTGTCGTATGACATACAAAGGACACTCCCTATCATATGTTAAATGTAAAATTATTCGATTCTATTTATCTTCAAAAATATGGAATATTATTTTTTTAATATTCAATACTCTAGTTTTATATATATATATATATATATATATATATATATAAATTAAATTTTTTTTAATTAAAAAGAAATGTTGATACGTTATCTTAAGATGCTAATAAAGTTACACATTAATAATCAACTGAAAAAATGTCAAGGAAAAAAAAGTCTTAAATATTTTCGAAATATAATTTTTGTTACATAACACCTACTTAATACTTTATGCTTATGGTACTTTTAAGTACACTTAATGAAATCTTGTTATGAAATTCATTTAACACATCGATTGGTAGTGATGAACTTTAGGATTGACTTATAGGTACTTTACGTTAATATGTTCTAAAAGCCTTATTTCTTGTACAAAAGAATATATATTTTAATTGATAATTCATTTTTCAGTTATGAAAGAAATGTGTATATTTATTAATGATATTTTCTTATTTTTAAATACTAAAAAAATATTCTAAAAAAATTATTTGAGTAAGCCTCTAAATATTCCACAGAAAACCTGTTAATACCGATTTAGTTTATTAATTTTAATAAATATTTCTAATATTTATTTAATGATTTTATAAATGTTCTAGCGTATTTTTTGCAAAATTCAGGAAAAATGATTTAGAAGACGAAAATTGCATTAATTTATTACTTCTACAATTATGAACATATAAAACCCATATTTCAATATAATATTAACGAAAAGAAAATAGCCATAGCCATTCTAAAATTTTCCCTATATTACTATAGGGATTACTATCTATTATTATTATGTGTGAAATAAAAAAAATCAAAAGTGGAACATATAAAACGCACTTTTCTAACTAATAGTAAAGAAGAAACAAAGCCAAAGTCACACTAAAAATTTTCCTACTTCACAATATCTTTCTCCTTTTGTGGTAAAACAAAAGAAATCGGAAATGGATATATCTATTTAGAAACTTAAGAATAGAAAAGAAATGCCACTTTGTTTAAGTCCATTTTCTGATACTTTTTAAATATCGTAAATCATATAAGTCTGAAGCGTAGCCTAAAATAAGAATAGGCAGTTCTTAAATAAACATATTGATTATTAAAATGACAAAATGTACATCTCTAACATATAGTGAAGATTTAAAGCTGACAAAAATCAGAACTATAACTATGCATGAAATAATTTTTAGTCTATTGAAAATTTCCTATACAGGTAAGTAGATTTAACTGTTCCTACATATGTATATTTATTTAATTCTCTGAAAATGGGAAAGGTGAAATATATTAGAAATTTGTCATAACGTTTGAAAAGCTTATTGTTATGTTTTTCATAAAATAAGTTATTTATGTATATAGCGCCAAATTCAATTTAAAATATATTTAGATTATATTAGGTAACTTGTAAACGTTGGTTTCATATTAATTTTCATTGCGTAATCTTTTTTTTTTTTTTTTTTTAATCTTAACTGTCATACGTTTCCGTCGATAAAACGATTTTACTTTTTTAGTTTTATTATACTAATGAATTTTAAATTCATATCAATATGAACGAAAATATCTCAAATTAGGTCTTCTACATTTGAGAATTTTTTATAATAAGAAGGATTTTAAGCTAAGATTTATAAGGCTTTGTACGACTAATGCAAAAAGATTACAAATTGTCGGAAAAGTAAAAAAAAAAAAAACTCGAAGAAACTGGGCTTAATTAAAGCTTAATTAGAACTTAGCGTTTAGTAAGAACATTTTTTTTTTTGCACTTTTAGAAATTTACTTTAAATGCGTACGAAAATTTCATTAATATTCAACATATTATTAACTTTTTAAGTTGTTTATAATTAAGTGAAAAACTTTGCGTAATATAAATTTAAAGCTATTGATTTTCATTTACTTTAAATAACGTTTTCAAGAGTAAATTATAATGGAATTTTAATAAATTGATGCAATTAGTAATTATTTTCAAAAGATATTTTTTATAAGAATTGTAAACGCTTTAAAATTTAGAAGAAGATTTGCAGTGTAATTATATAATTTTCGTTATTTTAATGACACGTACATTACTTTAAACTTCTGTATAAAACAATCGAATAAAAATTTCATTTTGTAAAAGTTTATACATTAATATTTTTTAGCACTGAAAAGGCATATGTCACTTTTCCAAAATACCACCAAGTGTCATCTAAATATTGATTTTCATAATAAAATGCATAAAAGATTTTATTTAGATAAAGGGAAAAAGAAAGTGACAAATCTAATTGTTATCAGTTTCTATGAACGTAGTTTAAAATTTTAAAACTTATTTTGATGGTCTGTCAGATTATGTCTAGATTTTAGTAGTGAGTTTTCTGATATTCTGCAGTGCGGCACTCCGCTAGAATAACAATCGCGTGTATAGCTGTTAGGTCTCATCTTTTCATTCCAACTTTCGAAGTAGCCATGATGTTCTTTTTCAGGAGGAAATTGTTATTAGAGTGAATGCGTTTTATAATAATGTTTAAACAATGCGGATAAAAATTCTTTCTTTTTAGAATTTTTCGATTCGCACATAAAGCTACTATGTAACACACAAATATCAAATGAGAACAATTTCTACGAAATAATTTTATTAATACGAGGGAAAGTCACAAAATATAACTAAATAATAACATACAATGATATTCACTTCAAAACTATTTTTATTTCTCAACACATTTCCCACCAAAATTTATGCACTCATATCACCGTTTTATCAGTGCCCCAACATCAGCAGCATAGTATTTTTTGGGTTGCTGTCTCAGCCACATTAGGACTTCAAGTTGAACCTTTTCATCATCTGTGAACATCATCTTGCTTCCATGATTATTTTTTAGTGGACTAAACACATGAAAATCGCTTGGGGCTATGTTGAAGCTGTATAGTGGATGTTGAAGAAGTTGCCAACCAAACTTTTGAATTGTCTCTTGTGTTCAACTTGAAGTCCTAATGTGGCTGAGACAGCAACCCAAATAATGTTATGCAGCTGGTGTGGGGGTACTGATAAAATGGTGATATAAGTGTATAAAATATCGGCGGAGAATATGTTGAGAAATAAAAATAGTTTTGAAGTGAATATCATTGTAAGTTATTATTTAATTATCTTTTGTGACTTACTTAATGACTTTCCCTTGTACTTTCAGAAGAAATACATAATTCATATTTAATACTTTGGAAATTTTTTCATAGAAAATTATCACGCCTATGGAAAAACTTCCAAGGTATTAAATATGAATTTTTTAAATTATCGATGCTGGATTTTCTTTGTTTTCGTGTTTGCCCCAGGGTTGTTGGCTCACGGAAAAATATTCCATCTTGTGCTGCTTTTGTATCCTTGCCAACATGTCATAATGAGAAAGTTCCAGGCTGAGTATCGTTTCCAAGTGGTTCAGTTGGTAGAACATCACTGCGTTACACTGATGACCCGGGTTCGAGACCCTGCTTGGGTTCTTTTACACTATATTGGCTATACGCCTACCAAACAATTAAAATGTGGTATATGTTTAATATGTATGTGTTTGATGAAACAACTAAAATATTTTTCGTTGAAAACATAGAAGGATATAATTACCCTTAAATTTTGTCTGTTATTTTCTTTATATTTTATAGATAATTCTCTATAAATAGACTAGTCCGAGCGGAAGACGAAGTAGGGGCATATCAAGAATGACTTAGAAAACTTCTATTCAAGAGTGAATGAAGATTTATAAGGTAAATGATGATGTTACCCGGGACAGAGAGAAATGGAAAACAACTCTGCAAAATATTTTTATGGGTCGAGGAAACCCATTGTTTAGTGTAAATTCCTGAAGAAGAAGAAGAAATTCTAATACATGTAAAATATTGTCGATTCATTTTTAATTCGGACACATATAATTATATGTGTATACAATTTATTCTTGATAGTGTTCAATATAAAAAAGTTACTAAATATCAAATACTAAATGTTTTTGACAGTCTTATAATTGCCGAAACGTCAGTGAAGGCTTACTGTTAAGACCCGAAAAGTTTTTGGTTTCTGTCTGTCTGTTTGTCTGTTTGCCTGTCTGTTTGTCTGTTTGTCTGTCTGTTCCGCGATAACTGCCGTAAAAATGATCCGATTAGGTTGATTTTTGGTGGGTATGTTGGTGAGATACCCGGAATTAGCTGTATAGTTTTTGGTTAAATTTGGTTCATTCGTTCGAAAAATAGAGAACATTTCTTTTTAAATCATAATGCTTTCCTATGGGACTGCAGACGATTTTCAAATTTCATTTTTAACTGAAATGGAAATCGCATATTTGAATAATGGATTTCAACGTAAAATTATGGATGTTGATTTTCGATATGGAGGTTTTAAATATATCCAATAATTTTGAAAAATTGACGATACATTTATTAGAATTGAGATATTAATTGTTTAAATGATTGGAAATTTTTTTGCATCTGTTCCGGAAATATAAAACTTTTATTTTCATGTTTTTTACAAATTTTAAAATGCATTTTAATTTACTGTTCTCTTTAATTTATCAGTTGCCTAGCAACGATATTTCAAAGAAGATAAAAATAATAAAAGCAACACGCACTATTTTGTTCCAATAATTTATTAGCAAAATAAATTATTTTTGTATTCTATTGACATAAATGAAGAATTTATTTTAATACAAGTTTTTTTTTTTAATCTAAAAAGTTACAAGAATAAGAAGTTCAAAAGAATTTCAGAATATCATTGCATAAACCGTGTTTAATTTAACGTTTCTAATTTCTGAAACCTCCGAAGAATTGTATATGCCTGTAAATATGTATGCAATAGAAAAAAATTAAATTGCGGATTGTAAGATAAGATGCTAAATAATATGAAAAGTGAGATTAAAAAACAGTGACTTGAGCTGACGTTGAGGCTCCTGATCTGCAGATTTACTAGTTGCCGAAAAGTCAGTTGAGGCTCACTGTGGAGACCCGAAAAGCTTTTGGTTTCTGTCTGTCTGTCTGTCTGTCTGTCTGTCTGTTTGTCTGTCTGTTTGTCTGTCTGTCTGTTCCGCGATAACTGCCGTAAAAATGATCCGATTAGTTTGATTTTTGGTAGGTATATTGGTGAGATACCCGGAATTAGCTGTATAGTTTTTAGTTACATTTGGTTCATTCGTTCGGGAAATATAGAACATTTCTTTTTTGATCATAATGCTTTCCTATGGGATTTCAGACGATTTTGAAATTTTTCAGTCGTTGAAAATAAAATGTCGCATTTGATTAATGTATTTAAACGGTAAGTTATGAAGGCTAAAATGTATCAAGTCAGGTGTTAAATTATTCAAATTAATTTGAAATTTTGTTTATACATTCGTCAGATTTTTTAAATTAGGTGTATAATTTTTGGTGCAATTTTATACATCTGTTCTAATAATATAATACTTTTATTTTATCATTTTTTGCAAATATTAAAATGCATTCATTTTTATTTTCCTTTTCAATTTAACCGTAACCTAGCAACCATGTTTAAAGAATATCAAAATGATAAAATTCAAGTAACTCAGACGATTTTGCTACAATATTTTATTCGCAAAATAAAATATTATTGGGTGATTTTATATTTTATTGAAATAAATGAGAATTTATTTTGGTACAAGTTACCTTTTAACTACTATAGAATGATAGCCGAAACATTTTTATATGAGATATTATTAATTTTCTGGAAGAGATGCGGATTTTTCGTGGTTGAAAATTAGTATTATTTTAAAAATATAATGTAATATCTCATACAACGAGGTAGTTAATCTAAAGAAATTAGCGTAGTAAAACGAATCCATACAGCCTGAAATAGCACAATTATTGGTAACTGAGATCATAAAAAGTTATCACAAAAAATACTTTATAGCGCCAAATCAAGATTGCTATTTAGTGAATTGGCAGTGGGCACGATTATGAAGGATTTCGCAATAAAAGTTTTCAGGTTTAAAAGTTTCCAAATAAGCCTATTTTGGGGAGATTTTAGTATGCTATTGCCATCGAATTAAATCAGGATGTACTAAGGTTAAATAAATATTGTACAATGGCCATCAAAACTGTTTTTCCGAAACAAAAATTGTAATAATACTAGATTTCTGAAATAGATAAGTGAATATATAGTAGATTCAGTTTACATTTCCATAAGTTGATTTTGTACACGAGATATTATTCAACTTATCTATCAGATGCGAGTGCTTCGTGGTTGGAAGGTAAGTAAATATTGCTATTTAGGTATTACATGAAATTATTTTCGAAATTTTTGCTTTTCATAATAAAACCAATGTGTAGAACGAAATCCAATATGTACTAGAATCATTCACACAAACAATAGGAAACCACGAATATAAATTTAATAAGATTACGGGGGGTTCAGGGGGGCAGAGCCCCCCTGAAGAAATGTATTTTTTTACCTAAAAAATAAAATATGAAGTTCATAAGAATGTCAGAATATTATTGCATAAACCGTGTTTAATTTAATGTTCCTAATTTCTGAAACCTTCGAATTATTTTATATGCGTATAAATATACATGTAATAATTTAAAAAATTTAATTTGCGTATTATAAGATGTTAAATATTATGAGAAATGAGATTAAAAAACATTGACTTTCATATAGCTGACGTTGAGGCTCCCGATCTGTAGATTTACTAGTAATTAAAACTTTAATTCCCGAAACGTCAGTTAAGGTTCTTGTGGAGACGCGAAAAGTTTTCGGTTTTCGTCTGTTTGTCTGTCTGTCTGTTCCGCGGTAACTGCCGTAAAAAGCGCCCGATTAGGTTGATTTTTTGTGGGTATGTCGGTGAGGTACCCGGAATCAGCTGTATAGTTTTTAGTTACATTCGATTCATTTGTTCGAAAAATATAGAACGTTTCGTTTTCGGTCATAATGCTTTCCTATGGGAATGCAGACGATTTTCAAATTTCATTTTTAACTGAAATGAAAATCACATATTTGAATAATGGATTTAAACGTAAAATTACTGATGTAAATTTTTTTATATGGAGGTTCTAACAGGAATGTTCGAGAGGCACAAGTTTCTTTAAACCATTAAAAAAAAAAAGCTTTCTCAAATTTTTCGCCTTGAATTCTACTTCTTCTCTTCGACTGACAACCGCATTCTCGATGAGCTGCTATTATCGTTTCTCGATTTTTCAAAATCCCTCTCAACGTCGAGTTGGGGCATTAAAATGTTCCGCTAAAGCTTGTTTCGAGGTGCAAGGATTTTCTTTCATTTTTTTAATAACATCCATTTTAAAAGAAAGCGATAATTTCGTTTTTTTTTTCGCCATTTTAAAACCTGACCATCTAATCAAAACACCAAGGAAATTTCTTCCTGTTAGCGATCAACACCACGTGGTATGTCCTTTGCTATAACTTCTCTAATTGGCAGCTACTTTTACTGACGTAAATTACAAGACCCCCCCCCCCCGACGTATACTCTTATGTATAAAGTACAGGAATGTGTTCCTGGAATCTGAACAACAAGGGAAGGGCGACGAAATGTCTTTCTAGAAGCAGAACAATAAGGGTAAATATTTTGAAAAAATTGTGACGCTTATAAGTGAGAGGTGCCTTTTCAGTGCGGTGCATAAATGAATGAGAGTTATCATTGGTTTTCCTATATAGCTGGCCAGGAGCGCAAAAGTAACAGATTGCTGTATATACAATAGCTTTGAAAATTTGTCGATACATTTATTAGAATTTGGAAATTAATTGTTTAAATTATTGGAACATTTTTTTCATCTGTTCGGGAAATATAAAACAATTTATTTTCATGTTTTTTTTAAAAATTTCTTTTTACTTCGATCTTTAATTTATTAGTTGCTTAGCAACCCTATTTCAAAGAATATCAAAATAATAAAATTCAAGTAACACTCAATATTTTGTTGCAATATTTTATTACCAAAATAAATTATTTTCGGGACATTTTAGTATTCTATTGACATAAAGGAGAATTTATTTTGATAGAAGTTTATTTTTTTACCTAAAAAGTTACATGAATAAGAAGTTCATAAGAATTTCAGAGTATCATTGCATAAACCGTGTTTAATTTAACGCTTCTAATTTCTGAAACCTCCGAAGTATTTTATATGCCTATAAATATCTATGTGATATCAAAAAAGTTAATTGCGGTTTGTAAGATGCTAAATAATATGAAAAGTGGGATTAAAAAACAATGACTTTTAGAGCTGACGTTGAGCCTCATGACCTGCAGATTTACTAGTTACATTAATTACCTTAATTACATTAATTTCGTTACTTAACATTGCACGCTGAAACATTATTGTTTTCAGTTATTCACAATTTCGTAGCTGTCCAGACTGTATGGTACGCTCTGTTCGCGGAAATATTATTATTTTCTGTTATTCGAAATTTCGTCGTGATTCCGCGGAGCGCCACTTTAGAATGTCTTCGTCATAATCGATTAATTTCTTTAAGACTAAGAAAAAAAAAGAGAGTACAATTAAAATCAAAATCTTGACCAATTACAGTAAATTTTATTATTTGCCTTTAACATGTACTTATTTTTCTGTGAGATAATTATATTAAAATATGTTATGTGTTGTTATATAAATAATTACTAAATTCCTTACTTGTAAAGCTTAATTGACATTTTGCTTTTTATATGCATGTAGATAATATTCTGTAATATATAACATAATAACACTTAGAAATAAAACATACCAAAATCTGGAAAAGTGAACTATCTTTTATTAAATATTTTTTTTAAGTGAAAGAAACTCTATAGTTTATAGTAAATTTTTAAATATTAATATGAAAAAAATAAAATAAAATGTATATTTTACTTTACACTACCATTTACACACATTAAAAACAAATTTCACATAAAAAGCAAATGTAGATGTAATTTACAAACATATATGTTAATTTCTGCCAAAAAGGAGAAGTCAGTCCTTTTAAAATCATTTATATGTGCTAAAAAATATTTTCGCCTATCGTGTTGGGCATCTTCAATTTTACATCTTCACTTGACGAAGTGATTGTGTACAGTGCAGTACCTTAGATTCTATACTTAGTTTAGACTATAGAAATCAAAATTAGTCTTTGGTGAATATTTTTGCTAAATTGGTAGATTTTTGTATATATAGTGCAAAAAATTATCAATTTGATTAAAAAATATTGCTTTCGAAATTTCAGAGAAGCAATGTTGTTTAAAAGTGAAATCTTGGAGTTAAATGGAACAGCGAGTAAGTCTAACCAAAAATCGTTTAATGTTAATTTATATATTTCATTTGATGATATAATTACAAAATATTTAATGTCTAAATACATAACATGCTTTCATATATGAAATAAAACTTTGTAACATTTTCAAAATTAAAAATATATATATTTATTCTAATGAAAATATTAGTTTGTTAAGAAACTGTTTTATTAAATACTTTAGAGCCGATAAAAAATAATTAAAAAGCCTCATAAAGCCGATTAATTCATTTAAGAAAATGGAAAGAAAGAAAAGGGAAAATCAATAAAAGAATGCCTTATTATTTTCAGTAAACTATTTCATCTACCTTTTACACTGTGTAACTTATCTCAATATTTCTGTGAAATAAATATATTAAAAATCTGTTATGATTTTTTCTTTCCTACATAATTACTAAATTCCTTACTTATAAGGTTTAGTTCACTTTTTTTTGTCGGTATGTACGAAGATAATTAAATTTAATATAACAGAAAATAATAATAATCTTTAGAAGAAAAACATTCCAAAATCAGAAGAAGTGTCAATTGAACTTTTATTATAAATTTTGCCAAAGTGAAAAAACCTCTAATGAAATAAAAAGAAAAACTTTTATGTTTTTATGGTGACCTAAATAGCGGCTGATTACTATACACTGTAAAAAAATGCTTCTTAATCTAGAAAAATATAGTATAAGCACGGATGAAAACATGCAATAACACTTACGAGTTATCCACAATTCTGAAAAGCTTTCTTTATCTTTGGAAATTTCTGAAAACAATATATTTTCCAAATTTAAAATAAGCATTTATAGAAACAAAGTTAGTTTTGCTGCCACGGATTTTCGGAAACTTTTCCAAGTAGTTTTGTATAGTCTAATAATCAGCTTTCTCAATCTGGAATATACGTAGGTTTTTCGGTAGTTATCAGTTCTCAAATAAACATTTTGTCAGACATGCTTTGCATACAAACATAGTACCTTAACAGCAATAAAATTAATAAAAATATTATTATTATTATTATTTTTTACTCTTGAATGTATAAATTCAATTACGCAGCTGAAAATGTTTAATTAAGTATCAATATCATCCGGTTTGAAAAAAATTGCTTAGCACATTATAAAAACTACTCGGAAATACTTATTAAACTCAGTAACAGAAAAGAAGCTTTGTTCCTGTAAATACGTATTCAAATCTCAAACATATGTTGGTTTATGTGGTTTCTAATGATAAAGGACGCTTTTAAAAACCATGGGTAACTCAGAAGATGTTATTTAATATTTTCGTTCTTGGTTATGCTACATTTTTGAAGATTAAGAAACATTTGTCTTTTTTTTACATCGTATATAATTTAAGAATGTGACAAAATGGAAGTAGAAATACAGATGACTCATTAAAAGTTATGGAATATACCGGCCCTAAAATGACCTGACTGATTTTAAAATTCACTAACTTCCAAATGGTGACAGACATTTAAAATATTCTTGCAGGATAAAAATGTCAGATGTCAGGAGTTTTCTTTTCTTTTTTTTTTTTTTTTTTAATACTGCGATTCCTGATTTTAGTTCAAATTTCCTGCAATAGGTGGCGCTGCGAGCGGTAGGAGTGCAATCCAGGCCAAATCTAAAATCACCCAGCATTGTTGAGAAGGAAGGAGATTCAATACATGGAGTGGGACTCATTTGGTTATACAATCTTGTTCTTAGGGCCCCATTCTGAATGAGATTTTATTGGTGAATGACACCCACTCCATGTATTGAAACTTCTTCATTCACATCAATACTTGGTGATTTCTGTTTTTGTTTGGATTGGATGTCCATTGCTCGCAGCGCCATCTTTTGCTGATAATCCGTACTAAAATCAGGAATCGCAGTAAAAAAAAACTTCTAACATCCCACATTTCTCTCAAGCAATTTTTTTTTTAAATATCTATCACCATTTGGAAGTTATTGAATTTTAAAATCAGTTTGTCAAATTTAGGACACCCGGTATGATCAAATCACAAAACCTTGAATTCACCGAGAAATTCTGATTGCGGACTTTGTAGGAATATATTTTTTCCCCAGTAAGTTTCTAATTTGACCGGATAAAATCTCATTTGCAGTTTCTGTATTAGCAGAGCATGGCATAAATTGAAAGCTTCGTTACATTTTAGACAGCTAATAAACAAAATTATTGTTTTTATTAATATCTGTATTATAATTATAGTTTATATTAATATACCAATTATCCAGCGGACATTATCATATAATAAGGAGAGAACAACATTTGCATATAAAAATCTGTTCATTTTTGTTCCTTTAAAACATACTATTTTTCCTTTTTCTAAAATCTTTAATTCTGCCTTTGAAAACATACATTTATCAGCACTTTCTATTAGTCATTAGTAAAAAAAAAAACATAGATTTAGTCTGACTTCTAATAAGATAGGGTGAGGTGAAAACGTTTTTCAAACAGAGCAAAGTGACATGAAAATATGTATTTACCTGCATTGGAATTTTGGGAATGTTTCTAAAGAATAAGAGAATTCATGGAAAATAAAAAAAGTCCTTCCGGCCTGTACCGGGAGGAAAAGGTAGCTTTCCTATATCTTCGTTTTAAAATTTTAGCTAATGTTACACGAAAACAGCAAGTTAAAATGCAAAGAACCGTTTACAAAAGATTCGTTAATACTGAATTTGAATAAGAAATTCGCCAAATTATTGAGCAATAGCGAAATTGGCTTCATTTATGAAGACTAATTTTGGTCGCCAAATTTGGCGATATTTCGTCAAATGACGCCAATTTTGCCAATTTTGTCACCAATGTCGCCAATTTTGGCGCTAACGGATATGAATATATAGTTTTATGCGTATGATTGGGAAAATTATTAAAACAATGAAAGAAAATAATTTGCGAGTAATTGCGTTAATGTGCTGTTTTGTTTCAAAATGTTAGCCACCCTAGAATTTCAAACTGCTCTATCTCAGCCATTTTTTAAGATAGAGGTAAACCCAAAAATGCTGCGGAATCCTTGTATCAAGGGCTAAAACGTAATTAAAAAATAAATTTGAATTTTTATTTTTTTTGTATATTTATTTTAGTTTTAAATTTTTAAATGGCCGCCATCTTGAAACAAAATGGCGGACCAAGCTGGCCAACGAACTCGGTCGAGACATTAGTGACCTTAATACACACAATTAGTTTCATCAAAATCGATTCATAAATACGGGCGTTATCGTATGACATAGGTCAGATATATATATATATATATATATATATATATATTTTTTTTTTTTTTATGGATCTATCTATATATATAAATCAACATTTGAACGGAGGGTGGTTTTGGGGTCTGGGGGTCATGATCGGTGAAAATATATCGAAATTTTCCGGAACTGCTTTCCTCCGAACGGCTGCAATAGGTAGCTTTATACATTTTTGTATTGAAAGCTACCTAATAGAGGTTGTCAGTGAAGCGATTTTAATAGCGTTTTACAAGTGAATATGTATCTTTGTATGTTTTTGAAGACAGAATAAAATAATTTAGAAAAAGCAAAATAGTATATTTTAAAGTAAAAAATAATATGAATAGAGGCTGAAAAACAAATATTGTTTTCGCCTCATTATCAGATAATGCCTGATGGATGATTGGCGTATCAATATTAATGATTCTTTTAATTTTTATGATGAATTTTTGGCAGGTTTAGGGTATAAATGCTCTTAGCAGATATTTTTGCAGCAAAACTTCATGATGCCAGTTAAGTTTTATGTGGTCTAAAAATCATTTTTTAATAGTTTATGAGGTCTTATACATTTTAAATTAGATAAATTCAAGAGAAAACAATTAATTTTGGAAGTAATTCGTAATCCGCTCAATAATAATCGACATTCAATAATTATTCCATGCAACTTAAATCTCTTTATATAATATATTTTAATAATTAGGATACAATTTTCAATATAAACTAATTTATTAAATGTTACATTTTGTCTTACGTATTGTAAAAAGAAAAAAAAAGATTTTTCGTTACTCACTAACATTGTTATTTCTTCTGTTAAATTGAAATATGACTTTAAACAATAAATGTTGGAATTTGGTTTTGTTTCTTTACGTAGTACGAAAAAAAAAAAAAAACCCACTACGTGGTCGTTTTAAAGTTCCGTAAAAGTGTACCAAAACCAAAAATACTATTTAATGAAAGGTAACGTATTGATTATTTGTACAAATTTGACATCGCTTGCTATATAAGATATCTGGTTTGAACAAGTCTATTTGATCCAAAGTTTTTCACATACATTTTTTAGCTTTATAAAGAAATGCTAAACACATAAAAAAAATGCCATAAAAATGTTTAAATTTAATTCAACTCATCCTCTTTATTGTTTTTAAACATTTTCTACAGCAATGTTAAGATAAAGATTTTAATATATTATGATTTCAAATGAAAAAAATACTTTAACTCCTTTTAAATTGCATAAATGTTGTTCACGTAATAGTTTTAAGGTACTTTTTTTAAGTGAAAAAGAACATTTTGTTGCAAAAATATGACAAATGATATTTAAACAATTTTTTGGGAGATTTTTCGAATGTTGTTACTTATTTAAATTTCAAGAGAGATTAAATTAACACGTAAAAGTTTAAACATTTTCTAGATACATTTTTCTCCCTTTATTATTGTTTTTTCCATTATTTTTTTATACAAAAAAGTATAAAGCTATCTATTGCAGCCGTTCGGAGGAAAGCAGTTCCGGAAAATTTCGATATATTTTCACCGATCATGAACCCCAGACCCCAAAACTATATATATATATATATATATATCTGACCTATGTCATACGATAACGCTCGTATTTATAAATCAATTTTGATGAAACTTATTGTGTGTATTAAGCTCACCAATGTCTCGACCGAGTTCGTTGGCCAGCTTGGTCCGCCATTTTGTTTCAAGATGGCGGCCATTTAAAAATTTAAAACTAAAATAAATATACAAAAAAATTAAAAATTCAAATTTATTTTTTAATTAAGTGTTAGGCCTTGATACGAGGATTCCAGAGCATTTTTTGGTGTACCTCTATCTTAAAAAATGGCTGAGATAGAGCAGTTTGAAATTCTAGGGTGGCTGACATTTTGAAACAAGACAGCACATTACAAAAATTTTCATTGTTGTAATAATTTTTCCAATCATACGCATAAAACTATATATTCATATCCGTTAGTGCCAAATTCTCGCCAAACTTGGCGACATTTCGCGAAATATCGCCAAATTTGGCGACCAAAATAAGTCTTCATAAATGAAGCCAATTTGGCTATTGCTCAATAATTTGGCGAATTTCTTATTCAAATTCAGTATTAACGAATCTTTTGTAAACGTTTTCTTTGCATTTTAACTTGCTGTTTTCGTGTAACATTATCTAAAATTTTTAAACGAAGATATAGGAAAGCTACCTTTTCCTCCAGGTACAGGCCGGAAGGACTTTTTTTTATTTTCATATTGTTCATATATTATGTTGTAAAAATGCCTGACATACAGGTAACACAATTTCATAAACAATTAATTTTACATTGAAAGGAAAAAAAATGTGTTTGCGCGCACAGAAAACAATTAATTTCTCTCACTATTTTCATTATTGTTGTTTGTCGGCAGCGTAATTTTAATAATTAATTAAGTCCTGCAACACCTTCTACTAAGTATCATGTGTTCGTGAGGGACAATTCCGGAATTTCCGTTATATTATATAACAAATGATATTTGTTTTAATAAATAAATATTGATAAACAAATGTTGCAAAAATTATTAATTTTACCGCCACAAAACGCAATCGTCTATTAAAAGGTATAATGTACAAGATTGTTTTATCTAATAGTTAATAACCTACATTTAGCACAACACTGCAATCTAATTTAAATATGATGTAGAAGATGAATTTTTCCATAAGAGTATAAAATACCGAAAACAACATAAGAAAACACGTTTACACAATTTAATCAACGATAGAAATTATTGGAAGTATAGTAAATTTCCTATTTTGTGGCAATATCTTTGTATGCATCCATTTGAATTTAATTAAGAAGTAAAAATTTAAAAGCTTCAGTTATTTTTTTGTTACATGATTTTATTTTCATTTTATTTTATGAGGCGTAAAAGATATATTTTTTAATGCTTTTTTTATTGAATGTAATGTGTTATAGAGAAACTTCTTTTACAAAGAATTTATATGTATTCTTAAATGTTTGTATAATTCAAGATTACCAAACAGCAAATAATTAAAACGTGAAAAAGAGTAAAAGAAAAGGACAAAAAGAGTGGAAACCAGCAGCTAAACTCCAGAAAATAAAGTTAAAACTCCCAACAAAAAAGAAAGAAAAAGAAAAAGACAATAAATAAAGTAACAGGGGAGACAATTAAACCTAGGGTAAAAGAAAGACTTATTTTAAAAGTTTGAAACTGTGAAACCCAAACAAATGAGCGACGATCATTATTTTCTCCTTTGAGAGACTTTTAGTTAAATGGCGAGAGGATAAATGTAGAATTTTAATTGTCCATATATAAATTCCTTCTAAAGGTAAAATGTCTCATTTGTGTACCAGAAAATGTAATACACAAAACATTATATGAAATATACCTATTACGTAGGTAATGATCTTGCGTTACTGGTCTGTCAAGTTTATTCTAAACATTCAATAAATTTTCAGAGCTCAAAGTGAACACATGGTTCAATACATATTTTTGTTTTACGCTATAATGAAATATCTATATATTTAAAACGCTAAGCGATTTCTTTCGACAATCCGTTAGAACAAACTACTGCATCAAATTACACCATTCTTTTTTTAAATGAAAGATATTAGGACACAGATTTGTTATCGTGCATTCGGTTGTTCGAAAATTTAATTAATTAGCTGTAATTTTCAATTAAACATTTACTTCTGCTTATGACGTCATAAAGTTGACAACTCCCACTTTTGAGGGCATAGAGTTTTTTCCCTGAACTCTGTGGTTCGTCAATCTTTTGACATTAACTAATATCAACTAGGTAATATTTTAACATTGTAGTATAAAATCTTAAAAAAAAAAAAACTAAATTAGCTAGAATATAATCATAATAAAATATCTAAACGTAAACATATCAATATGAAAAACAAATCTCACGTAAAATGTTGCAATTTAAATGATTCCAATTGAAACAAGATTTGGAGAGTTATCCTTGGCGCCCAGCTAACATAAAAGTACCTATTTTATTTTATTTATTTACACACATATTCAAATTTATTATAAAACACCAGGTTGCCATACAAAGCAAAAATCGTCATTTAGGCGCCAAAAAATAACCCAGGTGCGTCTGCGATATCTGTACTGATTTAATCAAAATTATTTTGGTTGCACCGCATATTGCAAAATTAATTAAATCCATGATTATTGTTTCATTCTCAGATTAAAAATAAGAAAACTGGTACTTCTCTATTATCCCGTTGACCACTTTTCATAACAAAAAACTATCGCCAAACTGTAACGCCAAATAAACGGGAGAACGTTGCCATTGGAATATCAAAATAAATAAATAAATAAAATACATGAATTTAAGGACACAATTGTTATTTTAATTAATGAAATAACTAATAAATCAGTAAAACATAATGAAAAATAGACGCAAATCTCGAATTAAAAACCACTTGATGACGTAACAAACACGTATAATGCTTCTGACATCAAGTAAATCGGACTACGTTTTTGGCGTTTAATTTTACAGTTTGGCGATAATTTTTTGTTATGAAAAGTGGTCGACCGGATAATAGAAAAGTACCAGAAAATTTAATGTTTAACGAAATTCAATTATTTGATCGATCGCAAATTTTGGTTCTTTTCCGTTATACCGACACCATGCCATACATCTAAATATATGCTTGGCGACAATGGTGTCCGTATAATGGAAAGATACTCAATTTTTTCTTAGCTCGGGCTATACCAAAAACAAACATTTTACAGGTAACAAAAAAATCGCCGAAAATGGCTGCTTCATCAGCTGTTATAACAGCAAAGTTGGATAAAATCTAATAACCTGAATTTTACAACGTTTATGCGAAACACCACAGAGAACACAGGCTATTTTTATATAAGTAGGGTATATTTAAACGAATAAGAGAACTAACAACCTTCAATAATATAATGCATGAAAAAGTAAACAACTAAGTGATTCAGCAAATCATAAAAATATGTATTTCTTAATATAACTATAAAATACAGAAAAATATTCTGGTACCATAAAAAAATGTTCATTATCCCGTCGTCCGATTAAGAAAAAAAAACTATATGCAAATTAGGTACTTTTCGGTTAGCCGGCGCCAATAAAGTATATATATATATATTATATATATATATACACATAATAACAAACTCCAATGGAAAATTACTTGCAGAATCATTATCACAAAAGCCAACCAAAATCTATAAACCACATAAATTCAATACTAGAAAAACAAAACTATATACATTTTATATATTTGTATATATGTATGTATATATATATTTCATTGGCGCCCTGCTAACCGAAAAGTACCTCAAATAATTCGCCAAACTGTAGCGCCCAATAAACAAACGGAAGAATGTTGCCATTAAATCTCAAAAAAGAATAATAATAATAATAATAATAAAATAATTAAGAAAAGCCCCATTTACGAAAGTATCATTTATCAGTAACTTTTAACAATAAAATTTACAATATATTAATGAAAACTGAATCAAAAATAATCTTGGATATTTATTTATTTACATTATTTCTCTTAATTATGCAAAAGGAATAATCATCCTGATTATGTAAAGGAATGAAGAAACCATACAAATAAATTACACTTGAGAACATTAAAAATCTCCTTTATCTGCAGATTGATTTATTATTGTAAAAAAAATTCTTCATCTTTACATAAAAATTGATTAGCTTAAAACAATAGATGCGTTTCAGAAGATATGGATTTAAAACGAACAATGATTAAAGAAGACATTTTAAAAATTTTGATCAAAACATCTTAAAACTTTTTTTAACGTCGAATTTCGACGGTGCGTTTGGGGAGAAGCAATGCACATGCGCATAGTAGCTCATTCGGTTGCATTATCACAGGGGGGGAGGGGGGAATGTGTGCCTTATTTAATATGTTCTTTTATTGACTGAATATGAGATGAACGTAGGGATATGCTATTTGTATGATACTTCATAGGTTCAGGAAATTTTCTTTCTTGCCGTGGGGAATAGGGAGGTAATGTCAAACTGATTTCCATGTTGTTTACGGATTGTTTGTTTGGTGTTTGCATCGGAAATAATAACGTAATTCACTGGGGGATATTTTTTTTTACTAAAATATTTGAAAGATTGTTTCATAAGCACCCCCTACTTATGTAATAAAGAAGCTTATTTTACTAATATTGCTATTGTAATTTTTTACGTCAAGTTTTGACGGGTACCATCTAGTCTATATATTTAAAACGCTAAGCGTTTTGTTTCGACAATCCGTGAGAACAAACTACTACATCAAATTACATCATTCTTTTTTTAAATGAAAGATATTTGGTCACAGATTTGTTATCATACATTCGTTTGTTCGAAAATTTAATTGATGAGCCGTAATCTTAAATTAAAATTTTACTTCTGCTTATGACGTCATAAAGTCGGCAATCGGATTAACGCCCACTGTTGCGACGTACAGAGTTTATTTTCTGAACTCAATGATTGCGAGCATAAAAAATAAATATTAAATATTAAAAGCACGTGACTTTTAGGCCGAATTTTTTAATTTGTAAGTTAAAATATAGTTAAAATGTTTAAGTATTTCGGTAAAAATATTTATCCGTGTGTTTTATAAGCAAATAAAAATTCATATTTACTGTGACGTCACGGAAATATTGTCCATTGGGTTCATTTTATCATTAAGCATTATAACTTTGTTGATGCCATTTTTTTTCATTACAATTAAATGCAAAATATATTTTTATTTGTATGCATGGTGCTTAAGCATAAATGTACGTGTGAAAAGTTTGTACCGGTGAAAATGACGTTATGCTTAGCTTGAAATGCATTTTAACATTGATAAAACTAAAAAGAAAAATTTATATGATTGTGTCAACATGGCGTAATATTAACTGATATTTCAATTTTTAATTTTAAAGATTAGAACTGGAGCCTTTATTGGTTGCTTCATCTTGATTGAATACCTTGATTACATGTTACCAATTACTTTTTTAAAATTATAGGATTAAGTTATAGGAATTATAGGATTTAAATTATTAAGATTTCCTTTTTTAATAAAAAAAATTCACAAAAGTAAAGAATTTCAGGAAAAAAAAAAAAAACTTGAAATAATGATTGTATTTTTAGCTAGAACAAACAATGTAAGGCTAATATTTTATAGGAATTATTTTGGTAGGTTTGTTATAAGTTCATTTAACAGTTCCTTATTAGCGGCAAAGTTTTATTTCTTTCACTGTGAATTTTTCTTTCGATGTCAAAAAATGGTAGTCTACTTTTGGACGCCAACCAAAACACAGTGGCAATATTTAGAAATGTATAACGGTTGTGACAGCAAACGGCACTATCGCTTTAGCTTTCATCGCGCTTACATCACTTCTAAATACTAAAAATTTAATTTTTTTTGCTACATTTTACAATTTCAATTCTTACATCCTCAATTAGAAAAAAAAATTAGCTTTCGATTGAAATTTATTTGAAATCTGCCGCTTAATTTAACGACTTTTTAAATAATTTTCAAGCATGAAATATTTTTTAATTATATCTCAACAATGACCATCCGTTTGTTTTAATAATGTAAAATAGCCCCTTGGAAAGTTGCAACAATTGAAAATAGGTATCCCTAACCTTCATGAAAAGTGAAAAAAAAAAATAATAAAAACCTGATAAATCATAAGATCAGATTATCCATAAGATAGAGTATTTTGGTGCTAATATAAAATCTGTCAAAAGAAAAAAAAACTATTTTTAGTTTATGATTAACATAAAATTGATAGGTAGAATTCGTTGACCTATATGTTGAATCAGAATATGCTAGGAACTGTTATTTATTATTTTTTTAAAGATCCATTGGATATTTAACTGTATAAGAGACCGATTGTGATGGAAAAGGAATAATCATCCTGATTATGTAAAGGGATAGAAGAAACCATACAAATAAATTACAATTGAAAACATTAAAATTCTCCCTCATCTGCATATTAATTTATTATTTTTAACAAAAATTCTTCATTTTTACATAAAAATTGATTAGCTTAAAACAATGGATGCGTTTTAAAAGATATAGATTTTAAACGAACAATGATTAAAGAGGACATTTTAAAACTTTTAATTTAAACATTTTAAAACTTCTTTTAACGTCGAATTTCAACGGTGCCTTTGGGCAGATGCAATACATATGCGCATAGGAGCTCATTCGACTGCATTATCACAGGGGGGGGGTGCTTATACTATGTTCTTTTATTTACTGAATATGAGATGAAAGTAGGAAATTTGTATGATACTTTATGATAGGACTATTTGTATAATACTTTATAGGTCAATGACCTTTTTTTTTTTTTTTTTTTTTTTTTTTGTCGTGGGGAATATGGTGGTAATGTCAAACTGATTTGCATTACACATTTGTTTACGGAGTGTTCATTTGGAGTTTGCATCGGAAATAGCATTTCACTGGATGGGGGGGGGATTTTTAAAATAAAATATTTGAAAGACTAGTATTTTTTCCGTCACGTTTTGACGGGTTCCATCTAGTTTTAATAAAAATATAGTACGTTAAGTAAACATTAGATTAAATACATTAGTCGATTTAGAAAGTATTTTTTGTTGTTGTGGTATTGTTTTAAAAGGACCTTGAAAAAGAGAATTGAAACAAGCTCTAGTTCAATAAATAGACATAATATGACAAAATTTCCATATTTAAGAAATATTACAGGGAAGTAAGTGGGTAGTATTATTTTATTTCAATTTCTTTTTAAGGTAAAGGAGATTTAAGCCGTATAGATGGATGATAAACGGATAGTTCAATTTTCGCTGAAGATATGCAGCTTTTTGCTGGTAATGGTTTAAATATTTAACTCTAAGCAAGAAGAAGAAACTGTGATTATGGTGACTTCATACTGCCATTTATGTCTCAAGTTCGCTTTCTTGTGAAGTGGGGTAAAACCCGTTCTTAAAGCATAACGGAGGAAAATGTTTTCTATTTCCTGCAGTTTAAAATTTCCATCTCGTAGCTCTCGTTGTTGGAAAGTCTTTGTGGAACTTAAAAAGAGACGGTTGTGGATAGATATTACCTTCGTGGTTCTAATGGTGTCTTTCATTAAAAAAAATATTAATAAATATTAAAAGATATAAATAAAAAAAGAGCTTATGTAAAAAAATAAACATTTTTTAATACTTTATTTTCCTATCGATGTTAGTCTGACAATTTCCACCGTCAGTGTACCACGTGTGTTGATCACTAGAAAGGGGGTTGATTTTGTTGGTATTATTTAATGGTTTAAAAGACTTTGAGGGACATTTTTTATTGTACGGGATTTCATTACGGGACATTGTGGTATCATTTTTTAGATGAGAGCTGGGGAAGGTGATAATTCTTTTTTCTTTCGTGTTAACTTGTTACTTTCAACTACTGGTTTAAGAATTATTTTTCTATCATCTATACTATTAAAAACCGTTCGCATATCTATCTATGTAACCTCAAAAACTCGAAAACCGCAGGGCTCAGGGCTACGAAATTTTGCACACAGGTAGCTGGTAGGACGGTCATGAACGATTGGGGCAAAAATTTTGAAAATTTTAAATAGATTTTTGATAGATTAAATATTAATTAAAATCTATCCACAAAGAGATCTCATCAAAAGTACGCCTTTTCACAGAGTAATCTTCGGTTGGTTGGTTGTATAAAATCTCCGCAGATATCATTAAATAAATCAAGGTAGGTATCATTGCAATTCCCAGTCGAGTGTTTAAAATCGATGGATCAGATATTATATGACATGTAGACAATCAACTTAATTATTGCCAAATGCTAAAAACTTAATTTTAAAAGATTTTATCGATTTAATGAATGATAATTAGCTGTGTTTAAGGCTTTTTTTTACATGACATAGATGTATGTATGATAGAGATTATTAATACAGAAAACTTTATTTAACAGATTATTTGTTAAATTTGCGGGGATGGAGAGGGGTGGGGGTAAACGACTTTTTAATAAATATCACATATATTTTACTTGACCGCGCGCCACCTAGCGGTGGTTTTTTCATTAATTGACCCTCCGTATTAATAAATCCAAATCTACTGCTCTGATTTCAACAAAACTAATTACATTTAAGAAATTTAACATTTTTCGCTTCACCCTTAACGTTTAACCCTTTCCGGCACAGACAAATTATGTTCGTAAAATGTGAAATTGCTGACTGACTCCGGAATTTACAAACGACTTTTTTAGAAAATAAGAACTCCTTATTTTAAGCTTTCATTGTAAAAGCAAAATTTTATTAAAATATTCTTGGTGCCGAATGCAAGTTTGGTCTTAAAATTAGAAAAGGAAAGGGTTAAACGCTGTTTTATATAGATGATACGGCTATTTTAGAATAACAGTTTTCGTAAAAATTAAATTTATGTTCCTAATAAAAGTACAGAGCCCGTATTCAGTTGATGCATACCAACAGTCAAAGTTAGTGATTTGTTGTTGAGCACTTGACCGCGCGCCTCCTCGCTGCCCCTCCCTCAAGGTCTTTTTTCTCTAACTGTGCTTTATTTACAAAACTCATAGAATTATGTACCGAACTTCTCCAAACCAGTTCCATTTTGCTAAATTATCATAAAAATCAGCATTCATAGCTTCAGGGTGTGCTTCTAGAAAACAGTTACAAGTATTTCCGAATAACGATCTAAGCCAAATATCAAATTAAGTTCCTAGCTTAACCAATTGAATCAATCTTTAAAGATGCATACAGTGGATCTTTTAATTTATCATTTGCTGAAAGGCACTTGAACATCCGCTCCCCCCCCAGCCCCTCCCTCAAGACTTTATGTCTAATTGTACCCTGTTTCCATATCGCAGCAACAAATTTTCTGATTTCAACGCAATTGATTCCAAACATCATATTTAACTTAATAATCGACGTCTATATAATTAAAATAAATTTGTGAGTAGCGGGTACCAGTATTTCCGAATAATGATCTAAGCCAAATATCAAATTAAGTTCCTAACTTAACCAAATGAATCAATCTTTAAAGATGCATACAGTGGCTCTTTTAATTTATCATTTGCGGAAATGAACTTGAACATCCGCTCTTCCCCGGCACCTCCTTCAAGGTTTTTTTCTTTAACTATGCCCCGTTTCCATAACTCAGCAACTATCTTTCCGATTTCAACGCAACTGATTACAAACATTATAATTAACTTAATAGTCGCACTCTATAACATTAAACTAAATTTATGAGTAGTAGTTACCACTATTTCCGAATTATAGTTTAAGCCAAATTTGTAATTAAGTTCATAGCTTAACCAAACGAACACATTTTTAAAGAGGCATAGTGGTCCTCCTAATGAGTCATTTTCTGAAGGACACTTGAGCATCCCCTCCTTCCGGCGCCCCCCTCAAGGTTATTTTCTCTAACTGGGCCTAATTTCAATAACTCGGATAATAATGTTCCTATCTTCTCCAAACCGCTTTTGTAGCCCGTCTACTATTACGATGCCTTAAGCAACGAGAACCTGTGTCAGATGTTCGTTCGTAAAGAGATTTGTTTAGAACAGAATGCTCCCCTGGTGGTGGAAGGTGGAAATAAAAGATTTTCCGGAACGTACGAGCATGGCCGGTACACGGTGCCAAAGCCATCGGAGATCCCTGACAGAGTTTCGTTTTTTAAGAGATTTAAGTTTATTAGACGGGTTCGGGCAACGCCGGGCTGGTCAGCTTGAATAATATACCCTATTAAAATACGTGCGTGCATCTATCTATGTAACCTCAAAAACTCCGAAACCGCAGGGCGCGGGGCTACGAAATTTGGCAAACGTGTTGCTGGTAGGGAGCCCATGAACGATTGGGGCAAAAAAATCGAAAATTTTAAATATTTTTTAATGTTTTTGACGAAGTTTTGCCTTTTTTATGTCAACCCGTAATCGTGTGAGTTCTAAACAGTTATAAATGTTTATTGCAATGTGAGATATACATATTACGGACGCCACGCTGCAATAGTAAGAAGCTATAGCGGGTATTATAATAATTATTTTCCCTCGAATGCAAATAATTAGAGATTATTAGAGATTATTTAATTGAGCTTCATTGTTTCATTTTTTTTTAAATAAAGAAAAACATTTTATTACAAACATCAACAATTTTTTTTTTCTATTTATTCCCTTATTCCAAATATATCGTTTTATCGTCTACTGCCATAGCAACGTAAATTAAGTTTCATTAAAAAAATGCACAGTAGTAATTTTTTTTTCTAAATCGTATAGTTATTGAACAATTCAACACTTTAATAGGGGAATTAAATTCCTTTTATTCACTTTTTAGAATCAAATTCATGAACTCCCGTGCGTAGAACGGGTTAAACAGCTAGTTTATAATAATTCTCACACGGTTCAAAGGGGAGAAAAGTTTTAAAATGTAGACGAGTTACGACATTCTACAGATAAATAACTTAATAAATTTAAATTGCGCGTCAAAACTGTCAAAAATATAACAACTTCACAATTGAATGATCAATTTTTATTTATTTTTATCATTTTTAAATGTCTCATTAAGAATTTTGTTTGTTTGATTAAATTTTTTGAAGGCTTAATTTAACATGTTTTTCGATATTCAAAATTCGCCATTGCTTCGGCAACTAGTTAGTGTACAACTTGGTTCAGCATATGAAGGAACGGCAGCCATATTTGCAATTGCCGATTGCACTCTTGTTCTATAATAGGACGAAAGCTGTGAGACCCTTACTGTTAGCTTCGTTATATTATGTTTAAGTTAATTTTTGGCATATTTAAAGTAACCGTTATAGTGCTTCCTTTTTCGTGATCTCTCAGTACGATGCCGAAGTCACCTGAGAGCCAGCCCAACAGTAGGTTCGTTTGTATTTTATGTTTATGGTAATTTAGATATTTAGTAATCCCATGGATCGTCACAGGAAGGGTTTGATAGTATATAAAATCTTTGGAGTAGAAGATGAATAAACTATATCTTTTATTTCAATTTTACCCGCAATACCAAAGATAATTATTATAATCATCTGAAATAGTAAAAATTTTAAATTTGATATTTAAAGATGACTTCCTATACTTAAAAGATTCAAAGTAACCACCATAACTGTCGTATTATTATCAAATAGGAAAAAAATTAGATTGAATTCAGCAAATTGCTTTTGCAAATATCCCAAATTTTATATCTAAAAGACAACAGAATTCCTTGGTATAACGTTCCCAACTGAACAGACTAAATTATCCAAAACAACCAGTTCCAGACGAAATTGAAAGAAAAAATATATATAGTATAGAATAACTCTAGTCTGAATATATGTAATTTATAATTAAAATTCACAATTAAGTTCTTTACAAAGGATGTGATAATACTGCTCTTCGGATTTTTCAGAAAAAAATCTATCCAGCGTGGGAAAATTTTCAAAAGCAATTATCATCTTTGGAATCGAGGGAGTACCAACTGCCACCGAGATGTCTTCCCATCTTCCGATTCGAATTTTCGAAACAGGACACCATTTCTGACGTGGAGGGAGTTCCAAAGAGCCCAATATTGCTTCGTCGTAGGGCTGTAAGTCGAGATGTCTTTCCAACTGGACTTCGTGCTAGAAGATTCTAATAACTTCAAAATTGGTTTGATGTCAGAGTCTGCCATTTGTCTTCTCGAATCTTCTCATCACTCCAGGGATCTGGTGGCGTTAATTGTGAAGTCTTCGTCTGGCGTATGACATATTCGGGATTATATTGCTCTCCGCTCTGGAACATTAGCGACAGCTCTCGGGACACGGTCTTCTTGATAGGGCATCGGCGTTTCCATGCGATGAGCCTTTGCGATGCCTGATGTCAATGTCGTATTCCTGGAGTCGTTGTATCCATCTGGCTACTTGGACCTCTGGGTTCTTAAAATTCATCAGCCATGTTAGGGATCCGTGGTCAGTACGAAGGAGAAATTTCCTGCCTAGAGATAGTGATGGAAGTGTTCTATGGCTTTCACTATAGCTAATAACTCCTTACGAGTGACGCAATAATTCCGCTCTGGTTTCGATAAACATTTGCTCCAGTATGCTACGACTCGTTCTTGGCCATCTATTTCTTGATAAAGTACAGCACCGACAATTTCGTGACTGGCATCCGTGTCCACAATGAATTGTTTGTCGGGGTGTGGATAGGTAAGAACTGGAGAAGATGCGAGAGCTTCTTTCAGCCGCTGGAAGGAATTGTCGCATTCTTGTGTCCATAGAAACTTCTGCTTGCTTTCAGTGAGCCTATGCAATGGTCTTGCGATGTTGGAGAACCCCTGGACAAACTTTCTGTAATATGTGCATAGTCCCAGAAAGCTTCGCAACTGATGGACATTTTCCGGACGCTTCCAGTTCTTTACTGCGGACACTTTTTCAGGATCTGTTCGAACACCTTCAGCTGAGATGATGTGTCCTAAATAGTTTAAATCCCGTTGGAAGAACTTGCATTTCAAAGGGTTCAGCTTTAAATTCGCCGCTCTTAGCTTCGTTAACACTTTTCGAATATTCTCTAGATGTTCTTCAAACGTGCGGCCACCAATGGTGACATCATCTAGGTAGATGAGACAAGCTTCAAAAGTCAGGCCTTTTAACACTGTCTCCATGAGGCGCTCGAATGTTGCTGGGGCATTGCAGAGCCCGAACGGCATAACTTTAAATTACCAAAGTCCTTGTCCAGTAGTAAATGCGGTCTTCTCTTTGTCATCAGGATGGATCTCTACTTGCCAATATCCACTCTTCAAATCCAGTGTGGAAAACCATTTATGTCCTGAAAGAGTATCTAGCGTGTCGTCTATTCTTGGTAAAGGATAGCTGTCCTTCTTTGTGATATTGTTAAGTTTACGATAATCCACACAAAATTTTGTGGAGCCATCTTTCTTTCGGACCAACACGATGGGAGAGGCCCACGGACTTGATGACAGTTCGATGATGTCACTATTCTGCATCTCTCGTAAGAGCTTAGAAACCTCTTCTTGTTTTGCGAACGGCAAGCGTCTTGGATGCTGTTTAATCGGTGGATGGTCGGCAGTATCAATTCTATGACGTGTCAGAGAAGTGCGACCTATATCATTCTCGTTTTGTGAAAACACATCCTTAAATTCCTGGAACAGTCTTTCTGCGGCATGTCTCTGCTCAGGAGATAAATTCTCATTTCGTCCAATTTCAGGTGTTAAACTTGTAGGCGGCTTCGACAACGTCAAGCTCAGGTCTTTGCAAAGACAGGTGACTGGAGCACAGGTTGCAAGCAGTTCACCCTTCTGGATAATTCTAGATTTTTCACTTACGTTCACAATTCTCACAGGTATGACATTTCTCGACAGATCTACCAGCGCTGATGCTATTAGCACTCCTTTTGGGCTCTTCTCAGGATATCCAACCAAGCCACACTGAAAACTTCTTTCGTTCTCAGTTAATCCAGGTATCATCATTTCGGTCCGAGGAGGGATGATAACATCTGCCTTGACTGTGATCTGTTGAATAGATTCAGACTCATTTCCTAGTTTGAAAATATTGACATCTTCTGGAGCAGAGCGTAACTCATTATTCTTAAAGTCCAGTGTAAATCCATGCTGTTTTAAAAAAGTCCAGTCCGAGTATAAAAGGGTCTGAAATATCGGCCACATAGACTGTATGATGGTAAGCGGCGTTCCCAAACTTTATTTTCAATTTCATTCTTCCTTGTATGTCGATCTTATCACCGGTCACGGTTTGAATGATAACACGGGGTTGAGTCCAGAGGAGTTTTTCTTTTAGCCGCTGAGCTAGATCTTTCCGGATGATGGTCACATTGGCTCCTGTATCGATGATCATATTACAGGGCAAATCATTCACACGCCCGACTATAAACACTCCGTTCTTGCCGCAACTTCTTGCCGAAATTTGACACACTTGATAATGGGGCTTCTCAAAATCTGGCAACCTCCACCCCGCGGGATGGCCAATAATTAGTTTTCCTGCTCCGCCGTTCGTGGGGAGCTATTTCCTTCTGTGCTGGGTCGTTTTAGGCAGTTTCTTTGAATATGGCCTTCTCCACCACATTTCCAGCACTTGATCTTTCTGCCAGGTTTGTTGTCCATCAAGTCGTTCATCTGTCTCATCATGTCCTTCACCTGCTGCTGTAAACGCTACACAGCTCTATCCGACGTCTCAGGCATGTTGGCTACTCGTACAAACTGCCGATCTTTCCTTGTAGCTTGCTGGGCTGCTTCGAATTTCAAGGCATAAACTAAAGCCCCTTTTAAGTCATTGAGATCTGCCTTCCGGAGTTGTTTTTGGATCTCAGAGTCACGCACACCATCGATAAAATGTTGCTGAGCTAAACTTTCTCTAATTTCAGTCGGACAGTCAGGATAAGCAAGATGTGAAAGTCTCTCGACATCCGTAGCAAGCTCTTGCAGGGATTCAGTGGATTTCTGCTGTCGAGATTTGAGCTGGAGTCTGCTATATTCCTTCATGCATTTCTTGCCAAAGCTTAATTCTAAGGCACTGACGAGCGTTTCAAAATCCAGCGGTTCATTTGCAGGCAAAGTCTGTAGGACGTCGGCAGCATCAGCTCGTAGAGGAGCAGCTAACTGATAAGACTTTGTCTGGGAATCCCATCCATTGGCGTCCGCTACGATCCCAAATTGTGTCTTAAAAACTGGCCATGAGGATTTTCCGTCATAGGTCGAGAGCTTAATAAAGGCCCGAGGAAGCATATCTGGATACTTGATTTCTTCGAAATAGTTTAGCAGTTATCTTCTGTTTCTTGACTTTTTCCAAATCTTTTTTTACTTTCTCTATGCTTTCTTCAACGGTTTTGGCGATCTTTTGAACTTTTTCTTCTACTCTTTCTTCTACGGTTTTGGCTGTCATTTGAACATTTTCTTCCATTTCTTGAAATCTTCCTTCAGATTTGTTTTCCATGGAGTCAATTCTGTCATTTAAAGATGTTATTTTATCCTCTATTAAGTCTTTCAACTGACCAAGGTTGGTTGACATATCCTTCTTCATTTCATCTTTTAAGTCGCCAAGGTTGGCAGTCATTTTCTCCTGCATCTCGCCAAGATTTGCAGTCATTTTCTCATCCATCGCTGACATTTCCTTCTTCATTTCTTCTTTCAACTCGCCAAGGTTGACAGTTATTTTCTCATCCATCTCTCCTAACTTCTCCAATAATTTAGTCAGTTGCGCCTCCATTGCTCTGGTAATCGGCATTCCATCCCATTTCTGACACCAAATGTTGTGCGCTCCGGGTACGAAAGGATTGATGCCAATATATAAGAACAATCAACAGGCTTTATTTACTCCAAACAGTTTGATAAGTACACCAATATCTTCTCAAAGACACAAATATTCAGTAATCTTCAAACCTAATAACAGCACAGCAAAATTTCACACAGAACAATATAGCGTATTGTTCAATACGGCGAATCAAATACAAAATCACTCAGAGAAACACCGTCTCAATGCAGAGCCTCTCGTGCGTATTCAATCGCAGTTGACAGAGAACTAACTGAACTGAACTGGTGGAGGTCCTTATATAGGTTTCAGAGATATTTCCAAATTTTTCCAGATTTTTCGGATGTCCAGAACTTACCAAAAATTACTTCAACTTTCGATAGAGAACCCAAGCGAGAAAGGATCCCAATGTACAGGTAAAAGGGCGGGGGTGTTTGTACAAACAGTCGCCAAATCCGTCGCCAACTTGGCGACATTTGGCGATATGTCGCCAAATTTGGCGACAAAAATAAGTCGCCAAAACCATCGCCAACTTGGCGATATTCCCATAGAACTCATAGTGATAAAAACAATGTTATACATACATAGTTATTACATAGTTATAAAAACAATGCTGTAAGGTTGTTTTCCTTGCAAAGCACCTGAGGCCTTTAGCATTGAGTTACATGATGCTCAATAGGAAATACATTAATAATACTGCAATTTTCACAATAATAAAATAAAATAAATTTAAACAAATGGAATATTTACAGATATATACAAAATTCATAACAATATATTGTAATAGATATTTTTTCAACTGATGATCAATTTTTTTAAATGAATAATTTCAATATGAATCCGTATTGAATACTACACTTCGGCAATATAATATTACGAAATGATATTTATTTCAGTTATATTTATAATCATATTATGGATAAGTCACGGTATTTAAATTATACATTAAATTTAATATTTTATGTTATAATAAATTTGTATCAAACATTGTCATAGCTAATGTCGCATAATTAAAAAAAAACATTTTTGGCATTTAGTATAATATTTTACAATGTTATTCAACTTAAATGGTAATACTAAATATATATATATATGATAGTTCTTATATGTTACCGAATGTCAGTATGAGTGGATTTTCTTTTTATTTAGAACGAAACATGAATATTTTCTAATCTAATAAACAATTTTTGAAAAGATTTTTGACAACTTCTGAGAGAAAACTGAATGCAACCGAATTTTTATTTTTACAAAGATATGACTTCCTGTCACTAACATTTTCCATATACTCAGAAAACAGAATGTGTCAATTATAACTGAAAGCAAAATTTAGCTCTGTATCAGAATAGAAAACATAGTATGATTTCGCTTTTTAATATAACAATGTAAATGTCAAACGTTTTTTGTGTTACTTTCAATCTTTGGTATTTCAAAATTTATATATTTTTATAGCATTAACAAAACAAAAAAAATTACCTTATTCAAATTATATTTAATCTTATTTTTATTGAAATAAATAATTATAAAACCATCTGTAATCGGAAATTAAAATGTATACTTTATTCTGTAATTAATTTATTTATTCTTCTTTATTTTCGTATAACAAAAAAAAAAAAATATATATATATATATAACGTTATATGCGGTCTACCACGTTTTTTAAGGTGAAATGCTATTCCGATGAGTATACATTTTTCTGCCTAAGTTTATATGTTCCCAAAAAATGAACCCTCACATAATTTATAAACAGCAAAATTTAAATATTGGAGCACATTTTCAAAAAAGAGTTTTAGAATGAGTCTGAATGGGATTTTGATTGACGTAACACAATGTAAAAACGCACATGATCTTAATATAAATTAGAAACTTTAATCTTCTAGAGTCTCAATAGAGGATTTTATTTTCTTTACGCTTCATTTTGATGAAGCGAAAAAAAAAAAGTTAATGTATAACGAAATTTTCTGAAACACTTTATCTCATGAAAGCATATTTAAAAATGCTTACGAAGAGAAAAGTTGCTAAATCCAATTTGTTTCCTAAAATTCTTAAGTCTTTTAATCTTTTTCATTAGTTTTACAAATTGTTCAAAGTTATGCTGGTCTCTTTTTTAATTAGACATCGCTGTTGATATTTTGATGCCTTACTTTTTCGAAAAATTGAGTTTACAGCGTAAAATGTATGTTTGTTATTATCCAAGAAATAAATAAAAAAATAAATAATAAATAAATAAAATATGAGAACATTATTTATGTAAAATTCTTAATATCTTATAGAAGTCTGCAGAATTTACTGGATTTCAATTTGCCCAAACAGATAAAAGAAATTAGCATACGTTGTGCCGTGTAATGCAGTTTGGAGATGTTACATTATATCAGTCAAATATAAATTAATTTTAAGCAGTACATTAGAAATGAAAAGTGGAATCGAAATTTGTTTGGAAAATAAAACAAGAAAGAAAAATCATAGATCACAACATAGATTATGAAACACTTTCCAACTCCTGTTTGTTTTTTGTTTTTGGAATATTGTTAAAAAATATATATTTTTGTTCATACAATAAAATCAGTTATCTAAATAAACATAAAAGAAACGACAACGCGCAAACAATTCATTTTCCGCATTAACTGTTTATAGCCGGTAATGTTTGCAATTATTTCGTGCAACCATGTAAATGATCTACACACCTCCTAATACACTACAAATAACTTAAATTTAAAAATACATATCACAGCTGAAAACCTACATACAGCGATTATGGATGATAGCCAATCCTGGAACCGAATTTTTGAATGTCTCTGTAAATAAATATTTTCTACCCACTCAATAATAAATCATTTTGCTGTGCACCTCAGTAATGTATGTCAGTTTCATTATGTTTGAAAATATTTAACATCACTGAAATACACTACAAATTATTTTTTTCCGATAGATCATAATTTAGTTAAATTACTTTGTGCGTTCCTGTAAACGAACTGTAATTACTACTTACTCGATACTGTATAGAAAACATATTGTCATCCACCTCACTGAGGCATATCAATTTCATTATGTTTGAAACAGCGTAACAACATTAAAAAGCAATAAAAATGATTTATCCCCATTGACTGTAATGAATAATTTTTAGTGGTCGTGTAAACGAACTCTAATTGATACCTATCCCATACTCTGCTCCATAAATAACATGTTGTCGTCCACTTCAATCACGAATATTAAATTTAATGTAAGGTAAAGCTAGGAGAGATGGCGCGGTCGGAGAGATTGCGCATATAGAGGTTTGGGGGGAAGGAGTAGAGTGAGCGCGCAGCGACTCCAGGTATTCGTACAACAACAGTAGTGGAGTGTCTACTTGAAAGTGCACGTTGATTGCTTTGAGCGTCTAAGATAAAGTATTGCTATTTTGTTTTGTTTTCCCAAAGTAAGTGCTTGAATTTTCAAAGCTATTCATCAGAATTTCTATACAATGTCAATAGTACAAAATATTTTAAACTTAAACGATTTCTCATAAGCTACTAATCTAGACTAACAATGTAAACATCAACGGTTCGTTTTAGAAGAGGTCATGTTTAAAAAAAAGGCCGCGCAATCTCTCCTACCGAAATTGGAGAGTTTGCGCATCTGCTACTTAGGAAAGATGGCGCAGTGTTCCCATTAGTTTCCATTCTAGGAGAGATTACGCAGCTTATTGGTAAATTTGCATAAAAAATGAAAAAATAAAATCAACTAATTTATTTATTTTTAAGTAACATATTTTTTTTTTTATTAAGTAACATAATTTTATTTTGTAATCTTATCTGGACTTGCTTTCTCTGATTCTTTATTTATTTTTCCTTTAATTAAAAATATTAATCGCTTTAAAAATTATTTCCTTTTTCAGATTCTTTAATCATTAGGTTGAAATATTCACTCCTAATACAATACTATTTGTTCAGAAAAACCTTACAGCAATATCATTTAAGTGTAATTATTATTGATAACAATTTAATTGTAGTTATTATTAGTAACAATCTCTCCTACCATGTGCGCAATTACACCAACCCTGTAAGGACAGATTGCGCAAAATAACTTTCTTGGTTTTATTACAACTGTTCTATTAAATTGCAACATAACAACAAAATAGCAATGGAAATGCATAAAAAACAAACGAAGTAAAAATTATTCATGAATAGTTTAGCAAAAAATTAATATTTAGATTTTTTACTGCTATTCTTTTGAATTGTGCGCAGACTATCCTAGCTTTACCTTATTTAAAATAGTGTAACAATTAAAATTCACCGGCAAATTTTTCGTTATTGTCAGTAATGTAACGAAATGCTTTTGAGTGTCTCTGTAAACTAACCATAGATATCACACACTTCAATTTCACTACCAAACAAGTCTTGGTAAATCTCAATAACATACATTTATTACATGACATTTCGAGTATATTAATACTAGTTAGAGCACGAATTTCAATCACTACATTATGTTGATATGTTTCGTTAAAATCCTGAAGATTCTGTTTTAGGAAAAAAAATAAATTGTTTGAAAAATAGGCATTGATGTGTTGTTTAACGGTATAAATGAATAATATATTCAGATAATAATTGAAATTAAACATTTCATTCATCAATAAAAACAACATAGATTGTATGAATTCCGATTTCGGATGATTAATGTTCATTAAAATCCTTAAATTATTTTCTTTTTAAGAAAATAAATCTGAACTGTATAAAAAATAGAAACTTATTAAATTCTATTTTATTTTCAATAAAAATTCATCAGTCTCAATCGATTTTTTAAAAAAAATATTGCTTACTTTCTTACCTATCCTGTAAATAAATATCTGAGGCACGGTATAGTATGACGATGATGGATTACTTTCTTTTCCATTTTCCTTTAATACTCTTTATAAAATTTTAATTTTAAAAATAGAAAGCTATCTTATATTTCAAACTGAAAAAATATACTTGAAATAATACTCTTTAGCTGTAAAATTAAAAGCTATCTGATATTTCAAACTGAAAAATATACTTGAAGTAATACTCTTTAGCTGTAATTAAATAGAGTGACAAGATGTTTGAAAATGTTAGGTTCTTCTACTAATAAATTTGCTCTTACAAATTCAAGAAATTTAATTTCTGATTAATTCAATTAAATAATCTTTTTATTATGACTTCTCGTATTTGTGAAAGACCATGAAATTTATCTTTGGCTACATTTGTCTTTTGTGACACGTCCATGGCTGACACTACTGTATTTCAACGTATGGAATATTTCCCCCACCCCATTTTTACATTATGTGTCTTAGTTTAATTAAGTTAATTCATTATTTGAATGTATTATTTAATACATTCAAATGCTTGAAAAGGAATTCATCTAGGCTTGCGTTATTAATTAACTGATCGTTAACGACATAATCGCATACTTTAAGTTAGATTGAATCTACAAATAAATTGTTTTTTTCTTTATCTTTAGATGTTCTTTTATAGTTTGATTGTAAAGCATGGGTAATTGTTTGATGGATAATTTTATAGTTAAATTTATTAGTTTGGAAAACAAAAATTTCTTCCAAACTGCACTATCGTATATCAAATACGTAATATTTCTTCTTAAATTTTAAAGTGTATCTTGAAGGCTACGTTTGGTTACGCCTGAAATAGCAAATAATTTTAGGCATTACTTATACATGAAATACTGATTAACTTGATTGAGTTATGATATGAAAAAATATGACCGGAGAAAATAGACAAATAGAATAAAGAACTATTTTGAATTTGAAAAAAAAAAAGAAAATATGTAAATAATTTTTTAATAATAAAAAATAGTTCACTGGGACATATATGTCCCGAACCATAGTCAAAGAGTTAATGCACGAGTTGTAATTTTCCAACTGGACGAAAAATGTCCGGGCCAGGATTCGAACCTGGGATATCTTGGCTGAAGCCGCCACGCTCTACGAACTGAGATATCCCTGTCGAATCTGGAGAGCATAATCCATTCAGTCAACCCTATTTATCAAAGCATCTGGTCTGATATTTTAATCAGCTCAACAGAATAGATCGCAGGTAATAGAACTCCAGAAACGCTGAATACGTGATTACACAAGATTAATTTTAACACAATTATTCAAATTGGAAAAGAAATCACACGAGTTGTAATTTTACAACTGGACGAAAAATGTCCGAGCCAGGATTAGAACCTGGCATCTCTTGGCTGAAGCCGCCACGCTTTACCAACTGAGCTATCCCGGTCGATTCGGAGGTCATAATTCATCCAGTTAACCCTATTTATCATAGAATCTGGTCTGATATTTTATTGTAATTTTCCAACTGGACGAAAAATGTCCGGGCCAGGACATTTTTTGTCCAGTTAGGAAAATTACAACTCGTGTGATTTCTTTACCAATTTGAATAATTGTGTTAAAATTAATCTTGTGTAATCACGTATCCAGCGTTTACTGGAGTTCCATTACCTGCGATCTATAATGTTGAGCTGATTAAAATATCAGAGCAGATGCTATGATAAATAGTGTTGACTGGATGAATTATGCCCTCCAGATTCGACCGAGATATCTCAGTTGGTAGAGTGTGGCGGCTTCGGCCAAGAGATACCAGGTTCGAATCCGGACCCGGACATTTTTCGTCCAGTTGGAAAATTACAACTCGTGTGATTTCTTTACCAATTTGAATAATTGTGTTAAAGTTAATCTTGTGCAAAGAGTTAATACTTTGAAAATATTATATAATTCTGGACTTTTAAAGTTTCTTATAAGTTTTGTGACATTGTCTATAACATTATTTTAATGTGTAAATTTATGGACTTTTTAGCTGTACTTCAAATTATAAAATAGGGAGACTACGGAAAAAACGATATTAACTATGAGATTTTGTGTAGTTATTAGTTTGGTGAAAATAAAGCATAAAATTATTTGCTGAGATATATTGAGAATAGAACAGCTACTTACTTGCATTTGAGACTATACTATTTTCTCAATTAATTGTTTTCCAGTACTTCCATTGAAAAATTTGTCTATGGAAGTGGTTGATTCTAGATATTTTTACGTTATAATATTCAGAAGCGAAGAAGATAAACAAAATAAATCGTTTAGTGTTATCAGTTAACGAATGCAATTCGTGAGATTGATTAATTACACTTATGTAAAACTAATTGTACTTAGACGTTTATTTATGATATATTTTGCTTTTAATATACTATTTATTCACTGTCATCTTTTGAATCGTCTCTTAAACTTTGGCGTTTTTCTTACGATCAAAAAGATGTGAATGCAATTTAGGTGATGCGTTAATTGCTGTTAATCAAATCTAAATCATGGGTCTGCCTAATTCCTTTTATATGAAACTAGTTTTAATTAAACCTTCATTTTGCTATCTTTTATGTTTTATGTACCTAAAGTTTCGCCTTTATCTTTTAATATCACCTGTTACATCTTATTCATTACTTTATGACCAAAAGAAACTAATGTAATTCATGTGTCTGCTTAATCCCTCTTATTATGAAACACTTTTTAATTAGACCTTCATTTTGCTATTTTTTACGCTTTATTTACCTAATTTTCACCTTTAACTATTAAATCCCATCATAAATCATGTTCATTATTTTATTATCAAAAGAAAATTAATGCAATTTATGGTATTTTCTAATTCCTCTTATATGAAACTAGATTTAATTAGACATATCAGAGAATTAACATAATTAAATTAAAAAACACAGAATTGTTTAAAGCAACGAAAATGGAAATTAAGGATTACTTTTCAATATGAATTTAAAATAACTGTACCAGTAGTTGACACTTTAAATGCATTTTTCCGCACACAAAACAACAACAACAAAATACGGAAAATTCGCCAGTAGTGAACACGGAAATCTAGTTGTGGGTACCTCTTTGTTACAGTAGTAGACACGCTGGAATTTTTTAATACAACGTCAAAATTTTCGAAACATTTTTAAATATATATTTTTAAACCGTAAATGTAGTTGTTGTTGACTTAATGAATTTTACGAAGAATATAATGTGTATTATATTGGATAAAAAATAGTTTAAAAATGTTTAACATATTAAACATTGCAGCATGACACATTTCAATAACAGCACCTTAATCACAGCATTTTATTTTAATTAAGCCGTAATGCGTAAATGGAATTTAAATCACAGCATTGTTTAGTAACCTTAAAATGGCCTATGCTATTCCAACCTCCTAAATATTAAGCCTCAAAACTAAAAAAAAAGGGTTTTGTCATAGGTGAATTTTTCTATGCATTACAGCGGTCTCTTGAGTATATTTACCACTATTTTCTAATAATATTCTTAATAATTTTAAGCGATTAAATAAGGTGATGATCATTATGCAGCAAAAGTAAACTTAAGTAACCAGTTTGGTCTCTTTGTAATGCTAAATTTTTACTGATTTAAGGATTAAGAAAAATTCCTGACTCGTCGGCGTTAATATTCTGCTTGAAATTTTATATATCGAGTGACGGGTGTTTTCTGACAGCTAGCTGTAGATATCTTCGAACCATTTCAAAACATTTCTCCATTGATACAGCTACTAAATTCTGAGCTTCTGGAGAAGGAATAGCCATACATATAATTTTTAATTCAATAAAGTTTTTGCATCCTGGTCAATTGTCCACAAAATGGGTTCTCTCGATCCTGTTCTGCTATAATTGTAGAACATTGCCCGCTGTCCTTTGTTACCAGGATTTCATCTTTTAACGTCTGTCCATAGTTATGGTGATATGTCGCAGTGTAAATAGTGGACACTCGTAAGAAATGCATCAAGCTGATGAAAAATAAAAAAAATTAACACAATAAATTATTTCACAATAAATTATTTCTGCATAGCGTTTTCAGTTATAATAAGCCAAATCCACAAAAATAATTGCTTAAATACAGATAAAAACATATATATATATATTGGCTTATATTATTATTCCAGACTACAAAAAATAACGATAAGATGACAACAAGATTGGATTATTTCAGTTGAAATCACCTCGCTCCGTAGCTGATAGCTTAAATATCAGTAGTTAGTGTCTGCAGAGGGTTGTATCAGCAATCAAACATGAAGCTCAAATCTCTTTCGAACAATTTTTTTTAAGTACAAATGTAAGGTGTTCATTACGAATAAAGTTTCCCCCGCTGATATCGTTATCTTATAAATCAATAAAATATAAAATGAAAATAATTTCATGATAAAAGGTAATTTTATTTTTTATAAAAATAAATACATGAATTAGATGTGTCAAAATCTTACGTACACGAGATCACATTAGGATTACAGGGAAGCGAATGTAAGTCAGGACATTAGTTTAATACTTTTATGTGAATCTAGATTTAATTAAGTAACTCAGATACCCTATACATTCCTTTTCAAAACACGGAATTGTGTAAAACAGTAATGATGTAAGTTAGAAGACATTTCGTTATGTGCAAGTGTTTGCTAATATATGTTCAGACACGCAAAGGCGAGAGTGGGGAAAGTGAAATTTATCTCTCCAGAGTTGTGTTGATTAATAGTATTATCAAAATATACAATAAATGGATTGTGAAAAAAAAATATTTTTTTATAAAATTTATTACATCTATCGGTATATAATATAATCCTAAATTGTAAACGCTGGAATCGTTAAAAACTAAAATTGTAAGGAACTATTAAAAATATAGCATTAAAAATCCACCACTTTTTATTAACTCGAAGTTCTAATTTTTACTATTGCTTTTATTGTTTATTTATTTATTGAGTTTTGAAGAAACTAAATTAATGGTTAAATATTTTGAACAGAAGAAAGTTTAATATGTATGCTTTATTCCATTTGTGGAACAGCATGTCAAATATATATATATATATATATATATATATATGTATGTATGTAAGGCAATTTTTTATCTATCATTTTTTATCTATTTTCTTCATTATCTAAAATAATAAAAAACATCTAAAATGTGTCATCAGTTTTTGGTAATGTTACTGGAAATATTTTTATAATGCTCAATATATTTTATGCTCATGTTAATAATATTATTATTATAAATGTTAAACAATAATTCTAATAATGATATTGAAATAAAATAAATTAAGTATTTAATTTGAAATAAAAGCACTTGATGTAGATTTTATACTTCCGGATTCCTATTTCTCTTTAGGTTTTACTACCATATTATATACCGATAGTCTTTCTCTATACCAAAAATAGTTATTTTTGTACGTTGATTCCTTTTTACTTTTTCGATTTGTTGTAACATTTTCCATGGTGCATACAAAAGATTTATGACCACATTTGTTCTGTGCTGAATAGCGAAATAAAATCTTGATATAAAAAACATTTTCCCAGGAAATATGACAAAGATATATTTCGTAGAAATATGGAGTGAATTTCAAAGAACTTTTCTCTAAATATTCTCCAACCCTTTTCTTTTCGTAAACTATATGTTTTACTCAAAGAAATTCTTCAAAAAAAAAATGAATTGAATAAATTTTGTAACAAATTATTCTGGTATTTTTGTTCTTATAATTTACTTTAAAATTAGTGAGCAACTTATATCTGTACATTTCTATGGTAATAGATGAATGATAGTAATAATATTTGTAACATAGTAATTGTGACTTAAATAATCCGCAATTAAGTTTGGCTAATACATCCCAAACCTTCAATTAATCAACATAAATGTAAGCAAGAAAAATATCTGGAGAGAATTGTTAATGATATCATCATAAAATGACGCAAGCTGCCTTTTTGTTTTGCCCTTCTGATCTCTCCTTATATATATTTCAATTTTCCTAATTCATAAGATAAAATGACATAAACTCTCGAATCATTAATCACGTATGGGAATACTTTAAGGCGATGATATTTAGAGCACCCTTTCTTTTTTGATAATTTTTGTTTTTTTAATTTATTTTCTAATTTATTACATGAAGCTTTTCGACTGAATTGTTGCAATTGAGATTTCTATTTTAATTATTTTCAATTGTCACATATACAACAGATTTTAGGATATCTGCCCAGTTAAATGGCTTTGGTGTTTTATTACATGGTTAAAGTAAGACAAAATTGTGAGATCACATCAAGACATATTTTATACGTGAATGTCTAAAGTATAAAAATTAAGAGGAAATTTCAAAAACAGTTAGTGGGAGAAAAGAAGGAGAAAAAAGTTAAAAACACGGAATATTCAAATTAGTTTTTGCAGTAAAATTTTCTACTGAATTTGCTACTGAAATACAAAACAGTTATCAATAATACAAAACCCTTATTTTTTTTTGGCAGGACTATTTTTCCTTATTTCGATAAAAACACTGAATACACCGATAAGTAGTAGAGGGCGTTATCGCACACGGAATAACTGTAATCTTTCCTTCAAAGCATTCATCCAGCCAGATTTTTTCAGCAGGGACAACATATCAGTTTTAGGTGCTCTGGGATACATGTTTGATAGACTGTTCCATCTTCTCTGCGATATATATGTAGCTGTATCCATTCATTCCGATAAATGTGTATAATGCAGCAGAAATGCATTGCACATTGTCGTCTCCAATTTAAAAATTATGGACATGGATTGCAATCGTATTTTTCAATTTCTCATCAAAAAACTTATATTTGTATTTTTTTTGTATACTCTACCTTATGGATACCTTTTACTAGTTTATTAGATAAAATATTACCTAAATATATACCTAATTTGTCTTTGAAGTGTTCGTCCGATTCGCTAAAATTTTAATACATAAACTATAAAACTATGAATTTCAGAAATATGTTGTCAGAGTAAGCTGTAAGAGACATGATTTAAGATGATAGTATTTAAAAATAGAAATTGTCTGATGGGCAATTTTAAAATCACGTGCCCATAGATTTAACATTAGGGAGGAGGAATTTGAAATATTTTTCACCAGGAGCTTTAATAGTGACGATGTAAGGTAAGACATTTTAATATTGCTTAACTGATATGCAGCTTGCATGTAGACAAAGACTAAAGCCTACAGCCATTATTTGGCTCCCACTCTGGTTCACATGAATTAATGCGATAGACAAAATTATACCATATAGTTAAAAAACATCGCCCTCTCCTTGACACCTAATTTAATACGTGAGCCGAAAAAGATAGTATAGAAAATATGGAACACCAGTATGGATAATAATTTAAATATCCACGATGATATGGTTGAAAATTATTATTCTCTACTTACAATTTGTAAATAAAACGATTGTGAAATGCATGCTTGTTTTAATTTTATGACGCATAGAATCATTTTGTGACCCATACATTTTAAGATCACATTAACAAATATATATATATATGTATAACAGTTAGGGTAGGAAGGTAGCGTCAGTGTCAAGCTGTTCATAATAACCTTTTATATCCATATATATATATATATATATATACACATATATATACAAAGTTTTTTTTTTTTAATTAAACTTAAAATTTTAATTAAATCGCTTTATAGATCGTCAGTTTAAACAGATATCTTACATCAGAAGCGCTACTATTGATGCTTGTTGTTGCCCAGCCATTCAGTTTTAAAATACCTCAAAATTGTCAATATATACTGCATATTTCAATCAGGTTTATTTTAAATTGGACCTACTTTAGCTATTTTTTCAGAATACAATTTTTTATGCATTTGAAAAAAATTTGTACTGTATGTTTCTTTGTTGAATGCGCACTTCCGGGTGGTTCGGACTCGTCCATTTTAGTGGAGAAGATGACCGGGAGCCTGGCACTGCATATGTTCTCCTACACGAACGGGACAGATTAAGTGGACGATTTAACGCCTCACCACGGTGCATCATTGGTAGATCTGTGTCTGAAAAGCCGGAGTTGCCGTGTGCTTAGGCGTATGCTCAGAGTTGGGCTTCCTCCCCTTAAGCGCTGGTTCTCAGTGGCAAGGGGATTATACCTATGATGCGGATTAGATACTTCACTAGGTGGAAAACGCCCCATAAGCTAATCCCAGTAGCCCGGACCGTACTCCCTCACGTAGGGATGGTGACTCTGGGCAACAGACTAGCTAACGGTGATAGGACCACTTCCACAACTTTTCTGGGACGATGACGAAGGCGAGACCGTACTCTGAAGAGCGAAGATCGTCGAGCAATGATCGACTCTGTTGTCACGTCTAGTCAGAACGTGAGGCGGCGTGTAGCATCCCTCGGTACTGGCAGGCGGCAGATTACAGATAAAGGTATGTGGGCGTAACACACATGGTCCGTATCTATCCCGTTTACCCTCTTCCGCTGAAGTAGTTGTGCGTCGACTTTAATGGACGGTCAAAAAGGGGATTCCGCCGTTATGACCAAGAGTGACTCGTGTTCGTGGCGGATCCCTCGGTCAACTGCGACTCGTATCACATCCTTCGAAGAGGGACAGGATCTTTCTCTGGAATATCCGATTACGAAAAATTGGACCGAGGCTCGTCGACTAACGCGGCAGCGATCGTATCCAAATTCAGACCCAGGGCCGAAAACCAATCCAGCGGTCGAAAACCAATCCAGTAGTCGGAGCTTTCTGCGCCCGACGGTTGGATCAGCTGGAGTCTAAGATATAACTTTCACGAAAATAACCTTTTTTATCGCTCTTGATTGCATGTACCACGACAGTCAGAGTCCGATAGTGTTGTCTAAGTCCAACTTTCCATTTTCTAACCTATTTTCAGTGTGTTTTATATGTGTATGTGTGTGGTCCTCTCCGGTGTCGGCCACAGTCGGTGTTCTGCCATCGGCATATGTTGGAAAGAAAGCCGTCGGGGGCCACCACGGTAACATCCTAAGCTGAGAAGTGCCTATTCGTTCAGGGATGCAATTCCTCTTCATCACGGGCTAGCGAGAGGCTCCTCCTCCTTCGTCGCCGACGACGAACTAGTCGTATCCTTTGTAGAAGCTCGATGATCGAAAGTGGCGATAAAGCAAGATCGTTGGGGAAGCTCGGCATAGGCCTACGAGCCGGTTTTCACTTTTGGTTTCCGGCTCCGAAGCTGTCGTGGGACTCCGGCGTAGTCCCCATGTGCGATGCGATGGTGACCTAAGCGGGTAGGCACTACCGCATATCGCAACGACATTTGTCGTCATACCCTTGGGAAAAGGAGGGTGGTGGCCAGGTGGCGTCGCCTCCACCTGACCGCAGAGCATGCAGGAACTACCCTGGTCGTGCACGTTAAAAGTTCTCCAGAACTTGGGTACGGCGGTTAACGTGCGTGACGAACACCCCCAGGCACCTGGCCTATATTGATTTCTAATTAAATTTTTAACTTTTTTTATGTGAAATGAAGGGATAGTCTCTGTTTGTATTTTCATTATAAAACATGATTTCTACCCATGCCTTATTCTCCAAAAGTTGTATATTGTAATTTATAGATTTGATATTTCGAAAAACTCATTGCCTGTTTTATTTCGTTCTATTCCAACTTTGAATTTTGTCAACAATATGCAGTTGAATATGTAAATATATAATTTAAATCAATGTAATGTTTGAACATGAATTTTTACTTAAACCAATCAAACTCCCCAATTGTCATAAAACATATTCTGTAAAATATTTCAGTTTGTTTCCTTTGATATTTTTCTAAAAAAGAAAAAAAAATCCTCTATTAAATATTATGTCATCTGTTAATTTGATCCTTTGATCCTAATGAATGTCGCCGATTGCCAATATGTATTGTCCAAATGTGTGGTTCTTGATTGGACAACAGTATTTTTTCACACATTTTCGCCTTATCTTAGCTCACAACTGCAACAATTAAATAATGCAAAAACAAATTCAGTTAAAGTAGTGCCAAAACAATAATAATTGGAAAACCACATTTGGACAATACAAATTGGTTGTTGCAAATATGGAGACATTCGTTAGTTAAGAGTAGGAATTTGAATCTGGATGGTTATAAACATTCATTGAAATACTTTTTTTAGAGATATTTATTATTTAGAAAGCTTGCAATTATATGCAGTTAAATATAATCACATCTAATTTTGCCGAAACGTATGCAAAATTACAGATTTTTGCTATAAAGTATTAATATTTCCTGTTATTAATAAAAAATTAAATTTATAATTATTTTAATAAGCATTAATAATTTCATTGACTTTATATCATTAATAAGAATGTTTTATCATGATAGACAGTTTATTACATAAATTTTTATTCATTAACTACATTTCCATCGAACCATTTATGGAAATATAAAAGTGACAGAAAAGAATATAATCTGGCTTTATTTCTTTTAAACTACTCTCACTACATTAAACGATTTTACAAATATATATTTTAGATCCCATATTTAAGTTTAATATGATATTATTTTATATATTTTTTAAACATTCATAATATCATATCCGTAGAGTACGTTTCATCAATCGCATGCATTTAAATATTATTATAGGTAACATTTATCTTATTTTTAAAAGAAGAATTTATATCAATAAATTTTAGAGATAATATTACAGAAAAAAATACAGCAGTTTCGTATAATTCATTAATATCTTATTGAATTTTAATACTAGGCATAGATAATATTCCTCGGAATAAATGCAGCCTTTCTCCTATAATGTGTCATACATTTTTGTGATTGGAATTCTTTGCAAAAAAAAATATATCCTGGTAATTTAATGTTAATATATTAAACATTTTTGTGAAGATTTTTGACAACACTTCAGAGCAAAATCTATCAAAAACCAATTTATATTTTATTGAGAAAAGATATCGGGAAATAACAATGACCATAACTTTAACTAGGACTTCCCTCAAAGGGATTAGTCTGAGTGATATTGCTGAGAACATAGGATTAACAATTGCAATATAAAGAAAAAGAGCAAATTAAATGATAGAATTACAAAATATCATATATAAATTCATATACACTGTTAAAAAAATAGAAAAGAAGTACTGTTAATCAGATGTGTTGTCATATTTTTTTTAACATGTGGCAAAGAATCTCATTTTCTTAAGCGCGTATTGCGCAAAACATTGCAAAAATAAACGCCGGATCTTTTAAAACGCCAAGCTTTTTAAAGTTACGTAACTGGATTAGCAGCCAATAGATTATTCTATCAAGCGTGGCTTAACGCAAATTTAATTTCATTTTTGCACCTTTTTTGTGTGTGAATTTAAAATTTTTCTTCCTTGATTATATATCTATTATTTGTATAACTGTTTATAGAAACTCTTACACTTCAAACTTCAAACCACATTGATAGCATGCTTTGCTACAAACCAGATTGCAAAACTATTGTCTAAATTACTATTAAAGTATACAAAAAAATCTTTCGATGACTTCTGTAAAATAACTTTTACATTAAATCTCCATATCGGCAAAATTGAAAAATTATATATATTACAAAGTTAAGCTTAACAGATACTTCTTGATTATTCTCTAGGAGGCTCTGCCCCCTGCGCCTTTAATGCGCCTTTACTGCGCCAATCCGCAGACTTTTCTTTTGCCTGTCTGTTTGTCTTTCCACAATCTGTCTGTTTCCCTATCCGTTCTTCTGCCCGTCTCTCTAACCGATTGTCTATCTCTCTACACATCTCGCTACCTGTTTCTATATTTCTCTACCGGTCTCGCTACCCGCCAATCTAATTCTCTAACCGTCTGTCTATCCGTCTAACTACTTGTATGTCTAGCCGTGTCTCTATCCACTTCGCTACCCATTTGTTTATCTGTCTCACAACTTGTCTATCTGTCTCTCTACCCGTCTGGCTATACGCCTCTCTACCCATCTTCTTACCCATCTCCGAACCCATCTACTGTCTCTCTACTCGTCTGTATACCCGTCTCACTATCCGTCTGTTTTTGTACCCGACTCTTTACCCGTCAGTCAACTGGTATCTGTACTCATCTCTCTACTCGTCTCTTTATCTACCACGCTACGCGTCTCGCAACCTTTCTCGCTATATTCCTGTATACCGGTGTCGCTACCCGTCTCGTGACCAATCTCGCTACCCCTCTGTCAACCCTCTTTTTACCTTTCTCTCTAGCCGTCTGTCTATCCTTTTCGCTACCCGTCAGCCTAGCTATGTCGCTACTCGTCTCTCTACCCATCTCACTACCCGTCTGTCTACCCGTTTGTTACTCGTCTTTCTACCTCTCGCCACCTCTTCCCAATATTTAAACAATTCATTTAATATACAGAAGCCGTTTATCAGTTATTAAATGCAAACAGAAGTAATTTATCTAATAAGTGTAATCAGATGCAATTTTTTTTAAAATACATACATAAACCTGAACAATAATTCATCAGTTTTGTGTTCATAGTTGTTTATATCATTTGACAGTAATTCTCAACTTCTTAAACCTGAATTGTCTCAAACTTTTTAAAAAAACCACAAGGTCTGTATAACTGCAAAGTACCCGGAGGGCTATATTAGCTACATGTTATTAAGTTAAGTGAAAGTTTCGTTATCGCGTTTGCAGCCAATTGCTTATGTCAGAAAGCGTGGTTTAACGCCATTTTAAATTCATTACTGTAACTTTCTTTTCTTTTCTTTTCTTTTTCTTTTTTTTTTGGGGGGGGGGGGGGGTAGGGGGGAAGGATTTCAAATATATACATTTAAATTAAAACTTCTCCATGCCATTAGTGTTGTTTGTATTATTAACTAATACCTTGTAGACCGAGCTTCATTTGAAACAAATGTAAAAGACTTCTTCTACAGTTTTTTTTTAGGAGAAACTTTCGTAATTGTGCCCAAAGCCAATCGGAGTATTTAATATCATTATTGTAACTCTTATAGAGTTAAAACAATATTGTTGCTAGCTTTACTCTTGTTTGAGACCAGCCTTGCCTGTGTATCTGAATGGGGAAAAGTTTCGTATCCTATGTCGGTTGGCGAAAAAAATTTAAAATTGTGCCAAAAGGTAGTTTTAGCATCTTACAAAATTTTTCAAGAGAGCGGTAAAACATGTTTTTCAAATATTTACAAACATACGTTTATTAAAGCATGTTTTTGCACCATCTTAAAAATTTAAGCACGATGCTAAAATAAAATTTTATTGCCATATTCGATATTTTAATAAGTAATGAAAATACATAAACACACTTATTTAACAAACCTAAGAGGCATTTTTGTGATAAATAATTGATATTGTCAGCGGGGTAAATTGTAAACAATTAATAAACGGCTAGTAAATAATAAATAGCATTTAAAATCTAAAAATGGAGAAGTGGTCCTTAAACACTTAATATATGTAATTTTTTTTTTATTTTTTAAGATTTCCGAAGGCCCAGATAAAAAGGTAAAAATCTCTTTTCCAAATGCCAAATAGAAAATATACAAAATAGAATGCCAAATATACCAAACAGAAAAACATCTGCAAAAGAATATATTTACATAATACTACATCTGCAAAAGAATAATATTTAGAAAAAGAAAGCCAAATCCTGAAGATCCCAACAATCACATCGAAAAACTTATCACCAGAAAAGAACTCGCCAAATCTTACGGCACAGGAGAGGAATTTTTCCCTCTGAATGCAGAATATTAGTTTTTTTTTTCTTGTACGATGGGTGATTATAATATAATTGTTTCATTTCACATACTACATACCGTTTGATATATTGGTACTTTTATGTTATCCTGGCGCAGTTGATAAATCACCAAATATTGTTCCTATAACATTTTCATATTGAATTCATTTCATTTAAATATAAACCTTTCACTCATTTAATTTAAAATACATGCCTTTCATTAATCCCATTTAAAATGCTAAAAAGAGAAAAAAAAAGAAATAATGCCATAAATCGAAACCTTTTATTTAAACACCAAAGAATTTTTTTTTTTTATTTACACACGCGAAATAAAAAAAGCTGCTATTGCTGAGATTTTCGCCAAATCTCTAATACCAAGTCTACTAAGTTATTGCGGGGTTTTTCTTTCAAACAGAAAAAAATCCAGATTAATTTTCGATTTCTACTAAATTGAAATATATTTTATTGTGCTGAATATTAGTGCGTGCATATTTTTTTGCTTCATGTACTCCATGAACTTTTCAATTCCGATTGTCTACGAAAATCTCCCGCCGGTGAAAATGACGTACACACAAAATTTTCGTGACGTATGTAATTTAATTGTGTTTTTTATCTATTTTTTTAATATAATTTCCAAACGGTTTGACATTTATTCTTGGTAATAAATAGACGTCGTTGTCACCTTTATAGGTACCTGCTGTAAAAATTTGAACGAAATCCGTTAAATATTTTTTGAGTTATGCTTGACGATAGGTTTTAATATCCATCGTAGCTATATATGGGGCAAAGAAATACTGCGCTGTGTATGGGTCTTCGTTGCACTCAGACAATTAACAAAATTTGACAAATTATTTCTGTTAATTGTATTTGTATCCCTACACAAAAATAATATAAAATATTTTTGGTTTGTATGGTATCAATGTATAGACCGAATGCGGAGAAAAATATTTATATTCTACGTTTCTGATGCAGTAATTCATCATTAGATTTATTTAAATTTTGAGATTCAAAAGATAAAAATCGACGGGATATATTATCATAAATTTAAAACAAATTGTGCTAGGATTAAGTGGCGAAAGTTTGTCGTAGTTCATAAATGTCTTGTCAATATTTAATGAGTTCTAAACATTTAATTGCATAATCATTATATGGCTGAAACATAGAACGGATGAAACATTAATAGCAGAAAAGGTAATAAAATGAATTAATAATGCCATAATCCGAAAAGTATATTCACATAAGTGAACAAAAAGCCGGTTATTTGTTTATTTACGAAAATGTAACTCCCGTAACAGTTGCATTTGCCACCAAGAAGTTTGCAATTGTGAAAATGTATATTACGGAGTAGCTCATTTCGCAACATAACTCGGATTACAGCTGCGGGACTGTCATTTATTAGAAAAGCCACCAGAAGTTTCACCCCAGCTGATTGTCTAGTGATTAGTGAGCAGGCTGGTAGTGCTGGATGTCCATTGGTCAGGTGGAACGGAGGACGTGGTCTGTTTAGCCCGAGTGTGAAATAGATGACCATAGCGTACCCAGCAAATGAAATCATACGACGATCACGATCCTTTTTGACACTATCGAAGATGAATTATGCTGTAATTATTTTGACAAGGGAAATAAAGTATGGACAGACAGAAGTTAAGTTATCTATATAACGGTAACTGTCGATTACAATTGTAAATATTCTGGCAAAAAATAGTTTATATTAAAAATTCTTCTGTCGTTCTGTGTATTTCTATAAAATTTGCATCGTGCTACTAGGTATGTGTTTGAAATTTGGTATATGCATACTTTTGTCTGGTTGCATTTGCTCTTCATATGATAAAAACATTTCCGTCGCTACAGATCTTCCTTCCTATGAAACCGACCACATTTCAACGACTTTTTTTGTTTTCTATGTGACTTTTACCATTTATTGGGTGTAATTCGGATAAAAAATGTAATCCGTATTTAAATTTGACTGCTTTGGCTAAAAAAGACCTTTAATTTGAGACCGACCATTCTATATTTTTTCTTTACTTCGGCTATATATTAATACGAATCTTTCTTCGATTTATAGACAAAAAATGTATTCTTTTAAAAGTGTATCGAAGTTTCAACACTATATGAAATTATTACGATGTTTGTTCGAGCAAAAAAAAAATCTACAGTTAATAATGTCTGTAGGTTTTCCAATATGTTGTACTATTTCCTGTTTTTTAGTCATATGTTAAATACATATGAAAATAATATAAAATGGAGTTCAAATAATGCAAATTAAAGTAAGAACATAATTAATATTAAAAAGCAATTCAGTTTTTTTATGTATATATACTCGGAATTGCTACAGCCACTTTCATAATATGTACATATATCTTCTTAAAAATTCATTTATTTATAGTTTATTGGATACATTCAATAATGAAATTTATATTGTCTATAAAAGAAATTCTTCTGTAATTATTTTTTTCGTTGTTTGATCCACATTAACCTTTTCAATAAACATTATGTAACATATGAGGAAAGATATAATTATTTTTAATTTTCTTAAAAATACAAACTGATCTCAAACATATCCTGTTTTAATCAGTGTTTGTATAAGAAATTTGCAGCTACTTGTAAAGTAACCATTATAATTACCGAGTACTTTTTCTGTCATTTAAAATAATAGAGAAAATCTTCTATATAAGGTGATTAAAAAGTTACTTACTCTCAGAACAACGGATATATACCATTTGAAAATACTTTATATTTTAAAATTTCAATAACTTAATTAATCTTTTAATTAAGAAAAAGATCCTTAGTTTAAAACATTTGATATGGAACTTCTAAAAAAATATTTGATGAAATAAAGATTAAATGACCAAATGAATCTATTGGGTATGAATAAATATATAAAAATAAATTTCAAATTAAGAGTGAAAGATTCAGTTTCAAATTGAATAAATACATTAATGATCTTTTTTTAATAAGTAAATTAGAAAAATTCGTTGTTTCACAAAATACGCTTAACAATTTGTTTTGGAGGATGGGAACAAAAATATATAGCATGTTGTAAAGCACCGGCTCCTATCCAAACACTGAATATACTAATTTGGACATTCGTAACAACGGCGAGTGCGGTATCTTAGGTAGACCACGCTTTTTCTGTGTCCATGTGCATGCCAAATATTTGCACGTAAAATGGGGGAGGGTAACTGTTCTCCAACTTGTAGTTCTTTAGTTGGGAGAGATGCGGGAAGATACCCTGCCCTTTGAGTAAAGATCAAAATTATGAAGACAAACGTTGAGGAAAAAAATCAATTTTCTGCTCCTTTGATACCTGTTAATTGGAATCTAATTTGGTCAGCGCCTGGGAAAGCTGGATCGTGTCGACGTACACCTTCCTTACATGCTTTCTCTTGCTCACAATTGTAATTGTTTTCTCCTTAACCCTCTTCACTGATTTAGGCTAAAACTTTTCAATGACAGACACTTGAACCAATCAAGAGAATGATTTTAAAACCCATACTCGGCATCTTCTGTTTAAGTCTAAATAGGTCGTGACGTAATATAATTGGGCCTTCAGCATTTATTTCAAGGATGCTAAACAGTAGACATTGCTTATATTGACATGTAAGGAATAATATTGACTATAAACTACGATTTACAGATTGTGTCAGTTTCTCTGATTCTAGGTTCATTTTACTTTTTTATAATCCTGTCAAAATACAAATACGTTTTACAAATTTCGACTGCGCTATTTTTTATAATAAATAAGTGGCATTGCTTATATAAGAAAGGGTTTAATGTCTGAGTATTAACAACCGCAATCTGTATAATAACAGTCTACAAATAACTGTCGCTATTTTTTAGAATGTTGCATCTTGGAAAATACATAGAAACTTTGAAACTCTTCTTTACACACTCAATCGAGATTCTAAAGGATTTTTTATCCATCAGTTTCTCTCTTCTGTTAAAATGTCAGGAATTATGTATTATCTTTATATTGGCTATTATTAATTAATAAGATATTATAAGATATTATATTTATTAATAAGATTGTGATAAGTTTCTACTTTGAAATAAATTCTTTAGATTCATATTTTTAATACTTGGAATTTTTTTTTCAGAGAAAATATCTCACGCCTTGCATTCATAATATTCAAATTTTAAATTTTATTATTAATCAATCGCCTATTAAGCAATTAAAATTTGAATATTAAATTCTTTAGATTTAGATTTTTATTAAGCAAAAGTATCGATGAACTTGCTTTGAATTGAAACGAAAATATTAATAAATTTGTACGTTTGTGTACTTTATCTCTAATCGAATATTATTCAGAGAAAAAAATTAAACCGTGAACGTAAAATAATAATAATAATGACCTGTGCAAAGACATTATATTGTCTTTATTTCCTCGTTGCTTTCAACAAGCAGAATCAAATTGGATGGTTCAATCTACCAGTACGATTATTTTTTTCAGAATGAAAATTTATATTTTCTCATTCATATATAATTTATTGAGTACGATTATTTTTTTCAGAATGAAAATTTATAGTTTCTTATTCATATATATATATATATATATATTTATTCATTTGTTTTTTCTACACATTTTTTTTACACCAAACTATTTTATTACGCTTTAGCCTCGCTGCCATTGATATACCAGGGAAGCTCCAGAGTTTTCCATTTTCTAAGGATGACTGAATGATAGAAGTATTCTGAATGGATAATGAACTAAATATATGCTGAGAAGGGTTTAGAACTTATTTATTTAACATGGGAGTGTTGGGAAGCCCGCTTTTACAACATATATCTGACGCAATAAACTGACACTCATTTTGCTATCGAAATTACAGAGGAGAGGAAAATGTAACTTCAGTCGTTTATAATATGCCAGCCATGTTTAAATGTGGTGTTAAACAGGCTAAACGTTTTTACGGCGATTTCCGAAGTATAATTATTTTAGAAATTTAAACAGTCTTTTTTTCTAAATTCGGGTTATTGTTTTGCTATCAAATTTTAATATCAAAATATTATGTAAATTAATACAGTGTTTAACAGAAAAATTATTTCATAAATAATGTTTAAACGAATTGTAGATATTTTGAAAAAAAAGGTTAAACACAATTCCCTTAACTTAGATGTACTACGTGTGTTCTGTTCATGTGCAGACAATTTACGGGTTTTAGTCATACAAGAGGTTTGTAACCAGTTATAAACATTTTCAAAATGTTTGGACAGTATATTTAACAGATTCGATATTATATTGATCTCATATTTTTTAAAAAATTATAGTCAAAAATTTTAAATAATTGTGAAATTTTTAAAAAGTGATTTAATTGCGCTCATAAAAAATAAACGAAAGAAAGTTCTTCTTACAGCTGTTAAATTTAAGAAACGCTTTTTTTCTAAAACTACAAATCAAAACATCTTACCAATGAAAATTTCAAAAACAAAACGAATAAAATAAACTCCATATAAAATTTACATTTAGACATGTTTTTTATCCTTTGAAAACTCACATTTTATTTAAATACTAAATTCCCAAGAAACATACATAAATATTAGTGGTATATCTTATAATTTAATTTTCCATATGTAATTTACAAGGAAGATGGCCAAGCTTGGTAATCACATATATTGATTATTTTTATATATGTTGTAGGATTGAAGCCCCTTAGTCTCAAGTCTTAGTCTTTAACGGATTTTATAGAACGTTCTTTAATACTCGCGAAATAGGGGGTCTAATATTAAAACACAGCTTAAATACTTACTTTGTTACTTCGTTGGTGGCAATTCAATTGTTATGGCGTCTCCTCGTTTATCAGCGGTCTCGGGTTTCTAGGCCGGAACGGGCTACTTTTGTTTTTCTCATTATTTTGTTTTACTCATGTTTTTCTCATTTGTTTAACTCTTTCCAACCTAGTTCAAAAGTGTTTATGACTTCGGTTTCTCTTGCCGTATGGCCGTCTGCCGTCTGTCCGTGCTCTAACTCCCGTAAATATGCTCGAATTGCTCTGCAAATTTTATATCTTATTGTTGTTATCTATAGCATGGTTCCTATTTCAACTGAAGTGTGTAGCACTTATAGTTTTTTTACAGGGACACTCAAACGAATTCCGTTACATTACGGTTTATGGGGAAAAATCATTTGCGGTTTATTTTAATGATGTTACACAATTTCAAATACATTGTAATTGCTATATATCACTAAGGTGCATTACAAGAAGCTTAATATGGAATAGGGTGTGCATAGCACTTATAGTTACTTTACAGGGACAATCTAAAGAATTCCGTTACATTACGTCTATGGAGAAAAATCGTTTGCGGTTTAATTAAATAATATTTCAATATTTTAATGTTTCAGTATTTTTTTTTTTAATTTATATATATCACTAAGGTGCATTACCAGAGGCTTACTACAGAATATTGTGTGTATAGAAGTCATCGTTCATTTACAGGGACACACAAAAGAATTCTCTACTGTCTGTTAACAATAATTCCTGGAAGTGCGTTTTAAGTTGCTGTACGCGATTTTAAATTGAACTCACTTTTTGTCTATTACTTGGTGTGTATAAATTCTGTATTTCATATACAGGTCAGCATAAAAGTTCGCGAACACATTTCCGTTTATTGACAGAAACTCCAGAAGGAGAATTTTAAACTGTGTTACGCGTTTCCTAACTAAACTAAAATTTAGCATCCTATGTAGTATATATACAAATCTATAGATCATATACAGGGCTGAATAAAAGTATTCGGATATTTTTCCGAATATTATATATGTTGGAAAATTCTGAAATTACGTTTTTAAATATGTTATGCGTTTTCCAAATTGTTTACTTAGATGTTATCTCTCTGCTTATTAAACGGTAATAATTTGTAAAATTATTTTGGAAGCGTTGGAAAGTGTTACATAAACTATGCTTGACGCATGATTTTTCGTTCTTGTTTAATTCATAAACATACTTGCTGTTATAATTTAATAATCGCAATTAAAAATTATAATATTGCGCATTAATTATAATGTTAACCTATTTACTTGTTTATTTGCAATGAAATCATTGTATAAAACATCATTAAACTGTTTATTTTTTTAATCACTTTTAAAATGTATTTTATATATTCTTTGCCGATGCAATGATATTGAACAATTGTGTCAGTTAGTGATTTTAAAGAAACATCATTTTTATATTGCTTTAACAAGGGAAGTGAATGCGATTGTAATACTAATCTGTTTTTAAAGTGAGAAGCATAATTCTATTAAAAATTAGCATAAGAATTAAATTACAACATATTATTTTGTATATTAAAGATTTTAAATTTGTAATACTTGCACTTTGAATTATTTTGCTTTCTCAATTATCTCCTTTCTGTATTTATTTTTATTTTATTTGAAAATTTGTGTATTTGTTTTATTTTATTATAACTAGATACCACCACAACAGACGTTGTAACACAGTAAACCCGTTACAAAGTGAGTATTCAAGTTGTGTTATAATAATATTAGACCCCCCCCCCTACTTCTTGAGAACTAAGGAGAATTGTATAAAATCCGTTGAACCTGGGACTAAGGGGCTATCAAAATATACAAAATCTGTGATTACCAAGCTTGACCCTTTCCTTGTTAGATAGTTTCCAATAACTATTACTAAATACTGTTCAAAACTGCAATTAATGACATCCTATTAATAAAATAAATCAAATAAGCAAAGAAAATGATTATTACCGCAAAAAGCTATACAAATATCCATCATGAAGACAAATATTTATTTTTTAATCTGTTTTATCTCATATACTTTCACATTTCCTAAATTAATGAGATAAAGTTACATTATCCCCTTAGACACTGAAAATATTGCTAAGATTTAAAGCGATTATATTCAGACTTATTTTTCTAGACAGATTTATGTCTTATTAGTTTTTATTAGATTTACGTTTTTATTATTCAGTGCATGTAGAAGTTAAATAATACGATTTAATATATTATTTAAAGTGACACTAGAATATTGGTCTGACGAATTGAAAAAGATTTTCCGGACTTTGTGTTTATATTTGAAGGTATAAGGCTAAAATAAATATAAATTTCAGTTTATGCTGATTGTATTATAAAGATTAGCTAGCATGCGTTGAAATAAAATTCATATTTGGAACAGTTTCTAATTGTATATTACCATTATATAATTGTACTTTTTTATGTCAAACCAAAGATTTTTATGCTTGTAGTCAGATAGATTCTATTTAATGACTTTTGCTAAGCAGTAAAATATATTAGATTTGATTAAATTTTCTAATTAAATAAAAAGAGAAGCATTATATGGTAATAAAAAAGAATTTTTATAATTGGCATAATCAAACTATTTAAATAGTTAATTGGAAATACTTTTAGAAATAAGTATCTTGATAAAGATAAAAGATTCTTGATAAAAGTCCTTAATTTTTTTTTAAAGAGATAACGGTTATTTTATTACTAAACTCCTCAATAATAAGACTATAGAAAAATAGAATTTGTGTTAAATAAATTGTGAATTAAGTTTAAACAGAAAGTATTGCTTAAAAAATTCTTAATATTTCAAAAACAATTATATATGATACATACTACTGTTTTTTATTAAAATATATTTAGAAAAAAAATATAAATAAAGTTATACGCGATAAGAAATATCTAATATATAGAAGGTTTTTCACATTTACGTAGAACTTTTATTTTATGATAAATTTTTTCTTTAAGGAGTTTCATTTATCTCACTTACCGCCACAGAAATCACGGAGCGCAGCGTTTCGCGTGATTTTCCTTTTAGACCGGGAGGCGGCAGCACAGACAATCACCTCATCGTGTTCATGGCTGAAATTTCAGAATTAGTTAAAACTCGATTCGCATATTAAAACGCAATCGGTCTGCCAAGTCATATCTTGGTGGAAAACACCTTAAAACACGATTTTAACGGGTGACTAGTACGTTTACCATTGTGTTTCCTGCACCCAAAGGTATGAAAACATGGAAGACTGGGAGCAGGAACACACAATGGTAAACCAACGAGCCAACCGTTAAAATCGGATTTTCTGGTGTTTTCCACCAAGATATGACTTGACAGACCGATTGCGTTTTAATATGCGAATCGAGTTTTAACTAATTCTGGAATTTCAGCCTTGAACTCGATGAGGTGATTGTCTGTGCTGCTGCCTCCCGGTCTATGTGCTACGCCCCTTTTGTACCGAGACACTTGCGGAAGCCAGGTAGAAAGGGAAAAAATAATCTGAAAATTGAAACCGGACAAATTTTAAAGGGAAATTTATGAAATTAATGACACCGAATTGCGGCTCGGTGCCCTGAAGCTATCGAAAGACCCTTGGGACTACGAGCACATTGTTCGTCTTTAAAGAATTGTATAGTTTTAGGGAACGAGAAAAATATTGGGTTAGGTCACATGTTCAAGAAATTTCGATTAGTGGGTCATTTTGGTTATTGGTAATTATGGTTCAAGCAATTTTTATCTTAAAAGCAGCTCAGATGATTTGAAATAAATTTTTTATCCTATGGTTTTCGGGAACGAGAAGACTATTGGGTTAGGTCACATGTTCGAGAAATTTCGATTAGTGGGTTATTTTTGTCATGGGTCATTATGGGTCAAGCTATTTTTATCTTAAAAACGGCTCAGACGATTTAAACTAAATTTTGTATCCTGCGGTTTTTAGGCACGAGAAAATCATTGGGCTAGGTCGCATGCTCCAGAAAATCCGATTAGTGGGTCATTTTGGGGTCACTGTGGGTCAAACTAATTCTATCTAAAAAGCGGCTCAGACTATTTTGATTAAAATTTATATCCTGTGGATTTCGGACACGAGAAGACAGTTGGGCTTGCTTACATGTTCGAGATAATTTGATTAGTGGGTCATTTTGGTCATGGACCATGATGTTTGAACTCAAAGTTAATTTTGATCGAGCATAGCTCGGTCTTCCCTGATCATGATAAGTTATTTCTTTTAGGAGAAGTATTTTTTAAACCCATTGTGTGAGCCTATAGATCAAACTAGTTTAGAATGCAAAAATTCATCTTAGAATGCTAAAATTCATAGATAATTTTAATGTAAATTTTAATTATCTATTAAGGAATTTAGTCATATTTTAGGTAATTGATCACATTATTTGTTAATTTTATACTGCCTATAGATTGTTCTTTATTTTGATGTCTAGCAAGTGAAAGGCTTCTTTCATGGTTCACATTTTCTCAATGATGAGATGATATTATATGGGTATTTGCATCTATACCATCTTACTTATAATAAAATCCAAAGGCGAGAAAGTGTCTGTAACGGTACCGGGCTGTACCACTCTGATCGACCGTAGTTAAACGCCATGTTAGGCTTACTGAAAAATATATGCTAACACATAATAACACTAAATGATAATATCTTCTACTTGAAATAACGACTGTTCAGCATATTTTCGTATAAAACATGTATATCATATCCAGTTATAATGTTTTAAGTTTTAAATTAAAAATAACAGATTAAACATCCGATTACCTGATGTAAATAAACGAATAATGTTGCCATTCAAAAACACAAATCCCATATCTAGAAAAAAAAAAAGGAATGACTCTTTGAACGTTTCATTAAAATATCCAATTATGCTCTTAAAATATTTGTAAAAGCATTTTAAAGTATTTAAATATTTAAAGGAGTTTCTAAAATTTATTTCTGTAAGCATTTTATTCCTGAAATCACTTTTTCAGAAATAGCGATGATACCTTTCGAGGCTTTGCGATACAACTACCAGCATTTTAGATTTCGTTCGTAAATACTATTCTGGCGCCATCTTCTGACAATAAATACAAATTATACGTTTCTGTTAGAAAAAAAATAAATTAATAAGACAACTTTATTATAATTTACATAACAATAAAGTTGTAAAATAATATAAAATGTACATAAGCATATTTTTAGAATAAGAAAATTCAGGATGTATTGATTTATTACAAGATCAACTTTTTTTAATGATTTAAATTATTTTTATTATTAATTTTGAAAGGGAAATATTTGACTTTGTGTAAAAACTAATGCATTCTTTTAGATTATGAAGAAGCTAAAAGATCGTTTTCGTATTATTGAGAGCGAAAATTAATACCTATAATTTACTAACCATAGTTAATTATTGAGACCTTAATTAATTATTGAGATCATTATTAGGATTAAAATTTTAATTATTCAGAAAAATATTTGGAAATTTTTAGTTGAAAAACCAAAATAAGGGAAAAGATTACGTTTCGTAAAATTTACCATTAACATAAGGTATGTACATTCAGGATGTATTGAATTATTACAAGATCAACTTTTTTTTAATGATTTAAATTATTTTTATTATTAATTTTGAAAGGAAAATATTTGACTTTGTGTAAAAATTAATGCATTCCTTTAGATTATGAAGAAACTAAAAGATCGTTTTCGTATTATTGAGAGCGAAAATTAATACCTATAATTTACTAACCATAGTTAATTATTGAGACCTTAATTAATTATTGAGATCATTATTAGGATTAAAATTTTAATTATTCAGAAAAATATTTGGAAATTTTTAGTTGAAAAACCAAAATAAGGGAAAAGATTACGTTTCGTAAAATTTACCATTAACATAAGGTATGTACATTCAGGATGTATTGAATTATTACAAGATCAACTTTTTTTTAATGATTTAAATTATTTTTATTATTAATTTTGAAAGGAAAATATTTGACTTTGTGTAAAAATTAATGCATTCCTTTAGATTATGAAGAAACTAAAAGATCGTTTTCGTATTATTGAGAGCGAAAATTAATACCTATAATTTACTAACCATAGTTAATTATTGAGACCTTAATTAATTATTGAAATCATTATTAGGATTAAAATTTTAATTATTCAGAAAAATATTTGGAAATTTTGAGTTGAAAAACCAAAATAAGGGAAAAGATTACGTTTCGTAAAATTTACCATTAACATAAGGTATGTACATTCAGGATGTATTGAATTATTACAAGATCAACTTTTTTTTAATGATTTAAATTATTTTTATTATTAATTTTGAAAGGAAAATATTTGACTTTGTGTAAAAATTAATGCATTCCTTTAGATTATGAAGAAACTAAAAGATCGTTTTCGTATTATTGAGAGCGAAAATTAATACCTATAATTTACTAACCATAGTTAATTATTGAGACCTTAATTAATTATTAAAATCATTATTAGGATTAAAATTTTAATTATTCAGAAAAATATTTGGAAATTTTGAGTTGAAAAACCAAAATAAGGGAAAAGATTACGTTTCGTAAAATTTACCATTAACATAAGGTATGTACATTCAGGATGTATTGAATTATTACAAGATCAACTTTTTTTAATGATTTAAATTATTTTTATTATTAATTTTGAAAGGAAAATATTTGACTTTGTGTAAAAATTAATGCATTCCTTTAGATTATGAAGAAACTAAAAGATCGTTTTCGTATTATTGAGAGCGAAAATTAATACCTATAATTTACTTAACATAATTAATTATTGAGACCTTAATTAATTATTGAGATCGCTATTAGGATTGAGATTTTAATTATTCAGAAAAATATTTAGAAATTTAGAGTTGAAAAACAAAGATAAAGAAAAAAATTACGTTTCGTAAAATTTACCATTAACATAACTACCATTAACAGTAAAATTTACCATTAACCCTCTATATTACCTAATATTACCTTAACGGTTCAGGTCAGTTTTCCCTATTGTCGATAAACAGTATATGAATATTTTTATCAGTTATATAAAATTTTAACTGAAAACGCCAATTTCTACCCACCGTCCTAGGACGGGCATTTACACTAGTATTACATATACAGGTGTATCAAAAAACCTTGACACATTAAAAAAATATATAAAACAAAATATATACAAGATAGAAACTAGAAATTCACGTATCTGTTACCTCAGATATTTGAGTTTTTTTAAATATAGTCAATAAATTTCAATCTATGCACCTTTCGTGGCACGGAAAATATCTAGTCGATAATCTGTCTCGGCCCATGTTTTCTTTTTTTTTCCAGCATCGATTGCTTGATACATGGAATTGCAGCAATTATACGTATTTTCATTTCTTCAACACTGTTCACTTTTGTTGAATGTTGCTTCATCTGTGAAAATGTTTTTTAAAATACAGTAGAACTCCAATTATCCGAACTCCGACTATCCGAATCACTGATTATCCGAATCGCTTTCAGAATTTCAGAAAAAAAATTAAGACGGAAACGTACTGTGATTTGCAAAATAATGATTGTGTCTACGCGCGCTATTGCCCTTCCCTCCGCGGAAGGGACGGGAGAAGATGAGGAAGACGTGCCACTTGAGGAATTCAGAAACCTGGATGTTCAGAATGTTCCTGGAATTCCTGGATGTACAGAAGTTAGTGTTGAAGATTGAGGAGAGTGGATGGTGTGTGATTCGTCAGATTCTGTGTTCCAAATTCTAAATGATGATGAACTTATTGAAAGTGTGAGAGAAGAAAGTGTCGAGGAATAAGATGACCTTAATGTCGAAGTTGAAGCAGACACGGGGCCATCAGCTAGTGAAGCATTTGTCGGCCTTGAAACTGCATTGAAGTGGATGGAGCGTCAGTTCGAGTGTGACCACATGCAACTACTCACTGTCAAGCGGATGCCCGATTTGGCTGCCCGAAAACGGATGAAGACTGTCAAACAGCTTACTTTAACCGAGATATTCAGCAAGCAAGGACTTTCATTTAGAGTCCGGTACGTACATAATGTAAAAAAATGTATAGCACTTGTAAGTACGCTTAACTTGTAAAACTGTTGCCTTTTCATTTAATTAATTAAAAGCTCTTTTTTTAATAGTTTTTTCTCCTATTTTCAACATACATACAGTAATTAATTAAAATAGACCCTTTTATCGGAAAAAATCCAATTATCCGAAATTTTGATTATTCGAATGGGGTTCGGTCCCAATTGATTCGAATAATTGGAGTTCTACTGTATCGCTATCTTCTTTCAGATTATTGAGCATTTGCACAGCGAAGTCTATCACGAGGTTTATCATTCCTTTGTAAATTTTGCACTACCTGCACTTTATACGCAGAAGGAGAAATTTCTTATGAAGCGCGCGATCCACTGTTAGAAATGGAATTTTTTTGACACAGAAAAAAGCCCAATATCTAAAGTAACACATACGTGAATTTCTAGTTTATATATTGCATATTTTTTAAATAAATTTTTAAAATGTGTCAAAGTTTTTTGATACACCCTGTATATATGTATTTTTAATTTCTATTGGTACATATACAGCACAAATTTTAAAAAATATGCAGGTTTAAAAGTAAACTTTCATTCTATATTTTAAGGGTGATATTGAAAAAATATACTCTATAAAGCAGCCTTTGTTTGGTTTATTACAGTGTTGTCTGTATCCAGAAATTATATGTTTCGATAAAAAATTAGCCAAGTCTCGTGATACTTTTTCAGTAAAACATTCTGAGATCTTGTAGAGCCAAGTATACCTCTCTTGATAACTCTGGAATTTTCATTCACAAATCATTCCTAGTCACTGCAACTTTAGTTAATCATTATTTTGTGACTTGGCAAGTATGCAGCATGAGAATGTGACGTATATTAGTCTTAGTCAAATAATTCCATTCCATCCCATAATACAATAAAGTGTAGAAAATTGCCTGTGCTAAGTAATTGCCATATCACAAAATAATCATTAACTAAAGATGTTGAGACTAGGAATGATTTTCAAATGGAATTTTTAGAGTTAATAAGATAACTAAACTTGGCTTTACAAGATATCAGAACTTTTTACGGTAAAAGTCACGAGACTTGGCTAATTTTTTACATGTGATGTTTGTGATGGGATTTCATTTTTTTTTTCTTTTTCAGTTATATTCCTTTTCTTAATTTTGGGCTCTTTTTGGACATCATTCACTGGTTTTCGCCTGGCTCTGTTAGTTGAAGGTACCAAAAATTTGAGGTATGAGTTCTGTTTACAATAAACAAAAAGAAGTTTCAGGTGACAAGTAGTAAATTATGGGGGTGGAGTCAAAAGTACTCTCAACTGCTTCCAGGAAAGGTGCTATCGATCTGAGTTATTACTCGCAGTCTCAGATACTTGATATTTGGCATAAAAGTAGTGTTTAGGATAAAATGAAAGACAAAATTAAAAATTAAATAAAAATCCAACAAATCGAGCTATTTTTACTTATTTTTTTCGAAATTTCCGGATTTTTAAATTTAATCTTTGTTTAACCTTTATTTTCTCTTATTTTAAACACGACTTTTATACCATATTTCAAATTTCTAGGAATGCAAAATCGAATTATTTTCAAACTTTCGATTTTTCACAAATTTTTGGATTTTCCAATTTTATTTTCAAAATTTCGATTTTTTTATTTTTTTTAATTTAATCCTCAACACTGCAGTTGCACCAAATTTTAAATCTCTATTATTAAGACATCAAATTATTTTCAACTTTTCGATTTTTTCGAATTTTCTGGAATTTTTATCTTCTTCTTATTTTGTATCATAAACACCACCTTTATTGCAAATTTCAAGTTCCTGGGGCTACGGGATGTACCTTATCTTTTTGATAGTTGGTAAGTGAGTGAGTGTCAATAAATGGAAACTTTAAGTTCATATATCTTCTGACTTAGATAAGATAGAAACGTGAAATTTGAAAAATTGGTAAAATTTAGAACGTAATTTATAAAAACGAAGTTTGAAGTTTTTGTAAAACTCAAGCAGAGGGATATGGGCAGGGGGGGGGGGGGTTCAAAGTGACCTAAGTTGCTTATGGGTGTGCTTTCTCGACTTCGCGGAGGCACTGCTGAGCCTCCAGATAACTGTTTGCACTCTCTTCTACCGTGTGACCTTACGTTCACTTTCATCTCAGAATGTCCGATGGCAATTTTTTATAATATTTAGTTTCATTTAATACCATGTTGTGGTATTTCCAAAGAAAAGTGCATTTAAATAACAAATACTCTTTCCTGAAATATTTAAACACTTAAAGAAATCTCCCAATAGACATTATGTTTTTATATTATCTCTTTTCAGGATGTGAAAAATATTAATTTATTTAATGGATTGCAATTTCCCGTGAATTGTTTCACACCATAGTAAAAAAATAAAAAAACAGTTTTATTATAATAAATATACCTTCTCAATGTAATGAGTAGAGTGGTACCTCGATAACGAAATGAATATCAGCAGTGAGATATACCGTTTTTATTAGTTAATATATCTTTCGTTAACTGTCTGTTAAAATCACATAGCTATAAGTAATAACCGATAAGTAAAAAACTCCATCAAAATTTATTTTTAATAAATATAAATATTTAATGTTTTGTAAGATTGTTTTAAGATTTTTGAGTATATTTGTGCCAAAACTCTTATAAGGAAGGTCTCCTTAAAACGCATACTCAGAAAATTTTGAAAAAAAAATGCTAATGAAGCTACTCATGCATGTAATAAAGGAACAGTGAAATTTAGCTGCGGTATCCCAGTAGAAAATCTGCAAAATAAATAAAATACTTTCGAGTATTTGGCACAAAAAGATTCGATTTGGCTAGCTACATTTTCCCCTCGCCAAACGCAAACGATTTTAATGTATTTTGAAACTGCTTGTAAAATGATTATTCGAATGCACAATACTTAATGGATTTAAACTTAAACTATGAAATAGTTTATTATTTTTTGTATAATATATACGATGTGCTTGTGTTGCAGTTATTTCATTTTACAACTGAAAAAATATGTTGTATGTTTTGGAAGCTGTAAATATCTATTTTATGTTATAGCTGACATTTAAGCTATGTGTATTATTGAATTATTGAATCTGTTTTTGTTTTTTTAAGTTGAAAATGTTTATTTTCACTTTTAGTTAACATTTAAAGTTTTATTTTACACTAAAATATTGGGTTTGAGAATGAACACATTCGTACGTTGTTTTTATGTTGTACAAAGACTATATGGGAATGAATAGGGGACTGACAAATGTAACAGAAGAGGAAATTCAAATAAAAATCAGCATAGTAGACGTCTTAAAGATATATGAATCTGAAAGGCATATTAAATTAAAGGATGTGTTTGAAGAAATTCTTGACCTGTCTATGAGATTTTTTGTAAAATTTGAGAGCGTAAAATTGTCATTAGCTTAAAAAATATATATATATACGAATTGGTTAATTCTATGCCTCATGATACCATACCCCTTTGTTCAGAATCGTTTGCATTTTGCGTTCAACATTTTCAAGTCTCTGTATGTTTGCAATAATATTAATTTAAAATACTGGGGGGCTCTGCCCCCTACGAACTACGCTCGCCAACTCCCGTTCTGGCACCGCAGGATTTAAAAAGACTCTGATTTGATCAACTGTAAAACGATTAGGAAGATTGTATTATGATTAAACGACCAGTGGCGATCTGCTGTAACCGGGTTTCCATTCATTTTCCTTTGACTCAGGGATTTTAAGTTCGAATCATCTGCTCTCCAAACAGCTAACAACTGTTTTCCTGATTTATTAAATAAGATGAAATAAACATTTAAAAATCAACTTGTGGGAAATGGTTAAGTAAACTATGTCGCTGCATTGGAGAATTTTATAACGATGCTATAGAAAATTGGTTACTTCTCCATTATCCCGTCGACTACTTTCTATAAAAAGAAAAGAACTGTTGCCAGAATATATCATTTAACACCAAACGTGCATGGTCGTGGCGTCGCGTTGCATTCAAATGGCATCAGATGCGTTACACGCATTAGTTATTTCATTGAGGGATTTTTAATTCAAGGTTTATTTGTCTTTTTGATACTTCTCCATTAACCCGTCAATCAATTTTCATAAAAAAACTATCACCAAACTGTAACGCCAAATAAACAAATAGAAGAATTTTGGGCACAGGTGTCATATACGCACCACGTTGGCGCGATTTTTTCCAACCGCCAATTTGGCGATAACTTTGTTTTTGAATAAATTGTTGTCTATTTACTTTTATTTTTTATTTTAATTCTATAAATTATTTTTATTATGTATATCAATATTTATTTATATCAAGCTATCATTTATTTATTTCCTTTTTTAAAATAGTAGAAGCTATTTCATTTATTACGTTATTCTGTTTTTATATTCAAATAAAAAATCAAGTGTTATTATTGCATGCTATTTGAAACTGATATTGAAAAACAAAGATTTCGCCAAATTGGCGTGCCAACATGGTGCGTATATGACATTTGTGCCGAATTTTCCCACAGGAATCTGAAAAAAAATAAAAATAAAATAAATAAAATAAATAAATAAACAAACAAATAAATAAAATACAAGAAATTCGGAAAAACCCACTCACTAAAGTGTCAACTATCAGTAAGTTTAAACAATAAAATTTACAATATATTAATGAAAACAGAAAAAAATAGTCTTGGATCTTTATTTACATTCTTGAACCAATTTTAATCAATTTAAATGTTATTTTAAATCGTAAAATACGATCGATAAATTTCATTATATATACATATAAATGTGTACACAAAATTGTAGTTATAAAAATGTATTTATTATGTAAGTTAATTTCATGCAGTTCAGCATGAAAAAGTTTATCCTTAAAGAGTATTTGTCATAAATGCGTATTTTTGAAATTTCATTCCGTCGCCAACCGGTGATAAATCGCCAAATAAACGAAATTTTCATAATTTTTTTCGGACGTTATATCAAAGTTCCGCAAAAAAAAAAAAAAAAAAAAAAAAATATATATATATATATATATATATAGACGTATACATAACATATACATAAGAAGAACATTCTGTAAATTTTTCAAAATTTTCTGAGTATGCGCTTATGCAGACCCGCATTGTTAGAGGCAGGTTTTATCATGACAGCGTCCAGCTGTATACAGACTCAATCGTTTAACTCTCGTGCTACGAACATTTTTTTTCTCTTCCATTGAGTATCACTGGAGTCATATGTGACCCCACTAAGATTTTTATTTTGTTACGTGTAATATTATAATTAAATGATTGTAAATCTTAAATTTATTTGTTTTGTTACAAAAAACGTGTTTTAATATAAAATAATATAAAAATTATAAAATAACGTAATAATATAAAATAATATAAAATACCAACTTTTGTTTCTTTCATTGAGTACCATCGGGGTCATATGTGATCCCACTAAGATTTTTATTTTGTTACATGTAATATTATAACTAAATGCTTATAAACATTTTCAAAGTTCATTCGTTTTGTTACAAAAAATGTGTTGTAATGTAAAATAATACAAAATTTTGTGTTCAAAGGTTGATCTAATATATAAATTTGTACTGGGGCTACAGGTGACCCTAGTGGTACTCAGTGGATAAATTGTAAATAAAAAATAAAATTTACCCATTTTATTATATTCCTTTGTATGAGTCATATGTTAAGCCTAAAATGAACAAATTCAATTATTTTTCAGAATTTTAAAACTTATACATTTTTTACAGTTGTACGGTAAATTTGCTCTGGTGTCACAGGTGACTCCATGGTAGTTAAACAGGGTAGTTAAACACGTATTCCACTATTTATAAAATATACTTTCAAAGGTTTTTGTTTCAAGGTATTTTAACCTACCATAGATAGGTATGTTTTTTTCTACAAAATTGTGGTTTTAACTTTTTTCTTTCTGAAATGCTCCTACTTTTACCTAACACAAAAATATTTTCTCTTCATAAAATAAACACTACTAGTTTTATTCATTCAGATTTCCCTAAAGAAGAGCATAATGTATTTTTAGACTAATGGTTATGTTTTTAAATTTTAAATTTTTTCTACATTGGAACTAAAGATGTATATTTAAAAGATCTATATCAATCTACAAAAAATTTCGCACTAAATTACACTAAATTTCTAAAACAGAAAAGAAAACTAACATATATATATATTTTTTTTTTCTTTTCCATAGAATATATTTTGCAACGGCATTATCTTACTGAGCTATAATTATTCATGTTCACAAAATCATTATAACTAGTAATGACATTTATATCATTTAGTTCCATACATTAATGTTAGACATTTACATTATCTGAACAGAGTGATACATTATCTAGACATCTAGACAGAATGAGAAACAAGTTTATTATAAAAAAATGGATTTTTCTCCTCTAAAAACAAAACATTTCATTCTTTAAGAGCAGTTTTGAAAATGTAACACATGATAAGCTTATATATACGTAATATTCTCAAAATTTTCGCCCTTGTTTTGAGAATACATTAAAAAGGCTGTACATCTAAATCAAATTATTTTTTTTCTTATCAATTTGAAGCTGTTTTACCCAGAAAAATGAAACAAAAATATCTAAATAAATATTTTATATCCATGAATATTTTTAAATCAAGTTCTATTTACATCAGCCACTTTCAATTTTTTCATAAAATATATTCCAAATGCTGCCCCAGTTTTTTTTTTTTTTTTTTTTTTTTTAACAGAAGGAAATAGAATCTTAATCACAAGGTATTTCATATTTATTTTTAAATATTTATATTGATGGACATGGAAATTTTGTTTAGTACTTTTTTCTCGTATTTACAGATTAATTAAAAATCGTACAATTTTGTCAACGATAAGAAATAGTTGCGATTCTCATTCTAAAACTTTATGAAAAACTAATAGAATCATTTCTATTTTCGACGACTCCTTTTAAATACGGACTCTAGTTTTGCAAATATCGTTAAACAATAAATATGCATACATAAATTAAATTATTAAATTATAGTTGCTAAGTGTCAATAAAAGATCTGTGCAACTTACTTACTGAAAACCTAAATAAATATTGGATGCACACGAAATAGTTTGATATTAAATTCTACTTGGATGAATTCAGCTATACCTTAGCCGCGAAATTTATCCTGAATGTCGCCGAAGTTTATAATTTTTCAAGCAGGAAAGAAAAAAATTCCACATTATGAATTTTGTCACATTCGTTTTCAAAATGTGTCTGTATGGATGATAGAAAATATTTGTGTTTTTTATCATATTTATCGATAATTTTAAAATATTACATTTTTTTTTTCAAAAGAGAGAAAATATTTATTACTTTCACCATTATTTATATTTTTACTGCAGTGACAATTGCTTCTCAACGTACATTTATTGAAAATGATGGGTGAAATATTTCATCAGCACTTTCATTGAAAAATATTAAGAAAATATAAACATCAATTTTTTTTCAACTCTTGAATATGAAATTCTTGTAGTTTTGTTGACAATTAAAAAATTAAATTTAATTTCAAATCTTGTTTTCAAAATCTACAATTTTTTAAAACATATTGTTAAATATCTTCAATATTATTTTAATAATTAAAAAGTTTCACTTTTTTCAATTAATTTTTTTTACTTTTTATTTTTGGACAGAATTTCATATTAAATTATTTCTTAAAAAAGTAGCGTTTATTTCTTTTCACTCTTTGAAATACATATAATTTTTCTAAAATAGAATCTAATCTTATGTGTAGAAAAATTCTGGGTTTTAGTAAATTGTCATTTTTAGTTTTATACATTTTGTTTCCATTACAAAATTTAATAATATTTCCATATATCAACAAATTCTACATGTAGTCCATTAAAATTACTATATTTTAGAATACAGAAATATTTTAACAGACGATGTTATTCTTCTTTTTATATAGTATAAAAGCTTTTACCGGAATTTTATATTAAGCTATAATTATTATTATACACAGCATTATAGTAATAATTGATAATGCCATTTAAATATTTCATGTCAGTTCATTAAATGTACTACATTTTTAACGCCGGCAGTAATTTTGATTGAAATAATAAAATATTCTATTCATCATTGAAAAAATTTATGCATATTTTTTGAAGAATTCTGTGACACATTAAATGAGACCACAAACTAATATAATTAAACAAAAACATAATTTGTACAACAAATTAAAATATCAATTTATTTCCCACAATATTTAGGCCAGAGAAGGGGCAGATATTAAGATATTTAATTAAGTCGTTTTAACATTTGATGCTAAAATTTTGGTAATAAATGAGGTAAAACTAATTGAGCTTTAAAAAAAGAAAAAGCAATCAATCAATATCATATTTAAATCTGCCATAAAACTTAGATCCCGTTCGAATAAATTGAAATAACTCTTTGACGCTTTTAAATGTTTGTATTTTCCATGTACCTTCTCATTTTCCATACACCCATCATAAACTTGTTAAAGTTTAATCTGCAATACAAAAGTTTGCAGCTTGTGAAGCTTAAACATTAAAAAAGTCAAAGATTTATTTAAATTTCATTCGAAAGGGATCTAAGTTTTACGGGTGATTTAAGTATCAAACTGATTGATTTTATTTGCTCAATTTGTTTAAAAATAAATAAATAAATAAAAAACTGAATGAAATATCTTAATATTTGCCCCTTCTCGGGTGTCTAAACATTATGAGAAATATATATATATATATATATATTATTTACAAATTATATTTTTGTTTAAAATACCAAGTTTTTTAATAATTACTGAATTCAGGCGAACTCATTTCAAAATTAACAGAACGTAAAATCATTAAGGTTTGATTTATGCGGTATCGCATTCCAATTTGTGATGTAAATTTAGCAATCATTAATCCACAATGTTTCATCAGTGAAATAATGCAGGTTGTTGTAGTTTGGAGAATCTGAGGATAAGAAATCAATAATAAAACATTAAACAAAATCAATTTTTCTTAAATTTAGTTATATAATTTCCCATCATGTGACACTATGAATTCAAAAGTAAATTTTAATTTTTACAACTTACGCTTAACAGCAATATCGCTCTCACGTACTAAAGCTTTTAAAAAACAGTTTTACTTATATTTGGTTACCCTACGTCCTCCCAGGGGGCGATATAAACACAAAACAAAAAGTGTTCCCACATTCTACCTTGGGGTATGGTGCACATATTGGAAAACATTAAAAAAATCCATTTTATATTTTAGGTATGCAATTTCCCAGAAGGGACGCTATTGAGAAAAAAAAAACTATCATGTGAAATGTTTTATCAAAACATAAGCTTTAACGTAACAACAGATTTTTCTGAAAACGTTTTTAAAAAAACATAAATAATTTTATTAATATATTTGGTTATCTGATATCTTCCAAGATGGTGCTTTAAATGCAGAAGAATGATTTGTTGAATGTGCATAATATGTTTTAATTGGAGTATGGTTGTAATATGAGAAAACATAAAAAAGTGATTTTATAGTTTTAGTTGTAATTTACCAAAGCTGATGCTACAGTAATAATAATAAAAATAATACTATGTGAAAATTTCAAACAAAACTTCAATTTCACCCTGTCAGAAGTTTATTATGAAGTTTATTATAATAATTTAATAAATATTTATTTATTTATTTACACTGTTTTCGACCAGGGGACGGTTTAAACGGAAAAGAAAAGTGTATTGTATCTGTGCAACGCAATTTTAACTTCAGTATAGCCGTCATTCAGTGAAACATAATGAAATCAATTTCGCAAGTAATAAATAATCCCGCTGGGAAGACCAAGATATGTTCGTTTAAAATTAGCTTTGTTTTTCAACTCCCTTACAATAATCTTTCGACCTACTAATCTTTTCGAAGCCTCCTAACTCTTTTGCAGATCGCAAGATTCACTATCCTACTTCGCAGACTTTAGGCTTCGACCGAAGCACTTCCTTATATAGGTGTGGGATTAACTACGAGAAAGATCTATGCACCCTGATTGGTTGAATGTTGTTTTCGAGAACGTTCTATGGTCTCTGATCAGTTGAATCGTGTATCTCAGCTCCTATTGGGGGTTTCTTGAAAATTCCGCCAGATACTGAATGCCAATTTTTATGCCAAATGTCTCCAAAATTTGGCCAAAATTCGCTAATTTGTTAACATTTTTCCGTTTGACGCCAAGCATGTGTTTTAGCATTGGTAAGCTGTATCGCCACTGTCGCCAACATTTCGCCAAATATTGCCACATTTGGCGAATTACTGCTAACTTTGCTATTTTGTTCAACAATGTTTGAATTGAATTTTTTCAAACATGTGATCTAGACTAATAGTCTTCTCGTACCCCAAAACGGTGCAAAATATAGTCAAAATAGTTAGAGCTGTTTTTTAGATAAAATTTGCATACAAACACAAGATTTGCTCGTATTATAATATATGATTTCATTAAGCTATTTTTTTCGAGGAGGCGCTATATAGGCAAGAATATATATCTTTTAATCAGTATTACATAATTTTAACGTGGAACATGGGTGCCATACGAGAAAAGTTAAGCAGACTCCTTTTTAAAGTTTTAGTTATTCAATTTCCAACAAAAAGCGCTAGCGGTGTTAAAAAAAAAAAAAAAAAAAAAAAAAAAAAAAGAAACTACCTTATGAAATTTTTTATTAAACATAAATTTGACCATGGCAGAACAATATTCTAATGATTTATAAAAACAAAACTGTAAAAAGTCTATTTTCTTAAAAAAATTCCCGCCAGGACAACATAAACAAAAAATAGTTGAATATGTGCAACTAATTTTAATTTCAATATAGCTATTATACAATAAAACAAAAATCAATTTTACATAAATTCGGTTACCTTATTTACTCCCAGGAGGCGCTATAAACGAAAAAGTAAATTGTGTTGAACCAGTACAACTTGTATTCCATAATAATTTTTCACCCCTGCGAAATCTCTTATAACGTGTTTGACAGAAAATTCTCTTCTGTATGTAACTGATACTAATCCTTAATAATCCGTACTGGTAAAAATTATCTCAATTTTTTGTTTTAAATATGACGTCATATTCACCTGCTTTCAGTATTTACTCATATTGGTGCTCCTGCTACTATCAACAAATGTAATAATGCGGCTGGGCTAAGAAAGTGTTCTTTTTGTTACAAATATAACGACATATTCACCTGCTTTTTGCTTGTAATATTACAAAATACTTGAAAAAGTCCGTTTTATTTAGAGTATGACGTCATATTCATCATCTTTGTAATATTTAAAAAGTTATGCCAATTTCATTTTGAACGTTGCAGCAATAAATAAATATGGTTAAATTTTATAGGGAAAATGTTTATTCATTCTCAATGAAATTAATGAAATTTTGAATTTTTAAGAAAAGTATTTGTGTAAAGTAAATTTCACATAGCCTATGTTACTTCCTGAATTATAATCCACCTATATGCAAAGGCATTTAATTATTCGTTTTGATCTTGGCAGTAACCGAACATTTTCACTAATTCAGATTTATAATGTTATTAGAATTTGCATAGAATAAAAATCTTATGGTATCGGGACAAAAAGTTGGTAACAAGTCAAAAAGTTATGAGACCCAATAGTCTTTACTGTGTTAAATTAAGATTAAGGAGTCACATTGGAAATGAATAAGTGTTGCGCCGCTGCGCAATACTTTAATAAAATTTATTCTAAAATTCTAACTCCACTTTTGTAAATATATTTACAAATTATAAATATGTGAGTAAAAATAATCTGTAAATTATAAATTTTCAGTAGGTTCGGAACTAAAAATGTTTCAATACCTAACTAAATATTTTATACCCAGGCAGTGTTTTGACATTAAATTTTACTTGAACCAACATACTTCCACTTTAGATGCGGAATATATCCTGAGTGATGCCCCAATTTATGATTTTTTAAACAGGAGAGAGATAATTCCACATCATGATTTATGTCACGCTTGCTTTATAAAATGTATCTTGATGGACGTGTAAATATATAAAGGAGTTTTCTCATCGCATTTATCGTTTATTTTAAAATAACACAATTTTTCCCAACAGAAGGAATACTTTTAACTTTCATATTTTCTTCTCCTTTTTTTCCCTTTTATTGACAGAATTATTTCTACTTACATTTATTTAAAAAGATGGGCAATTTTTATTAAGGAAAATATTAAAAAATCTAAATATCGACTATTTTATATCGCTTGTGTATTTTTACATTCAAATTGCTTACACAATTTTCAAACTTTTTAAATATTAAATATCTACTCCTGTTTAGAAAAACTTTATTTTATCAAGCATTATAAGCATCCAAGAGAAAAATATTACATTTTTAAAAACTTTTTCGTTTTGTGCTGATTATAGTTCTGTAATGATTTTTTTTTTCACTACAAAAATAAGTACATTTTTCAATTTCGGAAATATAATTTTTACTAAGAAATGTTATATAATATACACATTAATACAAAGTTTCTGAAAATAGTCATTCTTAGTTTTATTCAGATTGTAACCACTAAAAATTTGAATAAATTGTTTTCACAGCAACGGAATGACTAAATAGCAGTATTTGTCCATAAAGATAATTATATCACAGAATATAGTAATATCTAAACTTTCCATGGTTTTCATCTTATTTTGTAGTATAGTGATATTTTTACGAAATCATACTATTGAGCTTTAATTATGTATGCAGAAAATCATAACAATAAGTGATAATGACATTTAGATATTTTATATCCGTATAACACTAGACATATATAATAATTACAACTTAGAAAGAAAAGTATATTCATCATTGAAAAATACCTAAAATATCATTCTTCCGAAAAACAAAACATTCAATATTTCTCGAACATTTTTTAAGACGTTAAACTACAATATATATCAACATATATACATATTTATATTCTGCTACTTCTTTGTTTATTACGTTAAAAAGTAATAAATATATATAAGAAAAAATAAATTAGGAATTATAATGTAACAGTGGACGCAGAACTAAGAATGACTGAATATATAAATATATATTTTATACACATGCAATATTTTGAAATAAAATCCTACTTTAGTCAATCAATTTAACGTTTTGAAAGTGGAGTATATTCTGAGAGACACCTTAGTTTATGTTTTATTTAGCAGAAGACAGGGGAATCCTTATCACGATTTATATCACGTTCGTTTTTAAAAACGTATCTTAAAGGACGTGGAAATTGCATTACAGACTTTTCTGTCTACTTTATCGATCATTTAAAATTATTATATACTTCCAAACTGAAGAAATAATTAAAATTTTCAGTATTCCAAATCCTATTTCAATACTAAGTGCTGTGAGTTCTGCTTACAATGATCTTTTAAAATGCTGACTCGTGTTTTATAAATACATTCAAAAATCAGTAAATATGACATTAAAAAAATTATTACTGGCTTTTAGTCTTTATATAATTTACAGTAGTTGCGTAATTAAATATCTCTTAAAATCCAAATAAAGAGTTTATAGTGACGAAATATTTTGATATTAATTTTTACTTGGATATATCCACTTCCCATGTGTCCACGTATACTAACATGAATGATATTCTAGTTTATAATTTTTTTTAACATGGGAGATGATTTTCCACATCTTGTGTTATGTCACGTTTGTTTTTAAAAGTCCTTCTTGATGGAAGTAGAAATTTCGTTAATTGTTCTTTTATCGTATTTATCGATTATTTTGAAATCTTACATATTTTGCTAGGAGACGGAATAAATATAGCATTTATGTTACGAACCCTTTTCCAATATGGATGGTTTAAATCGTACTTATAATGACTTTAGTTAGTGAATGGTATTTTGCATGTTATTGTGCTTCAGAAAATAACTAAGAAAAAAAAATATATTGTTCACGTTTTTCGCTTGGATAGTTTAACAAATCTCCGATATTATATTTGACACTTTTTGAAAAGAAAATTTTATTCTTCTTTAGAAAATGTTACAAATTATAAGGAATTTTTAGCATGAAATTTGCTTGATATATGTGTTTGCGCAATTTGCTGGTAGTATTTTTTAGATGCAGATAAATCAGCATATAAATTTTGATAAATACAGCTACCAATTTATATTTAAAATGGTTATCTGTTTTAACTATAAACAAATAAATATAAAAAGTGTCATTTCTAAAAACAAAAATTATTATTTTTCTTAAAAAAGGTTTTTTCCTTTTTTTTATGATTAAAGTATTCTCATCGCGTGATTCAAAATAGTGTTAATGGTAAATTTTGTCTTATAAAATTACTTTTAACCAGAATTTAAATTTAACAGTATTAAACTTAATGAATTAACTTATTCCTTCGTAGTAAATGTTTGACTTATTTTAAGAAACATTTCTGGTTTAATCGCAATATATGTATTTCATTCCGGTCAATTACAGCCGTTCTGATGTTAAAGACATGACGATAAATATATTCTCACGATTCTAAAAGCTTAAGAATCAAGTATAATTTTTAGATATGGAATTTATTTCATAAGGGACTGTATACACATTAAAATACGATGTTGATTTTTTTATCCGGCCCCCTTTTCCTATATCTTACAGTAAGAAAAATATAGTCTAGAGTCTAAGAAGACAAAAGTCCCATTTTTTCGTGGCCTAAACATCTGATTTATGATACATATAATTTCATGAATTTTACGTATTTCAGGACACTAAAAATGCGTCTTAAAATGCGTCTTTTGCATAATGAAGCTTATATGCGTTATTGAGATGGATTTCCGTTTTAAAATGTTTTTTCGAAAGAAAGCTGCTTTTACAGTTGTATGAAGCATTGTTAAGCTTAAATACATTTTAGTCTGCCATACAATGCGCCAAGGCATTATGCCTAAATGTGAAAATACAAAAATCGTATATAAATGCTATATAATGCAGCACCCAAACTTCAGGAACAAAACGCGAAATATTTCACTGCAGTAAAATGATTTCTTTAAAAGTATTTCTTATTACAATACACATCGTTCATTATTCATCGACCCCATAACTGCCTAAATGTGGCGAATAATCCCGAATTTGGATCAAAATTTCGCTTTTTGAACTTTGAAGATAAAGTAACTGTATCATTGTAAAGGCGTTGGACATCTGTTTCATTTACCTAATGTGGAAACTCATTAAAAGGCGATATGTTTTCAAATTATAGTCCTAAAAGATTCTACGCATCTTGGTTGTCAAATTTTTAAGGCATTTATTATGCCCGTATTCACGATCTACCTCAACCTAGAAAACCTGAGTTGAACGCTTAATTGGTATTCCTCATTAATCTGACTGCACATCGGCCGCGAACAGGTACAATCAGGTTAATAGGGAATTTCATTTGGGCGATCTGCCGAGGTTTTCAAGGTAGATGGTGAATACGAGCATTTGAGACGATCTGAATTCCACAACTACGCAGAGACTTATACTAGATTTACCGAGGTAAGTTTATGTGGTATTTTCATATATTATATTAAAACTAGTGTAAAGGCTTGTCCTATGATGATGCGTAGAAATCCTAATTTTCACTTAAAATCTGAAATAATTAATAAAAATATTCATATATTATTCATCTTCAATAAGGAAAAACGACCTGAAACGTTAAGCTCAGGGCTTGATTAATGATAAATGCTATTAAACGTAACATTTTACAGAACAGATGTCGCAGACACACTGATTTTTTTATCGCTATTTTGGTGAGAACACAACCCATTTTGAATACTTGTTAGGTCTAGCGGGTAAAGCAACGTGTTACTTTTATTTTATTATGAAACAATTTATTTTATTATAAAACACGCAATTTTCATTATGAACACACACAACTTATTTTATTATAAAACACAACAATGTTTAATTTATTATAAAACACGCAAAATGTTTAATTTAATATAAACCAGATATAATCTGTTCTACCGGGTTGCCATACGAAGCAAAACCTCGCCAAACACAACGGGTGCAAGTGAATAAGGACGGTAACAAAATATGAACGTACCTTCGTTTGTATTATTCAACCATCTAACTGTAGTTCGGGATTTTTCAAAATAAATTGTTATCGGAAAAGGAGATCTTGTATGAATTTTTTTAGCGTAAAGAAATTGCTCAAATCACTGAAATTTTGTTATTTTGTAATTATGCCAGGCAAAAAAGCACCATTCAGGTGACAAAAAGGAACTCTGATGCGTTTGTAACATTTGGTGCACATTTCTTCTTTGATCTTTGTGTTTTTCTAAAGTATTAAAATACTTTTCTGAATTATTAAAATCTTATTCCTAATAACGATCTCAATAGTTAATTAAGATCTCAATAATTTATTATGGTATGTTAATTATAAGTATTATTTTTTGCTTTCAATAATATAAAAACGGCTTTTCGTTTATTCGAAATCTACAAAATGGAGTAATTTTTACATTACATCAAATGCTTCCTTTTCAAAATTGATAAAACAAATAATTTTAATAATTAAAAATTAATTATCTATTCGCCTACTATCAATGGTTACAGTGATATTCGTGATTCTAAACAATCTTTTGATTATTATTCAAAATTCCAAGAAATTAAAAAATTCTCCTACTAAATAAATGTTTTTTATTTAAAATCATTATATAAGAATTATTTTATCAGTTTTATTTAAATATCAACAGTATTAATTTTCTCAATATCTTCAATCATTCTGAAAAATTTTCTGTTAAATTCAATCTAAATAATCTATGCAGAACTCTCACGCCCTAAAGAATGCAATAAAAATAGTTTAGTCGATAAACTGTTGCCACATGGAGAAATACTGCTCAAAAAACAACCAAATTGCCAGTGAATACGGATAGTACAAAAGGCGAACGTACCCTTTGTTCGTATTGTTCAACCATCTAACCGTAGTTCGGGATTTTTCAAAATAAACCGTAAATTTCTACCTTTTCTATACACATCTGAAATTGAAATTAAACCTAACGTCAATTTATAGCAAAAAAATTTGAATATTTTTAGATGAACTGATATGTGTGAAATGTATTGTCACATTTAGGTACTTTGGACGACTCATTTATGTTTTAACTAGTATAAATGCAACAAAAATTACCTAAATGCAACAATCGTACATTAATTGCTTATATTACAGATAATGAATCGGTTTCTGCAAAACAGGTTAGTTTTGAACTAAAGGCACCGTATTCAGTAATATCCTGCTTAATAAAATATAAGTGTATTTAAAAAACTGCCAAATATATCCTAAATGCAACAAAACTATGGGGAATTGAGTCTCATTTAGACAGAATGATATTTTAATTCTATAGATAATATACTCACACACACACACAGTAAAAAATATTTAATTGTCTATGGGGGAGAGCAGCTGAATCGGTATTTTAAAACTCTTTTACAAATATTTGAGCTGAACTAAAATCTGGTATAGGGGAACTGGGGGATAAATAGGACAAGAGATGGATGAGCCATTCTCAATATTTCAGGAAATAAGCATTTTTTTTTAGTTTCTGCGTATCCTCATAAATGACACTATCAAAGTGTGCTTCAGAACCAAAAGCAAGACCACATGGCTGTTTTAAATGTCCTTCAAAGTTGCATTTCCCGAAAACTTTGCTTAAAAGTGATTTTTTTATGGTTGAAGTTGTTTACATATTTCATGCATTATAAACAATTAAGATATGTTATAGTTATTTTTTTCAAGGCTCAATATTGGTAATTGAAATGAATGAACATTTACCGTTTGACAAAATAATTTCTGAAACAAAATGGCTGATAATTGAATATATGCATCATGGGGATGATTGGGACATTTCAAATGGGGATGAATGGGACCGCTTCATTCATCCCTAGAGGATACTGATTTTTTTTAATTAACTAAATAATATTATATAAGTTTATAAATTAATAATTTATATTAATTATTCGTTTAACATTTCCTCCTCATTGTAGCCACCGTCGTCTTCAGTCATTGAGTGTTTCTGTTTATGGGCCTTTAAAGGCAAAGCTGAGATCAGTCCAAAATGATTGGCTGACAAATAATCTTGGAGAGCATATTACAATTTATAACCTGTCAGCTTTTGCCTAGGAGGCATTTTTGTCAGCTTTTAGTACTAGCAACATAAACATAACCAGTAGTATTAGGGAAACTGCTATTTTCTTTAACAGAAATACATTCACTGAAACTGATTTTATACTAGTTTATGCGAATGACAGACCACATTTAGAACATTTTAGACAGACCAGATTTATTGTGTTACTGATATTTTCACATCCGTTCAACTTTAACTTTGTAATTCAATAAAATTTCAGTTAAAATATATAATATAAATTACAGTTTTTTAATGCATAATTAACTGTGTTTTCATTTCTTAGATTACTAATACTGATGTATAGCAGCAATATAAGATGACATATTACAAATATAATTACATATAAGTTTAAAATTATAAATTTTAATTTGGTATCATTGAATGCTGAGAGGAAAATATTTCTGTCCCATCCATCCCTGTTCTGAGGATGATTGGGACAGAGAGGAACTTTTTTTTTAATTTCATAATATATTTCTGTATAATAATAATTTTGAATAAATATTGTGCATAAGATGTAGACAAACACCTAATGTATGAAATGCGATAGATAATATTAATAATAACTTCAACAAAATATTTAAAATAAATATTTTTGTGAAAATGTCCCCTATTATGTGATGTGTATCTAAGATAAATAGCTTCGTATACAGGGTTGCATAAAAAAATAGATATATATTAATAGTTTCTACTAGAATGTTATGCCATAAAAACGCATGGATACTAAATTCCTAAATAATAAATAAAAAATAATATTAACAAAATATTTACATTTATATTCTATGTGTTTTACAATGTCAAATTGATTTCTTCATAAACAGAAAATACAAATTTATTGAACTAAAAAATATATAACGCAAACATTGAACACAGATACCAACATACGATAACAAACGAGAAAATTCAATTGATTTATTTACATACCAGTTTAAGAAACATTTGGATAGTAATGCTTTTAGGAAGCTGAATGGTTTTTCTTTTAGAATAACAACATTTTAAATTAGAGGATTTTATGGTATTTTGTTCCCCATAGCTTTTTAAGCTTGTTACACAACAAAGGTCCTACTATTAATTGAGAGACGGTTCCCTAGTAGAACAAGTCAGACAGAATAAGTGTTTTGTGGTGTCATATGCCTGGCTGGTTCAACAAACTAAACTGTCTCTCACATCTCCTTCATTTTGTGGTTGAATACAACTCCTGATTAATCACTAATCAGGGAGGGTTCGGCAAAGTTCAAACTTCGACTATGGCTGTGGTTTTGTCATTATGTCTGCAATCATGTTATTTTTTGACAGATATTTAACATCTACTTTATTTTTACTTCCTTCTATCTTTACAAAAAAAAAAGCTTTGGATTCATTATAATTTTTGACTTCCAAATTTCGACGGATTTATACGTTTTAGAACACGATTTGACTGTTTTTAGAAAATATCTGCCTGGGCGTGTGTCTGTCCGTCTCTGTATGTGTGTCTGTATGTGGCAATTTTTTGTGGGTCCTCTATCTCAAGAGCAAACACATATAATTTAATAAAAATTGAGATTCAGCTGCATCTTAAAACGTAAATTAGTGCTGATTAGTTTTTGGTTTAAATCTCCCAAAAGGTGGCGCTGCTATGCTGCATTTTTAACTATATTCATATCTCAAGAACAAATACACGGAATTGCATCAAGCTTTAGATTCAGTTAGACCGTGATATAAAATGTTTCTGATTCATTTTTGGTGTAAATCTCCCAACAGCTGGCACTGTTATGCTGTATTTTTCACGATTTCCGCAATAGCTCATATATCTCAAAAACTAATGGACGGATTTTCGCCACACTTCAGATTCAGTTAGACTTTGACATAAGTTGTCGCTGATAAGGTTTTGGTGTAATTCGCCCAACAGGTTGGCGCTTCTGTGCTGCATTTTTTACGATTTCCACTAATTTTGCTATAGTCATATATTACGAAGGTAGTTGCACGGAATTTCGCCAAACTTCAATTTCTGTTAGATCTTCACACAAGGTAAAGCTAGGAGAGTCTGCGCACAATTCAACAGAATAATAAAAAAATATATAAATATAAATTTTTTGCTAAACTATCCATGAATAATTTCGACTTCAGTTGATTTTTATGCATTCGCATTGCTATTGTGTTGTTATGTTGTAATTTAAGAGAACAGTTGTAATAAAACAAAGAAAGCTATTTTGCGCAATCTGTCAATACAGGGTTGGCATGATTGCGCACATGGGCACGAGAGATTGTTATTAATAATAACTACAATTAAATTGTTAACAAGAAAAATTACATTTAAATGACATTGTTGTAAGGTTTTTGTGTGAATAAATATTATTGTATTACGAGTGAATATTTCAACTAAATGATTAAAGAATCAGAAAAAGGAAAGAATTTTGAGAACAATTGGAAATGCTTACTTAAAAGAAAAAAATAAAGAATCAGAAAAAACAAGCCCAGATAAGATTACAAAATAACATTAAGTTACTTGATAACATGTATAACTTAAAATTAGTCCATTTTCATTTCCACAGTGTCAAAATTTTCTTGTTTGCAAACCGAAGTTCACAATCAATGCACTTATTGGTTGTAAATGATGCAGTTTTCGTGCAACCTTCTGCCGAAAGTAATACATTGAATCCAGTCACCGGTCGAAGTTCTCTCCTAGTACAGTGTACTCATCCTCATTGCTCAGTATTTTTTAGCAAATTAATTTATTGTCTTCCGAATTTCGACTGATTTATATGTTTTAGAACACGATTATTTTTATCGATTATCGAATTTAGTTTCGATAATTATGTGTTTTTCAAAAATTATTTCAAATTTATTTAAAAATTGATTCATTCATATGTTTTAAATGTAATTTGCAACTATGCAAATTTACCAATACGCAGCGTAATTTCTCCTAGCATGGAAACTAATGGGAACAATACGCCATCTCTCCTAAGTATCAAATGCTACTTAGGAGAGATGGTCTTGTGCGGCCTTTTATTTACACAAGGCCGCTTCTAAAACAAGCCGGTGGTGTTCGCACCGTTAGTCTAGGTTAGTAGCTTATGACAAATCGTTTAAAATATTTTGTATTACTGACATTATATAAAAATTCTGAAGAATAAGTTATGAAAATTCAACTATTTACTTTTTGAAAATAATACAAAATAGCAATGCTTTATCCTAGACGCTAGAAGCAATCAATGTGCACATTCAAGTAGACATTTTACTACTGTTATTGTACAACTACCTGGAGTCGCTGCGCCCTCTTTGTGCGCAATCTGTCCGACCGCACCATCTCTCCTGGTTTTACCTTAAGTTGGTACTAATTAGTTTTTTTGGTAAATCATATAAGATGTGCGCAACAATGCTGCATTTTTAAATTCAAAAATGTATAAGTGAAAAAAAAAAGTTTTTTGAAGTATTAACATGGATGAGATAGAAAAACGTTTTGGTATTGGCACATCCAACTAGCTATAGGAATGTCGCAGGAATGTCAGCATCTTACAAAATCCAATTTTAAAGGAATTTGTACGTTAAAAATTCTCTATTTCAAGGCAACGACTAAATTCTAAAATCCCCTATCCCTTGCTTCTCAGTGACATCTGTTTACTGTTAATTGGTTATTTATGTTTCTGCACGTTCAATAGAGTTGGTTTTGTTTGTTACTCGCATAGCAAGAGGTTGGCTGATTTGAATGACGTGATAATAGCTGTGTGAGAACTGTAAATAAATATATATATTATTCTTTAACGTCTATATCTTAATTAAAATGTAAAAGACGATCGCTTATACATTTAAAAAGAGTATGTATTTAAATTACTTGTTTTATGTATAAAAATAAAATAAAATAATAATCTCTCTCTCTCTCTCTCTCTATATATATATATATATATATAAAGGGTGTTTCAAAAAGGACCCCTAACTTTAAAAATCAATAACCCGGAAACGGTGATAGATAGAAACATAAAACCAGTGGTATGTTTAATAAAAAAATCGTAAGAATCTTATACATAAATCTCAAAACTTAGTTAAAAATAGTACCGACAGATGGCGCTGAGAGCTTTAAGAATCCTTCTACAGAACATTTCCCTTTGAACATTTCGCCACTGAAATCTGACCGCTATTAATTTATAGTGAAAATACTTCCGAAAGTGATGTACAGTGGCTGTCAAAAGTTTCCGGCCAGTTAGTTTCCTTGATTTGTTTGCCAGAATGTTTTAGCGAAGAAGAAGCGCAATTGCTCCAAAAGTTAGGACTATACAAATGACCTCTGACCACGTGATCATTTTGATTGGATACTGAAGACACTTGATGCAAAGGGGAGGAGTTCGAAATTAGCGTGTGCAAAAGTTTCCGGCCATTTGTCAGTGGTTAGATTTTGCTATCGGTAAAGTGTTTTTTTTTGCCGTGTTTGTTAATTAATCAACATAAATAACGTAGTTAAAATTCAAAAATGGAAAGTTCAACTATTATTGTTTGTAAACGTGTGATTTGTTTGTCGCCAAAGGGCCAATCTTCTCGTGAGATTTCAGCAAAGTTATCGATCGGAAAATCTAATGTGAAAGATATTTAAAAAAATATAGAGATGGCCATGGCCTTCAGGACTTACCACAGTCCGGGAGACCCCGGAAAACGACTGTTCGTGTGGACAGAATTATCAAGAGAAAAGTCGTTGATGACCCGCATAAAAATGCCGCTGCAATATCCCGCGATTTACGAAGTGAAAATATCACCGAAATAAGTCGGTCTACCGTTTCAAGACACTTACGTGACGTAGGACTTTCTTGAAGAGTCGGTGCTAAAAAACCTTTCATAAGTAAAAAAAAAACAGAGCGCTCGACTGGCGTTTGTCAAGGAACACAAAGACTGGTCACGTGAATACTGGAAAAAAGTACTATTTTCCGATGAATCAAAGTTCAACCTTTTTGGGAGTGACGGCAGGCACTACGTCCGACGACCTAAAAACAAAAGATATGATTAGAGGTATGTTATTCCTACAATGAAACATGGCGGAGGACACGTTATGCTATGGGGAGCATTTGCTGGAAAACGTGTCGGTCCGTTAGTTGAAATCCACAAGATGAATGGTGTAATGTATAAGGATATCTTGCAAAATCATTAGCTGCCTTATTGGAGGAAAAATTGTGGTCGCAACTATTTGTTTCAGCATGATAACGACCCAAATCATGCATGCAAGCTCGTCAAACAGTGGCTTTCGCACAAAAAAAAAAATTCCGCTTTTTAAATGGCCAGCCCAATCACCAGATCTGAATCCAATAGAAAATCTTTGGAATGAACTTAACAAACGTGTGCGGAATTATAAGTATGCCAATTCAGCAGAATTTTTCAAAAATTTGCAAGAAGAGTGGAAAAAACTTACCATAGACGATCTTTAACCGTTCATTGAATCGATGCCCCGTCGCTGTGCCGCAGTACTTATTGCTAAAGGTATGACGACAAAATACTAATTGTAAATGCTGTTGATCACTGTTATTTTCTATCGTAACACCATTTTTTTCCAAACTTGCCAAGATGGCCGGAAACGTTTGAGAACATTTGTTTTCCTTTGTTTTTAATTTTGTCAATTAAATTTATTAATATTTATTTTTTATTTCATAAATAAGTTCCTAACTATTATGTTAATAAACTGTATAAGTATCACTTTGAGATTTCTCTTCATATGGCTATACTTACAAATTAACCAAAAATTGTATGCTGGCCGGAAACTTTTGACCGCCACTGTATACCGTGGAGGAACGTGTGTTTATTGTGTTGGAGTACCACCGATTAAATCAGAGTCCTACTGCCACAAGGTGAAGTTTTCAAACGCGATTTCAAGTCGCAAAAGGCCCAGATGGGAAAACAATTCGTGAGCTTTTCAAAAAATTTCAACAAGCAGACCGGTGACATACAGCAGAGAGTCAATCACAATTTCATCTTCGTTTGGATAAGTCTGTTGTGTAAAAGGTGTACCTTTTGAATCACTTTTGATACGCCTATTTATCGCAGCGCCATCTATCGGAGCTATTTTTAACTAAATTTTGAGATTTATGTATAAGAATCTTACGATTTTTTTAATAAACATACCACTGATTTCATGTTTCTCCCTATCCCCGTTTTCGGGTTATTGATTTTTAAAGTTTGGGGTCCTTTGTGAAACACCCTGTATATATTGACGTGTGTGTCCCTACATTTCACTTTGCAGCCACAACTACCCAGAACAGACCACTGGTAGGTGTGAGTGTGTGTGGTAGTAGCCCTCAGTCTCCCATCGTGCACTATGATGCTTACATGCCGGTAGCTGTGGGAATGTGAGGGATATGGTGGCTGACAGTTGTCGACCTAGGGCGTTTTCATATTTAGACCAAAATTTTGAAAAAAATGCTTGGAATCTTCTTCAACGGGAATTGGAACATTCAACTTAACATGAACTAATTAAGATATAGAAAATATTTAAGTAAGATGCTTTCGAGCCCCCTGGCTGTGGAAATTGAAACTAAACGATATTGCAGCGGGTGCATAGCACACCAGCTATACAATGCCTTAGGCAGCGGGGACGACTGCCGAAGTTTCGCTCGGAAAGAGGTCTGTTTAGAACAGAATGCTCGCCGAAAATGACTATTTTTATCGAAACCGCAAAAGAAAGTTACTGATTCCCGGGCAAAGCCTGGCGAATCTGCTAGTATTCTTTAAAAAATGAATAAGATGTAATGTTCTAAAAAATTATAAATTAAATATATTTATGCTTCTCTATCTTTCAAAGTCATTTTGTAAAGTTTGAAACAATGTATATGTAATATTAAAGTATTTATTAACCATGAAAAAACGATATTGATTTTTTAAATGCATCACTCATCCTAAAAAAAATATTGAAACATGGCCATTCCAAATTTTATGTTCAAAGTTTTCTTTTTCGTTTCATCTTAACCCAGTATTTTTTACCTTTTTAACATAGTAATATAAATATCATTATTATTATTGTTAACATTATTGTACGATTTCCATTATTATTCGGAAGAAATGACAGATATGGCACTCATAAACTATTTAAAACAATTTCATGACAATTTTGTGAATGTTACAGAAAAAAAAAGTTTCCTATAATGTTTGTTATCTTGATATCTTTCCTGAAACTCATTTTCTAAAATGCTATTTACACATGCAAAATATACATAATAAGAATTTTACGTAACTACTTCAATATCTCATAACGCAAAATTAATGTATGCTATTTGGCTGATGAGTTTTCTTTTCAAAAATTCTTATACTTAAGCAAAGAAGATTTGGAGAATTGTTATTGTATTTTATTATGTGCAATAAAAGAAAATTTTCAAATTATATCTGCAGAAATATAAAGATACAGATTTTAATGTTAAATATTTTGAATCAAACTTCCATTTCTTTTGTAAAATGATAATGCATTGAACAATCTCAATATTACTTTTAAGGAATTTTGGAGCTTATCTATAAATTATTCTTCCGATTTATTATACTTTTCTTTCTTTTTACAATAAGGTTAAACCGAATACTTAGCGGGCTTTTGTGTCTTCAAAAATATTTATATTAAAAACAGATTTTGATACAGAATTAGTATACTCGTATGCTAATGTGCTGATCTTGAGGTAGTAATTTTTTTTAACCATTGGGAAAATGGTTGTTGTTTTCAGTCGAGAATGGACCACTTGCTGCTCAGAATTTATTATTATTATTTGTTTCTGCTGTGTATTTTTTATATTTATTACTTAATTTTTGTGAATAATTTCTGTAAAATTAGAGATTGTTTACACCAATACCAGTAATATGTTTGAGTGTATTTCGGCATGTACCCCGATTTTTTAATGCAAGAAAATTCATAGAAAATTTCAGATGTACGTTACACATAGGTAAATGCAGGAGAAGAGTCGAGCTTCCGATGCGGGAGTCTTGCTCTGAACAATATTCCCTTTTTTCCTTTCAATTGTCACCTCATATTCAATTTCTTTTGAATTCTTTATAGGTTTCGATATCTCATTTTCTATTATCTAGAAATGTACCAAAACATAATATGAACGATTAATATATATATATATATATATATATATATAACAAATTTTAATTTTTTCGTCGTTGGCCTCATCAAAGCTATAATTCTGTATAAATCGCATTATTCTAAATTATTTTCTTGATCTAGTATTTAGATTGTCAAAATTCCGCCTAGCTAAAAATGCTTTATTTTAAATTTATTCTCTTAAAATGGCTCTAAATGCTGTTCTGTTAAAATTACACACTTTTTGTTTCATTAAATAAACGCATCCTAAAATTTTATTCTTTTAAATATCAATCTCCCAGCTAAAAATATTTTTAATACTCTTGAAATAAAAACCTGTATCTTTTTATTTTTATTTCCCTATGTTTTCTGGAAAAAAGTATTCTTTCTCAAAAATATAAAAGCTAATCTCCGTTTCAATGTAAAATTTTTATCTTGGCATCCTGCCCACACTCGGTAAAACCTACGTATTTATTTTTCTTTTTTATCTGTTCGAAGGAATCAGATTGTTCTGAAACATTCTAGAAATATTCTCCTGCGCTTTTTCAGCCTGAGGCCTGATCTCTTCAAAATCATAGCGCCAGAAAATATAGTTCCGTAGAGCTGATTCGTCGAAAGACTGTTTTAACGGCACTGTATTTATGAGCGTTAGATAATAGGAAAATTATTTCCCGCGTAGAGAGCAGATTGTTCCTGGAGCTCGATGTACATGTAACCCCGGCGCGTACTTCGCGACCGTGGAATAAATCTCCTTGGCTGCCCATAGACAATACGACGCTGCCTGTTAATATCTGGTGTCTTCTTCAAGCATTGAATTTAATTCATCAAGTCTCTCCATGGTACTAAAATTCATTATTTATGGAATTATCATTTGAAATAGTAAAGCATGGCCTCAAAGTTTTTCTGGATTTCTAATAAACTGTAGATTGGAATCGAATGGCTTATTATTTCCTTCAGTACGCACACCATGAATTGGGATTCTCGGCGCTACGACTGCAAACTCCTCGGTGGAAACTCTCGCCTTAATAGTTTGATTTACAAAAATAAGGTGATTCACGTGAAATCGTGACATATATATGTTGATCTAATTTTCAGTTTTAATATACAACAGGAAGCGCTGTTGTGTTTTTTTAAATACAAGTAACACTGTTTTAAATTAAAACAATTAAAGCGCTATTCTTTCTATTCATACTCGTTGGTGCTATTGTAAATTAATATACATATTAGAATAATATGGAAGAAAGTTTGAGATGGCCGCAGCATACAAGCTCCTTTTTTGGTGATGTTTAAATATTTATCTTAAAAAAATAGTCTTTAAATGTTTAAATTCTTTGAAATGAAATCTTATTTCATTGATAAAATTATAATAATACGTTGAACAATTTCAATCAAAAACTGCGTTAATGTAATCTTAAAGAATAATAAGATATGCAAATCATCGCTGTTTCAGATTATATTAAATTAATCTTCCATCAGGTGTAAAAATACACGTAATTAAACGCAAAGAATTAATTGCCTTCAAACAGTAGTATTGTTTAACTGAAATATCGATTTTATGTGATCCGAAACAACGCTGTTTTGGCTACTGCATAATTTTCTAATTGATATCAACAAATGTTTTTAACTTATTTATCTTTTGCCAGTTCTGGGTCATTTAATTCTGAGCTTCACAGAATGTTGGAGTTTATGTATATACACACACATTCTAATATGGTTAAAGTGTGTTTGAATGTTTGACTGAATTAAATGTCAAAACGGATACTTTAATGACTCTGTATCTTTGCATATAGATGGATTATAGCCCAAAAATGAATATAGGTTTGGTATTATTTATTTTATTCAAATACGTTTCTTAATGATTGAAAATTTCATTATATTCACAGAGAATCAATAAAAAAATTTAATAAAATTTAACCATGTCTGTTTCGTTGCATAAAATCAAAGCAGGAATAATAATTTTCCCACAGCGATTCATTTTCAATTGAACCATTTCCACGTGAAAAATGGAAATTAAAAACAATTCAAAAGAAATTGAGTATGAGGTGACATTTGAAATGAAAAAAATGGAATCTTTGTAATTATACATGTAGTACAAATATCGGCTACGTTCAGGAGAGCTTTCTGTGGAAATATGCGTTATAATTTGAAGGAAATATTAACAAGAATTATATTATTAAGAAATGATTTGGCTAGGAAATGTATGACGTCATATTTGAAATAAAACACATATTAGAAATATTTGTAATAAAACAAGGAGCATGAATATAGTATGTAGTGAAAGTAGATGAATAAGTACGTCCTATTTAAAATGAAAAACTGAAATATTTTTTATCAATACTGAATGATAAGCTTGAATATATAGTGTGCATGTGACTTCAGCACTCAAGTAAAGACCTACTTCTCAACTAGGTGTTGGTAGAATCTAATAATTTTCCCAGAGTTAGAAATTTATAATGTATTATTCCCTACACATAATATGATATATTGTAACTACGTGAAAACTACGAGCATTTTAATAAACCTTCGAGCAATTTAGTTCCAAGTTTTGCCTACATTAAGTTCACCCCGGTCAAGCGGTTGCTAGGCAAGAAGGGAGGCGCAGAGTCTCCGATGTGTTTCTTCTTTTTCCTCGTTAGCGAAGATAGAGCGAGATTTTTTTTCTCTTTTTTCTCCACGGATCCTTCCTCCACTTGGGAGAGGATGGAGAGCATGACTTCAGGTGGTCGATTTCGTTGTCATGTGTAGACTATTCCCGCTGGATTTTGAAGTCGTTACTCTTGATCGTGGTCATATAATTAAGTGAACTAGAGTTCACATGTATTTCTCTTGTGTTTTTCACTTAGGTGATAATTTAAAAAGAAAATTTTTAAGTAATATTAAAGTGGGAGAGAAGGGAACATTCTCTCGGTAGGACATGTATATATTTCATAAATGTAATTTCTATCATACAATAATTTTTTTTTTCTCTCTAATATATGAACGAAATTTTGTTGTAATGTGTTGTACGTGTTCATATACTTAGCGTTAATGTATTATGTGGATTTTCACTTTTCTTTTAAATGTTACAATGTATAGAAGGTTATGCAGTACAAACTCTTTCTGGGTATCACGTCCTTGTATATATATATAATTTTTAGTGTATTTGGTGTATATTAAGTCATGACTGGTATGATTCCAATGTAAAAGTATGTGCCAGCCGTATTTTGTTCTATGTGTTGAGGCTTTTAGACTTTAAAAGTTTAGTTCAAAATTGCGTTTGCTTGGTATGGATTTTGGCTAATTTTTAAAAGTTATTATTTCAAAATTGGTTATACACAGAGGGGAATAGGGTACGTGAATGTGTTCACCTGTCTTCGACTCCACAAGCGACTGTAAATCTGGTCGACAGACAAACCGTTCTGTGGTCCCACCTACAGATTCTTAAAAAAAAAAAAAAAACTTTTCTGTATGCTCGTCTCTGCTCAGTTTATAGAGACAACTCTTGAAAAACTTTCCTGTGTGCTCATCTCTGCCCAGTTTATAGAAACAACTCTTGAAAAACTTTCCTGTGTGCTCGTCTCTGCCCAGTTTTATAAGAGACAACTCAAAAAAAACTTTTCTGTGTTCTCGTCTTTGCTCAGTTTTATAGAGACAATTCTGGAAAAAAAACTTTTCTGTGTGCTCGTCTCTGCCCAGTGTTACAGAGACATTTCTTACAAACTTTTTAGGATCTCTTCCGGTCTTTCGGAGGATGGAGACTGTCCTATGGGTCTACACAATGGACTGAATTTCATAGTGTGTTCCTGACAGCTGACGTGAGCCGTTCAGCTCTCTGTTTGGGGGGGAGGATGGTGGTCAGATATGAGCCACCTCCCAATTTCTGACTAAATTAGTTTACTTTTATTGTTTTAATAGGTATTTTTCATGTATATATATTGTATAACCAGGAATTTCTGTGGACTATTTATTTTATATACTTTTATTTTTTTAATATGTATTTTTTATGTATATATATTGTATGACCAGGAATTTCTGTGGAGTGTTTATTTTATTAGTGTACATAGTTTCTTTTTCGTATGGGAAAATAGAAACGACCACCCAGAGTAGTTTTATTACTTTCCGAGACACTGGTCTGCGATCTAACAAGGACATCTTTTACGGAGAAAAAATTTACGAGCTGAAAAATTTATAGCTGTTTGGAAGTGCATAGCAAATTTACAATTTAGGACCCCATCTAGGTGGTCCTGAATAACATTTAGCAAAACCAATAAGAGAGGAGGGCGGAGACGTCTTTACAAAACCACTGGAGCCAATAGACGGCCCAGTGACGAGGGAAAAGAAAAAAGTGAGCCCCAAGAGAAAATCTGGAAGAGGACCAGTACCTGACGTCCTGTCCGAGGAAGTAACATCTAAAAAGAAAGAGTAGAGTGCTGATAGTGTGTAAAAACGAAGATAGTTCCAAAAATGGTGTAATGGCGACAAAAGACAAAAGAATGACCTAACAGATGATCTTTGCCTATCCCGTGGAGGTAGACTATTGCTAACAATGCAGACCACAAGTACTCTGAAGGTACAGGTATCTGTAGTTTACTATTCCCTCATATTGAATGTGTATAATAATAAATAAATACTGGTAGAGGTACTTTAGTAAATGTAGAGAAATTGTTCCTTCTCTGAAATATAATTAATGCACGTAAGTGCGGTAGTGCGAGTCGGAAAAAGACTCACTAACTCTTTTAATGAGTATTCAATTGTTTCATCTTATTTTTTATACTTAAAATTTAACATTCTGTTAGGGATGTTTGTTTTCTATTTTTTATGTCTTTGTAAATAGATATGTAAATAAATGTTTTTTCGTTTACTTTTAACTCTTTGTATTTAATTTATATGGGTTAACACTCATATGTCATCGAGTAGTGTTTTTCTTCTTTTTCTTTAATTTAATTGTTTATTAATTTTAGTTGGTTTATCAGGAGGACTAGTTTATAATTTATGAGAGGTTAGGGATTTATATACTTTATCTAGTCCGGCTTCATAAGACGTAGGGCGGCGTAAATAATCACAACGTAATAATCTGATCTTTTTTTTTACTAGAGTAGTTAATTTAATTCAATAATATGGGTAACTTTTATGGGATCATTATAAATTTTCACCGACGTCCAGAAGCCACGATCACACCTTTAACCTGATAATCCAACACCCAGCGTTTCCGGAAGAAGCATTAACCCGTGCTTCCTTTAACTAATGTAGGGAGTTTATGTAATTGGGCATTAGTAACCATCTCCAATTAGGAGGCCCAGAACTTACCAGCACTCTTTCTGAATGAAACTTCGTCACTTTCCTCCGCTGTTTACTGCACCGTATAGCAGGTGTACTGCGCACGCGTTACAAAATCATTTGGTTCCCATTTCCATCACCAGGAGACGCCAAATCATAATTAATTATCTATATCTCAATTAGTTAATATTAAGTTGAATGAAATAGTTCCCGTTGAAATCGGGCACATACAACCAGAGAATCACTCTAACCTCCACTCCCCACCCTCCCCCATGAAGATTAACATTCAGAAATGGTAGTAACCAAAGGCTTAACAACTGATACCGAAGCTTATTAGCATAGTAAGAATTTTAGAAAAGATTTCGTTTGAATTTGACCGACATTAAATGCAAAATATTTTAGTTCCACTTTCCACCGCCAAGCGGGGCACTGTTTTAAACAAACCCCTTTGCAAACGAAACTCCGGTACGGGTCCCTGTTGCCTACGGCACCGTATAGCAAGCTTGCTGGACACGCACTGAAAATCATTTATTTTCTCTTTCCAACGCCAGGGGACGCCAAATCTATATTTTAATTAGTTAACTATATATGAATTAGTTCATATTAAGTTGAATGTTCCAATTCCCATTGAAATCGGGACCATACAACTCCAGAAGATAAATCCCCCTTCTGGTGATTAACATTCAGAAATGGTGGTAACCAAGCGCTGAAAAAATGATATCGAAGTTTATTTAGTACCTGATGGACCTGACAAGAATGTTAGAAAAGATTTCGTTTTAATCGGACCAATATTATAAAAGTTCTCCTTTGGGGACAGGGAGGAAGGGGTAGTTTCGATCGGAGCATTAACGCAATATTTAATTAAGGACCTGACTCCCCCTTCCCAAAATTAAACCAAGGATCTTTAACATTAACAGTTATCGTTTATTTTTGAAGCAGAAACAGAATGGCGCTTTTTTTGGTTTGACATAAAAATACAGTAAGTTATGATTGCCAATTTCCGAAATCAAATACACAAATAACGTCACGTACATGAAAAAATCGCTGTTCGAATTCTGAATAACTTGTATTGAAAAGAGAACAAAATTTACTAAATTGGGCTAAAAGATTGAAATTGGATTCATTTTAATAAGGTTAAAAAAAAAAAAAATAAATAAATAAAAAGCATAAAAATTTAAATTAAAAAAAATCTAACAGAAAAATCCAAATCAGGTTAATTAATAACCTATCCTTCCCTTTTAAAATCATATGTTTTTTATCTATAAAGAATTATCAACCTATCTAAGCTAAAAAGAGAGAAAAAAAAAGGACGATTTTGGACATTTGGAGGCGAAAATTGACGCAACCAACCAACCAATCAAGTATTGTGGAAAAAATTTCTGATTGTCAAAAGAAAAAAATCGCCAAAAATTTAAAAATTGCTGTACGAATTCCAAATAAACTTTATCGAAAAGGGGACAAAATTTACTATATAAGATTTGATTTTTCAAATGCGCATAAAATGTTCGAATCCTGGCCCGGACATTTTTCGTCCAGTTGAAAAATTACATCTCAACTTACATTTAATACACGCATTATATGTAGATTTAGGAAGTTTTAGTCCAAAAATGTACAGTGATATAGAATCAGTACATTTTTACGATGATGTGCCGTTATTGAAGTAGAAATATTGGGATTATATAGTTTTGTCATATTTTCATTCTTTCTTTTTTTATGAATTATTGATGTAAAACTAGAAAACAAATTGCTGATAATCAATATTGATAAAACTGTTTAGGTAATTTGAAAAACTTTAAGTGTTTTTTTCATAATTCTGGTGTAATGATATATATTTTTCTAACAGCATTGCAATTGTTACGCAATACGGCGGTGACAATACCTATACAGGGTGGTTATAATATAAGTATCTCTATTTGAAGCTGTCTGTAGCTCGAAGGAATAACCCGAATGAAACCAAAATCGGTATACTTACTATTCGAGAAGGGGGAAGAAGAATGGAACAATAAAAAAATAATAATTGCATTAATCACCGACAGATGGCGCTGCTGAATGTGAAATGCAATATGTAATACAAGAACAAAAAATTAAGGTATCATACCGGATGGCACACCTAATTTATTGGAAAATGTCACAGTGAATGTGGGTACGCTTTCACATGGCGGTGCCGATCATGTTCAGGTTCCAAATGGCCATTGTGCTGGACGATACAATCCAGGCGGTGCACGCGACGTGCTCAATTGCGGAATGTGACGCATCAGGAGTGATGTTTCGCATATGTTGTGATATGCGTTAAAGTCATTGAGATTTGCGATGCCTCCACGGTACGCGATATTACACATTACATTTTCACCCTCAAAAACGCCATCTGTCGGCGATTATTGCAAATATTTTTTTTATTGATCCATTCTTCTGCCCCCTTCTCGAATGGTAAGTGTACCGATTTTGGTTTCATTCCAATTATTCCTTCAAGCTACAGACAGCTCCAAATAGAGATACTTATATTATAACCACCCGGTATATTCGAAATGAAACTACAAACACAGTTTCATCGGAAAATGTGAAAAATAATACTTCTAACTTAGATTTCCTGTGTATTTTATCTGCGATATACAAAAGGATTTAAGTTTAATAAATGTCCCTGCTGTCATTCATTAAACTTTGAAAGCGCCGTTTCAGTTAATATGGTGGCTGTAATGTAAGAGAAGTTGGGAGAACATGTTCAGCAAGTTCTACTTTGCGAGATTTAATATGTGTATTCGTGTAAATTATTAAGGGGTTTATACGAAGAAGAAAGAAACTTTAATCGATTTTACTGTTAAAGTCTTTTTTGATAGCATATATTTTACTCTACAATATTGAAAATAGATTTGTGCAAAATATATAATCGCAGCCCTCCTTAATATAGAGATTGTAATGTTATGTTGAGAAACCAAATTTTTATTTATAAACGATTTCGAATACAATTTGTTTTAATTTTTTTATAAATTGCATAGGCTTGAAAAATACATTTTATAGTTCAGACATTTTTATACTAGATAAATTTAAGTGTGCTTAAGATTTGCCGAATTTCGAATCTTTGCCTAGATGTATATTTAGAATTTGAAAATACACTGCTCAAAACAATTAAAGGATATTTGAAGTTTTATATAAAATAAAGATATAAACGAAATTTTTTTTGCCGAAAATAGAAGAAGAGAATCACAAATGCAAATTTTTCTGGTTTTCAAACTGTGGAGTATGCAAATTTTGAGTTCGACGTCAAAAACGTCGCTTCAGCGGTAGCGAATGAAATTTGACTTTCAACTGGATAAAAGAGAATGAAGACAAGGATGATCGGCATTCAGTGATTGCTTTGTTTCGATGAGTACGATGTCTCAGCGAAGTCATTTGACAGATTCAGAAGCTTGGAGAATTGTTGGTAGGTTAGAAGGGGGCCAAACTCAAGCCGAAGTAGCGCAAGCCATTGGAGTGTCACAAAGTGTCATTTCCAGGATCTGGAACCGTTTTTTGGAGAGTAGATGTGCAGGCCGAAGACCAGGGCAAGGTCGTAGACGGGCAACAACGCCCAATGAAGATCGGTATTTAGCGTTAACAGCTCGGAGACACCGAAACATGAACGCTACTCTTCTCCAACAATACCTTCGCTCGGCTACAGGCACCACGATTTCAACTCAGACTGTCCGAAACCGGCTCCATGCTGTAGGTCTGTATGCTCGCCGACCGATGGTATGTGTTAGATTAACATCAAGGCATCGTCGCGACCGCAGGGAGTGGGCAACCGAGCATGTCAACTGGAGGAGAAATGAATGGAGCAATATTCTGTTTTCTGACGAGTCCCGTTTTTCTGTGCATCCGGAGAATAGGCGTATTTTCATCTGGAGGGACCGTGGCAGTAGGAATAATCCTGCGTTCGTGCACGAAAGTGTCAGATTTGGCGGTGGAGGAGTGGTGGTGTATGATGGCATCTCCATTGACGGGCGCACTGACCTCTACATCATTCGAGATGGAGCTCTGACTGGTCGCTGATATAGGGATGAGATCCTCAGTCCTATTGTATTCCCTTACGCTGCAGCAATCGGAGATAACTTCATTTTAATGGACGATAACTGCAGGCCACATAGTGCAAACCTGGTGGAGGATTTCCTTTTCGAGGAAGGAATCGTTCGAATGGAATGGCCAGCGTGTTCTCCAGACAAGAATCCAATCGAGCACGTTTGGGACGCTCTAGGAAGACGAGTTTCTGGCCGCCAACAACCCCCACGAACTCTCCAAGAACTGGAAAGAGCTATTCTGGAAGAGTGGGGCAGAATACCCCAACTCGTCATTAATAGCCTCATTGAGTCCATGCTCAAAGGTGTTCAACGTTGCTGGCCGCCCGTGGAAACCATACCCCCTACTGAAAATGATTTTCTTTGAAGAAAACACCTTTTCTTATTCTTTTTTTCTCATATGCACAAATTGTGTTTTTTTCTTTTTGCACACAAATGCGCAATAAAATGCATTTTTTTCTGCCAAACATGTGTAATTTATTCTCATATTACCTACTATGTCTGTCGACCATGTATCAATTAGCTAAAAAGTTTCCCAGATACAAAATCCACCTAAAACTGCAATATCCTTTAATTGTTTTGAGCAGTGTATTTAAAAAAAAAAAAATCACTTTAGGGTGTAAAGAATGTATGTTAAAATGCTTATGAAAAATGTTTATATTGGAAAATATTTTTTCAAACTGACTAGTATTTTTTTAATAAAATAATTTGACTTGAAAAATACATTTTATTGTTCAGACATTTCCATACTAGATAAATTTAAGTGTGCGTAAGATTTGTCGAATTTCGAATCTTTTCCTGGATGTATATTTAGAATTTGAAAATATTTTTAAAATAATAAAAAATATCCTTCACTTTAGGATTTAAAGAATGTATGTTAAAATGTTTATGAAAGATGTTTATATTGGAAAATATTTTTTCAAACTGACTAGTATTTTTTTAATAAAATAATTTGACTTGAAAAATACATTTTATAGTTCAGACATTTCCATACTAGATAAATTTAAGTGTGCGTAAGATTTGTCGAATTTCGAATCTTTTCCTGGATGTATATTTAGAATTTGAAAATATTTTTAAAATAATAAAAAATATCCTTCACTCTAGGGTTTAAAGAATGTATGTTAAAATGTTTATGAAAGATGTTTATATTGGAAAGTATTTTTTCAAACTGACTAGCACTTTTTGAATAAAATAATTTTCTCTTGAGTTCAAACCATTAGTATTTTACTAAGGAACAACTACCAAAGGTATAAAAATTTAGAGAAAGAAGAAAATTTGGAAAAAAATAATGAATTGACTTGACAGTAATCCTTTCCACTTTTTTCTTAATAACACCATTATTTTATGTTCAAATTATACTGTGTTCCATCTTTGTATATAAATATCTATTATAATTTATAAATTAAATTGTAATATATCTAATGAATCACTTTTAACTATGTTATACCTTAGTTAGAATTACCTTAAGCCTTCTTATTTTCTATTATATGTAACATATTTATTTTCCCTGAAATGGTCTATTTTTACCATTAGCCCAAAAAGCGTATATATGAAACAAAAGAAATAATTTAGATAACATTTTTTTATAAAATGCTTTACACATATTTCTGTATAATTATATTTCATGTAATCACACATTCTATCACTAAATGGGCAATTAATTTCTACGTTACGCTACAAAAATGAAAAAAGAAAATCTACATTTTTGTGGAGAATCGAACGTCGATCTCATGAACATAGTAATTATGTTTCGAGTTTTCCATATAAATAAAATGTATAATATTAAAGACGAAAAGATTAAGAACTACACATTTGTCCAAAACTAGAAATATTATAGACGAGAAAAAAATAAATTTAAATAAAAAATAAACTTCTAGTTGAGTGTAAAATGAAACTAAGAGTAAAGTATTATAAATTGTTAAGAGAAGGAACTGCTTTTTGGCAGATTATCATAGAATATAGAATTATGTGGCAGATAACCCTCATAAATCTCTAGCATAAAATGTCGTTATTTCGAAAATCATACTAACGTTTCTATTAAATGAAAGATGTTAAAAGAAGGTATTTAAATGCGGCAATGAATTGTTTTTTCCTAATATGAAGCTATAGAAGATTAAATAGACTGGATGCATTGAATTGCTGTAAATAATAACAAGTGGGTAAGTGTGTTCGAAGATCGCTCAAAGGGTTTCGTTTAATATCCCTTTCAAAACACTTTATCCTTTCTTTAATAAATTCAAACAAATTTCATTTAGCAACAACAACAAAAAAGAAAGTCATGTTTTTTATAAAGTAAAAATTTACCCGTCTATTTTTTCCTTTTTTCGAATATCTAAACCAGCCGGATAGCGGTCCAAGCCCGCTATTATATTCTGTCATAATAATATCCGTCATACGGACTAAATGCAATATTTAAAAAAATAATTTCAAAATTAAACAAATTGTACACCTTCAAAATGTTAAAATATGCGAATATTTCCATAATCAGATTTTTTATCACTTCTTTAATATGTTTCTCAAACTCATATATTTACTATTCTCTATTACTCATATTGATACACATTATTATTATTGATTATTGATTATTCTCAAACATTTGAAAAATTAGTTAAACTTTCTATATGACGTCAGATTTTCTTTTTAATTCTCTAATGACGTGATATTTATCTGCTTTGTCCACTTACCATACCCATACTCCTTGTATTATTGAGAAATCTTAGACATTTTCCGATTTATGACGTCAATCAATTTTATTTCATATTTATCTTTTTTTCAAATGGTGAAACTTTTTATTTCATTTTCATTTTTCACATGAAAATCGTCTGATAGAAAATTAATTATTGTAGAAAAAATTTCATTGTGGATTTTAAATCTTTGGCATCTGCTATAACGAAAAATGTTTCAATTTAATAGGAAAAGGCTGTTAGAATTTTGGTTTTTTATCTCTATTTATTAAAATAATACGAATTTTTCAAATTTTAATATTTTGAGCTCTTCACAGCTGCTATTCAAATTTATACACTAAGTTTCAACTCTGTAAGTTACATACTTCTAGAGAATGGCTCTGTGACGGACACACAACGGAGCGGGGGTAATACGGTTTCGTGAGATAAACGAAACCCTAAAAAGGAAGTACAGCAGAATTTAAAAAATAAAAATTTTCTTGAAAGAAAATATTCGTAAACAATGTAAAAATACTTCTGTCTAAAAAATATTTGAATATTGTAAAGAATAATTTATCTTAAGAGTTGCACAAAATCAATATGTGTTTGAAACTTTTTTTTATATATCAGCTTTTGAATTCAGAATTACATGACAGAAAATACTTGTTTAAACGTTTAGAGTATTTAGCTTTAAGATAGATGTAGCGTTTTCCCCTTAAGGTTTTAATTAGACGGTGATTGTTGGACGTCAGGACAAGTATATTTGCCAACATTACATTTTTTGGATTATTGACTTAACCATGTGCAAATGCCTATTTACTTTTTTTTAAGTTAAAATTCATTAAATTATTTGTTTCATTTTTATAGTGATTCAAAGTTGAATTTATCAATCAAATAGAACAAAAGAAAAAAGAAAATACACAATGATGTATGTCGGGAATTATAAAAATAATTTAAAACATTTCGAAATATATAGAGGGAAAATAATACAATATTTCAGGCTATATAACATGATTGGAGGTGAATGTTTTACAACAAAAAATATTAGGACATATGCATAGGATATGGATTGTTTTTTCTTGAATACGCCTAAAGTACGTGGGGGCGAACAATATCTTAGGATTCAATAGGCATGGAAAGGTGTAAATTATCCTTTATTATTTTGTGATATTTGGGTTATTATTTTGTGATGTTATTAATTACTTATCAGTGCTAAAAGCCATGTCTATATTTTCGATTTATGTGGAAAAATCGCAGCATATTGGAAAAAAAAAAACACTAAAATTTCAAAATTTACTGTTGTGGACTACAAGATTAAGAGACAAGAATCCGTTTCTGATGTCGAAAAATCTTCGCGAAACGCAAAAAATCTTTACAAATGACATGAAAAAATTCCGGAAAAATAAAAATATCTCTGTACGAATTTCGAATAAACATGATTAAATATTCAAATTAACAAATCGCTGTGAAACGAAAAAAAAACCCTGCTAATAATCATAAAAAAATCGCAGTTGACAAAATTTAGTACTGTTAGCTAAAACATTATTATACCTGAATTATTTCATAAATACAAAAAAATCGGCGCTGATCGTCAAAAAAAAAACCACGCTAAAACTCGTATTGAAAATCGCTAAAAATTCAGAAATCGCGGAAGACAAAATGTATTATATCACGCTAAGTGTTTAAAATCGAATACATTTTGAAAGTGTCAAAAACTTGTTGCGGAATGCAAAAGCATGCTAAAAATCGCATTGAAAATAAAAATCAAAATCGTAATATTTCAAATTTCGCTCATGACAAAATATACTATATTAGGCTAAAAGTTTGAAAATTAAATCTTTTTATGAATGTCAAAGCAATCGCAGCAAAACGCGAAATAATGCTGAAAATCCAATTAAAATTTTTTTAAATTGGATTAAAAATCGCTAAAAATTATTCAGAACTCGTAGATGACAAAATGTACTATATGAGGTGAAAAGTTTCAAATACAATTCCTTCTACGAATGTAAAAAAAAAAAAGCCTCGGAACGCCAAAAATGTATTGAAATTGCATTAAAAGTCACTAAAATTCAATAATCGCATATAAAAAAAATACTTTAGTATGCTAAAGGTTTGAAACCGTATTCAGTTATTAAGATTTAAAAAAAAAATCCGTAGAAAGTGAAAAAACGTTAAACCTGCGTTAAAAATAGCATTAAAAGTCGAATTAAAAATCTCGAAAAATGCAATTATCGCGGAGCACAAAATTTAGTATATTAGGCCGAAAGTTTAAAATCGAATTCCTTTTATCAATGTAAAAAAATGGTCCCGAAACGCGAAAAAACTTTAAAAGTCCCATTAAAATTTTTCGTGAAATATTAAAAAAATCGCTGTACGAATTTCGAATAAACTTTATCGAAAAGAAGACAACATTTACTGTATTGGTCTGGAACATTGACGTCGGGTTCCTTTTAAGAAATTAAAAAAATCGCTGCAATACGTGAAAAAACGCTAAAAATCGCATGCAAAAATAAATTTTAAAAATATAATAAAAAAGTCGAAAATCGGGGTTCGAAGTGCATACCTAGAAATACCTTTCTACCAAATTTTATAGCTCTGTGGGCAGCATCCTCTTCAGAACACAGCCGACAGACAGACAAGCTTCATTCCTTATTATTATAGATACCTTTTATTACTACAATACTCAAATATGGAGTTAAACATTTTAAATATGATTAAAATTTTAACATAGAATTTAAAAGTGTGAGTATAGGTATTATTAAGCTTTTTGAAAACCTATAAGGAGAGAATATGAATTAAGATAATTTGAAAAACTGTGAAATTTCAATTAAATTTAGATCTCAATTGATATGTATTACACATTTCTAAATGTATAAATATTTATTCGCGTATGATTTTCCTCTATATGTATATAAATTATTTTAATAGTATTAAAATATAAAAAGCAGCTTTTACAAAAACTTCATAAATACGATATGTTTTTATGATAATGACTTGCTGAAAGCGTTTTATTGGCATAGCTGTTAAAACAGTTACGTTTTTGCAATATTAAAAGTATTTGAAAAATGTCTTTAATAAAATATCTGTTTTTCTCTGGTTCAAACTTCAATATCTTTTTTCAACAACTTTCTACCCAACTTTCTACTCCCGAAAAATATTTTTTGAGGAAACAAAAACTTTTCACAATTAATGGAAAGTTGTTTAAATTTTTTAAATAAAATATAAAGTTGCCTGATTTCATAAACTTGTGCGTAAATATAACGGAAATATCAATGAATCCGCTTAAAATATAATACACTAAAACTTAGTGCCATGTATTTTCCTTTTTGAGATTATTTAAAAAGTATATATATTTATATGTCACGCTAATCTGGTTCTTAAAATGTGCTTCATTTATCATATTAACAAAAAGAAATAAGGAATAAAATAGAATAAAAGACTAAAAATAGCTTATCTTTGGTATAATTAAGAATTCGGAATTAAAAATGGCATATGCTTCACAAATGCTAATTTTTTCTCATTCAAATAGTCAGACTTACGTGTCTTTAAAATCCCAGATGCCGAGGTAAACGTGTATATGTTTATTAAAAAAATGTAGTGATTAAGTATTTGAACGTGACCACATAATTAGGAAATATAAAAGGAAACACCCCAGAAATATACACATACATAGTGACATGTACTCCGCCCCAAGAAAGCAAAATGAAAGCAATTACGAGCAACGCAAGTCATCAGGCATCGATTTTCAATTTGTCCTCGCAGTTGCATAGAAACGGATGCTACTCAAATGGACTTCACATATAGACTTGAACGATTCTTAGTTTTTGAAGATAACGGAAGATATTAATATGTTTATCTGTTGTGGAGATTTTAGTTCAGATTAATATTATTTTTAAATTATGCCATGCACAATATATAATTTTAAATTGTTATTAAAAATAATGAGAGGCTTATTTTGTTTGTCTATACATAAAACAAGAACGAAAAATCATGCGTCAAGCATAGATTATGTAATACTTTCCAACGCTTCCAACATAATTTTACGAATCATACTCTTTAATAAGCTAAAAGATAACATCTAAGTAATCCGAATACTTTTATTCAGCCCTGTATAGGATCTATAGATTTGTATATATACTACATAGGATGCTAAATTTTAGTTCAGTTAGGAAACACGTAGCACAGTTTAAAATTCTCCGTCTGGAGTTAAATAATACGGAAATGTGTTCCCGAACTTTTGTGCTTCCCTGTATAGGATCTACAGAATTTATACACACCACGTAATATACAAAAAGCGATTTAAAATTAAAATAGCATTCAGTAACTTAAAACGCACTTCCAGGAATTATTGTTAACATACAGTAGAGAATTCTTTTGTGTGTCCCTGTAAATGAACGATGACTGCTATACACACAATATTCTGTAGTAAGTCTCTTGTAATGAACCTTATAAAAATTTCAATGCGTTTAAAATAGTGAAACATTATTTAAATAAACCGCAGACGATTTTTCTCCATAGACGTAATGTAACGGAATTCTTTTGACTGTCCCTGTAAAGTAAGGATAAGTGCTATGCACACCCTATTCCATATTAAGCTTCTTCTAATGCACCTTAGTGATATATATAAATTTTAATGCGTTTAAAATAGTGAAACATTATTTAAATAAACCGCAAATGATTTTTCCCCATAGACCGCAATGTAACGGAATTCTTTTGAGTGTCCCTGTAAAAAAACTATAAGTGCTACACACTTCCGTTGAAATAGGGAACATGCTATAGATAACGATTATAACATATAAAAATTGCAGGGCAATCCGAGCATATTTACGGGAGTTAGAGCACGGGCAGACGGCCAGACGGCAGACGGCCAGACAAACCGAAGTCATAAACACTTTTCAACTAGGTTGGAAAGTGTTAAAAAACGAGTAATGCTCTGTATCTATAGGGTTGTAAACTGTGAATATATGTTTTTAGGGTTTCGTTTATTTCGCGAAACCCTATTACTCCCGATTCGTTATCTGTCCGTCACAGAGCCGGTTCTCAGAAACTATGTAAATGAAATTTTGTGTACTTATAGCTCAATAGCTGCTATGAAGATCAAAATCATAAAAATTGAAAAACTCGTATTATTTTAATATATACAGATAAAAAACCAAAAATCTAACAGCCTTTTCCTATTAAATAAAAAAAATTTCGTTATAGAAGTTGCCAACAATTAAAAATCCACAATAGAATTATTTCTACAATAATCAATTTTCTATAGAAAGATTTCTACGAGAAAAATGAAAATGAAATAAAAAGTTTCACCAATTGAAAAAAAAAAAAAAAAAGAAAAGAAAAGAAAAGAAAAGATTAATATGACGTCATATTGGTAATAAAACGGAAATTTTCAAACATTTCTCAACAATACAAAAACTATGAGTATGCATAAATACAAAAAGCAGCTGAATATGACGTTATTAGAGAATTAAAAAAAATAATTTGACGTCATAAGCGGATTTTTCAAATGTTTGAGAATAATACAAAGAGAGTATCAATATGAGTAACAGAGAATAGTAAATATGTAAGTTTGAGAAACGTATTGAATCATGATAAAAACCCGATTATGGAAATATTGGCATATTTTACCATTTTGAAGGTCTCTATACAACATGTTTAATTTTGAAATTGATTTTTTTTATCGCATTTAATCCATATGACATATATTATTATGGCAGAGTATAATAGCGGGCTTGTGCTTCTATCGGGCCGGTTCAGATATTCGAAAAAACGAGAAAAATAGGCCGGTAATTTTTTACATTATAAAAAACATGACATTTTTTTTGAAAATGAAATTTAATTGGATTTATTAAAGAAAGGATAAAGTGTTTTGAAAGGAATATTAAACGAAACTCTTTGTGCGATCTTCGATCACACTTACCCACTTGTTATTATTTTGCCCACCACTATTTTCATAAGCTATTATCGTCGTATATTTCTACTAATTTTAGTTCTAGATCATAATTATTCGAAGTAATTGCAGACAAAATATTAAAAAAATATCCACCTTTGGGAAATTATAGCCTAATGTTTACTTAGAAGTCTAATATTTCAACTTTACGAAGGAATAGGATTATAAAATTTAGAAATTTCAAATTCTAAACACAGAAATTTATTTACAAAATAATTCATTTAAACATGCTTTGCCAATTTTGTTAGCTTTTTTTCTGTAAAAAACTTTGTTATTGTTTGAAAAAATATAATATATACAAATATAATGACAATTTTGATTTCGCACATATCAGTTTGAAAAACATTTGCAAAAGCCTCAAATTTTGTAAAAGTTTTGATTTCTGGATACAAATGTATTTTGTTTAAATCTATGCATGGCATGTTTAAAGCTACATTCAGATCGTACTATTCAAAGTTTTCAAATACGTTAGATAAAAACATTTTTTTTTTGTTGTTGTTGTTAAATCTGAAAGCACTGTGAAATGAATTTTAAAAATGACAACAGCTGTTTTAATGTATAGAAAATGCTTTATTTACAACAATTACAACCAAAGTCACATTTCAAATAAAAAAATGTTCAAACAAAATTGTTAAAATCATCAATTGACTCTCTTTGATCACACTTTTTGAAACATTTTTACAATGTATATCGCTAAAGCGAATTTTATATTTTATTACAATATATAAGAAATATATTCTGCTCTGATATTTTTGCAATATTAAGCACTTTGCTTTTGTATTTCGTACATGTTAAGCTATTATTTATTGTTCAAAAATATTATAACTGAAGTAAAAAATACTTCTTGAAATTCGATAATTTATTTCATTATTTCGTTTGTTCTATAGACTAGTAGCGAATAAGATACGGAAATGGGGTACATTGCTTTACCATATATGCCTAATTAAAAATCACTAATGTAAACTTGTTATATAGCGGAATCCATTGATATGGTTTCTTGTTTTTTGGGCTTGATCCGGAAACAAAATTAAGAATAAAATGGTATTATAGTATCGATTAATAATGTCAGTATATTTCAGCAATTTTTTTAATTAAAAACAAATATATTTATAAATTGTTTGATTTTATATTTTGTACCCCGAAATTCTGCAAAATATGCAACAAATGCTTCATTTTAATCCAAAAAAATGACCATTAGACTAAGTGAACCATTTTTGAATAAATTAGAAGAATACACACGGAATATATCGAAAATTTCAAAAATATCCCGAAAGACCAATATAGAATTCGCCTCTTCCCGCGTTTTATCTTTTTTTTGCTTTATTCAGTCCTAATTTGTCTAACTATTTACTAATTTTATAATTAAAAACAATACATAAAGTACATACAACTTAGGTACACACTGAAAAATGACTTACTTGAATAAATTTGTTTCTAATAGAAGACTTTTTTTCCGTAGAGTAATTAAAAAAAAGAAAAATTCTTTCGAAACGATGATAGTGAATGATATTTCATAAATAAACTTTGTAAACTTACAATTAAATAGTTTAGAACGTTGAAAATTTTGCAGACTTACAAATGAGATTATCTATTTAATATTTAAAAACTAAGAGTTTTAAAAAATGAATATGATAAAGGAAAAGTAATATAACTTTTAAATTAAACAATGTAGCAGAATTTTGGTTACTGTTTCTTCATTTGATTGATTTTTTGAAAAATAATATTGCTACGTATTACATATTGTCACTTTAAATTGCCTTATTTTTTCACCCATAATCAGAGCAGAATAAATCTTTTTTTTTCTGTTTTTTCGCATAGAAATGTAATTTATATTTGATATAAAAAATGCAAAAAATAACATCAATACAAAATGTTTAAATGAAAAAATATACAAAATTCGTAGAAAATCTAAGCACCTTTACTAAATTTATGAAGCATTTTAAATCATTCATGCTAAGTATGGTTAATTATGTTTAATAAGATAAAGTAATTAAATTTTAATTTGTAAACAAAAATAATATAATATAAGTTAATAATAATTACAATTATCTTTCTATTACGATTTTTTTTTCTTTCATCTAATTCTTCAAGAAGAAATTGAAGCAATTTTGTAATGTAAATGACCATGATTTCTGTTCAAGATAAAGATGTATAAAACTGAAGAATTTTCATGAATAAAATTGTATTATCATGAACTATTACTGCTGTTTTAACAGACACTTTCCAACAAAAAATAATATACATAGTTCTTAGTATATTTTATCAATTTACATTTTGAAAGAAAACATGCTAAAACGAAAACTGTGATTCAGCATAGAAAAACTGCCGAATGATTAGATACTTAAAAAAAGAAAAAAAATTAGCATATCTTTAGCAAACAAACACAAAAAAATAAATAAAAAATATTTTATATATTTTAATATATTATATATATATATTAGTTATTATATCGTTTATAAATACTGTTTATTTTCAAACTCAAGATTTAATTAAATGATATTGTTTTAAAATGAACCTTTTATAATTATATAGAATTTATAGTCTTTCACAAAAGAAATCACCGATAAAAATAAATTATGATATAGAATTGCGACACAGCCGATTAATTAGGTACCAGAAGAAAAACTAAAAAAAAAGATCATGTTTCGTAAACATTCACTAAATTGAAATAAAACAAGAATATTGTAAGCGTTTTAACGTAACTTTGGGCTTATTAAGAAAATATTTTGCTAATAACTATTATTTTGCTTATAAATAGTCATTATTTTTAAAATAAAAATTTAACTAAATGATAGTGTTTTAAGGTACTTTCGTGTTACAGCGGCCCCCACAATTAAGATTATGTCAAGGTTGCAGCTATGATTTCGCCAAGATCATCGCAAAACTCATATATGAATCGTTTATACGCATATATATATATATTTTTTCCAAATACTCATATATGCGCCATAGGCGTCATTATACAAACATTATTTACGTCTTATATACCATGTATACATTATATACGTCTTATACACATATCATATATATACATCCTATATGCGTCATATATGACAATAACTTGTCCATATACGTAATGAAATGTTATATACATCATATATTGTTATAATGTCATATATCTATGCTTTATAATTTGGCAATAAAACTTGGTCTCTTGGCGATTTATCCTTGGAGGGGGGGGGGGAGGGCTGATATAAAACAAAAATACCTGCTTTAAAATAGAGCATTTATCATATAAAATAATATATATAGCTTTTACAAACGAAAGCATGATTTTACGATGTTTGTTCTCTGCCATGAGAGAAATTAAAATTGAACCATACTTTTCCGTAACGTAACAAAGTGCTTCGAACATTATTTCTTTATGCTACTTTTTGAAAAAGTGACATTTTCTTCCTTATTTTTCATCTATTTTCTGCTTTATACTTCTATTAAAATCAACGTATCCAATTAAGAATTATTATTCGACTACATATGTTCGACTGCATTTAAACATGGATATTGTTTTCTTTGGTGTATTTATTAATTTTAAATTATTCGTGATCACATATGCTGATTTCTGAAAAAATATGATTAAGTGTTTTGTATTTGATTGATTTTTTACATGAATACCAGTTATGAAAATTCCATACTGTTGATGAATCATTCTTTTTTACAATCTCTTTTTAGGACTTTTGGATCTTTTTAGTACTTTATTTTGATAATTTTGATTCTTTATCATGATTTCAAATTTCAAAAGTAAAATTTTTAAAAGAAATCTATATTAAATTTTTAGATATACAAAGCACTTTTTCATAAACTCTCTACACTACAATTTTCTTTTATACATAAATAGATAATCCAGATTTATCAAAATATTATCTTTTAAATAGATGAAAACATAAGGCTTTTTTAGTGAAGTGTAACAAGTGCAGCAAACTAAGACCTTACCAACCGTTAAGTTTTATTTCTTAAACATAGCTTCAATAAAGTATATTTTTACATTTGAAGTTTTGCTAATACTTTTAAATCATGAAATTACTATACAAAATCTGCTAAATCGCTATTACTCACTGAAAGAAAATATATGTACTACATAACTGCAACTACATATAAACAATATATATTCATATATATATTTATTTGTAAATACAAAAAAATCATCTGATAGATAAACATTTGAGAAACACATTGCCTCCCAAGATAATATCCAAGTAACAAACTTATGGAAAAACATATCCTACAGCTGGGACACAACACTGCTGACGGTCTTGCCATCATCTGACAGTACAAATACATATGTTTTTTCATTGAGCTTCAGATATATTGATATGTTTCTCCTTATCAAACCCTATTGTAGCGTATCAGAGCAATTTCTACCCAAAAGGGTAGTATTTAATATGTACTTTTACGACAGGTAAATAAGATCTATAAAGCACATAAATCAGATGAAAAATAAATATAATTTATTTTCTCGAAATGACAAACAAATCATTAAAAAAAACAATAACTACAATTATTATAGCAAAATAAATCTGATATTTACTTAGCACGAAACTATATTATCAAGAATATGATTTTGTTTATAAGTACATTTTTCAGGTATTCACTATTATTTGTTATATTAAAAGAGTTGCTGCAGTCAAGAAAGATCTATTGTTGTGTCCCTTTTACCTGAAAATACACAGGTATAAGAAATTGTGTATACATTTTCAAATAATTAAACCTTAAAAATTACCTATATTAAAATTAATTAAAAAACCGTTGTAATAAGTTGGAAGAAACAAACTTTAATCAGTTGAAATTTTATTCGTGACTGTTTTAGTCCAGCATGATTTTTGAGTAAAATGCCATTTTTAAAATATAAAATATTTTATATTTTGAAGTGTAAAGAAATAAAATGAAAAGGAGATAATATTTGTAATCAATGCTTTAGTTTATCATATAACATATTTACTTAATAACTGGTGAAAATTTTAACTTTCAGTAAACATCGGTAGACATCATTAATAGTTTTTACAGACTTTTTTACTTATTTTTAATCTAAAAGAAGAGAGAGCTTTATAAGATTTTAAAATGAAACAATGCATACATGTAAGTGCAAATACTTGTATGTTTGGAGATAATACAAACACTTTTATGTGATTTATGTATTTACACGTTTTACGATAATGTTTAAAAAATTTCGTGAATATAAGGATTAAACAAAAATGAGTTTATTTTACCAAAAATCATGTTTAATAATGCATATAATCAAAGTAAAATATAATTTCTTCACTCATTTTCCGTTACTAAAATAAACTAAAATTAATGCCCTAGTGTAATTATTTGATTTAAAATCAAATTAAAAACTATAGTTATTAAAATCTATAGTAAAACTATAGATATAAACTACTAAATTTAAATTGTATTAGGTTATGTGAACGCAATTCTTTATTTTTTCAGTTATTAACAAAGTTTTGCTTCTTCTTTTCTGTATATATTTATAAATTTTTATAAAGAACGTTTTATAATTATAAGCTAAGGAAAATTCCTAGAAGGCATTTGCATAATATTTAAATTAAAGAGAAATTTTTCGCAAATTATTTATTTGGTTTTAATATCACAAATATAAATTATCTGCTCTTTTTAATTTTCGTGGCCAAAATCTCTTTACCATATTTAATAAATGAAAAAATACTATTATTCTAGTAATCGCAGAAGAATCAGGCTTTTCGATTAGTTAAAAATATTAAAATTAGTAAAACTTTTTTTTATTTCTAAACATCTGTGTAACTATTGAATTTTCAGCAAATTTACAACTTTTTATGAGTAAATGTCATTATTTCTAGCTAATTTAAAATAACGTTTTATTTAGCAATATTCTGTTTTGACATGTAGTAAAATCAAAAAGCCTAATTAAGTGTCATATGGTCTTTTTTTTGTCTAAACTGGTGACAGATGTTACTGTGAGGCGGAAATAGATACACAATACTGAAAATTCGTACGCATAAAAGCTAAAATTAAGAAATATTCAAAAATAGAAGAGTGTACAGCAATTCGTAAAAATATTGATTGATATGGATTATTCCCTTTATGATGTCAATATCCATATTTGGTTTAATACATGTAGTGATAAAAGTATAACACATACATGATATGAATTATTAAATTTAAGTAACATCATGAAATATTTTAAAATTAATATATATATATATATATGAAAGTGAAAAACACTTATTGAGCTGAAAGTCTAATCAACAATAAAAATCACAAATTCATTAAATGTACGATATTTAAAAAATGTTATTTAAAATTTAAATAAATTGTTTATTTGTTGTAAAACAAAGAAAAATGTAAGAAGATATGTCGTATTTAAATATCATATAATATTAAGACACAAGACTGATATAAAGATACAAGAACGTTTTCCTTTTAATACAGCAGAAAATGTTCTTGACAATAGAAACACTGAAATGTTGGTCAGTTTATAATGTCACAAAAAAGAAAAGGATAATTATAAAATTTTACACAAGTATTGGATAATATTTATTTTTCTTCTCTTCGTGAAATATGGCAAAACAAACAATTGAAAATTAAATACTTTCACTCATTTGCTTTACATACTTGCTTGGAATTATTTTTATCAGTCCATACATAGGTTCATTCTATAAGTGGGATTTAAGTATCATTAATTCAAATAAAAGGAACAAAAGTATTACAAACAATACTGAGATAGTATTTTGTATTTTGCGTAAAATATGTTTTGTTATGCTCATATCAACATATCCAGTGCTATAACATCGATATGTCATGACATTCATGTCTCGGTAAATCAACAAGTTTTAGATACATTAAAGGTGGTAACAGTCTGCATTGTAACATGGCATATCCTTTCGGCTCAAGGAAAAAGCTGCTGCTCTTGAATTGTCAATATCATGTTGTGCCAATGTATATAAAGGTTCCTGTCAGCTACTAGTACGGCGTGAATCGGTTGTATCCACTTCGGTACACTGCAGCCTATCATAAATAAAACTCTTTTTTATTATCCTTAAAACATTGTTTTAATTATTTAGCCATTGAAAGATATTTTAAAAAATATATGTATGTTTTACTTTTTGCTACGAACTTTTTAATAAGAAACCCACACTAAATATATAAATAATAATAACACAGATTTACACAAATACTTATAAAAACAATTCCTGTACAAAATTATTAAAATCAAATGTATCCTTTTCACATTATAAACAAATAAAAATACTATTTGTGGAAAACGAAGGAATCCTTATTACTACGAGGATTGTACCAAAAGTGGTGCAAAATATGGCACAGAAATTTAATCAATCATATACGTCATTCTAATTCTGCATGTTTGTAGAGCAATTCTTGCTCAATACAAAAGTACTATTCAATATACTATCTACAAGTAACTATGCATTTGCTCGAATTTTGAATCTAAGTTTTGAATTATCTTTAGAAATGGGTTCGACAGCATACACGGGATTTTCTTCAAATGGGATTCAAGAGTTGGGTTCAAAGTTGAAGGAAATGCAGCGCTTGTGATGGAGAATATATCGAGTAGTATTTTTTTATTGAACAAAAGTTGTTCAACAAACAATTCAAATTATAACAACGTGTGCCAATTAATAAGAAAAATATATGCCATGTTTTGAAATAAATTTGGTACAACGCTCTCGTATTAATAGAAGTAAATTGTATTTTAAAACAAAAATAACTAAATACATCGCAAATCCTTCTTGGAATTATTTAAAAAACTGGTTGGTATGCTGAATAGATTTCTATAGCGCATACTGCTTCAAACAAAATTTAGAATAGAAATAAAAACTTTCTTTTATTTAAATATTTGACACAATGTGATTTAACGATAAATAAATTCAAAGTTTAATAGAAGATTCTTTTTATTGCTTTATGTGTATATAATTATAATTTAATACTTCATTTAACGTTTCTGCTTCTTTAAAAATAATTATGTTTAATTTTCTTTTGATTTATTCTATAATTTAAATGATTTAAAATTGCAATATTTACTGTCACCACATTATCAGCACTTTGAAATGTATCATTTGGGAAAGAAAATAATTGTAATAAAAAGCGATCTTCTGATATCAGATTAAAGATTTAAAAAACGCAACGTGGAAACCCATAGAAAATAATGACACAAATCAAACTGCATGTTACAGTGAAGAAATTATTCATATCAAACTTTTGGAATAGAATATAAAATATTATGTTTATACACTTTGCTATTTAAAAAATGTTATTTTTAATAATGTTATTATTGCGAAAAATCCAAAAGCTGTAGCTAAAATATCTCTGCATAATATACACCATATTGCTATAAAGAAATACAAACAGCATTCATGTTTACACAATAAATATATAACATACATCAATAAGTTTAAATGATATTAATTTTATTGAATAAATGGATCTATAATATGTTATAAAAAAGCTTGGAATTAAAAAAAAAAATTCATGACAAACATACAGTACGCACTTTTTATGACATTACATAAGTAGATTTGGAAAATGTTCAGTTGTTGCTTATTAGGTTTGGTATGAAATTTATCTGACAGTGTCGAAAAACTATTAGACGGAGAGCTGGTGGAGAATTTTTAAAGTATTTAATAAAGTACTTATCTTTATTTATCTTTTTTATTTATAGGAAATATGCATCGATGACCTGGCAGGTTGCCAGCGGTTTCACCCTTTCGCGACGAGAGTGTATTACAAAAATTGTAAACTTTTAACAAAGATTTTTCCAAACATAAATGTTTGCGTAATGTTACACAGAATTGCTTTGACAAATAAGGTAACATTTTCAATTAAAAACTACTGTAAGAATAATCATCGATACTAAGCCCTATAGATCTCGCGTTTACGCGACGCTCGTGGCAGTAGAGTTAAAAGTACACTTAAGATACACTTACATTAAGGCGTTATCGTCCTAAGTAAGGCTTCTACAATCCGGGCTGACTCACGCCACCATTTAATTGTCCATAGGAGAAGAACGATTGGCCACGCCGCATGGGCAACGATCGCTGATTGGTTTAAGTGGGCATCAAAATTCTTGATGATTCAGCCTGCATTATAGTAGCCCTAGCCCTAATCCTAAGCGTTGGCGCTCCAGGCGTTAAATCATAAGACCCAATCAGCGGCGCCTAAACAACCAATGAAGCACGCTGATTGGTTGTGTCTCGTAGACCTGGGGAGACGGTTAAGCCATAACGCAAACGCAGCTTTAGCAACGTCGCACCGCTTGGTGCAAAACGATATTCCGATTAGTGATGATTGCCATAATAGTCTGCTTAGCATCCGTAATTGAGATACTGTTGCATTCGCTTTGAAACGGGTTGTGCGACATTGCTAATTCTCTGTGAAGCTGCCAGGTTACACACACACATATATAAGATAAACAAGAAAAATCATTTTATAAATGTTTCAACCTTTATCAAAAAAATTCTTTACCATCTGTTGGTCTATATTATATGTTGTTGAAATACACATGCATGTATTAATATTTAATAACAATAAAACATTGTCATTATAGCATTTAAAAGCGATCGACATGAGTTCCTTTAGCCATTTAATTTCTGATCTTTCAATAAATTCTAAAGAAAAAATGCATGCAATCTGGAACCTATCATGGTTGCGCATTCCTGCTAAATTTCCAGTTTTTCAGTTTAAATAAGCACAATTTGATCTAAAAAAATATTTAATGAATATATTTTTCCAATCGGGTTGTTAGTTAATCTCTTTAAATTATATTCGTTAAATTATTATTTTTTGTCTACACATAAGTTCTCCATTCTTAATTATATAATGCTATACTTAATCTGTCGAATTAGAATTTATGTTTTCTTTTTTTACAAGTTCAATTTTTCCAGTGTTCTGTGTTCTTATACGTATTCTAAACCGTCCCTATTTTTTTTAAATACCAGCTCTGTAGGTGATAACACTTTTAATACCCTAGTACTATGTGGCGGAGATTTGTCGTACAGACTACATGCTGTTCGCATCATATCATCTGCAAAGTTAATTAATTTCAGTTTTTTTTTTAAATTTTTCGTTTTTAATCTCCCCTTTTTTTACTTACCCATCATACGTAGTATAGGGTAAGTCTTGTAATCGTTTTGAAAATCGAAAATTTTTTTTTTTGATGGATTTACACGTTTCAGACACTGGAGATTCCGTAAAACATATTTTTAGAAAAAAAATTTTGCCGTCCGTCTGTGTGTTTGTGTGTGTGTCTGTGTGCGTGTCTGTGTGTGTGTCTGTGTGTCTGTAAACGCTCTATCTCCGGAAAAAATTGAGATAGAGACTTGCAATTTGGTATGTACTTAGTATGTAACAATGGGAAGAAGCCTATTTCATTTCAATAACCTCGATTAACCGGAACAATTTTTTTCGGACTCTCGAAATATTCGTTCTGATGAAAGGTATATAAAAATTTTCGAAATTGTTTATTTTAAGAAATGAATATAAAAGACAATAAAAAAACATAAATTTTGAATAAAGCATGAAGTCGATCGGATAATTAGTTGATCTATTTGGAATCCTATTTCCACACTCTTCGATTTTTCATGACCCTGTATTTCATCCAAATTTCACTTCAAAAATATATTTTAATTGGAAATTTGAAGCTTAATCAGATGCAATAAACCGCTAGTTAATAGGATTATTATTTTTGGAGTTATCAGGAAAAACCTCTTTCAAGCAATTCAGTAATCGAGCCTTTAAAGTTTGTGACGTCATCAAGCCACGATTTTATTTGAATTGCAATGCATTTTATAAGTAGTTTACGCATTTTTATTTTCCTATTTTACATTATGCATATCCATGATGGGTAAGTATTACGGTGGCCCCCAACGACTAGTTTTACTTTGGGTTTATTTTGTTGTAAAAAACAGATAGACTGTCAGCTTTGAATTCGGATTCGTCTAATTTTAAATAACGCTTGTAAATACAGGAAACTCATTTCAGTAAGCATTGTGTATAAAGATTTGCATATGCGTATTTCTATTAATTACCTATTCACAATATTTATAAAAAAATAACGCACAGGCTAACGCGTGATAGTGAGACAAGTCGTTATTTCGTACGCCATCTCAACTTAGCTGCTTGAAACTGTCAGTAACGAGACATACAATATATTATAGTGCTTGATATAACATAATATTATACAAACGTCGGCAATTTTTGGTACAAGCTGTATGAAAAATGACACAATTCAGCTTCATTTTTAATAAGGTATTTAAAACAAAATGGTTATATTTATAATCAATCAAATTTCTCTTAATTATTCTATTACATGCTCCATTGATAAGCACAAGTTATTATATATATATCCGTTTTCTGTCATTTCAAGACAATGTAATATATTGATTGGATGCAATTATCTATAAAATATGTTTTTCTTAGATCTTTCGGTACCAACTTCAGATGAATAATTCTTCTGCTGATGAGTAATTTACCTGAATAATTTAGTTCATGTACTTGCAATAATATGCGATAAACTGTTGAAACAAATAAGCCCATCATATTGCTATTTATATTATCACTAATATTCGGGAGTCGATAAAATGCGATCATGAGAAAATCAAGTAAGTTCTTCAACTTTCAAATATTTGCTTCTTTCAATCTTTATATTTCAATTTAGAAATTAAATTAAGAATTCATATTTTAAAAATTATAAGTGGGTGGTTTTTCAAAAATGAGAACGAAATTTGATAGTTCAAAAGTAACAATAAATTAAAATCTACTCATTGAATTGGACGAGAGTTTCAAATCACTTCTTATGTTTCCTTCTTTATAAAATTTTCGATACAACTACTAATTTCTATTACTAATCAACATAAAACGTATCTTTATGTTTTCGGCGTACAATGTGTTAAAAACAGCTTTTATTTTTTGAAAGAGTGTCATATTTATTTTTAACAGATGAATATCATTCAAAATGTAACCTGGTATTTTATCTCAACTTTTATAATTTCTTTTTAAGGGTCTCTTCTGTATCTTCTTGAAATTTATACTGTCTACTTGTTTTAATTCAAACTATTTGAAACACTCTTTATATGAGGAAGAGTTAGTGAAGCAAAACGCCATTCGTATTGTCCTATTTCTCACAAATCATCTGAAACAAACATTGGACTTAGATTCCCAAATATTATAAATTTTCTCAGGAACTTATATCAACCATACGTATAACTGTTAATAAATGATTATTTTTAATAAAACAATAAACTTAAAATATGTATAGTAAAAATTAACATTTTTAAAATGAACTAAATTGTTTAAATTACGAAGTATTTAAACTAAATGTTGATATAATTTCCAGGGAATGTCAATTTTTGTTTTATAATCTCACTCAATAATTGCTTTTTCATTAGAAAAAAGACGAACTGAAGTTTCACAGCACAAAACTCTCCGTCATATAAAAAAAAAGTTTGAAACATTTCTGAATGACAAAATTCATGAAACTATTTTAAATTTTAATAAATGTAGTTTTAAAAAATGCGGAAAAATATTACCATAGTTCAAGAAAGAAATTCCCCAAATATGCTGTATTCGGACAAAGATAGTAAACCTCCCATTATGTGAATATATATACATATATATTTAAGCTAAATTATAGTTTGATGTTATTCTAGGATTCTAAATACATTTCTTTAATAATTTTTTATTTGTGCTTGAATTTTAGATTCATGCTTTTTCAGAAGAAAATAGCTTTTACGTTGTAGCAGTAGGAATTTAAACTTAATTTTAACCAAATAACATATTGCATTGTTATTTCCATCACGAATTTACTCGAATCCCACTGCAATCGTAAAAGTTCTCATTAATGTAACAACTATAATTGTTTGTGTTAAATAATCGTTCGTCTAATCAATATTTTCTATAGCTTTATTTTGTAATTATGTGATCATTTTAATTAAGATAACTGATTAAAGCTTATCCGATATTTGAATTTATTTGGATTGCATTTACGGCGCAATTTTACTGATTGGAGATTCTGAAGGTAACCGTATAACAATTTTTAAATAATACATTCGTGAGCAAACATTTAAAGAAGAAATACAATTATCTACATATATTTCAAACAATTAAATTTCACAAAGACACATTCATGCAAAACTCTTTCCCAAATAGGTAAAATACTTCAAAATGAGTCAAGATAAACAAATTTGTATACACTGGAAGATTTAATCATACATCGAAATAATTGCAAAAGAAAAATGCATCATCTAATTTGTTATATGTTAAATATTCTGAACAAACTCATATTTTACACAAAACTCTAAGAAAACTGTTGTCATATTTATTTCCAATCATTACTTGATGTTTAAACTTTCAAATCAGGCATCAGCAACATACACCAAGAATATTATCAAAAGTGCATCTCATGACTATATTATCATTCATTGTTTATTTTAGGTTAACTAGACATATGCACACAATAAAAATAAGAATAATGCAATATCTATAAGAAAATTTCATTAATGTAAAAAAGCACATTGTCAAAAGTCAATGTGCAATAAACATTTTAAATTATTCATGAATATGTATTTACAAATACATCAACAAACACAATTTGCATGCAAGATTTCCATGTCTAAATCTAAAATATTTCACACTGTAATAAAGTCAATTCCAAGTTTTTGTGCTTAGCAACCGAGTCGAGGACTACGTGAAAACAACATGCCACAAAAAATCATGCATTTCTTATTTATCATATTTAAATGTGAGTCATAGAAATTAGGTTATGTACTGACGAGCAAAAAAAATCACTTTCGAAAATTAATGATCAAGAAATGGTCACAAAAAAACATTTTCAAAAAAGAGTAACTATGACAAAAATTTCAGCACTCGGGATAAAATAATACTTTAAAAGCTAATTTTAATTTGCCTCAATAAACTGGAACTGCTATACATATAAAAATTTGTTTTTTTATTTCGGCATTACATAAATAATGTTATTGAAATGAAATTCAGATGTTTATTTAATAGAAAACTAAACATGTTGACAATAGATAATGATAAATGACAATGTATTTTTACATTTCAAAATTTCAGGCCTATTTTTTGTAGGAATAAAATCTATTTGCATAACTAAACTTTAAAATATTCCTAAACTTTAAACTTTGTAGTATTTAGCCTATGTTTTATCATTTAAAATTAAAGGAATTGTATGAGTTTTATATTTTTTGTTTCCTCTCTGCGGCTGTTTTACATTAATCACTGCTACACGTATCACAATTATCAGCTTGTTCTTTTAAATGATTTTAATATTATTTGATCATATAAAAAGGATTTTTTTATGCCACAGGTATTTATGCCAAATGCTATATACTATTCTACGACCTGATGCAGATTGATAAGATCGATAGATGAAACTAAAAATTATGCCTTAAAACGATTGGAGAAAGTGTTTTGTTCTTTTAGAAGTAGTTATCTTTAATTTTCACGAAAAAAATCGTAGAAAGCAAAAGCCGATGTTTATTCAATGAAATGTGATTATTGACGTATAAAATGCGATATTTCTGAATGCCAGAACAGGTTTGTTAGAAACATTTATTTTTGAATAGAAAGTTTGTTTTTAATATCTTTATTATAGTTTGCGACGAAAACAATATATCGTAAAAATATATATATACATAAAATTCAAAGAGTACAAAAATAATTTAAATCTATGTTTGTAGGAAAAAAAAAAAAAAAAAAAAACTTTTGTAAATCTGTTTTGCATGAAAATTAGAAAAAGTTTGGTGGTTTTTCATGTATATCTGTTTTACAATTATGGTAACTACCAATGGTAACATTAATATCAATTTATTCCTTTAAAATTTCAAATACAAAAGTAATAATAATAAAAAAAAATAAGAATTTTGTTACAGATTTTAAGTAAAATGTACAAGCAATGTAAGGGTGAAAATGAAAATATTTACAGCAGTTTAATAACGATTATAAAAAATCTATCTTAAAATGAAAGTATATGTGGTCAAATTTCATATTACTTTTACAGTTCACTATTTTAAAATTATATCTACGGTTTAGAAAGTGAGTGCTTATTACAGGAATTGTTAAAAAAATGCACGAAAAAATTATTGCTGGTGTGAATTTTAAAGCATTTTTTTTTCTAAAAAAATATTGTAATATTCTAAGTAACTACATATGCATATTTCTACACTACTAAAGCAGAATAAAATATTGCAAGATTGACTTTTCGAGAATTGACTATTATTACACATTCAGGTCGTACGTTTTCTTTTATTATTTCAGAAACTTACCCCGTATCCAGCCACAGGCCCAATGCCATGGCCTAGGTAGGGATCGGCGTATTCCCTCCCATAGCTGTAATACAATGATGGAGATCTAGGAATAAGAAACAATGAAGTGAAATTCAAAAGGCAAAGGCCATGCTTTGTAAAACTTGCACACCTGCTTTTCTTTCAAGAATTTAATTTAAATAATTTTTCTTTAGTTACACTTACTTAAAATTAATTTTTGTTTATATATATTTTTTAAATAATAAACGGACTGAGTATGAATAGTCCCAATCACTTCTATACCTCTTCTAAATCTCAGTAATCTGTATTTTATGAAAACAATTATTGTATAAAAAACGCAAAAAATTTGCTATCGATTACAAATTTGGATTTCTAATTTAGGTATATGTAAAAGAGGATTTCATCTTTATTTTACGATTCATTATACCATTTGATTTGAATACAATTAGGCCAAAAAATTGGTCTATGAAATGCACCACGTTGTTAAATTAAAAAAAAAAAATTTTTTTTTGGATATTTAAAGCATACAATTCGTACAGTGTTAATACAGAATTACATCTATATTAAAAAAACTTAAACCTCAGTAGTACATATAATAGCCATATAATTGTTCATATTATTCTTCATTTAAAAGAAAAACACTCCTCGTGATCTAGTAAATAAAATATTTAACAAATATTTCTTTGCAATATGAAACACACAGGAACTACCTTAATCTATTTTTACGAGCACTGTAATTTTCCGCTCTGAAAAATATTCATTATCAATTTTAGAATATATATATATATATATATATATATATATATTACAGATACAATTATTCGGGATCGAGAAAATTATAATAGTATATATGTATATTCTACTTTACTTTTCTTCTTTTCTGCAAAGCTTTCAATAGTGACAAGGCATGAATTACAATCTTCAAATTGATTTAATTAAAATAAACATGAAGCAAATAAAATTATTTTACGTTGCCTTTTCTTTTTATCGATTCAATAAATTTGAAATAAGATGTGAGTAGTATCTTGTATATTTTACTTTAATACTCTTCATATTTGAAATATTATAATTTTTAAGACAAGACCTCGAACTGAATACTTATATTTCAAAAGTAATCGAAAGTTAACTATATTTGTCTGTCTTTACATTTTATCATTTAGAACAATGTAATATAATATAACTTACGATATTTTAATGTATTATGATATAATGATGTAACCCAATGCTGGTCTTGATCATCGATATAATACAAACTATTAAAGTAACACGCTTTTGTGAATATTTAAAAAAAGTGATGTCATTGAAAAATGAATACAAGTGATCCAGAAACGTATCGGAATTTTCTTATTAAAAATAAGACGGTTTTCAAAATGGTTGCAATTGTTGCAAATTACAAAAAGAAGACACCAATTGCGTTCCTCTCAACAATTACAAGCTGGCTTTAGGGGCGCTATTTCCAATATCAAGTTAAGAAGATTAGTGTTGATCTAATAATGAAACCAGAATATTAAGTTTATAGGTTATTTAGTATGTTCAAATTAAAGATAATTTCCGTATCAGTTTTATGCAGATTAGACAGACAACCTAATTGGCGTTTTGACTATTAATGCATGTCTGGCAAAAATGCAATAATTAACAATATTTATACATGTCTGTTGTACAATTATGTCTTGTCAAAGTATAAGCGTATGATGATTACTTTGTCCATTTACAGAAATCGACTTATGGGATGTGTAATTTTATGGGTGTAAGCCTTAAGCCATGTTATGTACAGTAGGGACTCTAGTTACGATGCAAAATGTGTCTCATAAATAAATAATATTTATTGTGTGATAAGATGTTTTTCTTATTGAGGATTGGTAGCACATATTTTGAAAATAAATATATTAATTTAACATTTGTGTAGTATTTATCAACAGGAACAACGCTATTTAAAAATAACATAAGTCTTCTCTACGTTTGAAAATGTTTCACACTCAAGCTAAATTCCGTAATAAAATGCAATAAAATATAACTATATTATATAATATACTATCATGTTTTTAAACCCATGTTTTCTATATTTATACTTTATATATATTTTCAATCTAATGATAAAACTAAAACTAATTCAGTGACGAAAAATAAATAAATGAATAAATAAATAAATAATTTGTCTTATATGTTTTAAGAAAACGAAACAATTGATAAACTATCCATGATGAAAGAAGGAAATTTTTTTTATACGATATAAGATATCATAAAATATTAGCATCTCCTTTTTTATGTTTATTATTACCTCTGAATCAAAAGATATATTTATGTGTTGAAATTAATTCTAATATAAGGAATATAATTTTAAAATGTTCCTAAAATACATTTTCTATTTTGTAAAATTTCAAAATTTCAAATAAAATGACTACAAATTAATGTATTTTTGACAGTTTCTGTATTTTTTACATAAAACTAAAATTTTAAACAAAACAAATGCAGTAAAAATGTTTTACTTCGTGGGTTTGATGGCAGATTTTATATAAAATTTTACAATAATTTTACTACATCTGGAATCTCTCCTTAGATATAGTCGGAGATTTGTTTGCTACCATCACGTAAGACCTATCAGGGGTTGCGAAACCTCAAATATAGTGTCATTAAAAACATTGCAATATTTCACGCACCGTCTGTTGCTTGTATCCTTTATCATGGTATGACATTGCTGATAATTTATCCACTTAAGGAAAAGTTATTTTAGAAAGTAAAATAACTTTATTAAATCCTTTTTGGTAAAATTGCAATTTACTTATTTTTACGTATGTACGAGGGGCAGTCGGAAAATAATTTTCCCTGGCGACTGTGGACAGAGTTGAGTATGAAAGACAAAAAATTTAATGAGAAATTAAAGATAAAACATAACTTTATTTTTCCACATAAGTACCAAGTACATTGAGACATTTGTCATACCGCTTTATAAGCTTCAAAAAGCCCTCCAGGAAAAAATCAGGGCTTTGCATATGGACGAAGCGTTAAACGGCTATGGGCAAAAGACGACGACACAGCAGGTGAACGCGAACATGCAAGACACCGATACCATTGGGTAGAGGTCGACCGCGATCAAGCAGATGGCGCTGTTGTAGTGACAGCGCAATTGCAGTCAACAGCGCCATCTGTGCAGGCACTGCAACAGCGCCATCTGCTTGATCGCGGTCAACCTCTACCCAATGGTATCGGTGTCTTGAACGTTCGCGTTCACCTGCTGTGTCGTCTTTCGCCCATAGCCGTTCAACGCTTCGTCCGTATGCAAAGCCCTGATTTTTCCTGGAGGGCTTTTTGAAGCTTATAAAGCGGTATGACAAATGTCTCAATGTACTTGGTACTTATGTGGAAAAATAAAGTTATATTTTATCTTTAATGTCTCATTACATTTTTTGTCTTTCATCCACACCTCTGTCCACAATCGCCCGATTGCCCCTCGTAAATATACGTATAATTGGTATTAAGTAAATACCTATAGATATGCAAACTCATATAAATATTTGAACAATTTAGTTTATAGTTTTATTTTAAGTTTTCTTTTTTCTTTTGCAAAAAAAATATTTTTTATCTCTGGAATGCAAAAAATGTATTCTGACCAATGAGGAATCTTTTTTTGAATATGCGTATGTAGTTCAGTAATTTTTCATTTTAAATTACATTTACACAAAATAATTAGACAAATCTATTTCAAATAAATTCAATTTAAACTTGCCCGTTTTAGTTAATCTAAAAATCTAACTGTTGACCAAAGATCAAATCTACTCGTTCACGTGCAATGTGCAGTTAATGATCAAAATAATGGAAACACATAGATATAAAACAGACCTTTCATTAACATGTATTGAGGATACAATTTGCTCGCAATACGGCCTGAATTCAACTAGGAAATGAATTTTACAAAGCACAGGCGATGGCCAATGATATAGCATACCATTCGGTATAGAAATTCAGTGAGTGTTCGTGTAGTGATAATTATGGATGATATGGGCCTCAGACTTTATTCTTTAGAACAGTCTACAGTGGGTGTTCAGTGATATTAAGATTAAGATACTCTGAGGATCAAGTGAAATGTACGCGCAGTGCTCCTTAACTCATCAATTTACCACCTGTCCACCTGTATGAATTTGGAAGTTATTTTCATAAAATAAGGCATCTACTGTTAATTAATGTTTAAATTTCCTCGTAAATGGGGACAGGGCTAAAATTTCGATATAATCAATCCCAGTTACTGTTCATTCAAAGCTGATCTCAGAACGTAGAACCCCCAAATTCCAGCCGAAGGCGTCACAAATCAGCCCCATACATGAAAGCTGACAACAGGCAATTACCTTAGCGTGATACTCTAGTGAAATTGTCCAGTTGTGTAGTAAAACAATGTAAATGCGAATTAGTCTAACATTATCACTCACTGTCTTGCATCATTCGACTAAACATTATGCTCATGAGAACACTGTAACCGATATTTTCCGTTGACATAGGTAACAGAGGTATCTTTGAAATGGCTACTCTGTCGTTGATTGATTTTCTTTATCCAGTTCTCTTCTAGTTGTAAGAATAGAAACTTAATTTCAAATATATTAATTGAATTCTGGCTTTGGCTGAGGTGATTTCATTATTTCATGCAACAAACTAATTCAAATTCCATATGTCTCTTTCGCTGAACTTTATCTTTCTCGTATGCCTGTGATTCGCAGAAATATTTATCTACCTGTTGGATATACCGTCATTAATTTGGCAACAACACATACAGGAGACCCACAGCAAGTACCATAGAAAGTAAAACAAGAATAGTAAAAGAAGTATTGGTGTAGTAAAAGAAGAACCCGCCAGATGCGTGTGAGCAATTTGATCTTATTGAAAGTCTAACAGACCATTCATATTACATGGCTGCCAATTTCGACGCTTTTCTTAGCTCAAATGAACACATTTGATTCAGACATTTTAAGAGGGTAGTTCGACAAGTTCTCGGACTGACACAGAGATGGAACAACTATGACAAAATGAAAATGATGTTTGCAAAGTATTAACTTTTAAATGATGTGCTACCGAGTTTCCGAAGAGTGAGTTTATTAATTAATGCTGGGCGATAAAGTAAATTAAACAAGTTTAGACATTTTCTAAAAACGGAAAAACCTTTAAGTTCGAGCTGTCATAAAAAACTTTGTTAAAAAAGGTTTAACCCCCACGAAATACAAAAAGAGTTACATCCCAACTTAAATTATTCTTGTCTTTAATATTCGATGATAAAATAGTGGGCTGCTGAATTTAAACATCGTAGGAAATCAATTCACGATGATGAACGCTCAGGACGCCCACAAAACCTCTATGACCGACGACATCGTCTCAAAAATTCACAATGCCGTATCGAATGATCACCGATTGAAGATACGGGAACTTGCTGACATTGGAAATATATCTCGACCAGAGGGCCCGTGCGAAGATTTCGCACTGAAATCTAATATTTTTTAGGTACTTCTCTATTAACCCGTCGACCGCTTTTCATAACAAAAAACTACCGCCAAACTGTAAGATTAAACGCCAAAAATGCAGTCCCATTTACTTGATGTCAGAATCATTATGCGTGTTTGTTACGTCAGCTAGTGGTATTACATTCGACATTTGCGTGTATTTTTTATTATGTTTTACTGATTTAGTAGTTATTTTAGTAATTAAAATAACAATTGTGTCCTTAAATTCTTATATTTTATTTATTTTTTGATATTCCAATGGCAACGTTCTCCCGTTTATTTGGCGATAGTTTTTTGTTATGAAATGTGGTCGACGGGATAATAGAGAAGTATCATTTTTTATCAATATGTAATATTTATTAGATGCAGGTTTAAACTTCTAAAGAAAAAGCAAGGATAAAAATATCTGCAAACAACATTTAGTTGTTAGTCAAGCCAGAATATCATCTAATTTATTCCATCAAAGTTAGACTAAAAACTGATCCAAGATTGCTAAAGGCACGCGCGAGAAAAAAAAAATTAACAATCGTATTTTGACTGCATTAGAGGATGACGTCATCCGCTTCGGGAAAACCATGGGACTTAGAAATATCAATCTAAACATTTCAATTTCAATTTCACTTTTTAATCATAAGTATAAAATAAACCCGTGCGGTGTTTTTTATTATAATTGATATGAGCATCATATAATGTGGTATTTTATTTTTTTGGCAACAATAATTTCAGGAAAACCTTTCATTTCTTTCATGAAAACAATGCCGATTTAATTTTTTAATTTTAGCAAATTTTAATCAAAAACATGTTTTAACGAATTGTTAAGTGGACTATGTCAGAAGCCTGTTCTAAAACCTTTCATATGGTATCTCATTCGTTGTTCTGCGTTTCATATTTTCTGAGTAAAAGGGATGTTGACAGGAGAAATAATATATAAGGATAGATCGTGTACACTATATTTTACGCTATGTTTTGGTTATGTAAAAGCATTCCAATCGATGACGCGACCAAAAACACCAAAAAATGAACATTTCACAAGAGTCTTCTGAAATGTTTTATGTTGCAAGTTGAAAAATAAAATGAAATATTGTCAAATATCTTGTATTTTCCTTGTCAGGGCGAGAACTTTTTGAATCACACTCGTACAGGCTGCACTAAAGAATTCGCACACAAGAGTGTGTCTTAAATGTATTTAGTTGCAAGGGAATATGAAATTATGTCAAAATTCTTGTGCTTTCACTGTCAGGCCGAGAATTTATCTAACCACCCTCGTACATAATAAATATGATAAAGTATCTACTACATTTTATTAAATAAATATAATAAAATTAAAGCATGTTTATTTGTTTTAAAAAGCATAGAAATTGTGAAAAATGATATTGCATGATACAAGCATAAAATGACCACAGCTAATGATATCATTTTCCCACATCATTTCTAAATCCAATATAGCGCCAAAACAAACTAATATAAATTCTCTCATTAAAAGTTTACTCGAGTCATCTATTGGATTTAGAAAAAAACCTGCAACACTTATTAGCTTGTGATTTGTCCTGAAAACAATAAAAACCCATTTTATTAAAATAGGCTAAAGAAAGTGATAACAGACACAGCTTAATACTAGTGTTGCTAACCTCTACCAAAGATTTTACCCTAAACACAAACTCAAATACTATTATATTCAGCTGAAAACCACCAAAGTATGAGCACCACTGATATTAATAATATAATAAAGGATTCACTACTGTCTCTAAAAGTAAAAAAAAAAGTACTCGGTGCTATTGGCTACATTTTCCTAGATATTATGAGTGAATTCCTATCCCTAGCAGACAGTTTGCTAATATAAAATTTCAAATATAAAAATAAGAACCTTTTTCATTAAACTCCTCACGACAAGTATGTTTTACACTTCTTTTAATTATTCAGCACCAGTTTTTCCATATTCAATTGATAAAAATCTGAGATTATACAGGGTGGTTAAAATTTCACTAACGGTAAGAGACTCATAACTCTGGTTCTACTGAACAGATCCGAATGAAACTTCCGATATATGTTATGTAGATCATGGGCCCAAAATTTTCGTAAGAATAAAAAAAAATAAAAAAATAAATAGTTTGAAATTTCGTTATTAGATGGCTCTGTACTCTAAAAGTCATATGAAAACGAGTAGTTAGTGCAATTTCGCTATAAAAGCGGAATGTATTGTTCAAAGAACTCATTCGTCCGCATTGAACATGCCGCTGAACAAGAAGGAACGCGCGCCTTGATCGTATAACTTTTTTATCAGAATGAGAGCAATACTTCGGCAACCCTCCGTGCTTATCGACGGATGAAAAACAGGACCCATGTCCGTAAATGCAGTTAAATGCATGATTCGTAAGTTTGAAAAAAGTGGTTCTCTGGATGTTGCATCAGGTAGAGGACGACTTGCAAATGGGCCGACGATTGCGGAGGAAGTTGCGATTGCAACAGCTGAGGCATCTACAAATTCATCAAATGCTACTGTAAGTGGCCGCTCAATAGCACAAGCATTGGACATTCCATGGGCAACCGTGCGCATGATTTTACGCAAAATTCTGAAGCTCTACCCTTACAAGATACATATCGTGTAACAGTTGAAACCGCGATATCACACTGTGCGTGTTGATTTTGTGTTGTGTTTGCTGGCGAGGATACAAATGGATAAGTACTGGCTATCACACATCTTATGGACAGACGAGGCTCATTTTCACTTAGATGGTGCTGTGAACACCTAGAACAGCCGCATAGGGGGTTCCACCACTCCTCATGCCGTGCAACAACAGCCACTACATTCCCCCTACGTCACGTCTTGGTGTGAATTCAAGGCGAATTTTATTTTGGGCTCGTATTTTTTCGAGCAAGTTACAATGAATGGATTTGTTATGCGTACAGTAACAGGTGACGTATACAGCAGACTCCAGGAGAAACATGTTGTCCCGGCGTTAAGTCAAAGAGACTGTTTGACTACCACAATATTCATGCAAGATGGAGCAACTGCATACGGCGAGATATGTAAAGAATGTAATTCAATCCAAATTATCTGACGAACGTGTCATCTCGCGTACATTTCCAATTTCCTGGCCACCAGATCTGAACCCATGTGACTTCCGGCTGTGAGGTTTTGTTAAAGATCACGTTTATCAAGGACGTGTAACTAATTTAGCGAACTTGAAAGCTAGCATCGTACGCCATGTCTCCCTCATTCCTACTGATATGTTGCGTGCGGCCATAGATAACGCTGTAGTACGTTTTCAGCATACTGTTGACCGCCAAGGCATGCACATAGAGCACACAGGTGTGTAAATAAATAAAATATTCCGTTATTCTTTGATTTTTGAATCATTATCTTTCATTTTACATTGTTAAAATGCCACATGGTGGAAAAATTTGAAACTTTTTTTTACAAAAAACTCGATTGCATGCTCTACATAACATTAATATGAAGTTTCATTCGGATCCCTTCAGTAGAACCAGAATTATGAGCCTCTGAGTACCGTCAGTTTAATTTTAACCACCCTGTATAAGACGAAAATTTCTAAACTAAGATACTAACTAATGTTCAAATTCAGAGATTTTAACCACCGCAAACGACAAGTATACGTTCCGCTTGTTGCGAAGGGGTTAAGAGGAAATTTATAATAAGTCAAATAAATGTGAAAATCTTGGACATCTACAAGAATGGAATTCCGCCCACAAAAAATGTATCCACTAAAATCTGCGGCCATTCAAATTTTACAAATCTCCAAAATTGACAACACTGTTTCCAAGGGTGGAATTCCTTATATCGTTTTTTGAAGTGAAAGAAATCTGGCACCAGCCTCATTTTTCTTCGTTACGAAGCCTATTATTCAGTAATTTTCAAGATGATCAGTTTCAGAATATTTTGATTATTATTTGCTATATACTGAGCGTCACAAATAATCTAAATCTTTGTAAATTTGTGTTGAAACTAGCAATATATTTACAACTTTTTTACAGTTGTCATTTTGATACTTTTTTTCTACAAACATTTTAAATGCAATATTATTTTTTTAACAAAATGTCTAATAAAACTGATCTCAAATAATTTCAGAAAATCCAGTTCAATAGTTTTCAGGAATATGCAAATGCTGAAGAAATTATTTATATTTTCTATCATTTTTTATTTAATTTTTTGTTGGTCGTGAATAACTGCTGTGAATTATGTGTGTCACTACTTTGATAAAAAAAAATTCTAAACAATAAAACCAATTTCTTAGATAGTTATACATGCCTTTCACCTTTTCATTTAAAATACTAGAGGTTAGTGCACTTTTTCTTTCAAATGAAATATATTTTACTTGTAAAATATCTACTATGAGACGCATTTGTAATCCTTATCAAAAGTCATTTTTCAGTGTATATATAGTGTAAAATTAATATTATATATAGTAAGAAATACATAAGATAGTTAAATTCTTATAAAAGTAGTCTATAAATGTAATGGTTTAGACTAGAGAAAGAATGAAATAAAATGTACCGGCTACTTAAAAAAAAATAGGAAAATGTATTTTTTTTTAATTATGCAATCATGGCCTTAAATTGTTTCTTAATGATTAAATATTGTCGACGATAAATGGACTAACACAAAACAACTCAAATTTGTATTACGGCATTCTATTAAAAATCTCTAACATAATAAAAACATTTTAAATCGTTAAAATGCGTTATACAAAATAATAAGTATAACGGAATGTATTGCAGATGTGCTATAAAAAATTTATATAAATTTGAAAATATATATATAATTTATTATTTTAATAAAATATTTGTAAAAAAATTAAAATATCTGTTATTCTTTAATAAATCAGTTAAAGCAGATTTACTGATTTTTAGGAAGGACGGGCAGAATTTTACAGCAATGTCTCTACAATGATTTCTACTTTGAAATTGAAGTACGAACTTAAAATGAATCTTTAAATAGAAGTAATATTTTCTACACGTTAAATTGAAATTTTATTTATCATGTTTTTAGGAAAATTTACTCATTATTCAAAGATTTGCATTTGCTCCTACAAATATGATTAATTAGACAAAGTTAATTAATAATATTCAAAGAATATTCTTAATTATACATAAAATAACATTATACATAAAGGAGCTTGAAAGCACATTTCTTCACGAGGGAATTTTTTACAATTCCTTATTTATTTTGATAATATTTGAGATTTTAGTAACACATAATATCATTTACTCATTTCATGTGGCAGGTGTGCAAGTACATGCAGCCTTGCGGAAATATACCTGATAATTGCAAGAATAATGTACAATAACATTTTCAATTATGAATGAAATAGTTTTATAGTTTAAACATATAAGAATGAATTAAAATATTGAGTTGAGCTTGAGACACGCTCAAATCTCTTTGATACATATACATTTTATATATCCATTCTTTATAGATATCTACATAACTACATAAAGCTAAATGTTACGAATGCATCTGAAATCAGAAGACACAAACAAATATTGTATTGCACTCTCCACTACGCATGCGCATTCTCATACTTATGCGATACATTGATTAATCATTACAAATGATAAAATTCATAAAGAAATGTTTTGTAATATCTCATTCCAAATAAGAAAAATATAGCATTTGATAAAAAATGAGAAAAATCAATTTTCTAAAAAAAAACATAAGTGCAAGAAAAGAATTGTTGGAAAATGCTAAAAATGAACATGTGCAACAAGCAACAATAATGCAACCATGCAGTTGAAAATAGCAAAGAAAAGACAAGCAAACTAATAACAAAGAAATAACATTTCTACTAAATATCAATATAGTAATAGCCTTCCTCACCCTGCGACAGTCGCGTAGGATCCGACAGGTTGAGCAGCTGCTGCAGCAGCTGCGTAACTCCGAGCCGCAGCCGCTGTGTATGCAGCACTAGCAGCGTAAGATGCCTGGAAATACTTTTGTTGTACTGAATGTAAATTTATAAAGAGTATATATGTAATGACGGGTTAAATATAATAAAATTACATGTTTATATTCTTTTTGTGAAGCAAATTTGAGGAAAGTGGCACATGGTAACTCATAGAAAATACAATATCTAATATGTAGCCAACTATAATGACAGCTGGAGAAATCGAATGTTAAAAGTAGGAATGAAACAAAGCAACGTATGTTGAAATTTTAATTAGCTATACACTCAGAAAAAGAAACTGATTAAAACTACGAAACATATTTTTTGAGTACATTTTGTTGTTTTAGCAAAATTGGAGTTAAATTGGAGCATTTTACTTCAATTAACAAAACATTTTTGCTGAGGATACAATTTTTTTTTTTTTTGGAATTGCAAAAAAAAATTTTTTTTTTGTTGATTCAAACAAAATTTTTATTGACCCATATTTAAACAAAAATTTTGTTTAAATATAGGTCAATGGAAATTTTGTTTGAATCAACAAAAAAAAATTGTTGAAAATCACTTTTTTTTGCAATTCCAAAAAAAAAAAAAAAAAAATGTATCGTCAGCAAAAATGTTTTGTTAATTGAAGTAAAATGGTTCAATTTTACTCCAATTTTGCTAAAACAACCAAAATGTACTCAACAAAAATGTTTTGTAGTTTTAATCAATTCCTTTTTCTGAGTGTACAATTAATATAATAACATAACACTTTGATGAAACAAATAAGGAAACCTTTAATAATCGTTATCAATAATGATAGTTTTCTATTTACAAAACGAGTTTCTTCATGTGAAATAACTCACTTCTAATCTAGATTACTTCAACATTGTAAAATTAAATATATTTTAGTTATTTTATCAATTTTGTTTCAGGTATAATATAAAATAAATCAGAGTAAAATTAATTTTTTTAATGATAAACATATGTTTGTTATCTTAAAGTGATTGATTATGTTTTACATTATATATTTTAAGCTATATTCGTAACTGAAAAAAAGTGGTATACTCACAGGTAACTGATATCTTTCTGCGCCAGCATATGCAAGAAATGGGTCCTGATATACACCTCGATGTAGCATTAATCTGCAAAGAGTTAAATGTTAATTATTTGTGAATGGAAATGTATTTGTGTTTATGAATGTGACAAGTGGTGATTACCCTTACTTAATATTAATTTGCTAAATGTGTACTATAAATCAAAAACATGTCCAAAGGAGACGCTGTCATCATATCGCAGTGGCAACAATTCAAGCAGTCCATTCCCTTTTTACTTCTAAACATAGCATAATTTTTATTTTTATGCCATCGAATAGGGTAAAAAATGTACCTTCAAATGCTGTTTGTTTAAAAACTATATCTCTATTTACTGATATTCGAATGGTTTTAAAAATAATTTACGGAAGATTAACCTGTTTGCACTTAAAACAATATAAACATCTACAAGTTTATTTTCCGCTAACATTCCATAACGAATTTAACACTTAGTAAATAATTAAATAAATAAATGATGTAAATAATATAAACAAAAGAAAAATTAAAAGATATGCAATTGATCTACGTGCTTATACACTGAAATGTGACCAACAGACTGTGATATATCTGCTTATTTGCAGAAAACCGATCTAGGAATTTTCCTTGGGGGCGAGGAATTCAGAATGCACATCTTGCTAGATAAAATTCATGAATGTGATTGGCAAAATAATTGCTGCTAAAAAATAATTAAATAATTCGTAATCTGTTTTTTTATATTAATTTAATACATAATTTTTATCATTGATATTTTAATATTCGCGCAATTGTTTTCTATCCAATTTCAGTCGAAATGAATATGATTGCTACATTGACTAATTAATATACAAGGTAATGCTTTTATAAATAATATTTTTAAAATATTGGAACACACTGAGTATGTTTCAACTAAACAATAAAAACAACTTAATTATATAATTGTTTTACTTACGGCGTGTATCCATGCAGAGCCGTAGCAGCAGCGGCTGCTGTTAAGGGCGAAGGATGGCGGGTAAAAGCGGTCGCAAACGCCCCTCTCGCCCGTCCTCGTTGAATAGCCACGCCCCTTAGAGCAGCCACTAAAATAAATGAAAATGTTGATAAATGCAGTTAACTTGTTATATGAATTTAATTACATTCAACAAAGTAACAATAGATTTAAGAAATTAGGAATAGATTGTGTCTAATGGAAGGAATCTCTTTCCGCGAAATTAATTGTTCATTGGTATTCATTAAACGTTAATTAAGAACTTATATAAATTTGTAATAGAAAAAAAAGGGTACGTAGTTTCCTTAAAAATAAGATTGATAACATACGTTATACACGTGTTCCGAAAAAGAAAATTTTGTTTATTTGTGCTACTATTTTGCTACTTAGTCATGTTATTTACTTATTAAATAGGTTGTGTAATTTTGCGGTTATTATATTATATGCACATTTCAATTATTTATTTTAATGTGCATCTGCTTTAACGTTTTCAAATTTAAATAAGTTATTTACTTAATGTTTCTTATTAAAAGTACTATTACAAAAAGTACCTAATATTTTTTTTCAATTTAGAGTTCACCATTTATTATTCGATATAAAAAAAAAACTAGCCGGATGTGCCAGTCCCAAACTTTTCTTCTATCTCATACAGGTTTCAGATACACCAAAAACGTATTAGCATCAACTTATATCAAGGTCAAACTGAATCTACATTTTGATGAAATTTTGTGCATTATTTCTTGGGATATGACTGTCGGAAAATTCCTGTAAATTCTGAAAAAATGCAGCATAGCAGAGCCATCTGTTGAACGATTTTCAGCAAAACCTAATCAACAACAACTTATGTCAACGTCTAACTGAATCTAAAGTTTGATAAAAATCCGTGCTTCAGTTCTTGAGATAGAGCTATTGCAGAAGTCATGAAAAATTAGCATAGCAGTGCCACCTGTTGGGAGATGTACACCAAAAAGTAATCAACAACAACGTATGTGAACGTCTAACAGAATCTGAAGTTTGATGAAATTATGTGCATTAGTTTTTGAGATACAGCTATCATGAAAATCATGAAAAAAGTACCATAGTAGCGCCACCTGTTGGGCTATTTCCACCAAAAAGTAATCAGCATCTATTTATCTCAGGGTCTAACAGAATCTGAAATTTGATGCAATTCTGTGCAATAGTTCTTGAGATATAGCTATCGTGAAAAATGTAGCGCAGCAGAGCCACCTGTTCGGCGATTTACACCGAAAACTAATCAGTACCAATTTGTATCAAGGTATAACTGAATCTATTTTAATAAATTCCGTTCATTAGTTCTTGAGATAAAGTGCCCATAATAGTTTTGTCACATACAGATAGACATTTTCTAAAAACAGTCAAATCGTGTTCAGGACCTTCTAAAAGGTATAAATTCGTCGAAAACCCGAAGTCGAAAATGTTGCGTTTGTGTTTTTCTGTGTTTGTTTTTACATGTGAATGATCCCTCAGTGGCGTCGATCGGGAATCACCTGCATTTCCTTGCAGGGTTTGCCGGCAGCAAAGCCACTGGGGGTCGGACAACCTTAGACAGGATGTGTCTATGCGTCAGGGACTCTTTTCCTCGAAGTCCCGTAATGGCGAGAGGCTCCTCTTACTCGTCCATAGTCCCTGACCGCCGATGAATTAGTTGTTTCATCCATCCCTAGGACTTGATGATTGGAAGCTGTCGTTGGGGAAGTTCGGTGCGGCACACCATTCTCAAGTCAATTTCAACAAGAACGAAAAATCATGCGTCAAGCATAGATTATGTAACACTTTCCAACGCTTCCAAAATAATTTTACAAATCATACCGTTTAATAGGCTGAAAGATGACATCTGAGTAAACAATTTGGAAAACGCATAATATATTTAAAAACATAATTTCAGGAATTTCCAACATATACAATATTCAGAAAAATATACTAATACTTTTATTCAGCCCTGTATAGGATCTATAGACCTGTATATATACTACATAGGATGCTAAATTTTAGTTCAGTTAGGAAACGCGTAGCACAGTTTAAAATTCTCCGTCTGGAGTTTCTGTCACTAAACGGAAATGTGTCCGCGAACTTTTGTGCTTCCCTGTATAGGATCTACAGAATTTATACACATCACGTAATAGACAAAAAGCGAGTTAAAATTAAAATCGTGTTCAGTAACTTAAAACGCACTTCCAGGAATTATTGTTAACAGAGAGTTGAGAATTCTTTTGTGTGTCCCTGTAAATGAACGATGACTGCTATGCACACAATATTCTGTTGTAAGCCTCTTGTAATGCACCTTAGTGATATTTATAAATTTCAATGCGTTTAAAATAGTGAAACATTATTTAAATAAACCGCAGACGATTTTTCTCCATAGATGTAATGCAACGGAATTCTTTTGACTGTCCCTGTAAAGTAACTATAAGTTCTATGCACACCCTATTCCATATTAAGCTTCTTCTAATGCACCTTAGTAATATATATAAATTTCAATGCGTTTAAAATTGTGAAACATTATTTAAATAAACCGCAAATGATTTTCCCCCATAGACCGCAATGTAACGGAATTCTTTTGAGTGTCCCTGTAAAAAAACTATAAGTGCTACACACTTCCGTTTAAATAGGGAACATGCTATAGATAACAACAATAACATATAAAAATTGCAGAATAATCCGAGCATATTTACGGGAGTTAGAGCACGGACAGACGGCCAGACAAACCGAAGTCATAAACACTTTTCAACTAGGTTGGAAAGTGTTAAAAACCTCGGCACCTCGCTGCCTCGTGTCGCGAGGGAGATCTGTTCTCCGACAGTGAGGGATTTGTTCTGTAAATTTCGGGCAATAATGGCCCAAGGCAATTCACCCGCCCCCTGTCGCGTTTTCCGGCGGGCTCAGCTCCAGCTGAAACTGTATATATATTTAACCTTAATAAAAATACCGGGAGGGAAACCTATGCTCTACAGACTTGGCATCCTTGCCTTAGCAGTCCCTCTTAGGCTGTGATATGGCCTAGGACCCTGTTCATTCTTTGGGGTTCCGGCTACGACGCCGTCGAGGACTCTAACCTCTCACCAGGTGTTTTTGTGGTGGTGTCCTCTGATTTTGGGCTCCACCGCATATCGCAGTGACTTTTTACGTCAACACGTGGGTTCAATGGGAGTGATGCGCAGGTGGCCATGCTCATCACCGGCCACAGCACTTAAAGGAGGACCTTCATAATAAGTCCCTCATAATAAGTCGTTATAAGTCCCTCAGAACTTAGGTGCGGCGGTTGACGTGCCTGGCGGCGCAGCGTAATTTTACCAAGAGTCTTCCACTGTTCGGATAGTACGAATTTGAAATTCATCGAGGAATATACAGTTGAATAGAAATATGAGTACAAATTCTGTGTAATACTGTAGTTCTGACACACACACACACACACACACATATTGGATTTAATTTTTGTGACTATTATCAATAAAGTTTACGTTTTCATTGTAGCCTCATTAAATAAATTCTAAATTCCCTTTGCACAATCTTTCTTATACTTGCTGTGATCCAGAATGATAGATTTGTTTTGTTAGAAACGGACACTAATAAGAAAGATCTCCAAATGTGCATATTAACATTTTCTTTTAAAAATAAATAATAATGTTCACCTGATATGTGTATACCAGTTTATAAAGGATATTTCTGCGGAACCTCAATTATACGCCGTAAATATTTATAGAATTAAATTAAATTTTTAGCGATTTATTGCTGATTTGCGACACAATGAAATGTCAAAAAATAATGTTTTGTGATCATTGACCTTCCAATCTAAGGGTTGCGTAAAATTTACTCTTGAAATTTTTCTGCTCTACACACTGAATCAGTTTAAATAATTTTAACTTAAAAAACTTTCATTTTTAAAACTTTAGCTTTAAAACTATGTAACTACTTTTTATATTGAATTTTAAATATCTTATTATAGAATTTAAAAACAATTAAGTTGTTTAAAAAATTTTGGAACTTAGAATTATTTTAAAACTATACGCAAAATTATCTTAAACCTTGGAATCGTTGAACTTTCAAAAACGTATGGAAATTACTGTTAAACAAGGATATAATATGAGTAAAATCGAAAATAAATAAATTGTGTGGCAAAGAAAATTTATTTTATTAACCTTATTTTAAATATTTTAAATTAGTTTTGTGTAAAAGTGTAAAAATTGAAAATATCAATAAACGCAAAAAACAAACAGATTTTCTTTAATGGAAATGCACTTCCATTTATAAAAGAGGCTCTTTCGTGAACGTTATGTTTCTATTCTGATGTTAGGTAACATTCATTTAGAACTTTTCTTACTCTGCAGACTGAACAATTTCAAAAATCTTTAACTTAAATAAGTCCTTTTTTATAACTTCAGTTTTGTGAAATGTACAAATATCTTTGCTTTATTGCATAAAACAACTTCAATATGCAGATTACAAAAACATTTAAATTGGAAGAATTGTTTTGGAACAGAAAATTATTTTTAAAATATGGGTTACATTTACCAAACCGTAAAACTTTTAAAAACTTTGAAAAGGGTTGTTAAACAGGAATAAAATGTCAATCAAACTGAAAATAAAATAAACTTTGAGTCAAAGAAAACCTAAGTATTTATTATAATTTAGAAAAATGTTAAAAATTGATTTTACTGTAAAAATATATATACAAATGAGAATATCAACCACGTCGCCTTCCCCCAATTCATAAACTACACATGATCCTACACGAGAGGAAGAAGAGATGTCATAAATAATAAACAAAAAAGATACAAACAAATCACTTTATCATTTGGAAAAACACATTGGTGTAGAAAAAAAATGCTTCATTAAGACAGGTAACCCATCCCCATGTTTACTCTATCTATGGTATTACTTACCCATCATACGTAATATAGGGTAAATCTTGTAATCGTCATGAAAATCGAAAAAAAATTGACGGATTTACATGTTTCAGACACTGAGATTCCGAAAAACGTATATATTTTTTTAATTGCCGTCCGTCTGTGTGTCTGTGTGTCTGTAAACGCTCTATCACCGATAAAATTGAGATAGAGACTTGAAATTTGGTATGTACTTCGTATGTAATAATGGGAAGAAGCTTATCGAATTTCAGTAACCTCGATTATCTGGAACTATTTTTTTCGGACTCTCGAAATATTCGTTCTTATAAAAGGTATATAAAAATTTTCGAAATTGTTTTTTTAAGAAGTGAATAAACAATACAATAAAACAGCATAAATTTTGCATTAAAAATGAAGTCAATCGGATAATCAGTTGCCGACATATTTGTAATCACATTTTCCACTCTCTTCAATTTTTCATGACCCTGTATTTTATTAAAATTTCAATTCAAAGATATATTTTAATTACTAAAGAGACGATTAATCCGACGCAGTAAACTGTTATTTAATAGGATTATCATTTTACGAGTTTAATGATGTTTATCTTACGCAATTCAGTAATAGAACATTAAGAGTTTATGGCGTCATCAAGCCAGGATTTTATTCGAATTGCAATGTATTTTATAAATTGTTTAGACATGTTTTGTTTTCATATTTTATATTATGCATATCCATGATGAGTAAATATTACGATGCCCCCAACGACTAGTTTTATAATAGTGGCCTGATTCAGTAACTTTGTTTGATGAAGGAAATACGATATCAAAAAGCCTTCATAATGCATATTAACATGGTGCACATTCATATCGTTTTAAAATTTCGACAAAGTATTTTTTTAAATCAATTTTCTATTGCGTAACATTTGTCACCCATATATTTTATTCGTATATTCTTCAAATAAAGTCCAGGCGAAATTCTAAATGTTGATTCTCCAGTATATCGCCTTCTTAAAACATTATTAAAAATGCAGATAACGATTTAATTTTCCAGATCGAAAAATAGGATTTAAAATATTAATATGACTACATGTTAAATTATTTGCAGCTTGCAAAATAAAATATATTAAAAGTTCATCCAAAGACGATATTAAAAAACTTAAATGTACACAAGTTTCATGTATTGTAGTCATGTATTGTCCCTTACACAAAAAACAGTAAAATATTTTATCATTAAAATTTTAAATTCAGTAAGCATTGCAAATTCAATCACCCGCATTTGACGAGCACAAGTCTTCTTCTCCAAATAGCGCAGTGCCAAATCTATAAGAACTGGATACTATACTTTTTTTTTAACTTTCTACTGAAACTACGCAGTTATTTTTCCCATATATTATATTAAGTACATGTAAAGAACCATCAGCACTTTTTTTTACGAAAATTCTTTGAACACGCTTTAATACCTTAACTGTCGTATTTTTTTTTTCTTATGATATTATAAACTTAAAATACGGAAAACACACCACATTTTCCATACTAAAATATAATTTTTGCTTTATATAATCGAAAAAATGTCTGCTAATGAATAAAGAGAAGATTAAAGTTGAATATTAGTGGTGTCAAAAGCTTGTAGTAACAAAGCAAGTAAACTCTTCTTGTCCGAAAGCAGTTCGGGCAAAACAGTTAAGTGGTTAACACTAAATATACGCAAAACTGGTCAATTTACCGGTATCAAATGAAAATATTTCGATTCAAAACATAAATTGTTTCATAAAGAGTAAACAGTACACAGTTGAGTGTTTCAATGGAATTCTCAGTTGCAAATCAACTCCACTCTCTTTAGATGAGTAAATGTATATCACATCATAGAGGAGCCATGAAAAAAATATATAGCTGTAGCACATTTGTACTACAATGAAAAATTTGTAAAAGATTGAACTTATAACTACATCAGCCAATCAGAAGAGAGTAGCCAGCCAATGAAATTTAACTAGCATTAAATAAAAAATGAAAAGTTAAAATTATGGGGCAATTTTTAAAAAAGTGGGTATTTATAAGCATAATAGACATTTTTTAAGATAGAATATCAGAAAGAAATAGAAAAAAGATATAAAATACAATTTACACGAAAGGATTGGACTGAAAACTTGAGAATAGCCAGCCAATCAAATTTAACTGACAGAAGAGGAGGCCGGGCTTCGCTGACAGTTTGTCAGGAACAAAAGGTTATAGAAAAATTAGTAAAAAAGTATTAAAAGATTAAACAATAAGTAGAAAAATGAGTAAAAAGTGAAGAGAAAATATGTTTAACTGTTTCATTGGAGAATCGCTAGCAAAAGGCAAGGAAAAAGCAGGAAAAAGAGCAGAAATCTACACCTTAAAAAAAGGCCGTTTACATTACATACATGAAAATAAAGTTTAAATTACAGCTAGTTTAAGGAATAGGATAGAAAATACACTTAAATATGTTTATTTATTTATTTTACAATTTTATAAAATACATAAAATAGAAATAGAAAAAAAATCTAAATAAAAATAATTCTTGTGTGAATATTTTTTTAAAACTTGAGTAAACCTCTGGTATGTTTAGTGTTATGGAGATCTCCCTTGTAAGAATCACGTAGAACAGTGGAACCTGTTTTGGTTTATTAAAAATTATAATGGAAATGAGATGCAACAACTGGAATGGTTAATTATATGGATACAATTTAAGAAGTAAAATAATAAAAAAATAATGATTTTAATTTTAATAAGAAGAAGATAAAATCGAGATTTGCGAAGTATGCAAAGTACCAGTAACGGAATATTTACTTTTAAAAACAATTCTATCATCAACAATTATATTTATTTATTTAAACATTGTGTTCTGCTGTATAAAAATTAATTTTATAAAGATTGGAAACCAAAGTAAGTAATAAATGAGAAATGTAACATAAACAACACCCTTTGTTAATGGAGAATATTGGTAAATGAATCCCTAAATATACAAAATATATAGACTAATTGCCGAAAAAGAGTATTTTTGTAATCCTTAAATAGAAAATTTAAGAAAACTTGCGCAGTAAATGCTTGGAAATGATAAAATAATAAAATAATAAAATCAAAGTAAATTTATTAAAATAATGACTACTTTTGATGTAGACGAGAAGTATCGATTTCGCCGTAAAGTATTTCATTTAAAGTTCGTATAAATAATCATTATTAGAATTTTGCTTACTGTTATACAAATAATGATCGTATCATTAAAGCATTTTGTTGTATATTATGTAATGAATCTTCTTGCTTTCGCTCTTCACAATTTTTGGTTATTTCAATGCTTTGCTTTGTAATTTAAGTTCATCTCTAATAATTAAAAAATACTGTAACTTGAATTTTTGCGCCTGAGATAGGTAATATTTGAATAATCCAGAGTTGGCAAAAAAAAAAAAAAAAAAAAAAAAAAAAAAAAAAAACGTTTTTTTTAATATAATTTCCTATTATATATAGATGCATAATTGTTCATAAAAATAAACATTGTTGGATACTATATAAATATTATAACTTCATTTGAAAATAATTCTAATTAAATGATTACAGTCTGTTATGTAGAAAACTGAAATAATTTGTAATTTAAACATTATTAGTAACAAATATGTCTTATGTTCAAAGAATAAACTGTTCTACACAGTGAAACATAGATACTTTGAAAATCTTATCGAGAATCTTTCGATTAATAACAATAAATAAACATTTCATGTAGTTTCATGAATATATTTTTTTTCCAATACTAGTCAAAATATCTTCTGTTAAATACTTGTTATCTGAGATGTCCGATTTTTTTGTCAGAACATTAAATGAACAATTATGATCTTTTATTTTGAAAAAAATGCTTTTCATACGGAATTCTTGGAATGATATGACATTTAGCAATTGAGTTTTTACGCCTTCTTTCAAGAAGTATTGTGTATTGTCGCTTAACACTTTTCTTAAAGCACTTAAATTACAAAACAGAGAAAATATTCTATTAGATTTGTTGTAAAAAAGCTTTGATTTGAGAAAAAATATCAGTTGGTTTTAACCGTGCCAACCCTGCAATATTCATTATTTTATTATCTTACCCTATATTGTAAAGAAAAATGAAAAAAGAGTTACTTTTTTAGAGCTTTAAATGAAAACTTAATAAAATGTGACTTGGAATGTAGTGATTTTAATATGCCTTCGAGAGCATTTAGGATTTTGTCACCATATGCAGACAATTAAGAAACACATTCGATTCAATTTTTCTCCTATATTAAGAAATTTTATTAAATGAAAACTACTTACTTTCATCTATGGCCGTTTTCGTCTTACCATTAGGAATTGTGGGTAATTTTTTCGTTTGGACTCTTGCTGTTGCATTATTAACCTGTATAAGATTATTTGACAATATTTTAAAATCTGTATAGTAAATATTTACTTGCATTTGAAGAATACCAGTTTTAAACAAATTTCCGCGTTTATAATTAGTTCTAGATTGAGAAAAAAATCAATTACTTATTTTTTTTTTTACATGCTGTTTTCGAAAACTGTAAGAAAACTTATATTCTCCAAATGTATAATCAGTATAAATACTTGTCGTTTATACACAGAAAAAATATTCAAACTATAAAGATTGCATTTTAGAAACTTTATACAATAGATTTCACATAATAATGCATGAACATCTGCTAAATTTTGGACGTTTTTCTGTAGATAGAGTCCTTTTATTGATGTCTAAAAGGAATATATCATTTTTTTATGGTTTAAGAAGAAACGGAAAGCATTACATTGTCAGCCCGCTTTTTAGATTAAATATTTAGTATCATTTTTCTTCGGCTTATGAAAATTGTAAGGAAATTTTGTAATATCTAAGTTAATATAAATACCCTGTCTTAGTTAATATAAATATGCTACATTTAAATACAAATGAGATATTTAATCTAAATCATTTAACTCTCACAAAAAATAAAGGTATCCTGAAGGGAAATCAGCAGACGCTCGAAATATAAAGTATCCTAATTTCTCCTTTTTTACGCAAAGCAAAATCTCAAACGTTACACTGTCACTTTAAAAAAAAACAATTCCATAGTAATTTAATAACACTTGATGGAAGTGCGTTTTCAATTGTGGTACGTGTGTTTACATTTAACTCATTTTTTGCATATTACATGGTGCATACAAATTCTACAGATCCTATACAGGGCTGCACAAACATCTCGAGTTCATTTCCATTTATTGGCTGAATTTGATGTAAGGGAATTTTCAACTGTGCTATGCGCTTCCTAAATTTAATAAATTTTAGAATTCAAATCTATACACTCCATACAGAGCTGTACAAAAGAATTCAGGTATTTTTCCGACTATTGACGGTAATTGCTTGTATTGGGTTTTCAAATGTGGTATACGTTTTCCAAATCGTTTACTTACACATTTAGTCGGGGCAAGTTGAGCTAAAGCCGAAAGGTAAGGCTCTCTGCCCGGCTTGTATTTGACTTTGTTTACTTAGACATCACCCTTTACCTTATTAAACGGTGAAGTTTTGTTACAGTATTCTAAATGTGTTGGAAAATATTTCATAATCTATGATTTATGCATGATTTTTCTTTCTTGTTTTGGTTAAGAATGTTACGATTGTATAGGTTTTTCATGTGACATCATATTTAATTTCGGGATTTTATTTTTCGAAATGTGTCACTTTTTTCTGTATAACTTAATGAAGCGGAAAGACTTCTTTGCTCCAAGGATTTCAAATATGATGTCAAAAGTGTGCGTTAGAAAGAAAAAAAGAAATGTATAATTATAGATATCTGAGGACCTAACCCAGTCATAAGTAAAAACTATTCTGAAATGAAAATTTTAATAGATTTTTTACATTTAATATATATATTTTTTAGTTGCCCACTAACAATATCAAAAATAATTTTTATATGAAAATACCAATTATTCGAATAAGTTTTAAAATTTGTTAAAAGCGATATATTCGTATTAGCCGCATTCAGATGTTATTAGCCGAAGAATTTACCAAAAAATTCACTATTTACAGTAGCTTTTTTATACTGATTATTTCAGTGTTTAAAAACTAGTAAAATTATGATATTGTTATACACACTACTATTGTTTTAAAGAATTTGGTACGTATTTGAGAGAAACCGTGATTATCTCATTTTTGTAATTGTGTGGAATATTTTTTTTTACTCGTTGTCCATGTCTAGCAGATATCGTTTACCCGATTGATTGGGATGGAGTACAATCGGATGGATGAACATGGGTTTATCATGAGGTGATGCGGCTAGAGTTCTTAATGTGTTCCGTAGTGTTGGCCAAAGAATGTGATATTAATTTGAATCCAAAAAATCAGTATCAAGAAGATCTGTGACAGGTCAAATACGGATTACCATTCCTTCGCAAGATTCTTTTCTCTATGTCTGCTCGAAGGAGGAATAACACTCATTCAAGATCACCCCAACACAATAGGAATGACAATATCTTCTACTACGGTACTCAGACGTTTACACAATGACGAACTCTATGAAGGACGTCCGTTGTGTTTGTCCCTTTCAATCGACGACACAAAACTTAACGTTTAGGTTAAGCTTTACGTCAAGTTCACGTTAAGTTTTTTTACGTTAAGTTCGGTAAAGGGTGGGTGATGCCTGTACCAGACAGCAATGGGCTTCTGTATCCTTTACAGGCGACCCCTTGTTTATTTTGGGGAGTGTGCTGATGTGGAGAAAACAAGGCATCCGATACTTCCAATGTAACATTGTTGAAAGATGTTATAGAATCATGGTTTAGGCTGGAATCACTCTGGGTTGTCACACTGACCTGAATGGAGGACTGCCATGGTGTCATGAAGGACTGTGATTGCTGTGAGGTATTGGGACACTCCCTTTGCTCGGTATGTCACACCATATTCTGATGCTATTAGTGATACATTTATTCTAATGGATAACAATGCCCAACCTCACTGAGCTTGCCTTTTGATCAAAGTATGAAGATCAAAGTTTGGAGAGAATATAAGGGCCATCTCTATCTTCGGACCTTAATCGAATTGAGCATCGTGTTGCGTACCCTGGCAGAGAGGGGGCAAAGTCCTCCTCCGAGGTCGTTGAATGACCTGGAGCAAGCGTTGTTCCCTGTATGGGAGTTGCGTCCCATTCCAGTGTCCGATAATTCCATTCACAGTATAGTAAGTCAATGCTTCCTATAACACATCAGCTGATAAGTTCCCGGTCTGGCACACAGATGGCGTTGCAATCGCCGAACCGATGCTTTTTTAGTAAATACTAACCTTTAAAGGTATCAGAAAAAAACGTCATTATGATTCTCCGTGTGGATAAAACTTTAGAGTGGTTTTAGTTGAACGACTTTGTTGATAAACAAAAAAATGGTAAACAAGTATTTCGTGTTTTGATAAAACGTCGTTTTTTGATGGGAAAAAACACTGTTCAAACAAAAGCTTGGCTTAATATGCGTTATCCGGACACTGAACAAGGTAAATCAACCATTATTGACTGGTTTTCTGAATTTAAACGTGGTCGTAGGGACACCAGTGATGCACCACTTTCTGGTCTCCCAAAAGAGGTGGTTACTCTGGAAAACATAAAAAAAGTCCACAAAATCGTTTTGTGGAACCGTAAAGTGAGGTTGCTGGAGATAGCTCAGACTCTGAAGATATCCGAGGAACGTGTAGGTTTTATTTTGAATGAACATTTGTCTATGATAAAGCTGTTGTCAAAGTGGGTGCCGCGCGTGTTGCCTTTTGACCAAAAACAACTACGAGTCGATGATTCTGAGCACTGTTTGAAGCTTTTTCGTTATAAAGTTATGTTATTTATTATTAAATTATTATTATTATTTATTTATTAAATTATTATTATTATTTATTAATTAAATTATTATTATTATTTATTTATTAAATTATTATTATTATTTATTTATTAAATTATTATAATTAAATTATTATTAATAAAATATTATTATTAAATTATTATTATTATTATTATTAAATTATTATTATTATTATTATTAAATTATTATTAATTTGATTAAATTATTATTATTATTATTAAATTATTAATTTTTATTTTTAAAGTTATGCTATTTATTAAAGTTATAAAGTTATGTTAAAAAGTTGTGTTTTCTTTAATAGACCGGGAACTTATCAGCCCATGTGTTATATTACAATTAGGAGCGGAAAACTTCTTTTAAAAATGCATTTTTTTTTCAGAAACATCTGTGATTTATTTTTCTACCAAATAGTGGACATTAGTAAGTCTTTATATGTAAATAATACCTGATATTAAATTTATCTAAAATTCATTAAATACCCATCACAAATCTGAATTTCATGTCTTTATGTTCATTTGTTTTCAAATTAGATTAAAGACTTTATGTACCTTAACTTTTGGAGGCCAGTTCCTATTTCAAAAATTGCATTCATATTTCAAATGAAGACATTACTTCAATTCTAATGACACCTTTGTTTTGTTGTTCATTATAACCCTCTGGCGATAAAAGCGGGACTATCTACTTTTTTACACAGTCGGTTCCATATATATATAAGCGGCATAGTCTAAAGACAATAGGTACCTTTATGATAGTGAACATGGTGCATTGTATATCAATAACATGTAAGAATATCAAAATTTTCAATTCGTACAATGCTAATAAAATGTCCTTGTTTGATTATCCGTATTATTTTGTATGGTCCTGTATGAAATACTGTACACAGCAATGTATATTCATAACATTGTGGCGTTAACTTGAATAATAAATAAAAATCCGTTCGATTTGAATCATAATAATATCATTATGGAGCATTTAAAACAAATACTGCTAATAGAGCAGATTCTGATTTATTTTGTGTATTTCTCTAAGAGAAAAAAAATGCCACTCACACAATCTAAGATACAGTATATACTGTATTAAATTTATACATATAATGTTTTATTTAGTATCTATCGAAATATTTTTAGGAAAGTTACAGCGCGGGGAATCATATCGATGAACTGAAGTTGTAAAGACTTTTCAACTACTCTGATGGAAAGTGATAAAATGACAATGCGTTATTCAATATCTAAATAATAGATCTTATGTTAGAAGGAGATACTTTTTCTAAGGAGTCTATGTTTAACTTAAAAACTATGTTTAATTTCATGGCTGTAATTCATGTTGCTAAAAAAATTCCTTTACAGTAAGTTAATTTGCCATAAGCCCCGATTATGAAAAATTTATCGCTTTGATGTACGATCGGTAGAAAGCGCCATTTAGTGTATTTTTTTAAATATATGTAATTTATGTTCTTTTGTTTATTTAGGATATGACAATAGGAAATAAAATAAAGCATTTTAAAACTATCTATTAATGATTTCTAAATTGTTTTCACAACAATAATAATTAAGTTAATATTAAACTATGAATTAAAAAAAAGTACTATCTTTTAACCATACTTTTTTTAAAAAATTTACAGATTAGTTTATTTGCTGCTTCTTAGTGTTTGAAAGATTATATTGTATCAGTTTCACAGCCAAATAGCATATTTTAAGAAGTGTCGTTTGTAGTACAATTAACTCTATTGTTGTAACTCGTATACCGTTATAACTACAAATAATATTCGAAAACTTTTCAAATGCGCCCTTGATAATGAAAAATGCTTTAAATTTGTTAATTAATTAGTAAACATTTTTAGTACTTATTTATAAATTATTACTTAATAAAATTATTCAGTAATTTATTACTTTTATTAGAATGCTGTATTGTCATCAGAAACACACCTGTTTAGATACATTTTTTTAATTCTAGCACATCAGAAAGTGGGTGAAGAATCGATTACAAAATTTCTTCTTTACATACATGAACTAAGATAAATTAAAAGAAGGAGCGTAATAAATTCCTTTTATTTTTTCAAGAAACAATCCCGTATAAATTTAGAGTGATTTGATCAATAGATAAATTTTGTGTTATATATAGCTATTTTTGTATCTTAAATTCTAAATTTTAGTAGTATTGCTTCTCAAGGCTGTTTTTAAAATTGCCAGTAGAAAATGAGCACACATTCCTTGAATTTGTTGTGTAATATGTAATTTAGCAATCTAACTGGCACTATTCCATTTCTTCTGAATTATGGCTTGTGCTTTATGACTGTTTTATATCTCTCAGAGAAATGTGAAAATATGTATAATTTTATAACTTTATTAGATATTTATCAATCAAAATGGAAGATTTAAAAAATATTGCTTTTAATTTAAGCTTCCAGATTTCAGGGATATTCTACTGAAAATGCTAATAATTAAAATCAAAGTCAAGGTATAATTCCAATTAAAAATTATTCACAATATATTTTTAGTTATCGAACTAGTTCAATTGAACTATATAGTTCTTATTTTAATAATTATGTTTTTTGTGTTGATTAACCTTGTGTTTTAAAACCCCAATTACTATAAATATATATCTGTGGGTTTCACGATGCGTCTCGATGGCACGTGGTAACAATGTGGACCTCAGCATGGTTTCCATGACACGCCAAAATTATGTATCACTCTTTGTATGAGTAAGTAAAAACTCATCACTGAGAACTGCACGTGTAATTGGAATATACCGGCAGTTGCGGCCTGACTATTGAATGGAACACTGCCCAAAACGATGTGTCCGACCATAGGTCACAATGATGTCGTAATTATATATTATCCCTATTATATATAATTACTTCATTTAGCTTAGGTATTTAATTAAAGTACTCCAGTTTTCAGAGTTGGCTACCTGAATTTCTATTCACTAGACGCTTCAGCAAGTAGCCTGAAGTAATATGGGAGCACGGTCTATATTTTGGCTTCGACCGAACATAAAAATGCCCTAGAATCCGCCTCCTCCAAGGATGACCAACATTTCGTCAAGACGACGCAATCACCGACAGCAAAGATTCAAGGTTCCCCTTTTCGCACAGCCAATTGCAAGATTCGGCAGAGGTTTGGACGAAAAGAGAAAAAGACCCACCCCTATTTCTTGAATCCTTGAACTGGATCTGATTCACAGCGATAGACATAGCTTTTTATGTTAGGAGCCCTGGATAAATTGTGTTTCTGAAAGGTAGCTGAGATTTTGCCCGTAAATCGAATGAGTACATTTTTTTGTTTTATTCTGTTAATCACCAAAATATGATGTTAGCTGATACCGTACAAGTCAAAACGGTGTTGAAAGTGGCAAAGGCTTCTATTTCTCTCTCATGTGGAGAGAAACAAACTGTACAGATGACTTCATTTACTCGATTTTTTTTATATTAAACGTACCGACAGTCTTTCTGATAGTTCTTTTAAGAGAACTTCACCATTTCTTATCGTAAAAACATTTCAATATGTTTTCGGAGACAGTTATTCACTTAAACAACTAAAGTCTGGGGACTTACTTGTTGAGGTTTTCTCAGCCAAACATTCAAAATTTCTCTCAAATTGCAAGGAATTAGGCTCTTTTTCTGTTACTGTTCAGGCCCATCAAACTCTAAACACAAGTCTTGGTGTAATATCCGAACCAGAGCTTTTACTCTCTACAAAAGACGAACTTCTACAAAATTTAAAAGATGAAAATGTCATAGATGCACGCCGTATTACTATCCGTCGGAATGGGCAAGTGCTTCCCACAAAGAACATCATTCTGACTTTCAATAGTCATACTTTGCCAACTAGAATTAAAGCTGCGTACCTGAGCTGTCCTATCCAACCTTATATTCCTAATCCACTCCGTTGTTTAAATGTCAGCGTTACGGTCATACTACTGCTACCTGTCTTGGTTCTGTTACCTGCACACGTTGTGCAGAGGTCAGCTATGATGGTAAGTCATGCGATAAGCCTGAACGCTGTACAACCTGTAAGGGTGACCATAAAGCATACTCCCGCTCTTGCCCAAACTGGATTTATGAGAAAGAAATTCTTGCAGTCAAAATCACTCAAAAACTTTCTTATCCTGAAGCTCGAAAACTTGTTGAATCCAGATCACCATATGTAGCAGTTTCTTATTATAGTTTACTCAAGCAACAATCAAAATCCATAAGACATATAAGCATCCAAACTGATTTCTCATTACCACCACATGATTCTTCTATTACACTAACCAGCACTATAAAGATAAAAACCCGTAGTATGGTATTGTTCAGCTAGAATAAGACCCTTGCCTGCACTGCATTTTTTGCCAGAAAACTTCAGAATCTGGGAAAATAGAATATTCTAAGTATCCATCTAAACAGTCAACCTGACATGAGTCAGGTCAAACTTCAGTTTCATCTCCAAACAAATTGGGAAAACCTGTTTCTCCTACACAAAAACTAAAACCAAAATCATGTGCACAGATAGAGAGAAAGAAAACCTCAACTCAAGCGCCTTCACAGTGGAAAACTGTGAAGGGAAGAAGAAAGAAATCCTGTCTTGGTACATCGCTCCTTGCTACAAAAGATTCAAAGCAGCTGCTGCAATAGGCTGCACTGGAGGAAGCTATGGAATCAGGAGTCCTACAGTTAAGACTCAAATGATGATGATGATAATACTGTTTTTGAGGTATTTGAACCTACATGATTTTAAATATATTTCTGCTTGAAAGTTTGAACATTTTACAAACTGTTTTTTTAAAGATTGTGTATATTTTAATTGTAAAACATCTGTTTATTTTCGTTGTGTATATATGTTAAGTTATATTTTAATTGAATGATTTTAATTATACATTTATCATCATATCACAATTTTCATTTAAATGTTTGTTTTATCTATAACAATGTTAGTTTATACTTGTTTAACTTGACATCTGGATGGGGTTGCCCCATCCAGATTATATTTCTTAGTGTATTACTTTTACTTTTATACGTAATTTTTTTTAAAAATATTTAATATTCGTTATATACACGGTATGACTATACACGGATGGGTACCCCCATCCGGATATTTTTCTTATTAAACTTTGTTTCCTTTTTGGGTTTTGTTGTGGATTTTTTAATATATTTTTCTTAATCTTTATTTTGGCGCAGCTTGTCCCCAATGGGACCTTGTGCCATTAAACTTAAATCAACCCACCAACCAATCTGAAGACATGAGATGGTGATGGATGATGCACTTTTATATTTTCGACAGATGAAAGCTTGCAGCCGGTAGCAAATGACGTATACAAGTCTGTATTTGTTTCTCATGTTATGTTCTCGCTTGATGTTGCTACTGTACGGTATATATTTTCTGTGTTTTTGTTGTTTATGTACGTTAAATATCGTCACCACGTACGACTGGTATCCAGTAGCTTCAGAATGCCCGAGTATGAGTTTTACGATGGACCTGGATAGCGCGTGGTAACAATCGGACCACAGCATGGTTTCTATGACACGCATAACCCTAAATGACGTAGAACTCTTTGTATGAGAAGGTAAAAGTTCAGCACTTTATCCCTCAGAACCGCACATGTAAAACTACCAGTACATGCTCTGAGGAGTCCAAATGCGCCACACGTCAGACGGTACGGACCCGGACCGCGGCCTAGACGATGTGCTACCGGCGAAGTTGCATCACCGTCACCTGCACATCACTCCTCCTGCTGCTAAACCACACAGAGACGCCTGGACGTTTTTGTAGTATTCCCAATGTAAAAGGGTGAACCTTTACGTCTCAGGGTCCATGCGGCCTCCCTCTGGATAGCCCAGAGAGTCAGGGACACCCAACTCCTGGGCATTTTCCGAAGTTTTCCAACATGACATTTCTCTGCCAAAGCTTTCGGAGATTGAAATAATATGACGAGATAATGAGTAGCCCGTTGACAATGGATGAGTGAAAGAGAAGGATTTACTCGAGAGCTGGGGATGTCGTTTAAAATCCCCCCGGTACGCAAAGACACGTATTCTTTACGGCAATGGGTTCAAGTGGGATCCTCGCGATTCAAAGGATCTCCAGGTGATCCTCATACGTGCTAGTCAAAGTCGTAGAACCGGTATTTCAGTCCCCGACCTTGGAACTGAGCAATGCCTTACCTCCCAGGTACATTGTGCTATGTATCCAGTACCAGGAAACTGTAGGCGCCGCTCACGGACACAGAAAGCCGCGGTAAGCTCACTATTGGACGCCAAATGGGTAGCATCGCACGGGATTAATAAGAGAATGTCACTTTTGAGACTCCTGCTTATCTAACCACCAGGAACAGAAAGCTCTGATTGTGCAAAGACACGCTGACTGGTTTACGATCCGAAAGTCGGATTTTGGTCTGAACGCCATAAATTAAATCACGAGCCTCCGTATTCGCGGAACTGTCGTTTGGGGAGAAGGTGGAAATCCCCTCCTAATCGCGCTATCGCTTCATGGATCATGATTCACACATGGCCTCATGGGGACTATGCTTTGGTGAAGCGGGGCAACCCCCTCTCGAAAAGTGTATAGAGCTCAGCTCACAACTACTCCAGCTGCAGAGAGACCGCAAAGGATGTTCGCATGGCTTTGCCCGTAGGGTGCAGCCAAAGCTCGAGCCCACGCGTCGATGTCTACGCTCCATCGCCTGTCAGTACCAAGGGATGCTGCATTCCGCCTCACACACTAATCAAGAATCACAATGCAGCCGCAAGCGGTTCTTTCTCTTTAGAATCCGTTATCGTCTCCGTCTTCGCCCCAGTCCTATCACACTGGTCCTATCATACTGGTCCTATCACACTAACTATCCGTTACTCAGAGTCAACTCCCGGCCTAAAACCAGCCACTGGATATGGTCTATGAAGTTATTTCCACCATCAGGTAGACACGTGACCTACGTTATACACGACCGGTGCATGACGTTTAAAACGTCACATGGAGAGGATCATTTTAACACTGTGATTGGTGCAAAGCGACGCGCCCCACGTTTTGAACCAATTGCCGTGAAAACATGATCCACTACATGTGATGTTTTAAACGTCATGCATCGGCTGTGTATAACGTAGGTCGCGGTAGAGACCAGTCCGACCCCTTCCTCCTACGACTGAGAGACCTCGTGTAATTAGAATGTACAGGCAGTTGTGGCATGACTATTGAGTGGAAAACTGCTCAAGACGAAGCGACCGACCATAGGTCGCAACGGTGTCATAATTCTATATTATCCCTATTGTATATAGTACTTCATTTAACCTAGATATTTAATAGTAATTCTGTTTTAATAGATGTCTACCTCAATTTCTACTCACTACACGCTTCAACACATAGCCTGAAGTAATATATAAATATATATATATACAACAATAATGAATGGATTTGCAGAGGCTGGTATGAGAAGTTTCTGCGACGGCATTAATTGCGATGAGAGAATATTTTTTTTCAAAATTATTCCTTATAGTACTAAATCCCTACGTTCATATAAAAACAAATATATAGATTAGACCCTGGGGGAACAAGAGAGTGAATTACAACATATCCGTACTTCACGCTTATATTTTGAAACTCACATTCTGAAAACTTACATATATTTTACTCCTGGCCACCATGGAGAGAGAAGATGGTAAATTTTTAAAAATATTCTGCGTATTCTAATAAAATTCCCCATCCAGGAAAACTCCATCTTTAAACTCTTGATAGATCATCAACAATAATATAACTTGGGAGGGAGTGCATTTGTTATCTTGTGTGCACGAAAGGGGGATCAAAGGTAATTTTCAACGAATCTTTCTTATTCAGTACTATGTTCCGAAATTCGTTAATCTACAAAATTTTATCTGTAGGGCTTTAATTGATCCCTGATGTGGATATGGCCAAATTAAAACGGAAACATTTTAGACCATGCCTATTAGGGCGTATCGAAAAAATCCAAATTTCTTAGATCTTTTAGCGGTAGGGCGGAAAAGTTGTGAACTGCCTTTATTAAAAAGTGTGCGGAATCTTAAAACTGTGGGTTGATATCTTCTGTCGCCTCAGTGGGCCTAAAGTTCCAAAAATTGGATTAAAAATTATTAAAAATAAAAAATTAATAAATAATCACAGATTTCGCTCATTAGTTTGAGGTAGTGCTTACAAGTTACTATTTTGTAACAACAACAACCACAGAAAATTGTAGAATTATAGTTTAATATCTTCTGTCGCCTCTTCGGCATTGAATTTTGGAAATTTTGACGCATTTTGGTAGTTTTCTGCATAATTGTTTACTGCTTGCACAATACACAATCGAGACAAACTGGGTTTGGCGGTCTGCCAAAATAGTGAAGACAATGTGGGAACCCACAAGGAGTGTTCAAATGCGTTTAAAACTGGACAACACAGTTCTTGTCAGTGAAAGCTGTGGTGTCTCCAACAGAGCCACGGCTGCTATTGCATCGCGTTTTATGCAAGATTTGGGTTTAATATCGGAATCAGACACCAGCCTCGTCACAGGCAAAAATAAAATATGAAGGGAAAAATCGAGAATTTGCAAAAAAATTGGTCTTAAAATCAAATGAAAATCTTTCCACTCTATCTGGCCTTTATTTTGATGGCCGACATGACAAAACCTTAACATCGGAAACACTCGAGGACAAGCAGTTATAAAGAACAATTGTAGAAGCGCATTTCTGTATTGTATCAGAGCCTGGTTCTACGTATATGGGACATGTTAACTTGAAAGCGGATCTAGTCTTGATATATCTAATAGCATTTAAGAATGCGTAACAAGTGCTTTATTCGATGATTTTAGCAACTTTATTGTTATCGGGTGTGACGGCACTGTAGTGAATACAGGAGTCGCAGGCTTGAATTGAAACTTCAGAGGCCATTCGAATGGATTATCTGCTTACTTCATTTCCATGAGTTGTCATTAAGACACCTGAATCCATAGACGGCAAGTCATCTGGCCCCACATCTTACACCGGAGGCATTGTACGAAACCTCAAAGGATGCGAAAAGCTTTCAGTTGTTGCTTTTAATAGTATTGAATGCAAGTTGCCTGGCGTTTGTTGTTCTGATCTAGCTATCCGGGAACCGGGAACGTTAAACTTGTCCCGCTGGCTAACAACTTCCAATCGAATACTGAGGTTATTTATATCTACATCAGACCCATCAAATGAGTTGCTAACATTGCTTGTATTCATTCTAAGAGTCTACGCATTCTCATGGTTCCGATTTAAGATTCGTCATTCCATAAAGAATGGTACTAGATACTTGTGGAATTTCATCAGCTCATCTCGGTAATTGCCGAAAAAGTACTGTGACATAATCAACCCAGTTATTTCTTGCAACGCTTACTTTGCGGCTCAAATAAACATGATTTTGTCCATGTTATCTGATGATAGGTGCCGTATTAGGACCCTTGCAGATCGGCGGATTATCAAGGCAAGAGAAATTAGCCAAGACGGAAATTGTGTTCGCAAATTCGTTAATGCTATTGTTAACTTTGGAGCTACAGACTATGTAGATCTCATTGACTGGCAAGCTTGTTATGTGATATCGCCTCTTGTTCTCAAAGAGATCAGTTATCAAGAATTTCTGAAGATGATACAGGGCAGTATACCAATGTATTGTTGGGACTTTATTAAATTTGCTTCATACACACAAGCGTTTGAGCGGACTGTGAAACTAGTCACTGAAGCCTTCAGAAAAACAGTTGGGATGCAGAACAGGGATAGATTTACTAGAACGACACTAGAATCCAGAAAACACATGTCAAAATTTGAGACCAAAAATGATTACAAGCAGTAATGCTTTTGTCATTTATATGTTCGAAAGATAAAATAAAGTTTGTGTTCGCATTAAAATGAGGTAAGTGTGACGTGTATTTATTTAAAATTTTGCCTTCATTTTCCAAAATTTGGTGTCGATGAAGCGGCCGAAGATATTAACGTATAATTCTAAAAATTTTTATGGCTTTTGTTGTTTCTCGGCGTGAAAATAAGGGTGTTCCACTATTTTGGCAGATCGACAAACCCAGTCTGTCTCGATTGTGCATTGTGCAAGTAGTAAACAGTTATGCAGAAAACTACCAAACTGCATCAAAATTTCAAAAATTCGATGCCGAAGAGGCGACAGAAGATATTAACCTATAAATCTACAATTTTCTATGGCTGTTGTTGTTACAAAACTGTAACTTGCAAGCACTACCCCAAACCGATGAGCGAAATCTGTGATTATTTATTAATTTTTGTATTTTAATCATTTTTAGTCCAATTTTTGGAACTTTCGGCCCTCTGAGGCGACAGAAGATATCAACACACAGTTTTAAGATTCCGCACACTTTTTAATAAAGGCAGTTCACAACTTTTCCGCACTACCGCTAAAAGATCTAAGAAATTTGGATTTTTTCGATACGCCCTAATGCCTATGTTTTGAGAGTAAAGATTCTAAAAAATCTTGATATATATAAAAATATATAGCATCGCTTTCTCTCACGGCTAGAGTCATAGAGTCAAATAAAAAACACCCCCCAAGTCCCGCATTGATATTATTACATTCGCTATCTAGAAATTTTTCTTCTGAAAGAAAATGATAGATTATAAAATATTGTACTGAAACGCCCCCCCCCATCCCCCCATCAGATAAGCATGACATTAGTTTGAAAAATCTCTGTTCCCCATCCGTATTTTTTTATACTTAATCACTGAAAGCTTTCATTTGTAAGAACTTGATCGAGCTATAATTATGGTTTTTGTTCCCTTTTTGAGAGGGTAAAGAGGCTGATTAAAAAAACAAATCTTTAATATTCTACGCCTACGTTCTGAAATTTACCATTCAGCAAAATTTTATTTACTTTGCTTTAGTATAGCATTAAATATAGAACATTGAAACAAAAATATCCGTGCTGTATAGCTATATTTTCAGGGTCATGAGTCTCCTGGGAAATGTTATCAGCCTGGCCCTAATAGATCATCAGTTAACTTACTTCTCTTATGGCGAAGAAAGTTTCAAATAGCCGTTCAAATAGCCGAAATTTTATGAAAAATCCTTTAGGAGTTCTTATAAGTGTACCCCCCCCCCCCCCCCCATTCCTAGAAGTTTGTTCTTCCAGTTTGTAATCACCCTGTATATCCGGTTAGATCTAAAGAAGCTAACGAAACTAGTCGTGCCAACTATTTCGAAAAATTAAAATTGGAATATCCCGAACTGGTAGTTTATTCTAACTAGTTCTGAAACAATATCCCATGAGTCCAATTTTATCGGAAGGATTTTAAGTCACGTAATTTACACCGCATAAAATCAGAATGCGTAAAAGAAGGAGTGAAAAACGTAGAACGGTCGTTCATTTAAAAGATTTTAGTTAGAAAACATTTCATTTTGCTGAATAGTTCATTTGAACTAGTTTGGTCGCGTACGGAACAGCTGTAAAAATGAAAGTAAAGGAATAAACTAAATAAAGAACCACAATGAAAGTTTTTACATTTAAAATATAAAAAGTGGACTTTTGGCAAAGTAAGAAAAACTTATTTCATTTTAGCTTTACATTAGCGTGCTAACATCAATTTTTTAATTCTAACCACTGTATATACTTGTATAGGAAGAACTTTAAAATAGGAATAAAACTTTTTGGAAACTGATTTTGTTATAGTTGAGCTGAAATACCAAATATAATTCAGTGTGGTATTTTCAATTAATTTCCACACTGCTATTGGCTTAGGATGAAAAAACGGGATGTTATACTCATCATATTATCGTATATATTAGAATACTATTTTGGTGTACATTTGAATGTTTCATTGAGCCAATCTGTAAAACTTTGAAATGTACTTTTCAGCAAAATATATTTAATTTAGAATTTTTTTTCTAATAGAATTGTTATTCTTTAATAAAAAATAAGGTCTAATTTGGTTGACAAATTCTAATTATTTTCCAATTTATTTTAATAGTAATACAGAACAAATATAGAATAATTGCTATTTTTAGCGCAAAAAATTTATTCTTTAATCTAGTTTTATTTTAAGCGGATTTTTATACCTAAATATTTATTTATATATATTTGAACGAATCTTCAGCGCGTAGCTCTCTCAGTTCGGTTATTATTGAAGAACATTAAAATATCTGCTACATTAATCTGTTATATATCTGTTCACTATATTATTACTTTATTTAAAGTTATATTCTTTTAAAAATATACTTTTTTGTCATTCTTCTTACCTTGAACCTCTCGGAGACATCTTTGAAGACAATCTCTAATAATTCTGAGAAAGAGGAGAAGGACACCACAGAAAGAATTTAGAATATTATCTTCTGCTGTACGATATACAGTTTTGTCTTAAATTAATAGAAAGTAAATCTAATTTATCCCTTATCAATCTTAATTTTGTTAACATTCGCTGAAATTTTACTTTATGTTTCTATTGAAAATATCGATAAAATAAAATGTCTTTCTAAGTGAAAACGAAAAAAGGAAAGATATCTATTTCATTTGATTATTCCTGTTTTTACTATTACATGCATGATTGAACGTGCAAATAATTACGTATCTAATTGCAATTTTACCAAGTTGTAGTTTAAGGGGTTTTGTCAGTGAGATCTCAAATTCTCCTCGCTAATGTGAAATGTATGGGCGTGTAATGCTTTTCTCTTGTAAAAATATTTCCTCAGGAAATTAATATATTTAACTATTTTTGTTTCTGCGTACTTTTCTTAAATGATGTTTCTTTCGTTTTTAGTTGAGAAATTATTTCCAAAATATATGCTTAATTTAATATTTTATGCGTTCAAATCTTGGCGAAGAAGAAAGTTGTGTGCAAGGTTTTAGCAATTCCAATAACATTAAGTGTATATTTTATAAAAATGTTGACAATTAAAAATAAGAGACATCCTTCAAGAAAAATACACCAAAAAATATAAGTTATCCTGATTAATTTCCCGAGAAGATATTTTAAAAATACGAATGCATTCTACAGTCATGTGTTTAACATTAGCGAGGGAAACTTCAGATCTTAGTAATCAACACCCTTAATGGAATAGGCTGACAAACAGGAGAGGAAGAAATGCAATGAGAAAAAAAAAGCCAGATATATATTTTCAGTGCGCTACTGTAAAGTGTAGTTTGTTAAAATGTCATGATTTTTTAATAGACTTTTTTTTTTGCATTAAACTATTAGCTCTATGATTTCTACACTTAAGCTCAGACTTAAGACAGCAGGGGGTGCTTAGATTTACTTTCTTCATTTTTATGCAGCTTCACAATTATTAAAAATTCAAAGAAATGTCAATCCTATAACATAATACAGTGCTAAGATTTAAATCTAGAGAGCAATTTCAGGCAGTGAAAGTCGCAATGAAACAGCCAGCTAGCTACCAATACATTCCTTTCACTACAAGCATGACAGTGATTGAAATGCCATTGATAAGACATACAAGCTAATAACAAACACAATACAGTCGAAGCATCGATACAAAATAGTTAGGAAAGTTTATGAGCGATAAAATTCAAGCTTAAGAGAAATATTAAAATCTCATAAACAAGCAACAACTGTAATTATAAAAATCTGTTTTTCTCTCATGTAGCATGTTTATATCCTAAAATCTTTTTTATTTTATTTTTTCAGTTTAATCCCTCCCACATACATGTACCACTACCACCACCTTCTTTTTTTTTGACTTACTAAATTTCTCAAGTAGTATTACATTTTATATTATTGGAATTATTTATTATCAGAAAATGGTACATATTTAAAGGTGTATGTAATGTACAAACTAGGAAGAGAAGAGAACACCCTCTTCTACTTCTGCTGCAAATAATTGTAAGAGAATAATATACACACCAACCAACTGGGAATAATGCCATCTATTGAATGCTATGCAAATCAAATTTCATTATTGAAATCGTAAGACTAAACTTTTGTCATCTTATTTGTTGAAAAACAGATGGTAAATCTATATAGTTTATGTATTTTTACATAAATCATCATATAATTAGAGCAGTTCAAACTTTGAGAATACTAATGTTAAATACACATGAGAATTTATAATTTATATCTTCCCAAAAAATAATACATTTTAAACTTTAATTTTTTGTTTTATTTCAAAACGTTTTTTGGCGCTACATATCCCTAAAAGGACTTTGTGCCATAAAACCTCATTCAACCAACCAACCAACAAAAAAATCATACGACTGAAATGTTTCTTTTTTGATGACATACAGTTGAATGGACACAATAATTACCTTGGCATTCTTTTGATTCCTATCATTAGTTTTCGAATTATGCAAAGATTTCACTTTTTGACGGTCTATCTATCGTATCCCATTATCGTTTGTATCACAAGAAAAATAAACACTTTTTTTAGACTGCTGAACAGGCACTTACCTGCGGGGCTTTCGCCCATGTGACTGGAAACATTCTTTTAGAATTTTTATTTGTGCATCGTTAGTTTATTTTAATTTTCTAATTTCTGTAATTTCTGCCCGATAACTTATCGAATGTTCCATAAACTTATATATAAACATTTGTTTTACAACTTTATGGTTTTCGAGCTGCTACGATCCAAGGAATTCAAATAAAATGCCAAAAGTGAATGTTGCTATTTGAAAAATTAAGTTGGTGCATTTTTTAATAAGAAGATACCTTAGCTAAATTTATGCATACCATTAACTAGTATACATTATTCCCTGTCGATTGATACATATATCTATATTGTGGGATTATTTGGAGCAGAATTAATAAGGGAGGTCACTTTTGTTTCACTACAGTAGATATATCGTACTTATATGGTACATATTTAGTGTTAATTTAATGAACGTACGATGAGTTACATGTTAAAGACAAATTATTCATTAAAAATTTAGTTATAAAAGATGTTTACAGTTTTGTAAAAGTTACCATAAAATACATTTTTTATGTTTTTTACACACAGTAGTTTCAGAAATATAAAAAAAAAAGTTTTGATGGATGTTTGTTATATCATGATTCATATACTTTTTGGTATTTCCTATATGGATAACCCTATTAATGCTTAAATGATAGATAAAAATAAGTTTTAGTTTTTTTTTTTAAATTCTTTTATGAATATTTAATGCAGATAGCAGTTACATTTTCTTCATCTTTTGAATCGTAATTGTATTTCAGAATAATAATTAAGAGATTTAAAAAATTGTATTTTTTTATTAATTAAAAACCTATTAATTTCTCCATTAATAATACGTAAAGAGTATTTTTAACATGAATTTTGAATAAATCCCTATTACATGTCCAATATTTGTAACTGCTCCATAAAATAGATTGCAGCAACACGTTTCTTTGACCTTTTTCAGTGATGTTGTAGTTTATGTAAGTAGTTTTATATATACTACTAGTTATTATTAAATATTTTCGTCATAATTTCTTTTTAATATTAAATTACAAATACGTTTTTAAACGTTTTTATGTTGAAATCCTAGCCAACTCTTCTTAAGGGAAGACATAAATAAATTACAAAAATATTACTTTAATTTTTTTTTTCAAATGGAGTATACTAACTATACATATTAAGTAAAGAAAACTTAATGATATTTTTTAAATAACAATTTATAGCATTTATAACATTTTATAGTAGAAAACATGATCCGATTTTCAGATTTGGTAAACAAAGCAGTCTTAATAGGGAAATATGAAAATCCATAATTATATATGAATAAGAATATTTCACAGTTATGTAGTCTCACATATTAAGCTCAAATAGAAACTACATTTTTATTAAGTTTTGGAAATAATATATTTTGTAAATAAAACATATACATACGAATATACTGATAACATCAAGAAATGCAACTAGCTACAACATAATATTGGAAGAAAAACACCTGATCTAATACTTGTGGTTCATGTTCAAGCTGGTACCAGTTTCCAGGTAATGACCGGATAATGCAGTAATTCTAAAGCATTTTATTGTTATATATTATAAATTGTATTTTAAATGTCCAACTTCTTTCCTTACAATTTAGAAATTAAATTTCAGCAATATATGCTATTTCGAAACAATAGGAAAATTAGAAAAGTCTCATTACACTCGCGCGAAATAAGAAATTAATTCTAGATTTATAAAGCATATCAGATGATATTAATTGTTATATAAGATAAAATTGCTGCAAGGCAGAAAAAAGCTTTTGCATTAAATAAGCACAAAAAAACTATGTTTCATTATGCGAGGATAGACATTTCTTTTACTATTATCAGGCCGTAAAAGCTTAGAATACAGCACATTTTTACATAAAATCTGTTCAAATGAAACATGATTTATTTTTAATAATTTGACATATTCAACAATGCGGTTACACACGAAACATTAAAATTTAAAATATTAAAATATTTTTATGTTGTTAATTTATTATATACAACCCGTGGATATGTTATACTATAGTTAAATCAATTAATTAAATACGAAACGATCAAAATAAAAACATGCACAGAATATCTCTCATTATTAAGAAATATCGTATGCGCTTACGTTTCACTTCGTTCTGTATTTGACGTGATTCACTGGTATGCTTATCTCTAAACTATCTCTCTTTCGTAATCTGTCGCTCGCCATTCCTAAATTCAAGGACTTTCAAAAATACATTTATACAAGAGGCTCGTACAATATTAGAAGGAGCGTTCAAAATATATTAATTCCATCTACATTACAAATCACTATCATCAACGAAATCATTTTACATATTTTTCTAAAATTATCAAAAACAAGAAAAGTGGAAAGTTCCCAGATTTCATTAAAAAGCGTACCGACAATTAACAGAAAAAATAAAATAAAATAATGGAAACATTGAATTAGTAAAAATGGCATTAAGGACTAACTTAATATTTACTTTTAATTTGGGTTTAATCTGGACAACCGAGAAACTACATTTACTTCCCTACCAGTTATTACCCACACATTTAAAAAGGTTGGAAAGTATAATATTAGAAGAAGCGTTCCAACTATATTAATTTCATTTTTTTAAATGTATTAATATCACTTAATTACTACATCCAAAATCACTATCATTAACGAAAAACAGGTTTTTTTCTATCACTCCCAAAAACAACAAAACTGGAAAAGTTCCCACATTTCATTAAAAAGCGTGCTGATAAATTTAACAGCAAAAACAAATAAAATAATGGAAACATTGAATTAGTGAAAATGACATTAAGGAGTATCTTAATATATACTTTTATGTTAGGTTTAAACTGGACAATCAAGCAACTACATTTACTTCCTTACCAGTAACAAACGTTACGTTTAAAAAGGTAGAAAAGTATAAAATCAGAGGAAGTGTTCAAAATATATCAATTTTATCGTTTTAAATGTTTTAATATAGTTTATATACTACATCGAAAATCCCTATCATCAACGAAAAACCTTTTTTCTGTCACTCTCAAAAACAACAAAACTGAAAATTCCCCACATTTCATTAAAAAGCGTGCCGATAATTTTAACAGAAAACAAAAAAATAAAATAATGGAAACATGGAGTTAGTAAAAATGACATTTATGAATATCTTAATATTTACTTTTAAGTTAGGTTTAAACTGGATACCGGACCAACGACATTTATCTAAATTTCAAAAGTGAGATACGTATGTTTTTGTATGTAGATTTGACACATTGGAATTTGAGTTTCTAAAATGTCATGCTAAATAATTTCCTTCTTGCATTCAGCAAAAATGTTCATCGTCCTTATATCATTTGAACAAATTTTATATAGAATATATACAATGAAGTGCTGTCATAACATAGAAAAATTACTGAGATAGTAAAAAAATGAACATGCACCTCGATTTTTCGTCCCTCTACCACGGTGCCATTCAAGTTGTCTCGTGCTCTATCGGCATCGAGGCTATTTGCGAATGTAACAAAACCGAAACCCTGCATGCATGAGACAAGAAACAAGAACCATGCATTAAGATCCGTGCATACTGCATCGAATATCATATTCAACTATTATCAAGAATGTAATAAAAAACAGATTATTGAATTTTAATTTACTCACATAACACACTTTTACTTCCATCCTCATTTGAATCCATCTTCACTGTTCTCTCATGCATCTTTGTTCTATTGAGGTTGACGATAACAAAAAATGAAATTGCAAAGTGGTCATTATTTTGATTTCATGACGTTTTCGCCATGCATTCTTTGCACTATTATGGTATTCTATCTTTCTGGACTGTGATACTTTACAGGGACTTTAATATTTTAATTTTTGAACGTGGAATGTTGCAAAGAATATAAAGTATCATCAACTACGGATACTTTTAAATTTTTATGTTGATTCAATTTCTAAAGTCGGACTTCTCAAAAAAATAGTTAAGCCTTTTAAGGGTGGTGTTTGCATGAACTGAAAACTTAAATTTAATTCCAAACTGCCAAAGTACACCTAGAAACTTTTTTAATGAAATGTTGCTGTCATAATATACTTGAAGAAAAGCTTTTAATTATTTTCATACAGATATGTTGGTAAATTTTGGTGTCATTCAATTATTTCAAAATTTCAGCAGCAGAAGGAAAGAGTTACATGCGTAACATAGTGACGATTTCTAAGAGGTAGGATAATTGTCTTGAAAGCTGAAAATTTAAGTGTTTAAAAATTTTACAATACTATTATCAAGTATTAAGAAACTGTTAGTAATTTTATATTGAGTGCTAATTTACTTTTGAAATACTCTAAATGTCATACAAATCATATTATCATTCTCAGACATTTTTGAAACAATCTCTGATCTATTTTTGAAACATTTTGTTAAAGAATTCACTAAATAGACCAATTTATATCAACCAACAAAGTGACTGTGAATGGACGTCATGTTTGTTATAATGATTCACAAAACCTCATGCATTAAGTTCTGTATACTGAAGATTCACAAGTCATTAATGTTACTGTATATTTCAGATTTATTTTAGTTGCAAAATTATGTTGTTTTAAAGTTAAACCAAAGAAATTGATTCTGAAATTATCTCACCACCTACAAACGTACTGAGAAACTAAACAAATATAAGATTCCTTCTATTTGCAGGGAACTATTTGTCTTAAATTTTAATCAAAATGTTAGTATACTGAATTTATCTCAGTGCTTTGAAAGCTGCTCAGAATATATACATGAAATAATGAGCAGTAACTAGTTCTACAAAATTTTATTCATAAATAACACAGTGGGACAAATACATACATTCACAGCTAGCTGATGTAAGAAATAGCTAATAAGCATCAATATCAAAACGTTTCTACGACTGTAAATATAGTTAGAAAAGTTGCGGAGAATCCTCGGAAAGGTTTTCACCTAACAACAATGTAGAATGCAAAAAAAGCACAAACATTTAGCAAAATTGCTATGCGTTGTATTTAATGATTCAGAATGTGAACATAAACAAAAAGTATTATAATATAGATTGCGAACGCCTGAATGTAAAGGTTATGCCTTCTAAATTAAAATCACTAGCCATAACAGCATACAATAAGTAACGACGTGACATATATCGAAATAACTCATCTATGCTACAAAAAGGATACTGAAAACTTCAGAATCATTTTTAGAAAATTTTATAATTGAGTCAGATTTTTCTGAATTTATTGTACCCAGTTATGGGACTCATGCGCTAAATATCATATATTCTAGTTTTCTGGTAAATATTTGTATATTAGAATCACCTATCATGTTTCAGAATTATTACATGAAGAAAAAGGACTAGCCGAATTCATCAAACATGGTCATGACTTTTATGTAGAGAGACAATTCTAAGTAATAATGTTAAATGTGAGTATAAGACAGTTTTACTTCAGAAAGCTATATTTTACATCTGCATAAAATATCCCTAGATCAAAATATTTTTCAAAAATACCAAATATAGAGTACTACTTCTTATGAAATGCAATAAGAGATGGAAGCAACTTTAAAATTTGTACTCCAATATTACTCCAACAATAGCACAATACATAAATAGATGGTTTATATAAAAAGTATGACACACATTTTATTCGTAGATAAAATTTGGAGTAATTTACAGTTTTGTATATTATTTTTTCTACTAAAGACACAGTTTTTTTTTATTTGATCACTTTGCAATTCAATAAACAAAAAATAAAGAAATACAGAAATTATATTTTATGATAAATAACTACTTTTATTGTTCTTATTAACGCAATAAATAGTGTATGTATACAATCCATACATCAAATCTTAAAACTACAATACATGTTGCGTTTATTACTTACGAAATGTGACTTTTTCCAACTGATAGTATTTAAAATCAAAACATGCATATCCTGTTTTAGGACTTACAAAAGCCATTTTCGTTAAATACCTAATGAAAAACATTTTGAAAATACAATTACAATTTTTACTGAGTGTTATCTGTAATATTATCTTTCAATAAATTAAATATTCAATTTAGACATGAGTATTACTTTCAACAAAACTCAAAAATGCCTTTGATATATCAGAATTTATTTTAACTTTTTCTTCTCAAAATCTAAATTTTACTTCTGCAAAGGATTTTACTTAATAAAATAATATAAAAAATAGGAAGCATTACATTAAATATTTTAACTGAAATGTGTATTAAAATAATAGTCGTAAAATGTATGAATTAGTTTAAAAATTAAAACATAAAGCAATTAATAACAAACCTGTTTATTTATTTATTTATTTTTGGACAAAAAAATTTACTTTTTCCAAACTCTGATACCAGTTTCATGATGCTTAATAGACATAATATAAAAAAGTAAGATTCACCAAGTTGATTTTTCATTTTCATGTTGTTGTTTTTTTTTTGTTTCATTTATTAATTATATTAAAAATATTTTTTTTTCAATATCCACAATGATTTTTTAATACTGATTAAAAAAATTATATTAAATCAGTAATAAAATGAATTACAAAATAATTGAAGCATCCAAAATAATTAATATGGGTTTAATCATATCTGTATTTTTGGGGAATTGGCTCTTTTTTATTAGGTTTCCTAATATAATTGTAAGTTTTAAAATGATCACCCACATGTTTTGATTTCATTATAAAATAATATAAATAACACGTTAAAAACTTAAGTATATTTATTCGGAACGAGCAGTTTTATTTAACAAATAAAACATATATCTTCCAAAGAATAATAAATATCATTGGTAAATATAATTATATACAAAATGTATTTAAATACAGGGTATAGAATCTCTATTTTACCTTTTTGTAACATCTCCTATGTATTATCAAATGTTATTTAATGTATTATTCTTACATCTAACATGAAAAAAGTAGTAAAAAAGTCACATTATTTGTTTTGTTTAAATAGCATTTCTACATTTAAAGTTAAATTTCTGCAAGTACGTTCAAGATCTAATGGTAAAATGAAACATTTTGTAACACAAAAAGAAATTAATCATTATTCTATGCCGATTTTTTCATTGTTAAATTTTAAAATTTTTAATACATAAATAATGCAATGGCATAAAATAAGATTAATATATATATGGTTAGTGAAAGATTTGTAAAGTAAGTGTGGTTAACATTAAAGTATCTCTGTTCAACGCAAGGTTGGGGGGAGGGGGCTAATTACAGGAACGGCAAATTATAGCGGTATGCATTTCAGAATAAAAGATTATGAATGACTAAATATTTTTTTAATGAATCATTTTATAACTGACCAATAGAGAAAAAATGACATGAAACATTGGCTAAAAAAACAAGAAAACATTTTAACAAATTTCTTTCTGGAAAAAGTTATGTTGTTGTTTAAAATTAAAACTATTACTTTAATTAAATTAAGGAAATTTTAAGAGTAAAAAAATGTTTATGTAATTATTAGAAGTTTTTGTTAAATTTTTAAATAGTCTGTATATAAGAAACACTGTAATTAATACAGTTACCTGAAATATAATGTAAGGAAAATTTTCAGGAAGCTTATCTTTTTTAATATTTTTTTTGATAATTTTTTCTGCCTATTGCCCCCATTTAGATAATTATACAACTTTCACCACCATTTATTGTATGCATTTTGTATTTCTATTTACACAGCAGTATCCAACAATAAAATTAATGCTTATAAAATAACCTAACGTGCTTAAAAGAACTAGAAAACAGGCAAATTCTCAAATGGGAATTACAGAAGGTAATTATGAGTAACCCTATTTTACTTTCGATTTATAAAAAGAATAAATAACCTAGAAACTGATATGACCGTTTAATGTGACATTCAAGTAAACATTTTGCAACAAAAAAATAAAGTAAAAAAAAATTAAACCCACAACGCCACATTCCATTAAGGATCTTGTCCTAGAGTATATCCAACCCTCAATCCTTCACCAGGGGTCCTGAGAGGTCCTATACAGCATATGTTCTGGTACTACTCGTTAAATTAATTGTTTAAAATTGTTTAACCCCAGTAGTGTAATGCTAACTAAGTCGATTTGGCATTAATAAAAAAAGAGTTTTTATTTTTATTTTATTTTGTAGTAATTGAACAGAGATACTTTAAATATAAGAAACGGTACATCAAATATTTATTCTACATAAATGAAACATTAATACGTATTAATAAAATGATAGTTTTTAGAATATTAATATTCGGAAATTAGTTCTACCCTAAAACTTTATTATTATTATTATTTATCATTTATTTAGTAGTTATTTATCAAATTAAGACTTAACAAAAAATAATTATTTTACTTATAAAAGAAGGGAAATTAACTAAAAAAGGTATAGTTAAAGATATAAAAAATAAACAAAAATGGGTTTTTACTTTCGAAACTAAATGACAGGAAATATTTAAAAAAAAAACTTAACAAAGGAATGAGCTAATTACGAAACTGAATGTTTTTAAAAATAGAAAATTTAGGAAATAGAAAAATGCTACATGCACACATGCTGCTAAAATTCAATAAGTGAGTGATTATAAAAAAATCATAATATTATAGTGTTAAAACAATTACAAGCAAAAACGTTTCTAACACTGTGCTCTGCTACTCTTACATACGCATACAAATGGAATGCAAACACCAAAATATAATTATGAACAGTCAACCATTTTAATATTTTAATGTGTCAATTTAGATATTAAATATTTTTTAATCAAACGAATATCTTTTATGGATTGCAGTTATTCCACTAGTAGAAAATTATTTACAATTTACTTAGAATTTACTTAGAATTTACTTCGAATTTACTTAGATAGAGAGTAGTCTGATAAACGTTGCTTAAATATATTTGCATATTCATCTCAGAAATGGAATAGAATACAATTTGGTATAATGATTAGTGAATGTAAAGGAAGAGGGTTTCAGGCGTAAGGATGTTTTGACTAAAATGCAGTCGATAGAGGTATATACAACACTTTCAATATTCCAGCAAGGTATTAGAAATTACCGAATCATAACGGAACTTTTAACTGGATTTTTCTAATTGGAAAAGTTTCTGGTTTTGTCAATCTCAAATATTTCTAAATATTCCTTATTACACCAAAGAAATTTCCATGCATAAACGACTTGCACTCTGCAAATAATGCGATTCGTCTAATTAAATCAGTGTGTTTCAATGTAAGAACGTGAACAATCTTGTAGGATATATGTCGTAGAAGTTACCAAAGAAAATTATTAAGCATCTCTCAAGTCTTTGGCAAATTACTTCAGAAGGTTTTTTTTTTTTTTTTAGTGAAGCAATTAATCCAAATTCTTGTTATGTTATATGGAAAACCGCAAATGTCTTTTCCCACCATCCCGCACAGTGCACAATTGTATCAAAACTTGTAAACTTTCGGATCGCGCTTCTGGTGTTTTGGAAAAGGTTTTCTAAATAGATGCGTCGTGCGCATTTTTATGTCAGCATTATTATACTGAGAATTAATTCGCTTGAAATTATTGCACTACTCTATGAGTCCTGCGATTGCTATAAACGCGCTGTCTTATACCACCACTTTAATATTTGAAGTTGACTTTATATGTCGGTTCTGAAACTTGTTTCTCTTCTCTTCCTTGTGACATATAAAGACTCCTGTATCATAAAACTTCTAAATCACGTTTATTAAAACATTTATTAATGACAATGGTTTTGAAACTGTTTTTAGTTCTAAATTGACGAGGAAATACTGATAAAAAGAATATCATACCTCAAGTAACGTCGACTGAGTTAATAGAAAATAACAGGTATGCTGAAGTAATTTAATGATTTTAATACCTGTTTAAAAAAAAAAATTCTGTAATTAATACACTCTCAGAAAAAACTGTAAATTTATGAGCGTTTGCCCTTCAATTTTCACGGGCAGCAGCCTTATTTGATGAAAAACGGTCTGATCCACTAAATAAGCGGCCTTATCCCTTAGATACTTAGAAAATTAAGAGCAATCCACATATTCTTACAGTTCTAGCCCATATGTTAGCGAAAATACGGTACGACCCCATACATTGTCCTCCGCTAGGGTGTAACCCTTCATTTTTCTCGTGTTTCGAAAATTTTAACCCGCCAAAACAGCGATTCTGTTATGATTATCTAACGTGCTACGTGCTACGGAACAGTAAGCAAAGTGTTATTGTGTTTTAAAGTGCATTATATCCTGTGCATTATAATGCTATATTACTTTGCCCCGTAAAATTACGGACTGCACAAAACGATGGGCATGATTTTTTTTTACGGGGTATGGATGGAATCTCTGCTGCCGGCCTCTGCCCGTAATTTTACTGCAATATTTTTTACAGTGTAGCCAATCTTTTAGCGTTGATGTAGTATATTAAGCATTTTCGAATTTCCATTGAAAAGCCATGACTACCTACCGTTATAATTCTTAACACTTTGTTTAAGACAACATTTTTACCACACCAATTTTCCGATATATATCTTATTATCAGAAATTTTACACCGTCTAAAATAGCAAATCTCTAATATTCACCAGTAATACTATTATTACAAAACATTAAAAAAAGTTTTAAACAACGTCATCTATAAATTAAGCAATCTATTGAAAGTCTCATTTTATGCATAAATCTTGGGTTTTAGAACTGAATTTATAGTTAAAATGGTTGACTGTTTTTAGGAAATAGTATTAACTCTTCTGAAATCTACATTTCACATGAGCCGTATTTAATTACTAAAGTTCCTGATAAATATGTTTTAAACGAATTTAACACCTACTATGAAAATAGTAAAAACTGTTTTATACTAAAACATATTATATAGGAAATTATATAAAATATTTCACATCCAAATATTATAATGTGCAAGAAAAAAATTAAGTAAAATATTCTAAAGTAAATGCATGATTTAAGAAGAGTTTTTGAATGTTAAAAAATACATGAATTACTATAGTAACAACAGTAATATTTAATTTGTCTCTTCAGATAAAATTACTAACATAATCATAAATAATTTTTATTAAATTTCTTAAAAATTGAACATGCTTTACATAACAGAACTTAAAATATAAAATATTTAATTTTAATTTTAATTAAGAAAAATCAATGAATTCTTAAAATTTTACAAATTTAATAATTATTTTACTATTATTTTTGATTTCGAAATCTCTTACTTTACAAGTAGGGAATATTAAAAAATTGGAATGCTAAATATTTGCATTAAAAAAATAATATTATGTTTAATATACTAATAGATTTATCTTTAAAGTTTAAGTAGTTTAATTTGTATTTTAAAAGTGCCTAGTGATACATACCTTCGAACCTCTTTCATTAAAAATAATTTCAACATCTAAAATTGACCCATATTGCTGAAAAAAAAGAAAATATTCTTTTATGATCATACTAATAAAATTGCAAATAAAAAAACAATTATCATACTTTTATCGAACATAATCTTTTTCTATTGAAAACGATCATGGAGCTTAATACAGAATATTGCAGTGTTTATACGAATTCAAATAATACTTTAAAATATAAATTTGATAAAAAAGATGGAATTTTGAAATTTATTTTCCTAGTTTGGACTTAACAAACAAACGAAGAAATAAATGAAATTCCTGGCATAAAATAACTGGATTGATTTATATGCATATAATTTATTAAAAACAGGTTTCATTAAAATATATTTATTTCAATTGTATAACATATAACTAAAGAAAAGTATATAACTATATTAAAACAACACTTTTAATTAATAATTAAAAATAAAAGCTGATCATATATAAAATATTGCATAAAATATAGTGCACAAATTCACACAGAAGTTCTTTTATACTGCTTGATTCAGAACGTCTCATCAACAATTGATTCACCCACAAAAACGTAAAATATACGCTAGAATCTGAAAAAAGGGAAATATAAGTTGCACTAGCATATATTTTGTTAATTTAACGGGCTTCTACGGAACACTGAATTATTCGCTAAATATGAATGTTGTTCACTAATATAATAAGTAGAAGAATAATTCATATTGCAACAACTCTCATTTCAGAAATAAATATATATTAATAAAACAAAGAGTTTATAAGTCTGTCTGACTAACACTCTAATGCTGTGACGGACAAGGTCAGCGTTAAGTCTATAGCCACGTAAGTGCTCCAATGTTTACAAGAAAGCTCAGCAAAGAGATTTTTTTTCAAAATTCGATTCAAGATTTTACATTGTTTAACGGAATTTAAACAGGATTTTGGCTTAAATGAAGCCCATAACATTAACGATGAAATTTTACTATATGAACACCGAGAAGCAAGCCTCTTATTCAGTCAAAACTTTGTCTTGCATTCTGATAGTCAATAATTTGTTGATATAAGTGTATTTTCAGACGTATACATTAATCAATCACTAAAACAGGTAAACGTAAATTAAAAAAAAAAGATCAAAAATATGTTTTCCTTACTCCGAATAGTTGCCGCAAATCAGGATCTCGAAATCTAAAAGGAATGTTGCTCACATGCAGTCTTTTAGGTTGGTTGATTTTGGAACCATCTGATACAGCCGTTTGTGTCGACGCCTGCCCGCTAACTGCCACTGTAACTTCTGGTTCCAAGTCTGTTTGCTTTTAAAAAAGAGAAGAAGCCATTACAATTTTGCATTTATATTTTAAAATGATGTAGTATTTAAAACAACAACAACAACAAAAAATAATATTTTATGAAAAAAATTTAAAGATTTTTTTTTGATAAAATATTACTTGCTATAAAAAATAGAAGATATAGTGTTTGTACTTCAGTTAATAGTCTCTAGATAGCAGCACTAAAAATTGAAAATGTGTCTGTACGGTAACGCCATCTATATGCTTAATATTTTATTGTAGATGTAAATACTCTCTGAATGTCTTGTGTGTGTTGTGAACAAGATGTTTTGATGTTTCTATATCAAACCTCTAATTAAAGTGCCTCACTCGTGTGTCTCATTGAAGTATTTAGATATTTTAAGTAATGAATCTTATATATTATAGAAGAAATAGGGTTTGCTTTGAAAAACAGATTACATTCAAACACTATTTTTTAATAAGAAGTTACACCTGAAAACGGTTTTTGCAACTGAACATTATAGAATACATACACACAAAATAATTTTAAAGATATTTATTGTTTATGTGTGTTATATTTCTGATATATGTACAATGAAAAATATATGAAAAGAACTGAGTTGCAATACTTGATAAGTGTGAAAACTACTGAACAAAACTTGATTAGGGCATATTAAGGAAAAATTTCTCCAAAATTTATACATTTCCTTTTCTTTTTCAATTTTGTATTCGTATATATTTATAATATTTCTTATCTGAATTAGCAGTGCATGATCAGATAATCATTTGGCCATATAAAAGATGATTGACACTCCAAATTATAGCTTGATTTTGAGTACTTTTTTGGTAGTCTGATTGGAATTTTCTACTTCCGTCAGTATTTTTTCAAATCTTTTTAAGGTGGTTCTGAAATGACCTGCTAAACAACGCAAAACATTTTGACATAATTCCTGACCCATTTTTAAACTCAAAGGCGTAAAATTAATTGGCAGGTTTGACAATTGAGGAGATTTGAAATCTAAATGAGTTTTCATTTTTTCATAATTACTTAGCGAGTCATAAGCCATTCGTGTCACGTGACGACTAGTTTTTCTTCGGTCTTCTGCTGTGGCAACGGAAATTCGGTTCAAAACACCGAATTTTATTGTGTTTTCTGAAAGATCTTCTGCCTTTAGAAAAAAATGAAAAAGTCCTTTGATTATAAAGTTTCTGAATAAGAACATCTGAAAAAATATGGCTTGCTGTAGCCAGTTTAGATTTTAGAACAGCCTTAATGAAATGGATAACTAAGTTTGTTGATGATTACAAATGATTTCATATATTTATGTGATTTTTATCAATGTGTGTTGATGCAAGTGTGAAATTTTTTACTAAATAAACAAACCTATTTATCTGCCTCAAAGTAAATAAATACCTGCTACATGAAGTCGGTTGAAAACATGATTATCAACAAATTTAAATTTTCTCAGATTTTCAGGTAATTTTTTTGACTGCAACTTGATATCCTTATTAACTTACAAGGTTCATTTATTGCTCAATATTTGTCATCATAATAAAAGATACACTTTTGGTAATGAAAAGAGGTATTTTGCTAATGAATCTCAACAAGTCCTCTGGAAAGTTTACATCAATATCATTTTTTTTCTTAACAATTTAGTAAGCAATATGTATTTGTGATCCATTATCCAAAATAACGAAAGTGGAAAATGAAAGAGATATAAATATGCCAGTAGTAGTTTATCGTATTTAGATATTCGGTTAGAAGTGACAGATTTCTTTACCATTTGTAATCACCTATATTATTTCTCCTGTCAACATCCCTTTTTCTCAGAAAATACGAAACGCAGAACGGCTAATGAGATACCATATGAAAGGATTTTGCACAGGCTTCTGACATAGCACACTTAACATTTCTTTAAAACATGTTTTTGATTAAAATTTGCTGAAAATTAAAAATTAAATCGGCATTGTTTTCATGAAAGAAATGAAAGGTTTTCTTCAAATTATTGTTGCCACAAAAGTAAAATACCACATTATATGATGCTCAGCAATTATTATAAAAAACACCGCACGGGTTTATTTTATATTTATGATTAAAAAGCGAAATTGAAATTGAAATGTTTAGATTTATATTTCTATGTTCCATGTTTTTCCCGAAGCGGATGACGTCATCCTCTAATGCAGTTAAAATACGATTGTTATTTTTTTTTCTCGGCGCGTGCATTTTTCAATCTTGGATCTTTTTGTACTATAACATTGATGGGATAAATTAGATGATATTCTGGCTTAACTAAAAACTAAATGTTGTTTGCAGATATTTTTATCCTTACTTTTTCTTAAAATGTTTAAACCTGCATCTAAGAAATATTACATATTGATAAAAAATGGTACTTCTCTATTATCCCGTCGACCACTTTTCATAACAAAAAACTATCGCCAAATTAGCGGGAGAACGTTGCCATTGGAATATCAAAATAAATAAATAAAAAGAATATAAGAATTTAAAGACACAATTGTTATTTTAATTAATGAAAGAAATAATAAATCAGTAAAACATAATGAAAAATACACGCAAATGTCGAGTTAAAAACCACTTGATGACGTAACAAACATGTATAATGCTTCTGAATCAAGTAAATGGGACTGCATTTTTGGCGTTTAATCTTACAGTTTGGCGATAGTTTTTTGTTATGAAAAGTGGTCGACGGGATAATAGAGACGTACCTAAAAAATATTAGATTTCAGTGCGAAATCCTCGCATTTCGTCTGGTCATATCCGTCCTCTGGTCGTATATATAATTTCTCTTGTCAACATCCCTTTTTCTAAGAAATTACGAAACGCAGAACGTAGATACCATATGAAAGGATTTTGAACAGACTTCTGACATAGGACAAATACATTTTCCTAAAACATGTTTTTTGATTAAAATTTGCTGATAATTAAAAATTAAATCAGCATTGTTTTCATAAATGGAATGAAACGTTTTCCTGAAAGTAATGTTGCCAAAAAATAAAATACCGCAAAAATAAAATGTCGTGCTCAGCAGTAATTATAAAAAAATATATATAAAATAAAGATTGCTGCACGGGTATATTTTATATTTATGATTAAATAGCAAAATTTAAATTCAAATGCTCAATTTATCTTTCTTTGTCTTCGATACGATTGATAATTTTTTGTTGCCTTAGCTATCGGCGATCAGCTTTTACTGTAACTTTGATGGGATAAATGAGGCGATATTCTGGCGACTAATGCTGTTTGCAGATATTTTTAGTCCTTATTTTTTATATATATAAATTTAAACTTGCATTTAAAAAATATTAAAATGCAGTGGGAAATCTTCGCACGTGTCCACTGCTATAGTATAATATGTGGTATGCGTGTTATATCACACAATCCCAGAATGATTATTAAGATGAGATCATGAACTATAATGTCTTTTGTGTGTGAGAAATGGTCTAAATATAAAAATAAGAAGTCTTTTTATCGCAATTCTTTCCTCTTTGATACTCTTGCAGAATCTTTAATGAAGAAAAACATTTATCTTGGTGAATAAAATGAACCCATGTAAAAGGAATTAAAGGGTCGTCTCCAGCTATGTAATGCGTAGTTGATGCCAAAATAACTATACAAATATCATTCTTTCAAACAAGAATGCATGCAAAATACTTTTTATATATAAAATTGCGTATGACATTTTCATAAACTTAATGATATATGTATTTAATACAATTAACCTTTACATTGACATTCATAATAAAGTAAAGTCATTTTTAAAACTTCGCTCATAACTAAAATTCTTTATCTCATGTTAAAAAATGACCTTTTCACAAACAAATTCTAAATTTCTAAAAATATTTGTAAAGTATTTCTTAAAAGAAAATTTGATAAATAAGTCTTTGTAAGACTATTTAGTTTCTATATTCGGCAAGCTTGGTTATAAAACATCATAAGTGACATTTCAAAACTTTTTTCTAATTTCCATGTAAAATGGTTTACCAGCATCCTGGCAAACTTTTATAAGTACAAGGTTTATTTTTTACTCCCATGTAAAATGGTTTACCAGCGTCCTGACAACCTTTTAAAAGTACAAGGTTTAGTTTCAGAATTAAAGATAAATTGGAACTTTTCCTCTATACAGACACCATTGTCCCAAAGCATAAATTTACATACATTTAATACATACATTTAATACATACATTTGCATACATTTACATACATACATTTAAATACATTTACATACATTTACATACACATATTTACGTACATTTACATACACATATTTACGTACATTTACATACATACATTTAAATACATTTACATACATTTACATACATACATATATACATTTACATACATTATGCAGTAGCATACATTTTGGCATGGTGTCCGTATAACGGAAAAGTACCGATACATTTTAGATATTGGATTTAATAACGAAAATACTTTATGTCCAATAAAATACTAAATTGATATAAGTTAGCTGAAACTTTAGTCTGAAATAATCTGTTGTTTTAATTGAAGCAATTGCAATAGATTTGGTTGTAGTATTCAACAGAGAATGTTAGTATTGAATACCTCGAAACTTGCATTTTGTTAATTATCTTTTTTTGCATTCGAAGACTTTATATACGATCCATCGTATATAAAATTAGAACTACGGTATATTTAATAACAAATGTTGATATTGAATAAATTAAATGAAACCATGCAGTCCCATGTACTGTATAGTTAGTAAACGGCATGTAACGTATTTGTGTATTAATACAATGTTAGTGTTGTTATAAACTTGTATTGTCTGACTCTCGATGAATATCTTGCATAAAGATGGCGCCAGGTGTTCTGTTGTTTTCGTTTTCTGAAATCCCTCCTGTCTGAAAATGATTGCTTTCGAATAAGTTTGGAATGTAAATTGGTTAGATGATTTCTGCTTTGAGCTGCGAGTAAAATTAATTGAAATTGCTGTACAAATATGTAAATATAACGGAATTAAATAATTGGATTTTAAAGGTACAGCACTTATTGAAGTGAAAATTTACATGAACTCGTTAAATTCATTCGTTAAAAGGACATTAAAATGTAAAAATAAATGGACAATGTTTACTGCATGTAATTCGGAGAGATACGTATACATAGTTTAATATTAAGTCAATTAAGTTATGTGCAAAATATTCATAAAATTAGTTAACCTGTATTATAAAAAATTCTGTGTTAATATTGGATTTATTGTATTGGTTTTTATTATTGGACTTATTCTATTATGTTTTATATTTGGGCTTATAATCTTATATTGTATCATTATTTTATTGTACTTTGTTATTATTCTATTTGTATCACATATCTGTATAAATATTTGTTTGTGAATGATAGATTCTTGCGAATAAAATATAAGGAATTATCCTGCCTACAAATCATATCGCTTAGACACCTGACAGGATGTTTATGTTTCTGTCGAAATTGTGTTTTGGTTTCTTCATAAACAGCATGATTTTTTATTAAAAGTATTTCTATGTGTATATCCTTCACCGACAGGACAAAAATATCAGATGGCACTACAAACGTTTTCTGTGTATATAAAGGTTCAGTGTTACAAGGAACAAGACAGATTCGTTTTCACAAAGAAAATAGTATATACCAAGCAGAGCTACTAGCAATACACGATGCAATAGACTGGGCTAATTCTAATAATTTTCAAAGCTACACAATCCATTCTGAGAGTCTATCTAGCCTGCAGGCATTAGAAGATATATGCACCTCCCACTAATTCGTTTGTGACATGATTATAACCTTGCGACAAACATCGAAAGCTGTTTACTTTAAATGGGTGCCAGGTCATTCTGGCATAGCTAGAAACGAGCATGCTGATAAATTGGCCCTCTATGCAACAAAACGTTACAGGACATCTTACAAAAAAAACCCTCCATTTTCACCATCACGTTTAAAGAAGATAACAACATCAGAATAAATAAAATCATGGCAATGGATTGGAGTCTGGGAACAACAGGTCGCTTTACTCACACCTTAATCTCAACAGTATCAATACATCTTCAACTTCAAAATAGGTACCATTACATCTTTGCTACAAACTCTAGCCCGTTTCCTCAATATTTTAATATATTCGGCAAGGCATCGTCACCTAGATGCACCTCTGGAAAAAGAGGTACCTCCTTATTCGTTATTGTTCATTTAGTACTTACTTATATCCATTATAATTATCTACTTCAACATCATACAGTATTATTAAATGGTAGTATTATTGCTGAGTATCACGTAGTATTATTTAGTTCTACTCAGTATGATTAGTAAATTGTGTTTTCGGATTTTTGTATTTCAGTATCACATAGTATAATTATTGCTCAGTATCACAAAGTATTATTTAGTATTGCTCAGTATAATTATTATATTGTTTTTTCAGTTTTGTATCATCAAAATTTGAATTGTTGGAAATTGTGTTTGAGTAATATTTCTATTATCACATGGTGTTTCTTAATTTGTGCTGATTGTTTTCACTGCATGTACACATTCCTATATAATCACTTATGTTTTTCCCTATTATTCTTAGTACTAGCTTGGAAAACTTTTTGTTCTTATTTACCGTTTGTTGTTCCACACCATTACTGGTTATTACAGGAACGCTGAAAGAAGATTCTTTATTTTCATTTCTTATCTGTTGAGCATTTTGTTCCCCTCCATTTTGCTGTTGCTGCTGTTGTTGCTGCTGCTGCTGCTGCTGACCTCCTCCGAACTGATGAGGATAAGTCATAGGGAGCTGCGTTTGGACCATGTGCTGAAACATAGAAGTGAAATACCTTTAAACTTTATACATAATTACACAATTAATTTAAAAAACAGTTAAACATTTCTGTATTAAAATAATTTTAAGGAAGGTAATATAAGTTTTTAATATACGCTGAAATCATTTGCATTTCAGAATGTAATTATTATTCTACCATAAAAAGTTAGTTTGCGAGTTTCTCAGTTATCAACTTCTTTGTTGATAATGGTAATAACCAGAAATAGAAAATAACATAACTTAATTTATCATTAAATAATGGTCCGCGTTTGAACCACGTGCTGAAACATAGAAGTGAAATACCTTTAAATTTATACATAATTACACCATTAATTTAAAAAACAGTTAAAAATTTCTGCATTAAAATAATTTTAAAGAAGGTAATATAAGTTTTTAATATACACTGAAATCATTTGCATTTCAGAATGTAATTACTATTCTACCATAAAAAGTTAGTTTGTGAGTTTCTCAGATTTAAACTTATTTGTTGATAATGGTAGTAACCAGAATTAGAAAATAGCATAACTTAGTTTATCATTAAATAATGGTCCGCGTTTGGACCATGTGCTGAAACATAGGACTGAAATACCTTTAAACTTTATACATAATTACACAATTAATTTAAAAAACAGTTAAAAATTGTGCATTAAAATAATTTTAAGGAAGGTAATATGAGTTTTCAATATACACTGAAATCATTTGCATTTCAGAATGTAATTACTATTCTACCATAAAAAGTTAGTTTGTGAGTCACTCAGTTTTATACTTATTTGTTGATGATGGTAAGAACCAGAAATAGAAAGTAGCATACGTTAGTTTATCATTAAATAAAACGCTTTTTTTTCAATTTTAGTTATGATAAAATCGAGTTACTTGGACACCCCCCCCCCCAAAAAAAAAGAAACATTTTGTAACATTTCTTACACCACTATAGCCTAAAAAAGATTACGTGTGCCGATAATCACGTTTTTAATAATTCAGTGATATTTTTCTAAGACTTTCTGATATTTTCAACGAATAATTGAAATGTTTTGTATATTTAATACATTTTTGTAATTTTGGGTTTCATCACGTCTTCTCCCCCGACAAGTTGAAGTTTTTTTGAACAAATCTATTTTTTTTTTAAATGAAACGAGCATTTAAGTAGTCGTAGGGATTCTGCAGGACCTAGCATAAATAAATAACTTCCGTAGAGTCATTTTCGTTATTAGAAAATTTATGTAAACTGGAAATTAAATTTGAAAATACATCGACAATATATAAGTTCTGTGATGCTGAATGAGATATTTTAGCGACCCTTTATGTTTTGGGGACTAGTTTTAATAAGAAATAATAATGCATGAAAATGTCATTTTACACTGCAATTGTAAAACAAACTGTTTTCAGCCGCATCCGTTGTTTAATTTGCTTCTTTGTATCACCTCACTTACAGTAAAAATACTCTTAGACGTATTTATTTTTTTAAAAAAAAGAAAAAAAACTTGTGTGCTTGTCAAAGACATTCCGCCTGAGCATATATCATTTAAAACCTTCAATATTTTCATCGGAAATGTATGCGCACTTTCTACGTAAAATTAACAGTAATAAATAGTAAAATAAGCAGCAATACACTGCCGCACATGCGCAAGGCACTTTTCGAACGTGTGCTCAGTTAAACAAGTGTGCAGATTACATAATTTTCTTTATTGCAAACAAAAAACAAATGGAAAACTTAATTTACTGTAGCAAGAGCAACGCCAATTTTTTTTTTTTTTTATATAACTGTCGGAATAACTGGTCCCTGTTGGATCCAGTTACCCCATTCTTTACAAAAAATTATGGGTAACTGGAACACCGGCCTTACATTTAAAACATCAAATAAATATGTATAGTTATATAATAATATTAATGTATTTATGGTTAATATTTTTTTTTAAAGTTCTTTAATTAATTTACCGTTTTTTGATAGAAAGTTGAGGAAGTTCAACCAAATCAATGTTGGATTATTATTATTTTTTTTTTTTAACAAAATTATTTCAAATTGGTAAAGTAATTGGCTGAAGCCGGCTTCAGCCAAGCGATCCCAGGTTCGAATCCTGGCCCGGACATTTTTCGTCCAGTTGGAAATTTACAACTTGTATGATTACTTTACCAATTTGAAATAATTGTGTTAAAAAAAAATAATAATCCAGTGTATTCACGTATCCAGCGTTTTCTGGAGTTCCATTACCTGCGATCTTTTCTGTTGAGCTGATTAAAATATCAGACCAGATGCTTTGATCAATAAGGTTAACTGGATCAATTATGCCCTCCAGATTCGACCGGGATAGCTCAGTGGTAGAGCGTGGCGGCTTCAGCCAAGCGATCCCAGGTTCGAATCCTGGCCCGGACATTTTTCGTCCAGTTGGAAATTTACAACTTGTACAAATCAATGTTGTTTATATAAAAAAAAAACCTCCTAAATTTTCGGCAACCTATCACAGCAAAGGGAGAATTACGATTGAGCTCACACGCATTGTTTTAAAAAGTACAGATGGTGCTGCAATGTTGCCAACCGCCAAAACTCAAAAGACACGAACGGTTTATTATAAAAAACCCTATGGCCCAGTTAAATCCTTGATTCAGTTATCTCAGCTTATCTTAATTCTTTCAATAACTGTTCAGAAATATATTCACTCTATTCACATTCAGTGAAGAAGAAAAATTTTATGTCCAAAAAAGAAATTGAATTTTAGCTTATGATATAGAACTTGAACAAAACTGAACTTTAGCATATTAAAAAATTTCTTTCACTATGTTTTAAATAGAGAAATTGTGGAATATAATATTTTACTTTGCATTTATCACATTTCAGATATGGTAAGCATGAATTTCTATTTACAACTTTCAATAGACATACTATTGTTTTATGCATATGTACCATATCGAATGAGGAATAATTCTCTGAATATTGGTGCATAAAAAATTTGTGAATTTGATTTTATAAAATTATTATTCAATATTATTTTCTACACATTTCATTTTTCAATTTTCTTTGAGAAGGGTTTTTATTTTATGTGAGGTATTCTTGCAATAAAATAAAAATCATCATAAAAAAGAATATTAGAAGTGTTTGAACTACTCTTGTCTTTTGGTATTGCATAGTAACATTGGTGACACATAGACATTAAACTTTATAATTTACAATGATTAGGTGTTTTGAAATAATTGCATTGCTTTAAAATTGTGTTTTGTACTATATTAAACACATGCAGCATCTTTTTATTGCATTGCATGAAATATTAATGTGAAAGTACAAGCGACCAAAAAATAAATAAAAAATAGTCGGATGCCATACATTTTAATCTCAAAATTGTCAGAGAAAAAAAAAAGAAAATCATTCTTCATAATGAAATTTCAATAGGAAAACCTAGTTCTGACATCATATTTGGCTTTTTCAGTACATTTTACCCTAGGTTACCAAACGGGAAGTGATTTGATAATGCAGTTTAGGAATTATGAGGTAGAAAGCTCCTAAGTTCAATTCCTAATGTCAAATTCTTTGTAATCGTTCCAAAACAGATTTCAATGCGGATATCTTTTTAAGCAGAATTCAAGTACTACTTGGCGAAATTATCTGTAATTTTGGATTCTCACATTTGAGGCTTCTAGAAATCGATTTTCATAAAAAAATAATTATATGTTACAATTCATGTGTTTTCCGGAAATAAATTTGAAAAGAAATGTTTTTTTTTTTTTTTAATTTAATTTTTGAAATATTTATGCGAAGTCTAACCTATGAAGTTTTAACAGAAATCGATTGCTAGAAACTTCAAATGTGCGAATCCAAAATTACAACTCATTCCGCCAAGTAGCTACAAGGTTCGAAAAAGTTTTGGATGACTTTACTATCAGGACGAGATTATGCAGAAAGTGCTCAAGACTTTTGCTCAAAAACAGTTTTCTGGACGAAATTGGATGTTTCAGCAAGACTGCGCCAGCCCATCGCGCGCACAAGACTCTTGATTGGTTTAGCACGGAGAACGTTGATTATATTTCTTCCGATGAATGCCTGCTAACTCGCCCGACATCATTCTAATGGATTTTTCTATCTGAGGAATTTTGAAGGCAAAGGTCTAGGCTACTTTCCATCAAAGTTTGGATGGTTTGAAATCAAAATGGATTAAGGAATGGACTAATCTTCCCGATGAGATACTTCGTGCCGCAGCCAATGATGTTCCAAAACGACTAAGGGCAGGCATTCAAAGAAAAATCTGGATACTTTGAGATCTAATCTGATTTTACATTTATATGATGTTAAATTTAATATATTTGTTAATAAATTGTTGACATTTGCGGTTTTCTCGAAAATAATGGATTTTATGTCTATCCAAAACTTTTTCCGCACACTGTATTAAGTAATTCTTTAAAAAAAATTCCATTGCAATCTGTTTTGCAACGATTACTAACATTAGAAGTTTCAAATTTTAAACTTTAATAATTCAAAAAACACTTGGCCGAATGACTTGACATTCACTATCTTAAGGTAAACTCTACCGAAAAAGTCCAATTCAATGTCAAAACAGTCTGAAAATTTTATAGTTTGGTACAATATCTACATGAAGACAACTTCCAAAGAGTTTATTTTTTAGCATAAATTGAAAAAAGCTATTTCCGATCAAAAAACTATTTCCGTTTTTTTTTTTCTTTTTTCTTTTTTCTTTTTTTTCTTTTTTTTTTTTTTTATGTGACAATATGAAGATTAAAATGTATGGGGGTGTTCTCTTTTTTCTTGGCCGACTGTACAAAAGATTTGTTTTATTAAGATGTTATATCATGCAAATATGAGGATAAAAATATTCTAAAATATTCTGTCTTTTATTTAAACTGAAATATATTTTCAAAAAGGCATTTTCAAAGTTCTCCTGCGACAATTTCACACTCAGAAAAGCAAACTCTTTCTCGCTTCGAAACTTATAATACATAATTTATTCTCTTGGAAATATAATACAATGATTATCGCAAGATATTTTTCTATATTATCTTAAATTTTAAAATATATTATTTCGAGGCCTTGAGAAAACAAATATTTATACAAGCGTAGTTTAGTAAAGATCTCTCAGGTATTAATTAAAAATGTATGTTAATTTTAAAACATTATTTCAAACTTACATAATTTTAATTTAAAAAAAAATCATGACATCAAAATAAATTTTAAGTTATCTATAACATTACAGAGTATGGCTGTTTAATTATGAGACAGTCCACTCTAATCTATAATTTTATGTTTTATTTTAATACTTAAAACAATATAATGGGTTAGAAATAAAATTCCCCATTATGATATGGAGCCAATGGAACGAAGAACAACATATTATAGCTAAACTTGAATCCATTTTTCATGTACATAAATAATGGGCAACTAAGAATAACAAAACTAATAACACTTCTGAAATAATTCCATGTCTTTTCGCAGTTTTGTTGTCACAGATTCAGAAGCTCTTGGGCTACTTTCAGTATAATATTTATTTTTATTTTTTATTTTTTTTTCATGATCTTTAACATTTGTTGCATTTTAATAACGTTTATAGCACTTAACTCCTTGAAGAGCACTGGTATATTATATATACCACTTAATTTTAATCCCAAAATGCCACAATGACACCAGAATTTTATAATCAAATTTTGAATTTATAAGGTACATGAGGAAAATCTTTTACTTATTTTAAAATAAATTCGTTTGTGAATCCTGGTGTCAATCAATCATTTCAATATTTTAGCACCAATAGTACTTTGCCCCTGAAGGGGTTAAACACTCAACATGTAATATAAATTTTCACTTCTCCGAGACTGACAAGATTGTTTTGCATTTATTCTCTTTAAATATAGTATCGTTCAAGAGAATAATACATTCACCTTTTATTGTAGATCGTGTACAAAAAACTGTGAACATATCCGTCATTGGGTACGAAATAACGCGTTTAATTTGAATATAAATACATTTTTCTGCATAACATTCTACATATATAAAAAAATGCCATAAGTTTCTCTTTTCCCAAATGTGGTTTAATTTTTCGACATTTTTTTCAATTTCTTGGTTTCGAGAACTTTAAATTTTGGTATGCGTTTCTTGAAAAATGTACAGGATGCTAATTTGTGGATATTAATGTTAAATTCATGTGACATTTTTTAAATTTCTGATAATTAAGTATGAAATGTTCTATTTCGAAATGAAACTTAGGTTTATTTTATTTGAAGCAAGAATTCGGCACAAATAATTAATGCATATGCTTAATTTTTCTATACAGTTTTTTTTCTATTTTAAAGGTACTTTTTTTATTCCAAAGAATCTTGGAGGACAAGTGGTTATAAAATCGCAATAAGCGTATTCTACAATTTCTTGAAAATTAAATATATTTCCTTGCAAAGAGTGGTCTAATGTTTGAACGAAATGGAAATCAGTGAGTACAATGTCTGAACGAAACGGTAATCAGTTAGTGCAAGGTCTGGTAAAAATGGCAATCAGTTAATACAGTTTATCACTCTGCGGAATACGGGGAGTGACAAAGAGTTTCCAAATCTAGGTGCTGAGCACCGTTATTCGTTGCACATGTAGTCGAGCATTATCATGAAAATGTATTGGTTTATTTCAAGTCACCTATAAGAGTCACTGCCTAACCCCAAGTACCTCATCATTTCCTCGATATGGATAAAGTAGATATCCACCAAAATCGATTAAACAGTTCGCATGAATCTGTAGAGGAAAACATCATCGCTTTACCCCCAAACTGACACCATTGGACGACCATTGTGCCGAACGGTTGCGATTGTTGAAAAGAAATCATTTTTATCACACTCAAAAATACTGTGTAAACCGTTTTTGCCTTCATCTTCCGACAACAAAGGGCGGGAACCTTTGAAAAGATTTCCCTCCTGCTATACTAAATCCTTTTTTTTTTGAGCTACTTAAACTTACCATTTTGTTTCAAATGGATTAATATTGATGGAATAGTATCTAAAAATCTTGCTGTTAATTCACGGCTAGTTTGAGATGTATTCGCTTCCATCGCAGCTTCCAGCACATAGTTATCCTCTTTCCTCTCAGATCATTCAGGTGGTTTATTTTAAAGATCAAAATCGCCTGATCGGAACCTCTCAAATTATCGACATGTTCATCATCCATTAGCCACATACTTGGGAAATACTTCGTTGATGATTCGAGCTAACTGCGCTGCATTAGTCTCTCGATGAAACAAATATTCGAAAATAGCGATTTTTTATAACATATCTATGGTTTTCCAAAATTTAATCTGTAAAACGTAATTCAACAGATAATCACAAATAACAGAAGCAGAGTTATAGAGTATAAATCTTGGTACTTGACATGACCTAATGGGGGGGGGACATTTCATATTTAATTAACTGATACCTACCAATAAAATCATACAATTTTTTTCTTATTTAAAAAGAAAACATGTCTCGAACGAGAGATATGAATTGCCTGACTACGACATTCGGTTCTCTACTATACTACCAGAGTAGACCTTTTTGGTGCTAATACTTTTATTTTTCATTTTTGTCTTTCTTAAAAAACTTAACATTTATGTATTTTTCTTAAATACATAAATTTCTGATGACCTCACACAATTCTATAATTTGATTGGCTGATGTAAAACTCAGCCCCTCCTCTCTCGCTCTCTTCTCAAAATAAATGTTTAAAGTTATCTCTCTAGTATTGGACATGGCACACCATCCCTTACTTCTTTTGCGCACTATATGTTTTTTAAGCTTTCTAATATACTAGTATACATTAGACTGTATATCCTACAATGCAATAGACTGTCCTATACCGCATTTTTATGCTTTATTTTACATTTTTTTTTTACTTTAATTTATTATAAACTTTCTTCACGTGGCTCTTTTAAGATGTGTTATACTATTACTCATATACAGGGAGTGGAGTTATTTTTAACTAGGCATCCAATCGAAACGTTAATCTGTTTCGCTGTTTGAACGAGAGATAATCCGGGTATTTTTTCGATTCCAAAACAACTTTCAATTATGAATTTCTAGTTAAATGTGACAATTATTATCTACATTAATTTTATTTCAAAATCAGCAACTTCAGAAATGTGTATAAATATTAGTACTTGTAATAATTTATTATAATTGTACAGAAAAATCCCTTTTAAAACTAGTCAATTTTAATTAATAATATTGTTATTTTGTCTGCTATCAATTTTATGCTATTCGTTGCAAGCACAGCACAATATTGATATATGCGTATGGGAAATAATTTTAAATACTTTAATAGGACGTAAAAATATTATGTAGGACCATTAATAATAAATAAATTATTTCACTGTCATAGTTTTATAGCATTCCCTCTCTCTTGATTGTAAATATGATATTTTATGCAATTTTTATTTATATGCGATGTTTTATGTGAATAATAAATGTCAAAATTAGTCACATATTTTCAGTAATAAATTATTGATTATGAATAAATACATAGTTAGAAAGGAAATTTATGGGTCAAATAACGACATGGCATTGAATTTAATAATTTTGGTCTGTCCTGTATCATAAAATTACTCTTATATTTTTTATTGTTATTAATAAAATATTTTAGCCATCGCTAAGAGCAAAATACATGTTATAAAAATACGTGTAATAATAACGAGAAAGTTTTCATGTCCAGCTATCAAAATCTACAGGCTGCTCCAAAATGTTTAAAGTAAAAACAAAAGTATAAGAATCATTAAAAAAGTTAAATGTTTTTCATGAGTGTCCTTAACCCATTACAAAATTATAATATATATTATACCTTATTGATGCATAACTTATACTAGTAATTTTACATTTTATACACATATACTTTAATGACATTATACTATTTAACAAAATACGAATTATATGAGGTATTGAGTATTCACACACGTTAAAGCATATGTTTTTAGTGCTTTGCGGTTCATATACTGTAAGTGCTTGAAATGTGTTTTAATAATTTTATACCATTTAATGTTGAAAGATATGATATATAATATTTAAGATGATTTAGAATTTTTTCTTTTGAAATTATTGCGTAAAACATGCATAGTTTTTCTACTGAACTATACATAAGAGTTTGGTTTAATAACGATATATAAGGGGTTACACTTTGAAGTGATATTTTGATTGTGTTTTACGGTTTTCAGCAAAACATTTTTTTTATATATCATATATTATAGAAAGTCCGTAATTTGCTTATACGAACGCATAAAAATATGTACATTTCGGTCTATGTAGGGTTATTTCATGTACTGCGTTTTACAGCTGACGTATACACTCTCAGAAAAAAAAAACTGTAAATTTATGGGCGTTCGCCCTTCAATTTTCACGGGCAACAGCCTTATTTGTGGAAAAACGGTCCACTCCACTAAATAAGCGGTCTTATCCCTTAGAATCTACTTATTCTTACAGTTCTAGCCCATATGTTATCAAAAATACGGTACGACCCCATACATTGTCCTCCGCTAGGGTGTAACCCTTCATTTTACTCGTGTTTCGAAATTTTTAACCCGCCAAAAAAGCGATTATGTGATGATTATCTAACGTGCTACGTGCTACGGAACAGTAAGTAAATCTTAGTGTGTTTTAAAGTACATTATAATGCTGTATTACTTTGTCCCGTAAAATTATGGACTGCATTTTTTTTTTTTTTACGGGTATGACTGGAATCTCTACTGCCGGCCTCTGTCCGTAATTTTACAGCAATTTGATTCTGTGTTAAGTGCAGTGCGTATCTGACCAAAAGTTCCTATAAAGAGCTGTATAAAAAATCGAAACGTACTATCATCTACCGAGAGATATATCTGTGATATTATGAGTGTTAATTCTGAACGATATATTATATTAATAAATTGCAAAAAAATATTGCTGAAAATGTCTTCCCGCACAGCCTTAATTTTTGCTGTAAATTTAACATTACTGGGGAGTTTGAATCAAGAGCTTTATAAATTGACTAATAAGAAAGTTGAATTGGAGACAAATATTCAGATTTCTCGTCTTTCACTGAAATATAGAGTGACTTTAATGTTGACTTGGTGCTTTGGTGATAATTTTGGCGCCATACACGTATTAGAAATATTACATACCTGATGACTGGGGACACATTGGAGACGGATTTTTGAGATTATTAGAGGTTTTCTATGATATATGCAATGTAAATGAAATGTACAACTAATAAATAATATAATGTATGAAAATGTTGCATATTCCCGTATTGAAGAAAACTTTTCTATAATTTATGCTTATCACAGGATTGTTACATTTTGTTTTACCTTATTTATATTTGAGAATCTAGATGCAAAATTTCTATAAAGATACAAATACGTTTTTTTTTCTTTTTTTTTTTTAAATTAAGAACTTTTGTATTTTTCTCGTTTAACACATTAAAATACTTAAATCTTTTTCGCAACAGAAAATATCTTCTAAAATTAATCAATAGTTTTCATTGAAAGTTCTACCTTTTTTTAAATGATGTTTAAGTGATATAAGTTAACTTTAGCCGAAAGCGCAATTATATAAAAAATTATTTAATATATTTTGCTTTATATTTGATATACAATTTTATTGCAAGAAATATGATGAAAATATCAATATTTATCAGATTTAAAAAAAAAAAGAAACAGTTTATACTCATGTTTATTTCAAACAGAGTCGGTGTACTCCCAAAAAACTCGAACAAATTACCAAAATAAAACTAGTCTATTCCCCAAAACCTCGTTTAATCCCGAGTTTTAACCATTTTTCATCATATTTTCAAATCTATTGTTTATACATTTAAAACTTTCTTTTTCATATTTAAAAATATAATAATTGCGAAACGAATATCATAAAGTAATAAAATACTTTTTTAACCCTGGGCTATGGAATGAAATTTTAACTTTATTCTATTTTTCGTTCTTTAATAATTTTGTCAAACATTGTGATTCATAGAAAAAAGTTTTTTTTTTTTTTTAATTCACGAGATTTTTATAAATGGAATTTCCGGTATTTTTATTCATGGAAGAGTGATTTTGCCAATGTGCATAAGTATTCACAAGAAATATTTCTCCATTTTATTACCAGCATTTCAAAACAGAAAGCTGGTTTTCCCAATATATAACCAATATTTTTATAATAATGAAGTTTTAGAGCAAATGTTTCTAAAATAGATTCAATATTTAGAGTATATATGTATCTGAAATCTTTTCAGAAAAATCCAATTACAACTTTTATTGAGCTTTGAATAGCAAATCTTATGCTTGTTACTAGGGTTCTTTTTCATATAGGGCATAATTTAAAGTATTTATAGGTATAAATTACATTTTTAATTACACAACAATCGCACAAAAGTAGACATTTCTCAGACTACCTTTAATTATCTCAACTGTGCAGAACTTTTTTCACAGTCACGCAAAGAAACAATTATTCTATTCTAAAAACGATTATTTAAGATGTATTTAACGAAAAAGAAATTTTTATGCGTTGACGATTACGTGCTCCGTTTTAGGAAAGAAAATATTGCTGTTCATTATATATGTTACTTCTTTAGTTTTCTATTTAGAGGTTTAATATTTTTTTCTCACAAAGGCGTTACTCTACACATCAAACTGTTATATCTAGTTTCAGTTTAACAGACAGTCATACTTTTGTTAGATGAGTTTGAAAATTAGATTGAGTTATACTTATCTACATGTAACTTTACATGTAATAAATACAAGTATACATGCAATATAAAATTTTATTTCTAAAAAAGGTTGAAAATATCAGTGTTTCTGCATTTCAGACACTTCTTTCAGCATTATATAAAACAAATAGTTCAACCTATCTCATATAGTGATAACATACTTTTTCATCCCTGAACTACGAAACGAAAGTTCTACTTTCTTCATATATATATATATTTTTTTTTCAATTCGATTTTTCTTTTATTTTAGTTGTATTTACTTTCTCCAAGCAGGAAGTTTCAAAGTTTTTTTATACATGAAACTTTTTTGTATTGTTGAGAATGAAATAGTTTATATAAAATTTCTTTCATATAATGATAAAGTTACTAAATTTTATTTAAAATAAACTGATGAAAAGTAATTCTGAAATGTTAAAAGATAAAATAGGCAAAACATTTTTTTGACAGTGCTTCCATATGAAATCTTATATTTTCACAAAATATCATGTTGATACCGATGAAGATTTTATATTTCTCTTTCAACTTTCCTTTAGTTTTCATATCCATGATTTAAAGACATAATTTAATTTTGTTCTAGGTAGAAAATAAATATTTTGTAAAAAATATTTATATCAGCTATCTTGACCATTACTGGCAAGGTTGGTATGAAATATTGTCACAACATTGGTGTATTTATATATTCATAGTGTTGCAAACATACTGACAAAAAATTGCAATTTTAATGTCAATATTTCCCACGAAAGAAAAATACCAGCAATATTGTGAATAAATTGCAAACCTGTCCATTGTAAACCTATTATATTTCTCATACTGGAATATAATTCTAAATATTTCCAATGTAAAGACAATATTTTTCTAAGATTGGTATTACAACGACAGTATTTAAGATGACCGAAATTATTAGCGCAATACTGGGTACACTCTAAAAAAATCAGTGAATTGAAAAAAAAAATTCCGCTGTCTTTTTTCGTTAAAACACAAAAAAATCCGCTTTGATTTGCTTCGTTTCCCACATAATACGGAAAACTCACCAATCAAACGTAAAATATACCTGAAATTCTCCAATCTAAGTCTGTTATTTCTTCAAACCACAGTGGTGTACCGGCAACTGTGCTGTGTGTTACTTTTCTGTATTAGAAACTGGATTTTTACGAATATTTTTCCCCTTCAAAACGCGGAAAATTCAAGAAACGAAGGTAAAATTTTCCTGAAATTCTCCAGTCACAAGAAAGAAATTTCTTCAAATAACAGAAAAACCTCTTCCAATAACAGGGGGCTTCCGGCAACTTGCTGTCTGTGTTTATTACGGTTTTTGACAAAATTTATTTTCAGAGTGTACAGTTTTTCTATTATGATTAATATTTTGCTCGGGATTAGTAAACATTGGTTTAGATAATAATTTTAAAGTATCTTTATTGCGTGGCTTCAAACCTTCAGGTATTTAAATAATATATATATATATATATATATATGTGTAAACAGAAATGTATTAATTAAAATGATTTAATAATGTGTCTTGTGTCTAGGCCGTACTAATTTTATTTTGTTTTTTAATTGAAATTAAACAAAGTATCTTTATTTGACTTAAAAAACTCGAAAGGTTGGCAGAGGTTTTTTTTTTTTTTAAATTATTATTCTAAGTTACTTTTTTTTATTAGTAATTACTGCAGAAATATGTACATATATATATACATAATCTATAAACATTAAATTTCATATCTGATTATACTTTACTTCACATTCGTTCAGAGAAACATTTATGCTCTCCTAAAAACGATCATTTCAGAAATAAGGTAGTAAAAAATTGTGCTTTAATAATGATTTGCTTCTAGATAATGAAATAGAATTTCTTTTATCTATTTTCGATAACATTAATGAATACGTTTTCATAATATTTAAGAAATGATGTTTTAATAGTTTTAATCCCAAGGGACAATAATAAATTTAGTTCAATTAGTTTAAAAATTCGATTGTATTTTATTTGCAGTATTATATTTTGCTAATTCATTGTCAATATTTTTAAACTAAATTTAATACTGCTGGAATAGTATGATTGCAAGTATTTCATATGTAAACCTAATATTTATCTCATAGTGACAATTTAATTTAAAATATTCCTAAATCAAAGCCGATATTGTACTGAGAGTATGCTACTATTCCTATTCGATAGGAAGTATTAAAGTTTTCTTTTCTAATACAGTAACATTATAGTTTTTCAATATATTTTTAACTTAAAATTTCATTATAAAAATTGGTACATAATTTAAATCACAGCTCGCAAAATGATTTTAACGGATTATATTCACATTAAAATTTATGCTATTTGACTTGCAATCATTTAACAGAATGTTTGATACATCTTCTTGTACTCGTCATACAGAGTTTTATTCCATACAATTTCCTGAAAATGTCAGGGTTTATATATTTCAGAAACTTCTTTCAATATTTTATAAAACAAATAGTGCCGCAGATCTCATAAAACGATAACATATTTTTTCATCCTTAGGCTATGGAAAGAAAGTTTCACTTTCTTCCTATTTTTTATTTTTATTTTTTATTTTGATATTTACACTTTCTAAACAGGACGATTCATAATCCAAAATGGATTTTTTTTTTCATGTAGCTTTTCGTATATTTTAAAGAATTGAAACAGTTTTTTTTTAAATATTTTTTCTCATATCCCAAAAAAATAAAAATAAATTACAAAATTCTTTGTAAAAGTCAGTTATTAAAACGTAAAACTGTGACGAAAGACGTTTTTTGTGTGCTATTAGCAAATAATATATTTCTAAAAATATTAACACAGTATATCGGTATAAAAAAATATAAAATATATATATTTATAAATGGATTTTTCTCCGGTTTAACCGGATATATTTCCCATTAAATTTATTATTATTTTTTATTTTATTTTATTTATTTATTTATTTATTTATTTTTTGTATTAGATATATCTTGACCAAAAGAATCTTATCGTGGATTATTTTCAAAATGTTCGAATGCTCACTTTTTGTTAACATGTATCTAATATTGAGAAGAAATATTTCATCATATATTTCCAAATACAGTGGTGTTCATAAGTTAAGGGACAAGCACAATATTATAATTTCCATACAGAATAGTTCAATTTGAAGGTTCAAATCGTCTTACATATCCAGGTGTAGCAAATAGGTATTACACTAATAGCCCAGACAGTTGATGTGAAATCATTAATGGTCACAAGAAGTATCACAATCACTGATATCACCAAAGTGAGAGATTTTTCATTCAAAAGTTTTGGATTCACAATCGTTATTTGGTGAATACTCCGAAAATCACCATAACGGTTCCTTTGTGTCGAGTCACCAGACTGCGTTACAATGAAGTAACTTGGGGACTCTCAAGTGATCTCCATTGGTGAGTAAACTCAAGTCACTATTAACGTTGCATTCACAAGTATTGGAATCACAATCGTTATTTGGTGAATACTGAGAAAATCCCCATAACCGTTCCTTTGTGTCGAGTCACCAGACTGCGTTACAATGAAGTAACTTGGGGACTCTCAGGTGATCTCCATTGGTGAGTAAACTCAAGTCACCATTACCATTGCATTCACAAGTATTGGAATCACAATCGTTATTTGGTGAATACTCAGAAAATCACCATAATCGTTTGTTTGTGTCGAGTCACCAGACTGCGTTACAATGAAGTAACTTGGGGACTCTCAGGTGATCTCCATTGGTGAGTAAGCTCAAGTCACCATTACCGTTGCATTCACAAGTATTGGAATCACAATCGTTATTTGGTGAATACTGAGAAAATCCCCATAACCGTTCCTTTGTGTCGAGTCACCAGACTGCGTTACAATGAAGTAACTTGGGGACTCTCAGGTGATCTCCATTGGTGAGTAAACTCAAGTCACCATTACCGTTGCATTCACAAGTATTGGAATCACAATCGTTATTTGGTGAATACTCAGAAAATCACCATAATCGTTCCTTTGTGTCGAGTCACCAGACTGCGTTACAATGGAGTAACTTGGGGACTCTCAGGTCATTGGTGACTAAACTCAAGTCACCATTACCGTTGCAATGCGACGACTGATATAGTGACTCTCAGTTGACCGTTATTTTACGTCTCCGTTGTAAGAAAAATTACCTTAAATTTAGTTTACAATGAATGCATTGAAGTTCGTTGTTTTAAAATACTAGTAGACAAAATAACAGAAAAAATAGTCCTCAGTGGCACTCCTGTAGTATATATATTTTAAAAATGATAAGCTCCTCCCAAATACTGTTTTACCGGTACCGATAAATCTCTCATTTAAAAACAAACTGCTCTACTCTATTAAATATCATAGTATTCACATCTATTAAATATTATATTCACATCTATTAAATATTATATTCACATCTATTAAATATTATATTCACTAAATAAGCAGATACAGAATATATGAATATTGAGTAATTCTCCGACCAGTGGCAAAAACCATACCACAGGGATCTTGTGGATTCGATGCCTTTTTTTAATTACAAAAAAGAAAAAGTGAGTAAAACTATCAATATTAATCAGTTATACATATAAACCGTGATTATATTTGCTTACAAATATTAAAATAAAGTATCAAAAATATATTTTTAATAAAAATATAATTATCTCTCTATATCATTATTCACACATGTATGAAAGAAAATTATTTATCTGCCATTATAGGATGTATGTTTATAATTCTTTTTAATATATAAAATTCATTATCGATACTTAAATAAACATTTAGCCGCTGAATTATATTTATATTTTATGCAATGAAAGAAATTATGAGACTTTTTTTTTCCTTCTAGTAATTTACTATCTTGTCTTCACATTAGTATACATATACTCCTATTTTCTCCGTAAATGACAGCACATGCATTGTATAGGTCTAAGATATTTTGTATATGAGTAAAATAAAGGAACCTCCCTGGTTTTTTGCTAAAGAACATTTTATAATCGGTAGCACATGACTTGTATTAGATCAAAGTAAGAATGTTTATTACCTATCATTCTCTCATCTATTATTATATTTAATATAAGAAATTAATTCATTTTCTCTTATTACATTATTTGAAATGTGTCGCAAATGTTATTTATTTAACAACTGAAAATAACCCTAAACCTAATCATTTTTGTACAAAGGGATTTTCAGAATTATTTAATCATTCCCTCACAATCATTTCCTTATAATTTTAATGCACGAGGGAATCCTTTAAATTGTGAGGTCAGGACATGAGCCAACTTATATAGTTACCTTACAAAATAATATAATCACCGTTAGCTGAATAATAAACACAACCCCTTTTTTCAGATCAAAACCTCTTAAATTTAATAGGAAGCAACATATATAAGTGGCTTTCAAAAAAAGACTGTCATACTTACACCTTGATAGGTATAATATATAAACTACCTTAATCTGCACCTGAGCAAGCCAATACAAATTTCTTGATAGATAATTTTACATGTACCTATTTATGGATAAAACTTTTACTATAATTAAATAACCCATTTTGTAAATGATATGTTTTATATTTACTTGTTAATAATTATATTAAACCAGTGTGAAATATGAAAAAAAATCAAATTTAATGGTGATCTGTTATTTCCTCATACACTGGTTCAACTTTTGGCTCAATTGGCTCAATTTTTTTCAACTTTTAAAATGGTCGACACCCAAAGGTTCCTTTATCTTGGAGAACAAGTGATTAGCATTTGTGATAATCCCAAAATAAAGGAACATTTGGGTGTCCAGCGCTTCCGGAGCGACGACGACGTGAAAGAAGAGATGAAACGCTTCCTCAGCGGGTTGGCGGCGGAGTTCTACGACATTGGATACAGAAATTGGAGCACCGTCTACAAAAATGCATAGAAAAAGATGGCGATTATGCAGAAAAATAGAGAAAACTTTCTTCTTTCCAACGATGTAAATTTCTATGAGAATAAACAATGTTGTCTATTTGTAAATTGGATGGGAACCTTATTTCTGGATCGACCCTCGTAATTAAAATCCAAGAAAATCTATTCCGTAAAGTTTTGTTTATATTATTGTTTGCTAAATATAGCAAAGATGTACTTACAGGCAAAATTTTGAGATTTTGGGAAACTTTCATTTGGCTTGAATTTTCTTTAAAAAAAAAAATGCTTTTCAGCATACAGTAATTGCTGGTTACAAAATTATAGCTACATTCGGCATTTTAATGATTGGCAATATTGGACCATATTCGAGACTAGTATGAATAGTAATAGTTCTACGGATGGCAAAGTATCCCGCCGCCATTGGTATTTCCGATATCGGACAATATTCGACAGTTGTACGAATAACTTTTGGTATGAATTCGACACAGTATCATGCCGTCAGTTCTATCGGCATTATCGATACCGAAAAGACTGCATCAAAACCTGTCGGACGGCAGTCTCCCAGCTTATCGAAAACTAATGGAAGCGGTATCGTGTTGATACCGCCAGAAAAGACAAGATTCAGTAGACCGATTATTTTCTGATAGTTCTATGTTTGCAAAGAATTCAGAAATCAAATATTATTTTCTATTACATTGCCTTAGTTAAAGATAAAAGTTTAAAAGTAGATGTATGAATATTTGTATGAAGTATCTTTTATATTTCTTAAAAAATGCATACATATTGACATAAGTAATCATACTATCTGAAAAAGTTAAATATTGCACGTATATTATTTCACAGTCACAAAATGAAACAATTATTCTTTTTGAAAAATGATTAATAAAGATATAATTCAGAAAAAAAGAAGAATTTTTTATGTATTGTTAATGACGTGCTTCTTTCTAATCGAATATCATTTTTTTCATAATGATTTAAATCATCCATTTTCTGATCTCAAGTTGATATTTTAATTAAAAATAATTAATTCGGACGTGATAGTAGAACAGATATGAATGAAATATTGGAGTAAGAATGAATATTCATAAAGTATTTATGTAATAGATAATCATAATTCTGATTATATTTAAAATAAATACATGCTAGTTGTGTAAAATATATATTTGACGTGAAGTAATACGATAAATTAAGTGTGGTGATAAATTAAATGTATCTATCAAGTATATTGTTGCATATTTGCAGAAGAATTTTCTTGCAAGACATATGATGAAAATGTTAGTGTTTATAAATTTCTTAAATTTATGAATGTATTTTACAAAACAAACAGTGACTCATCACAAAACAAACAGTGACAAATATCTCATAAGGTGAAAACATATTATATAAGCTCTAGTCTATAAAAATATAGTTTTGATTTCTTCATATTTTTGTTTCATTTCAGTTTATATTTACTTCTTCCAAACAGGAAGTTTCAAAGAAAGAAAGGTAGAAGCTTGATTTTTTTATTATTTTCAGAATAGTTCAAAAGAGTGTTAAACTTTTATACATGTAATATTATTATAAAAAAAGTTACTCACTTTTTACTTCAAGTCAAATGTTAAAGAAGTAAAACTGTAATGTTAGAAGTTAAAACAAGTAAAAAATCTATGTGCTGTAGGCTACTGACATGCTTCTAAAAAATGCTTCTCATGCTTGTTAAGATGGCGTTTCTAAGTAAAAGCTATGTGTAATTCAAAATATAGTTTCGTCACTGACATGTTTTTTTTTTCATATGAAGAGTTTTTATTTTGTCCTTTAAAATATTTAACTGGATGTATAATAATATTCTAGTACGAAAAGAATGTTTTTCTAATATTGTTTGTACCGGATATTTAGATGCCTATTAGCAATATTAGCTTGCAATATTACTCCAGCAATAGAATGTGTATAATTTGTAATATTGTACTAGTATTGGTAAGAAATATTCTCCATCTCTGATTGACAATTGTTCAGCTGTAAAGCCATATCTTTATTTAATATTAATATTTCACTGTACTTACCCTCGATGAATGGAGTGTCGATTTCTAATGTATCCAATAATGGATTGATACAAGAATTATTTTATAATAGATAATCAAAGAGACCTTATTGATGTTTCAGACAGCCTGTCAAAGATTAAATATAGATTTTTTAAAAAGTGGAACTGTAATAGTAAAAGTTGAAGTTGATAAAATATTTTCGATTTGCTGTTGACGATTGCATTTTTCTAAAATTCATGTTAAAATTTTTGAAGTTAAAAGCCACAAACTCTTATATCATATAAAATACAAATTTGTACCATACAACATTTTCCATTTCAAGTTATCTTTAACTTTAATTTAAAATATTTAAGGGCATATATAATACTATCCTAGTTTCAGAAGAAAATTTTGTCAATACGGATTTTTATTTATTATATCTTGGTAAATATTAGCAGTATATTGTCCCAGCATTAAGTGCTTAAAAGTTTCCAGTTTTATATAAGTATTAGGAATAATACCATACTTTTCGTGTACCCACGCAGTTTTCTAATCATAATAAAAGTTAAAATTACCGGTTCGCAATATACATGTGTATTTGCGAGTTGAATTGTCTCTCTGAATATGATTATTCGTCACTGCATAAAGTCAATAAGCTGTAGTTTTGCAGTTAAATTTGCAAAACCATTAATGTATGCGGTGGAAAGATTCACGTCATTCACGTCAACACGTTTTTTTAATTACTTGCATTGGTGCCAAGAGCAGTACCACTATGTTTTAATAAAAAACGTCGCACACCGTGACATTTCGCGGGGAGAGCTGTCCTAAAGTCAAAATCTTAAATCTCATGTTTAGTTGTTAAATTTCACGTTAACACAACTACACTCTCCCATCCACATGATAGCGTGTTTATTACAACACTCTAAAGGTATTCTAAATATCCGAGATTTCACTTGGAAATCAAGTACTGTGCTTATCATTCGTTCTGTTCACGGCCTAGGTATATTTTCAACGCAGTTATAAAATATCATTCTAATTAGAATTTCAGAAATGTTTAACTTTCCTAAAGAAGAAGAAATATATTTTCTTTTTATAAATCGTTTTGACGATTAAACGAATTTCCAATGAGAGTTTTATTTTTGAACTTATAGCTTTTTTTATGTTTAAAATTTCAGATAAAGGGATAAATCTAATAAGGAGTTAAAATATACAGTTAAAATATAAACATATAAAAATGTTAAGCGAATTTATGTTTGATCTAATAAACAGTATCACAACAAAATAATATATGAGAAATTTAAGTTTCTAGAGGACAACATTAAGAAATCTCATGAAAATGAAATACACTTGCTTCATGACAGTTAAAGTATTTCAAACATTATTATGAACAGAAATGGGTATGTGGAATACGATTTCGAAAACGTCTATGAGGAATGTCTGAAAAGAATGACATCACTACTTACATGGACAGTACAGATACTTGGTTGCATAGCAAGGGAATTTCTGGATGTATTAATAGATGTAAGTAGCAAAAAAATCAAAACATTTTGTCAGAAATACGAACAAACAATTAATAGCGTCTGCCCAAATTAATTAAGGGGATTCTCGGCATACGGGTGTCTTATAAAGTAATAAATATGCAGTCGAGCTAGATAAACCCAGACGAAGTAGAGCCACAAAAAATAAAATTATAACTTCAACTGAGAAGAATAACAAAAATACTTCGAAATTATCACCCACTAAACTTTTGGTGGTATTTGTTGAAACAGTAGTATAAATTATACCAACTGTTAATAAAAAATCATGTCACTGCTATTCACTTCTGAAGAGAGTAAAGGAGATTTAAGAGATGTTATAATTACTGAAAGCAGTTGAAAAGTTAAATTTCAATATATTTTAGATTGCACAATATAAACATTTCTAAAAACATAAAATATTTCATTCTTTTCTTTCTGATTTACACCAAAATATGAATAATAAATGTATATTTGGAATTCCTGTTCAATTGCGGTTGTGAAACAAAATCATAGCAAAGATTCACTCAAGCATTTGAAAAACTTTTGTCTCTACCGCAAACATTTTCCAAATTTCTTTCAGCACTTTTGCAACTAATAAGCAACATAAAATGGAATGTAGAAAAAATGTTAGCAGAACTCTGTTCTTTCATTTGCGCGTTTCTGCCTCGTAACTGCCCAATAACTATAAAGTATTTCCTCAAATTCTTCAAAAGATGTTGTTTTTAAATTATTAATTATTTTTTGATTTATTAGTACATTGCGTTGCTACAGAGCACGTGAAACGTTTTAAAATAATTTATCAGTTTTTTCAGCTAAATACCACTCTATGCGTCGTCTTGTTTGATGACTAGACTTTAAAGAATAAATTAGTCGAAGATTACTATTAAAAGAGTGGTACTCAACTTGACAGTTCTGTAACTAATTCACAAATACATATCACCATGTGCAGGGCTCTCAAATGGTATGCTTTTTGAAAACCGGTATTTTCTTAGAAAAAAAAAATATTTTTCGATTTTTCTTGCAAATTTTGCAGAAACCACCTTCGGAGGTAGATTTTTGCGGAAATGTCGAAACCTATCATGAATTTTTCTGTTAAAAAATATTGGTATTCAGTTGGCGAACCATTTGGGAGCCTTGCACGTGTGGCACGTCTTACCAGTGCACGGAGTTAAGAGGTTGAACGTTGATGCTTTTCAGTTTTATAAAAAAATATTTAGATTTTAGTAGAATAAAATACTTTTGAATTGTTTTTTCTAATATATATTTTGCCATATGAAGTATTAAAAATCAGAGAGCGCTTGTTACACCATAGCATGCATTAAAAAAATTGCAGAAAAAAAAGAGTACAACACAGCACAGTAGCCAGAATACCCCTGTGATTTAACGAAATTGCAGCTTTAGATTGGAGGATTTTACGTAATGTTTACGTTATGTCTCTGAATTTTCTATAATTTTGCGGCAATCGGACCAACCAAAGAAAAAGTTTCCTGTTTTAACGAATTAAAAACAACGGTAAAAAAACATTCAATTAACAGTTTTTTTAGAGTAAACACGGACAATTATGGTTTTTTGAAATTCGATAAGGAATATTATTAACGCATTGGTGTTAATAATTTTGTATTAGCATTACATTAGAAGTGATCCCGATGAATGTAATATTAGTCCTAAGTTAAACCAATGTTTCCAATACACGGTTGTTATATGGTAAATTTTTCAGACGTAACTTAATAACAAAATGGGATTGAGCCACTATGAGGAATTTGCACTAATGTCTAACCAGGCTGTTTAAATATTAACAGTATTGTATCAAAATTGACAATATAAATTTCATCTTTTCAGTGCCAATTTTTCCAATATGAAACCAATATTTTCCATACTGAAGTTTTCTTAAAATTATTGCAATATGAAGTAAATATTTTTTGTAATAATGATATTTCGTTGAAATTATTTAGAATGAGAGTCAATACTTAACAAATACTAAAAGAAATGTATTAAAAGGAAATATTTATGTATTATGCGATGTAGAACACATTTTAATCATCATAATCGATACCAGTTTGCTGCTAGAATAATATTTAAAAATACATTTTATAACTATTGGCCTATATATTTTTTTTAATTTAGTATTAATCTCACAAATATAGACATAAATAACCAGACGATCTGAAAACTTTGAATGTTGCAACATTGTGCAGTCTAATTTACAGTTACGTTATGTTACGTAATCGTGTTTAAAAAATGGTTATTGGAGAAGTAATTAAGAAAGCAATATATTTTTTATCTATTAATGACTTGCTACATAAAACTGGAATACATTTTCTTTCATTATCATTCCATTCACATATTTGCTTTTCACAGTATGATATTTTAAATAAAAATATTTTATTTGATTAACGCAATTACGTTTGAACTGCATATAGAACATGTTACTTCTGTAGTTTTAGATTAAGCGACAGTCATATAAATTAATTTAATGTTTATATTGATCTATATGTATTAAGATGTATCCTTATAATTTTGTATGTTCGATATTGAATTTTAATGGGAGATATATCATCAAAATTACAGTCTTTACACATTTCAGAAACTTCTTTAAGTATTTTTTATCAAGCAAACAGTGTCACAGATCTTATAAAGTAGGAACAAACTTTTTCAGCCCTAGGCTAGAGAATAAAAATTTCACATTCTTCATATATTTCTTCCATTTCGATTTTTATATGTCCAAACATAACGACAGAAGTGCAAACAAGAAAGAGACGTTTTTATTGATGAAACTCTTAATATATTTTAAAGAGTAGAACAGTTTTGTATATTTGTTTTTCCTTATACAAAAAAAAATTACAGAATTTCAGTTTAATACCGTTTGTTAAAAAATGACAAATATCTATGTACTGATGGCTATTGCATGCTTCTAAAATTGTTATGACAGTGTTTTGAGATAAAATAATGCTAGTATACTAGTAGCGCCAATACTACTATTTTATACATAAAATAATTTTCAAGTGGATATAGTTTTAATTTCCCAATTGAAATTCTCTTTAATTTTCTTTTAAACGATTTTGAAACTTCTATAATATTACACTAGCAGCAAATGAATATTTTTATGCAGGATAATGTTTGTGTTGTATTTTATAGATATGCTGTGCAGTGTGCACCCCACATACACTGCATAAAGTAAGTATAAGGACAGTAGACTTTTTCTTAGAAAAGCACAATTGATGAAATTAGCGAAACATTTATTTGCGTAACATTTTACATGAATATAAAATTATAGAAATCAAAAATAAATTACGAATATAATTTTTTTTCCATAAGACAGTTTCTGTTGCTTACACGAATCTCTGTAAAAAATGTAGAAGGAAACATGAGTAGTTTATATGAAAATTAGTGTATTACTAAGAAGTTTTCTTTCCATTTGACTTTATCACTTGAAAGACTATGGTAATCAATTACAGAATGCTTGTATTTCACCTGGCAAATATTGTCCCAAACATCGTTAAGTGCATTCCAAAGCTCAACAACAGATACTGTTTTCCTCCATCGTATACACGAAGAATTAAAGCCGCCCATATATGTTCAACCATGTTCAGGTCAGTGCTTTTAGCTGGCCATGGCAAAATACAGACCTTATTTATATGGAACCAATTTTTAACACAAATAGTTGTGGTAATCGCTGCCCCATCTTGTTCCAAACCCTTCCAATCTTCTCCACCTAATTCTGTACCATAAGGAAGAAGTTCCGATTCCAACAATCAGATGTAATCTGTACGGTTTTGTCTATCCTTCAAAAAAGAACAGACTCGTTCTTCCACCATATCCGATTGTTAGCCAGACCATCAAACTTTCTCCTCCCATATGACGAGTGAAATAAAATTCTTCCTCATTCTTGATACAATGCCAATAGAACTGATATATATCAGGACCATCTAAATAGAGTTTTTTCTCATCTGAGAAAATGACAGAAGTCCGTTCCGTGATCCAAGACATGTGTTCTCTCGTCCAAGATAAGCAGTTAGCTACATGCATTTTTGTCCAATTTGGATGGTGTTGTCTCTTCTTGAAAATAAAGAATTTGGACTTTTTTATATAAGTTGACGTGAGACATGTGTTAGCTCTGCTTGTATTAGCACCTTTGAAATTGTAGAACATTCTTCAACTCTTCGATAATGTTTCATTCATCACGAGGCTCAGTGTTTTAGGTATTCCTGTCTTCTTTATATACTGTGATGCTCTAGATTTCTAAGATAGTTTGATATTGCACTTTTATTAATATTGAACAATTTAGCAATTTCTCTGATGCTTTCACCCGCGTTTCTAAATGCTATGACTTGGCCTTTTTTAATATTATTTAAAAGTATTCCATTAGGCAGTCTAAAATGAAATCAATCTAAAACTGAAGACTATTTTTCTTTGACAAAAACAATAATATAGTAATGCTTGCTTACCGTATCTATAGCATGGATTCAATTTTCCACAGCTATCCTTCTACTTTTTGTAAGAGTTAGATACTTATCAAATGCATTTTTTTTATAAGTTAATGGAGGTAGAAATTTATTTTTTTATTTTACAACAAAAGGATGAATAAAAAAGTGTACCCTTAAACAAAATCAGACCGTAAATGTAAACTACAATTAGGTAAATTAAGAAATATCGAGTGGCCTTTTAACACAGTATATAATGTGCCATATAACTATGGAAATATTTGCAAAGTTTGTATGAATTATTGCCCAAGGATAGGAATGTTTTCTATTTACTAGTACTTTCGTTTTTAGCACTTTCCAACCTAGTTGAAAAGTGCTTATGACTTCGGTTTGTCTGGCCGTATGGCCGTATGGCCGTCTGGCCGTCTGCCGTCTGCCGTCTGGCCGTCTGCCGTCTGTCCGTCTGTCCGTGCTCTAACTCCCGTAAATATGCTCGGATTGCTCTGCAATTTTTATATGTTATTGGCGCCATCTATAGTATGTTCCCTATTTCAACGGAAGTGTGTAGCACTTATAGTTATTTTACAGGGACACTCAAAAGAATTCCGTTATATTGCGTTCTATGGGGAAAAATCATTTGCGGTTTATTTAAATAATGTTTCACTAATTTAAACGCATTGAAATTTATATATATCACTAAGGTGCATTAGAAGAAGCTTAATATGGAATAGGGTGTGCATAGCACTTATAGTTACTTTACAGGGACCGTCAAAAGAATTCCGTTACATTACGTCTATGAAGAAAAATCGTCTGCGGTTTATTTAAGTAATGTTTCACTATTTTAAACGCACTGAAATTTACATATATCACTAATGTGCATTACAAGAGGCTTACTACAGAATATTGTGTACATAGCAGTCATCGTTCATTTACAGGGACACACAAAAGAATTCTCTTCTGCCTGTTAACAATAATTCGTGGAAGTGTATTTTAAGTTACTGAACGCGATTTTAAATTTAACTCACTTTTTGTTTATTACGTGGTGTGTATAAATTCTGTAGATCATATACAAGGAAGCACAAAAGTTCGCGAACACATTTCCGTTTATTGACAAACTCCAGATGGAGAATTTTAAACTGTGCTACGCGTTTCCTAACTGAACTAAAATTTAGCATTCTATGTAGTATATATACAAACCTATAGATCCTATACAGGGCTGAATAAAAGTATTCGGATATTTTTCCGAATACTGTATATGTTGGAAATTCCTGAAATTATAATTTTAAATATGTTATGCGTTTTCCAAATTGTTTACTTAGATGTTATCTTTTAGCTTATTAAACGGTATGATTTGTAAAATTATTTTGGAAGCGTTGGAAAGTGCTACATAATCTATGCTTGACGCATGATTTTTCGTTCTTGTTTAAGAAATATTTTGAGCATTTGATTGTTAATATTTTCAGTGTTAAGGCAATATTTATCAACATTATTATTTCATCGAAAGTGTTTCAATATATTACAATATTGGTCTCAAATTTAGGCTATGTATCTAATATTGCATTGTCCATGGTATAGTAGCTTAGTATCCAAAGAAAATTACTTCCACAATTATTTCTACTGGTTGTATCATTGGCACATCTTTGTCTAAATTACCAATCTGGCATGCAACATTGCCCCAATACTAGGTTTAAAATTTACTATTATTTCACAATTATTGTCAAGAATATTTTTACAATTTCATTGCCAATGATCCATTTTATAAGCCAATATTTTTTCAATACCGACATTACCTTACATATATCTTGAATATGAAGTACATATTTTTTTAATAACAATATCTAATTATGAATAGTTATAATATAAAGTCAATATTTAATTATTATTGTATTTATTTTAATAAATTTCTGATTTAAGCAATATAACAAATATTGGATTACATCTTGGGTAATTTTATAAATTTCTATGTATCTAAATTTTAAAAAAAGTGTATATATATATATTTTTAGTAATAATTGAAAAAATACAGACTATCTGAAATTTATGAATATTATTACTGACGAATTTTTTTTATCCAGTAATAATCACAGAAAATTGGACATAAATACACAGACATTGAATACTGGAACTGAGTAACTTTTATATCACCGTCACGCAAAGGAACAATTATCCTCTTCTGAAAACGATTATTGAAGAAGTAATTAAGAAAAAAGATTTTTTATGCGTTGTTAATGATGTGCTTCTTGATAATCGAATAGGATTTCTTTCAATATAGTTTACGTCATCAATTTTCTATTCACAGGTTGATATTTTAATTAAAAATTCTTTCTTCATCGAACACATTAACAAATACTTTTTGGCAACAGTTAAAAAATTATATTTGTACAGTTTCATTTTAAGATACAATCATAATTCTGATTTTATAAAAATTACAATTAGGTTGAGTTTTATTAACATTTTTATTTATCTAGATGTAATAAGATCGACCATCTAGATGTTATAAGATCGCTTTATGTTCAATATAGAATTTTATTCCAAATATTACGTCAAATATTACGTCATAGTAACACATTGGCGACAGTTAAAAAATTTTATTTGTACAGTTTCATTTTAAGATACAATCATAATTATGATTTTATCAAAATTACAATTATGTTGAGTTTTATTAACATTTTTATTTATTTAGATGTATTACGATCGATAATCTAGATGTTATAAGATCGCTTTATGTTCAATATAGAATTTTATTCCAAGTATTACGTCATTGATTTTCTATTCACAGGTTGTTATTTTGATTAAATTCTTTCTCCGTCGAACACATTAACAAATACTTTTTGGCGACAGTTAAAAAATTATATTTGTACAGTTTCATTTTAAGATACAATCATAATTCTGATTTTATAAAAATTACAATTAGGTTGAGTTTTATTAACATTTTTATTTATCTAGATGTAATAAGATCGACCATCTAGATGTTATAAGTTCGCTTTATGTTCAATATAGAATTTTATTCCAAATATTACGTCATTCCAAATATTACGTCAAATATTACGTCATAGTAACACATTGGCGACAGTTAAAAAATTTTATTTGTACAGTTTCATTTTAAGATACAATCATAATTATGATTTTATCAAAATTACAATTATGTTGAGTTTTATTAACATTTTTATTTATTTAGATGTATTACGATCGATAATCTAGATGTTATAAGATCGCTTTATGTTCAATATAGAATTTTATTCCAAGTATTACGTCATTGATTTTCTATTCACAGGTTGTTATTTTGATTAAATTCTTTCTCCGTCGAACACATTAACAAATACTTTTTGGCGACAGTTAAAAAATTATATTTGTACAGTTTCATTTTAAGATACAATCATAATTCTGATTTTATCAAAATTACAATTAGGTTGAGTTTTATTAACATTTTTATTTATTTAGATGTATTAAGATCGATTATCTAGATGTTATAAAATCGCTTTATGTTCAATATAGAATTTTATTCCAAGTATTACGTCATTGATTTTCTATTCACAGGTTGTTATTTTGATTAAATTCTTTCTCCGTCAAACACATTAACAAATACTTTTTGGCGACAGTTAAAAAATTATATTTGTACAGTTTCATTTTATTATACAATAATAATTCTGATTTTATCAAAATTACAATTAGGTTGAGTTTTATTAACATTTTTATTTATCTAGATGTAATAAGTTCGACAATCTAGGTGTTATAAGATCGCTTTATGTTTAATATAGAATTTTATTCCAAGTATTACGTATTACGTGTGATTTTCTATTCACAGTTTGTTATTTTAATTAAAAATTCTTTCTCCGTCGAACACATTAACAAATACTTTTTGGCGACAGTTAAAAAATTATATTTGTACAGTTTCATTTTAATATGCAATCATAATTCTGATTTTATCAAAATTAGAATTAGGTTGAGTTTTATTAACATTTTTATTTATTTAGATGTAATAAGATCGACAATCTAGATGTTATAAGATCGCTTTATGTTCAATATAGAATTTTATTCCAAGTATTACGTCAACGATTTTCTATTCACAGTTTGTTATTTTAATTAAAAATACTTTTTCCGTCGAACACATTAACAAATGTATAATCTATTTTTTGAAAAATACAGATTTCCTACAGAGAATCAAAACGTGTCCCTCTAGAAGATTTGGGAAGTTATACTTAGCAATGATCTAGAAGTGCATTTCACTCCCCCCACCCACCGGAATTACAGAAATCTCTTTCGTAGAAAAATGTCTGAATTCAACACTGTTCGTCCACGTGAAACTGAAAAATAAATTTTTCACATCACTTAAAGGTTACCGAGTTTTATTTAAAAGTCAATTAAAAAAAATAAAACTTCAATTGTAATGTTAAATGTTAAAAGAGATTTCTCTGAGCTGTTAATATGTTTTTAAAATTATTATAACACTGAAAATTCATCTGTATTTCACAAAATACGGACGTATTTAAAAATATTATTTTGAACGAAAATGTTTTGAAATGTAATTTTAACTAACATTTTTTTTTTTTTTTTATTGACAAAAATATACTTTCGAAATAAAATGTAATGGATATATTTCAAATATGATACGTGCAAATAGACACATTTCGAAATGTAATTTTATAATGTACTTTTTATCCATTTCTAGTTGCCTTAAATTTTCTTTTAAAATATTTAAAAACATATTAAATATTATTCTAAAATTAAGTCGATATTATTTTCTTTTGCTTTATCTTGGCAATTTAATCACGAATTTTTTTTCAATGTTCGGATGTTTACATTTTCGTCATGATTTTTCTATCATGGCAAAAAAATATTTCACCATATCATTGCTAAAATGTTTAATGTAAAGTGAATATTTCTGTAATATTCCTTATTGTTGCTTTTGATTAACATTAGTTCTAACTCCGTTGGGTTTTTTATTTCCCTTTTTTACTTACCCATCATACGTAGTATAGGGTAAGTCTTGTAATCGTTTTGAAAATCGGAATTTTTTTGACGGATTTACACGTTGCAGACACTGGAGATTCCGAAAAACATATTTTTAGAAAAAAAAAAAATTTGCCGTCCGTCTGTGTGTCTGTGTGTCTGTAAACGCACTATTTCCCGAAAAATTTGATATTGATACTTGCAATTTGGTATGTACTTAGTATGTAATAATGGGAAGAAGCCTATTTAATTTCAATAACCTCGATTAACCGGAACTATTTTTTTCGGACTCTCGAAATATTCGTGCTGATAAAAGGTATATAAAAAATTTCGAAATTGTTTATTTTAAGAAATGAATATAAAAGACAATAAACAAATATAAATTTTGCATAAAACATGAAGTCGATCGGATAATTAGTTACAGAGATATTTGGAATCCTATTTCCCACACTCTTCGATTTTTCATGACCCTGTATTTCATCCAAATTTCACTTCAAAGATATATTTAAATTGGACATTTGACGCTTAATCAGATGAGATAAACCGCTAGTTAATAGAATTATTAGTTTTGGAGTTATAAGGATGTTTCTTTCAAGCAATTCGGTAATCGAGCCTTTAAAGTTTATGACGTCATCAAGCCACGATTTTATTCGAATTGCAATGCATTTTATAAGTAGTTTACACATTTTTATTTTAATATTTTACATTATGCATATCCATGATGGGTAGGTATTACGGTGGCCCCCAACGACTAGTTTTATGTGGGAGAGGGAAAACAAGGTGAAAGTCAGAGTTGGGCGAATTACATGCAATGTAATTACAATTTAATGTATATAAATAATTACAGTTACAACTACATGCCGTTAAAAATTCTTGCAACATTGTAACCAGAATTTCCCATCATCCCATTATTTGACGAAATATCTTTTCTTGAATGAGTGTAATTATAATCAATTACGTACATTTAAATTGTAATTACACTGCAAATAATTGCAATTACAAATTTTCCCAAGCCTGGTGAAAATATCACTTTTTGCATCATTGGAATTAAAAACCTGAAATATTTGCTAACACTCGAATCAATATGCAGAATTTTTTGCATATCATTTAAAATTGAAGAGAAGACCAAAAATGTTCAGTAAGTAATGACATTTAATTTTAAATTATTTTATTAGGTGGACTATTATTAATCTAATCCACTTCACTGTACAGATGTTATTTAACTAATACGAGCAGCGAAGACCGAGCTATGCTCGGACAAAATTAAACTTGAGTTCAAATATCATGACCCATGACCAAAATGACCCACTAATTGAATTTTCTCGAACATGTGACTTAGCCCAACAGTTTTCTCGTGCCCGAAAACCATAGGATGCAAAATTTAGTGTAAATTGAGCCGCTTTTTAGATCTTGTCCCACAATGACCCAGAAATGACCCACTAATCGAATTTTCTCGAACATGTGACCTAGCCCAATGATTTTCGCTTGCCCGAAACTCGTATTATACAAAATTTAATCAAAATCGTTAGAGCCGTTTTTTAGATAAAATTAATTTGACCCGATTTGACCCAAAAATGACCCACTAATCGAAAGTTCTCGAACATGTGACCCAGCCCATTTGTATTTTCTCGTGCCCGAAAATAGTCGGATACAAAATTTCGTCAAAATCGTTTGAAAAGTTTTTTAGGTACAATTAGCTTAACCATGACCCAAAATGTCCCAAAATGACCCACTAATTGAATTTTCTCGAACATGTGACCTAGCCCAACAGTCTTCTCGTGCCCGAAAACCATTGGATGCAAAATTTTGTGTAAATTGAGCCGCTTTTTAGATCTTGACCCACAATGACCCAGAAATGACCCACTAATCGAATTTTCTCGGACATGTGACCTAGCCCAATGCTTTTATCGTCCTCGAAACTCGTAGGACACAAAATTTAATCAAAATCGTTAGAGCCGTTTTTTAGATAAAATTAATTTGACCCGATTTGACCCAAAAATGACCCACTAATCGAAAGTTCTCGAACATGTGACCCAGCCCAATTGTCTTCTCGTGCCCGAAAATAGTCGGATACGAAATTTCGTCAAAATCGTTAGAGCCGTTTTTAAGATAATTTTTGCATATATATATATATATATATATATATAACCACACACAAGATTTGCTCGTATTAGAATATATGATTTGTATTTTGTTCGGACTTCGTTTGAAGACTTTAATCTTCAAAATGTATGTCGAATGACTTACTATCCTCCAAGAAAAATAAATATAATCAGTATTGGTTTGCTACTAAGGTATGTTTGGTATATATAATATTTTGAAATTGATACGACTGACTGCATAATATTTTTATTATGTAATAATCACGCAAATGTAGACAAATATCCATACTATTTGACAACTTTTAATGATGCAACTGCGTGTAACTTATTTCATAGGCACGCGAAAGAACAATTATTCTCTTTTAAAAACGATTATTGAAGAAAATATTGTTTTTGTATGCGTTTTTAATGATGTGCTTCTTGGTAACCGAGTAGAATTTCTTTTTTATTCTTTTCTCCAACTAATTTCTATTCACAGACTGATATTTTAATTAAAAATATTTCAGATGCGAAATGCATTCTTTAACATACGTTTTCAATACATGCAAGCAATGATATTTATAAAGTTTTAGTTGCAGCGAAATTGATAATTCACGTTATGTCACTTTGAAATGTAGATTATGTTTTATCGAAATTTATATTTATCTTGATATAATAAATTAAAACTAATATTTTTTCTAATTTTAATATATTTTTTAATGCAATCTGAAGACCTTCTTTTTACTTATCTTTCAATATCATTAAAACATTACTGGGACTAAAAGTATTGTCGTTCTAATCGTAAGTAAAGTCATAGAATTTGGGTTTTACGTTGAAAGAAAGATTTATGCAGAGATACCAGCAAATATAAGACTGTGAAACCTTTTACCACAGTTTTCAAGTAAAGTGTGAAATGGTACGCTGTTGAAGCATGACGAAGGTTTTTTTTTTTTAACCACACTTTAGTTTCACATTGAACAGTGATTTTTTATTGTAATGGACTGTAATTTAACTACAGATTTAACCAAAGCATTGTCTTAGTTGAAGATATAAAGCTAACGAAAGGCGTTAACTAGTTACAGTAAACATTTTAAATATGTATGCAAACCTGAAACATTACATTTGGTTGGGTAGATTCTGTCACCTTGGCACGCGAAGACATGTAAAAGGAATGTGAAATATTACGTTTGCCTAAGACTGAATGTGAATTCAAACCTAGCAACTCTTGACTAAACATTATGCAATTAGGCAGATATTATTTTGCGGTAAATACTACATTTGATAATGCATAGAATTCGTTATTCTAATTGACTGCAGAACAGTTCAATTTTTTATTATTAGTAGTTACATAGTTCTTCATATTTACATTTAAAAAACCACACAATTTACACAATTATTAAATATTTCATTATTCATGCTCATGTATGTTTGAATTTTGTAATAGAATATTACATTTTACATTATTTCAAACCACTATATTTCGAAAATACTCCACAATAATATTTCAAATAATACTTGTGATATAAACAGATAACGTAACATTGAACACATTAAAATATATATCGCTGTTGCAGATGAAACTAACTCGATCGAAGTGGAGGTTAGGATTCTTTCAATGCAATAAACATCACTTAAAAGCAATGATTTCGCACAAAATTTATGCATTGATACAAATATAACTTTATGGATATCACTGTAATGGACTGAAATTTAACTACAGATTTAACAATACAATGTCTTAGTTCAAGATATAAAGCTAACGAAAGGCGTTAACTAGTTACAGTAAACATTTTAAATATGTATGGAGACCTAAAACATTACATTTGGTTGGGTAGATTATGTCAGCTTGGCACGCGAAGACGTGTAAATGGAATTTGAATTATTACGTTTGCCTAAGACTGCATGTGAATTAAAACCTAGCAACTCTTGACTAAACATTATGCAATTAGGCGGGTATTATTTTGCGGTAAATACCACATTTGATAATGTATAGAATTCGTTATTTTAATTGACTGTCATTAACAGAACAGTTCAATTTTTTTATTTTTAATAGTTACATAGTTCTTCATATTTACATTTAAAAAACCACACGATTTACACAATTATCAAATATTTAATCTTTGATACTGATGTATGTTTGAATTTTGTAATAGAATATTACATTTTACATTATTTCAAACCACTATATTTCGAAAATACTCCACATTAATATTTCAAATAATAGTTGTGATATAAACAGATAACGTAACATTGAACACCTTAAAAATATATATCGCTGTTGCAGATGAAACTAACTCGTTCGTAGTGGAGGTTAGAATTTATTCAATGCCATAAACATCATTTAAAGGCAATGATTTCGCACAAAATTTATACATTGATACAAATGTCACTTTACGAAGAGCTTGGTTGAGTGAATTTTAAGTCGGGAATACTTTTTAAATCATGTGAGGAAGAATTCGTCCACCTACAAAGAGAATCCAACCATGAAGGCAGAATGCACCATGCAATACAGGAATCCATTTATATTATTATCACTTCAATTGCTGTCTCTGTATATACAAATCAATCTTAAAACAACAACATTTTTGACCTTGTTCAGAATACATGCGACCATCGATACCCAATTTGATTTAAATTTGATAAAGTGTGATAATTATACGTGCAGCATGAGAACGGATAGTATAGATTACAGTATGAAATGCTGGACCGATAAATTTTATAAACGTAATGAAGAAGAGTTGTATAAGGCTTCGATTTTTCTGATACTTTTTATGGTAAATGATGCGAATTTAATTGAATCGGGGACTGTTGAAAAAAACTAAATCCTAGTTTTGAATTTTCCCAAATCAAGAGTTTAAACTCAACTTTTATTTATTTTTTTCTCACAAACATGCATAGATAAAATCTGCACTGATTTCCTTTCTTCACAAAACTGTCAATAAACATGAAAAACACATTTAAACTATCTTAAAAGGAGAATTGCTAAAATATTCTCTTAGTTCCTTTCGACAATAGCAGATTCAATTAAAACAAATAGAAATATGATTTTCCACATTTCATTTTAATGTCTGTTTGCAAACACAAATTTATTTATATTAAATCTCGTTATAGTATAGATTAAAATTATCACATGAAAAGTGATTTCAAATAGTTTAAGGAAATTTATAAGAATTGTTTTTATGTTTTTATGTTTGTTACGCAAGAACATCTTAGTAAACCAGTGATAAAAATATATTTGGCGTTGTAGACTGCAGATAAGTAAATGATCTTTTAAACTACCGACGCTCATTTATTCGAATTCTTAGAGACTGATATAAAAGTTGTTTTCCTGATTCTGAAAGAGAATGTGGATTTTCATACTACAAGAAAAAGTACTTATAAAACTTCCAAAGAAAATGACTTATCTAACAGCAGAAAAAGACACCTTTTCAAAATTTGAAAATGTTTTGACCATATTAAATTATAAAAGTACACATTACTTTCTAAAATTACAATTTTTAGTTAAATAGGCTTCCACATATCTGCAACATGTACATTTTGAAATTTGCAGAACAGCACGCAAGTTTTAACATATACATATAATGCGAGATCTATTATAATTATATTGTTAATTTTATACACACGCGATTAATAAATTCAAATATGTCCTGTACCATTAAATCTTGGATGATACAATACAGGATACATAATCAACTATAAACGTTTTTGTTCTATATAAGTATCATGAATACTTATTCCTTTTTATGACTTATAATTTAAAATTTTCAGTCCCATTCATATTAGAAGAAATTAAAGGAGTAACTTTCACATAATTAATTTGACCTTTATACATGTATTTTCTTGTAAATTAAATAGCTTCTTTGGTAAAAATGTATGAAAAAACAAAGTGCAGAATCGTTTCTGAAAAAGCCCTCGTTTGGATGATATGTAGCTGACGAATTTCTGATTAAGGTAAAGCGGCGTCATTATTTACATCAAAGCCTTCTCGACATGCAGTGTGCATAGAAATAATGTTTCTCGATTTAATCAGAGTTATCAAAACACCACTGCATTTAAAACCTTCAATATTCTCAGATTCGTCCATTGATGTTAGCCTACTTAATAACAGATTTTTTTCATTGAAAATTTTTTTTCTAAAAAAATTTTCCTTCCCTTTTTAGTTCAAATTAAATGACTTTATAAAAATTTATTCAATTTAACGAACTATTTTTAACATTAATTGCGATGTAAAGTTTTTGAGACTTGACAATTAGATCGAAACATCCACAAAATCAAATTCTGCAAGTCAACAGTATTCATAGCATTTGAAATTAATTCATTTACATAGGAAAAAAGAAAAGAAAAAAGAAATGCAGACAATAAAAATAAAATAAATAAACGAGAGTATTAAAATGAGAAACACTATTCAATGCAAAAAGTATATAATATATTCATGAAAAATGTTGTACTATATCAAAAATGCTATTTATTTCTAATAAAAATTAAAAGTAACACAAAGGAAGGTTTTCGACACAGTTTATTTTTCTGAAAAGAGTTGTTGACACAAAAGCTTCCCATCAAGTTTAAAATTCTATTTTGCTCTTCCCAAAATGAATAATGTTGCAGTCCCGTAAAATAGAAAACATGCTCTTCCAGAGTTTGGTAACATAAATAGGTCTTGCTTTTATGTTGCTTTTCCTTTAGCTTTACTTTTGTTTTTGTTCTTGGCAAACAAAAGAATTTCCAATGGAAGTAAAACAATTCGTTCTCGCTATATTTCAAAGTAACTTTAAAACAGAGAAATTCACATGTTCTTCATTTTATAACATCGATGGTTTTACATTTAATATATCAAACTTAATAATACAGTTTCTAAAAGTGCATTTTTATTAAACAATATTTTTCCATCTTCTCAATTAATCCTTTTCTATCGCAACATGTTGTGCTCTTCTATATTAAACATTAGTTTCAAATACGATATTTATTAGATAAATTACCATTTTTGGAGCCGTGTTTTACAGATAAAAAAAAATACATTTTAAAATATTTTGTTACTATTTATTTTAAACTTTTGTTAGTTTGAACCTAAAGAAATAACACTTTTTTAAAAAGTTTCCGACATAGCACCCAGAAAAATTTAAAACTTTAATAAAGAATCATCGATTATCTGTTTATTCTAACAAAAAATATATTAATTTTCTGTAGACACTGCCGTAATTGAATTTATTTTGACTTTTACTCTTTCTCGAGTAATAATAATAATAATAATAATAATAATAATAATAATAAACTATTGCAAATAAAAAGATGCAAGCTGTTAGTTTTATAGAGAAATGTATGATAAACACGCTGAAGTATACAGTTTTTAAATTGAAATTTTTTTCAATGCTATTTAATGTTGAAATCTGTGAAATTAGCTCATTCAGAAAAAAAATATACGATCAAGAACTGCGCATAGGCATTTAATTATCTTCCGAAGGCATATAGATTGCAATGTATAGTCTGCAATACTTTTCTAGATTTGTATAATTTTTGTTTTTGTTTTTTTGTGTTTAAATGTTTTATTCAAAATTTCATTATCTGAATAAAAATGAATAGTTTGAAATTGTCAGCGTTTTTTCTACTGTTTCTTGATTAAAAAAATCCGAAATATTAATATTTACAAACAGTTTTCAATTGAAAAATATATTTGCACGTGAATTTTAAAAGACAATGAAAAGTTTAAATAATTACGGTACCACGTGCGAAAGGCACTAAATGGTAAATATTAAGTCATTTTTAAAACAATGCGTTTAAAATGTCATATTTAAAACATTTCTCTATACCGTTTCCAAACATTGTATTATTAATCGAAATATATATTTACACTTAAATATTGAAACAAAAATAAAACTTTACAATATTTTAAATTTTATGTGGGAAAAGCATTTAATGGTGAAATTTACGTCATATTTGAAACTGTACATTTAAAACAATTTTCTTACAGCATCTAAAATAAAACTTTTCTTCTAAACGTTACAAAACTCCGGAAGGCAGCGCCTTTTTTTTACTTAACCATTTTATACAAACCGATTTTCAAATGTGTAAATGCTGTTTCTTAATCAATCACAAAAATGTCTGTACAACGGTGATGTGGCCTTTGGGAAAGGGAAAATCCCCCTCCCCAGTCAAAGGGAAATGAATGGTAACCCGATTAAAGAAGATCGACACTGTTCGTGTTAGTACAATTTAATTGCCCGTAATCCGTTAATCTTTTTAAAAACAGAGCAAATCAGAGAGTTTTTAAAACCTGTTGGTTCTGGTAGGGGGTAGCAAGCGTAACTCGTAGGAGGCAGAACCCCTTAATAAATTAAACAATGAAATCACAATTCATTTTGAGTGTTTGATTTTTAAATATTAATGAAATTAAAAATACACGAACAAAAATAGGACTCATAAATTTTGAAATATTATGCATTGTCCAAATAATATTTAATGTTTTGTGTATACCAGTAATATAATATTTTCGGATTGTAATATATGTACTGAAATTTCATTTGAATATTTAATTTACAACTTAGCCGGATTTTCGTTTTAATTAATTTCTTTGATTTTATGTCGATAATTAAGAACATCAGAGTAATTTTGAAAGTATATTTCATAATCTGTGGTGCAACACACCTTGAAAAAAAATAAATGCATAAATGAATTTGTGCGTCAGGTTTGGTTAATATAACAGCTTTTCTTTAAAACGCAAATGACGGAAAAGAAATACATGTTGTATTTCTTAATAAATATCAAAACATGGCTTTTTATATTTCTCGATCAGTTTTGATTATTTTTAAAAAAAATCCTAAATAGAAATTGCGCTACAAAAATTTGAGGATTAGTATGATTTTTCCTGGCTGTCAGCCTTAAATATTGATCCTTATTTGGCGTTGTTGCTCTTCTATTGCCTTGGTTTAATTGTTTTGCATGAATTTCCAACATCCAAACACCGATATAGAGAAATGAAAGTCAGGATTTTTAATGCTCCCAGAGTTTCCATATATATAATATAAACGTGAACGAAAATACACAACAACCTCTCCCTAATTACTAACGATTCTGAAAAGTTTTCTTTATCTTTAGAAGCGTCAGAAACAAACTATTATGTTTTCGATGTACAATTACGCTTTTAATAAAGTAAAGTCTCTTTTGCTGCCATTGATTTTCGCAAACGTATCCGAGTATTTGTTGTAGTACATTATTTAGTTTTCTAATTAGCACAGTTTCTGATTATTGGATTTAAATTTGCATTCTAAAATCTTTTATGAGCGTAATATCTGCTTTGTGATTTTCCTTCTTTATATACGATTGAAATGTTTTTTGAAATATCTTTATCATTTCCCATGAATTAATATATTAAACCAAGTATTTGTTATAGTATTCTTACATTTAATTTTCATTGTGCAGTTTAAAAGGGTCCAACGTGTATTCTTGTGAAATTTCCAGACATTATAATATATTATAATAAATGTTTTAATGATCATGAAATGTTATTGATACGTTACGGAATATTTGTTAATATATTTTCAATATAATATAGAAAGGGGCATTCGTGTGCCTTTTAAAAAGATGCTTCAGTTTTCAAATGTGGTCATTAAATCAACAGAGGAGTTCTTTAATAGGGATTGAGGTTGTTTAATTATCTAGGGATAATATAATGGTCAATTCGGACACAGTTACACTATACTCACACATAGCTCCTCCGAATGGTGAAAACTCAACTCGGATTATGCACAGGAGGAGGACAGGGAGATCAGCCCAGGACTCCGTAGCGGCCACGTTTAAATTCGAGATGAAGCCAAAGCGGGGTCCCTAACGAGGGCATGTACCGACAGAGTCTCCACTCCCGAATTCCATGGGTGTGCCTGGTACTGCATGCTCTGAATGCGCCTTTTGGGCCAATGAGGAGATTCAAGGACTCCTAGGAGTAGTCTGATTCGGATGTGGCATCGTGCGACCTCTGGTTTACTCTTATTGCTCTGGTCAATCGAGAGGTTAGCAAAGATGAGTTTTTCTCTCGGCCAATATGAAGGCCCTGGAGGGAGCACCGGAAAGAAACCGTCGAAGGTTGGGACCAGTTGTGGTGCGGCAGTGGGTTAAGAGCATGGAAATCAGGTGGTCGTATAGGACAGCTAGCGTATCATGGACGGTACCAGCTCCGGCAGGACCAATATTTTTGCCTTCGATTCTACTGTGCCAAACCTCGTTCCGAATCTAATCAACTTGGGCCTTGACGGCTGTGTGGTACTAAATTTCTTATTAATTTATGACTATCTAGTTTTTAGGTTTACTAATATTTTATGTTTTGTGTTGGTTTGTCTCCTGTAACGGAGCTAGTGGTCGCGTATGTTGGCTTCCCATGTTCTAAAGCGGGAGTTGAGTAATTTTAGGAGAGAACCGTCTTTGTTTAGTCTCTAGGTCTCTCGTTTGTTCTAATTTGAGCTTCCAAATGTGCCGGGGGGTGATGATGTTACGAGCTTTGCACAGGAGACCTGATCCCCCTCCGAACCCTCTCGTATAATGAGTGGGAGGCATTATTTGTAGAGGTCCGGATTTCAGATTGTGACTGCAGTGTCGTGTCTTACTTTGGATGAATTCCGTGAGGGTGTTTGCCTGCACTGTTCAGCCGCCAAGACGGTTCATTGTCTAATAGACAAACCATATATAAAAACCAATAAGGTTATTCATAAATTTAATAACATTATGGACAAAAGCCGCAGTTTAAATGACAATAATAAATTAACATTAAAAACAGGCCGGAATCTCTTAATGTACAGCAATGTTTTTTTTTTACTCAATAACAAATTTTACAGGCAAACATCGGGATGCAGGATGCGCCAATGAGTTTCCGATTTCAGCGATTTTGGCTGAATATAAATTGTGTCCAACGGATAAAATTATTTTCAGCAACTCTACTTTGAGCCCCACTATCTAGTTAAGATACATCGATGATATTTTCAAAATCTAGGACCACAGCTATATGGAATTAAATGATTTTCTATAAAAACTGAATAAACTGGATCATAAAATTAAATTTACTTTAGAAATTGAGTACGGGATAAATCCAGTTGTTAGATAGAAATAGTGGAAATAGTGGCTTAACTAAAAATAGTGGAATACTGGACAGCACAGTTTACAGGAAGTCCGTCAGAACTAAGCCCATTATTCCATTTAATGGGATATTCCCATTCAGCTGTAAACTTGCTTCTTTTATTTTATTTTTATTAATATAACTTTTATGATCTCTGTCGATAAATATCTTCATGAATAACTGAATCTTTTTAAGAGTATTGCAATTGACTTTGGATTTCCATAACATTGCATCACGAGGATTATAAATAAGTCACAGAAAAGACCTAATAACCAAATAAATTTATGATTTGAGAGCCTACATTTTGTAAAATTCATTATGTACCGGTTTTCTTTGAGAACCTCTAATAGACTTTGGTGCGATTTAAGATTTGTCTCATTTCAATACTACCCCTCCCTAAATTAAAGTGTATATTGACAAGTATAATTGACCCTACCACTCTCTGATAATCCTTCTGGTGTTTACGAAATTCCAATAAAAGATGATAATGGTGAAACACTTTATTACACAGACATTCATTACTGAGAAAAGATTTAGAGATAGTCTGAAAGAACTTATCGCAGAAATCATTTATGAAAGATTAACAACCGCGTTAACCCGTTTACACTCCGACCATGTTATACAAACTGATTGCAACAATAAAGGATAATCTGTACTTATATAACTTTTTCATGTCTGAAATTAGAGAATCAATTGAGATAATCAATTTGAAAAAAATATGCATCGAAGGACATGATCTCATTTAATATACCGAAGCCCTGCTTGAACTTGTTATAGATGAGGGGATTTTTAACACTGTGTATTTTGGATTTTATATTTTTGTTCAGTCTACCACAACAAGTGGCACTCAAACGTTTTGCTAATTTTTTCCAACTGTTTTTTCCATCTTTTCACCTTTTTCTACTGCTGTCTCTGGGAAAGTTCATTTCGACTCCTACAAGCAATCGAAACTTCGAAAGTCTGTTATTTCTACTCCTAAAGATGCTCATGAGGTGACCGAAACTGTTGGGTTATACACTTTTGTCTATCGTTATTTCTGCTAATGATTCCATTAATGAAATTTTAAATGCATTGAACAAAACTTGTTATGATTTATGTAAAGTGGTTTATGCACATAGAAAACAGATATCATAATAATGCAAGCAGAAAATTCTTTAAATTGTAACGGGCTTTTTTTAAAAGTTTTTTTAAACTATTTTAAAAAACATAAACTATTTAAAAACTTATTTTTAACTAATGAAGCAGGATTTAAATAAAAATGATTTAAGACTTACTTTCCTGAAAAGTTATAATTTTATCGTGAAAGTTGGATGATTAAGGTAAATAAAAGTGCTTTTAGTTAAAATACAGTCCAAAAATTAAGCTCTATTTCTAATAAATCTATTGTTTAGATCCGTAAAAAAGATAATTAATATTGAAAAATTTCTAAAACTACATGCATTTTTAAAAGTAACTATTATTTATGTGTTTATTGCCAAAAAATATTTGTAAATACCCATTTTAATAATTTGCCTCATAATGTCTCTGCACCATGTTTTCTAGTTATTACCTAGCAAAATAATCAGTAAGTGCTGGTTCCATCACCACTTCCAGCATGGAAAATAATGGTGTTTCAGGAATCCCATTAAAGCTGGAGAAGATTATCTTTGCTTTTAAAGTGGAATCATAGTATCATAAATCCAGTTAACCAAACATTCGCAAAGTATATTTGTATGATGGACATTTAAAATGTTTTTATTTAAAAAAAATTACTGTTAAAAATATTGTAAAACATTTAGAAAAAAAACTATTATCGCTTTAGCTGTCTTACATAAGAAAAAAATCTTGGCGATTCTTTTCAATTTTTTTTGTTGCATACAAAAAGTACAATATACTAAGGCAAAACGTAGTAAACTATTTTAAGCTGAAATTGTATTTAACCATACATTGAAAAGAAATTATAAGCAATTCAGCACGCAATTAATTTTGTGCGTGTTTACACCTAAGATTTTCGTAGTTATGGAGGTTTTAATGAATATTTTACGTGTGTTACCTGGATACTTTCCATTCATGGTCGAAAGTAAATGCTGCCTACAATAAATTAATTACGATGTTACATTGAATGCAAATTTGAATATTACATGAATTACGTATTTTTATACTTTTTTAGCTTAGAGGAATAACAAAATATTATTTTAAAAAAGGTTTTGATTAAATAATTATAGCGAATAATATGAGAAAATCTAATCATAAAAATGACATGTTTATTGTTACATTCAGCGCGAACATTTCAAAGTAAAATAGAAAAGTCATCCTAATAATTAATTAAATTAAACATCAATTAAACTTTTGAATTAAGAGTTTTTTTGTGCTGGACCCTTAAAATTCGATTTGAAAGAAAGTAAAGAAAATCTGAATTTCGAATGTAGTAAGAAAACACACACAAACACACAAAATGTGAATAGCAAATACTTCAGAGCTTTTCTTAAAAGAAAATTGGTTCAATAAACTTAATATTTAAAGTAAAATTTAATGATCAGAAATTGTTTTACGAGAGCAAAATTATAGTAAAATAAAAATTCTAAAAAACAAAGGAGATTTATTTTGTTTTCAGTGTTCTTCTAAGTAAATTTTATTTACTGCATTAAATCTACCTTTATTTTTTTATACTAATTGGGAAACATTTTTTTTTCTACAAACTTGTTAACCATGTTTATTGATTTAATATTTCGGAGAATCTATATTGTTATAAAGTGGAAATCATCCCTATGTTAAAATGATGCATTTTAAATAGGTAACGTCAATAAAGGATGAAAGACGACTACTTTGCGTGGCCATTTACGGTCAACGGATATCGGTACTGTTATAAAATCGATGGCTACACATAAAAATGTGAGTAAAAATACGCTACTCAATGAATCCACTCACACTTACCATATCAGCACAGTATGGACCTTAGCTATCCTGTCTCGAAAATACACTGTTAAAAATTTGCAGAAAACTGTCTAGTCATTTGAAAGTTTTTATAGAAAATGGTTACATAGTCGTAATTTAACTCAATTCTGATCATATTATTGCCCATATTATGCTCAGAATAGAGTTAAATTAGGGTTATGTAACCATTTTCTATAAAAACGGTCAAATGACTGGTCAGTTTGTTGCAAAAGTTTAACAGTGTATGATAAAATGTCAATTAGACAGTTATTGAGTACCGTCGATTTAGTAGGAAATTAAACTATTTTTACAACGGTTTATTAAGATACAGAAATGTCGAAAAAACTTTATCATCTTCCAAAAACATTACCGCTAATATGTTTTTCTAACTGTTTTTAAATATACAGAAATTTTCAATTATTTTCATCATCCATCAGATACTTTACTCACACATCCAATAACAACTGCTAAATAGAAATTCTTAGCTAACTACTGAAATAAAAATTTATTTTACGAAATTGGAAGACGAATATGCATCTATTGAGATATGTAATGTGGAAATCGGCTTTACATTAATTATGTGAATGAACCTAATATTAATAAGAACGAAAAATCATGCGTCCAGAAATATTATGAAACACTTTCCAACACGTACAGAATTATGTAACAAAACTTCACGGTTTAATAAGTAAACAATTTAGAAAACACATAACACATTTGAAAACCCGATTTCAGCCTTTACTAGCAATAGTCGAACAAAATATCCGAATTCGTTTGTGAAGTCCTGTATATGATCTATAGATTTGTATGTAGACTAAACTGTATGCTAAAATTTATTTCCGTTAGGAAATGCATATAGCACAATTGAAAATTCCCCTTTAACAAGTTTCGTCAATAAACGGAAATGTACTTGAGAAGTTTTGAGCTGCCCTGTATATGACTATAGAATGTATACACACCAGTTAATATGCAAAATATTAGTTACATTTAAAAACGCATACCCCAACTTAAAACGCCCTTCAAGCAATTGTTATTGTAACTATAAATGAATTGTTTTGTCTGCTTTGTAAATGAACTATGAAAGCAATGCACACCTTTTACCATAGTAAGCATGTAGTAGCTCACTCAGTCATTTATATTAATTTCAATATGTTTGAAATAGTGTAACATTTTTAAAGTACACCGCAAAACGATCTTTCCCCATATTCCGTAATGTAATGTAGTTCTATTTAGTGTTTTTGTAAATAACCTACATATTACAGTTTTTATTACCGAACAAGTCATACTAAACCTGAATAACATATATTAATTGCATGGTACTCCGAGGATATTTACGTGAGTTAGAGCACGGATAGACTGCAGACAGACAGACCGAATTCATTAACACTTTTCTACTATGTTGGATAGTGTTAAAAACGTGTATTTTCTCTTATTCTACTAGATTGAAAATCCAAAATATCCCTTTTATCTGAAGTGTTTCAACAAGGGAGTTTAGAAAATGGTCAACGGTGACGTGCCAAATGAGGGGGCGGGCAATTTTCCCTGTTACGTTACTGGTAATAAATATCGTAACCATTAGCTTTAACCATATTACACTCATTGGTTATTCACTGTTAGACAAAATTTTCTTTATTTGACCAGAAAGGTTTGAAACTGCGAAATTTTGCTGAAGATTATGACTGAGATCTTAATTAGTGTTCTCACCCCAGTACATAGGTTGTTTCGGATGCTATCCCTTCAGCTGAAATTTTTAGACGTAGATAATGACATTTATTGCTTCCTTGTCAAAATCTTTGAATTTTATATTCGGCTTGTTTGATTAAATTCTGGCTTCATTAAGATCTTATTAAAGATAGTTACCTGAAGAAAAAGATATCCCGCAAATGCAGCAGTCGGCATATTCTCCAGAGTAAGGATGAAATACTCTTAAGGGAGCTGTAACTTCCCAACAAAAAATTTACAAACTTTACATAGGACATCCAACGCTTGTGGAAACTGCTCTTTTCAAATGTCATTATCTTTTTTATAGGTCATTGTTACCAAGGACTGAAGAGGAGGTCATTTTTCGTAATTGACAGACATTCCATATGCAAATCTAAGACTTGGTGTTTTTATCTTTACGTCTTTTAGTTTTTCTTTTTTCTTTCTGATCTTCTGTTTTAGGCAAATAAATAGGTAAATGTTCTTTGAAGCAAATGTCCTGTTATATATTGGTGTAAAATATATCAAAGTAAATGCTTGAGTGTTTTTCTAATTTATTTATAAATTTTCACCTTCGCATTATTTTTTGTTAGGAATTGTAAGTTTTACTTCATGGTGTATACAACAAATTCATTTTTAATTTATATCAACTCTAAATTTTATTTCAACATGCCATATACTTACTAAACAAATATGTACTTTTAACATTATTAATAAATTTGAGACATCAAATTTAAGAAACAAGGAATCCAATATTGATTGCGAAACATTAAATTAGAAATTTTTACCATGATCATATATGTGTTTATTTTTTTTGTAACATTAGTTTTACTTTACCAGCTGTTTCTTTGAAATATACATATAATACACATTTAAGAAGCTTTGTTACGTCTGATTTTTGCATCATGATACACGACTTTTAAGTAATTACACTAGTAAAGTTACATGTAAAAATAAAGTACCGCAGAAGTTATAAAAAGTTTTACTTTATTTTTGGGGAAATCAAACTTTTCAACACTTATGTCTGTAAAACAAATTATAAATTACTATACACATTTTAAAAGGCATAAAAGAATCAGACAATTCAAAGTTCGTTTTAATGTAAATGTCCTGTTTTCGTTTTACGAAAAGTTTAAATCATTTCTTTAAAATAACAATCGCTTTCAAAAATGTTTTCACCGATAACATAACCGTTTACCTCTAAGCAAATAATCGATATCGTGAATGTTATTGCATTTGGCGCTATTTTCAGTCGTTATTTCAGACAAAATGTTTATTTCATTTATTTCTTTATTTCTTAGCAATTTGACATTTTTGCGATTTTCCTTGAAGCTACGCACATTATTTTTTAAGGTTTTACTATTCAACATTTTTATAACTGTGCTCAATTTCATAAAATTTTATATAAACTCTAATTTTTTTATGTTTTATTTTTCTATTTTTTTTCCTTTGATAAAATTTCTATAGTTTATTTTTCTAAATGCTACTTACTTTAGAATGTTTCGAAAAAAGCAGCTACTTTACTTTAAAAAAATTCTGTCGATATATACCACATTTTCAAAAAAAAAAAAAAAAATCTTTTTCAGTTCCACTATGAATTTACTAAATATTTTTTAAGAATATCATCTAAAACAATAAGAAAGACACCTATGAATTTGATAGTTATGTATATTTAAATGTTCGGTTATATCCCCATTTTATCCCGTTTCTGTTTTGTGCCTAGTTCCATATTATCACGGATTACTTATTTCATATTTGATCTTTTTATTTTTTGTTATTTTCTGACAATAACTGCAACACATTAATGTGACACGCTTCATCATAAACATATATTTGTTTCTGGATATTTTAAACTAAACATAACTATAAGTTAAAATGACACTTACTGTGCTTTATTACTTAAATTATGATAAAATAGTAAGAAAAATGTTAAACTACATTAAAGTTATTCAACGTCAATTACTCTAAACACTATCAGCTATATACATAGGCTTCTTCAAGGATAAAAATACAACTGCCACTACTAACGTCTTAGTTTCAAAATCTCCGCTTCTTGATCCGGGAACTAGGGAAAGCCCATTTCGTCATCGGACGTTCGTTATGACAGTTGTATTTTTTGTCCCTGATGAAGGCTATGTGTATAGCTGACAGTGCTTAGTGTAAGAAAGGAGTGATAGGGGCTAATAGGAGTAACTGACATTGTATAATGTGAATGTAGTTTAACATCTTTCTTACAATTTTTTCATCATTTAACTATTAAAGCACAGTAAGTGTAATTTAAATTTTCTTTAAAGATAAATTTTAGCATTCTACTCCTTTATTTGCTTACATATAACTGTTTAGAAAAAAATACCTTAAATGAGTTCCCGAGTTTCTTGTTAAATAATACATGAGAGATTTTTTTTTTTTTTTAGTTTTTAGTATTTTCAAACACTTAACAGAACTGCCTGTCACTTTGTCTGTAAAAGTTTACGTTTGTAATGGTAATAAAAAAAAAATATCGTAAATTATATGCTTAAAATAAACGCGCATTTATGTTCCCTCATTTCATAATAGATTTTCAAATGACACTAGAAAAGCTATCGTATATATTATTTCTCCTGTCAACATCGCTTTTTCTAAGAAAATACGAAACGCAGAACGACGAATGAGATACTATATGAAATGATTTTGAACAGGCTTCTTACATAGTACAAATACATTTTCCTAAAACATGTTTTTTGATTAAAATTTGCTGATAATTAAAACTAAATCGGCATTGTTTTCATAATTGGTTGGTTGGTTGGTTGGTTGGTTGATTTATGACGGCCGATTATCTACTCGAGGGATATAGGCTCTAAGGGGGAGTGCCCTCCGTGGGGATCTTTCTAAGGGACCCTAACCCGTATTTACGGCAAGGTTCGAAGAAAACCACAAAAAACTCCGAACGGTTAGGTCGACGAGCGCGAGAGGTGTTTGAACCCAGCACCTCCCGTCTACCAGCTTTGAGAGCAGAACCTCTCAGTGTTTTCATAAATGAAATGAAAGGTTTTCCTCAAATTAATGTTGCCACAAAAATAAAATTCAGGATTATATCACGCTCAACACTGATTCTAAAAAAGTAAAGAGCACAAAAAAGATAAAGTGTGACATCTCCGCACGTGTTTATTTTATATTTATCATTAAAAAGCAAAATTGAAATTGTAATGTTTAGGAGAAAAAGACACCATAGATTGTCCCATGTTTTTTTTTTCCGATGCGGATGATGTCATCCTTTAATGCAGTTAAAACACGATTGTTAATTTTTTTTTTTCTCGCGCGTGCCTTTTTGTAAGTTTGATGGAATAAATGAGCTGATATTCTGGCTTGACTAATGTTAGGGAACATCTACCGCAGATGCACCGGGGTTGGCGCAATTTTTTTGTGGTGCGATTTTCGCAAGAAAACCCCATTTTCGAATACATGTTAGGCCTAGTTTGCGAAAAATGTTAGTTTTATTTTATAATAAAATTGTATTATAATTTTTTTTTAAAACAGACACATTTAATTTTATTATTACACACAGTTTTATTTAATGTACACATTATTTTTATTATACATATATTTAATTTTATTTATTAATTATTTTTATATTATTTTATTTTTAATTTATTTACATACACATTTCATTTTATTATAAAATATCAAGTTGCCATACGAAGCAAAAGTCACCAGTTCACCCCGCCAGGCAAAAAATCGCCATTATGGCACCAAAAAGAAACCCCGGTGCGTTTGCGACATCTGTATCCATGTACTTTACAGATAATTTTATTCTTAATGTTTCTTTAGAAGTTTAAATCTATATATAAAAAATACTACAACGCTAAAAAATTTGGATTGCAGTGCGAAATACTTGCACGGGTACACTGGTTTAATATTATAAGGGCTGTACATATATAACGTTATCAACTTTTTGGTAATTTTGGACTCCCCCGCCGTACGATATCATACGTTATCATTTCTCGGATTACATCCTCCACCTAATGCTATCATTACCAGTGCCTATTTTTTTTTTCATTTTCTTTTTATATGTTTGCAATGTTATACAGATATACTTATACATGTAATAGTCTCATAATTTACTTATTCAAAGAAATTAAAGAAATCAATAAAATATCACTATTTTATGTGAAATAACTTTATATCGAATAACACTTAAAAGAGATACTTACTTACTGTTCAAAAATACTTAATAATAGCTTTTTCTTACTTAATGCATTCAACAGTAGTATTGTCTTCTTGAACCTGCCCCCTGAAGGGGAAGGGGGCACAGAGTTTCGTTTCAACAAAACAGGTGGACAACATTCTTTCGCTTTTCTTTACTAGTAAACACAACAGGTATCATTTCAAATATACTTCGCATCTGGTTTCTCAAACAGCGGCTTATATGTGCATATGATAGAAAAATGGGAATGCTAAATTTTGTGATGTTTCCATATTTTGGAATGAATTAATTGTATAATCATTTATTAATTTGATATCTTTGTATTTTGATAAAAATAGAGAAGAGACTAAAATAAAAAGATAACATACTATTTTGAGGTAGTGAAAAGTTTAAAAAATAATAAAAATTTTGGTTGGATCAAAGATGAAAACGATATCTAAAGACAATACCCCCACCCCCCGTCCTAGAGATATCTTACAATGTCATGTGTCAGACATCCTCTTAAAGTGATAACGTTTATATGCACAGCCTCATAACTGCTATAACGCATTCTGAATAAAATTGGAAATTTAAAGTTTTTTTTTATTTTTTTAGGCATAAAAAATGTCATTGGAGAAATCTCAATAAAACTAAATCATTTATTTATGTTGATAGAAAAATGCATCATCTGCAATGTAACAGAAAAAAGGAAAATATCTCATACAAATTATTTTATTTATTACTAATCGTAAAGATTTACTTTTTAGAAAAGATGAGAAAATATATTACTAGAAGAAAAACGGTGATAGCTTCTCTCTAGAATTCTATTTAAAAAAATGCCTCTGTATACTAAAGTTAATATAAACAAGTACGTTATACCAAGAGCGTTTTCAGTAAATATTGACACTTACTAACTTTCATTTCGAACGGCCAATTCTGTAGCATATTGATACTCAATTTAAAGACTGAAAAACACGGAATACATCTATACTAATTAAATAAAGTTTCGCTCTGTGTGTGTGTCTGTGTGTGTGTGTGTTTGTTAGCGATGGCTAGGAAAATTTAGCCCACCTAGAAGGCTGGAAATTTACATTTAGGTAGTCCAAACCCTCTCCTGGTGCAACATTACTACAGAATTTTAATATTTTAATTACTTTCGGAAATATTAACTAAAATGCACAAAGCACTCTCATTAAAAATACGCTTTTATTCTCTTGGGTTGGTTGGTTCACTGGTTGGTTGCATCGATTCTTCACAGAAGTAATTAAATAAACCAGAGTAGCTATGCTAAAATAAGGATTTCTAAGGAAATAGTGGTCGCACGGCTCTGCCGTTACAAACATACAACAGTGCACACGTAGCGCCATCTGCCGACGCGAAACTGAAAGTGTCATTAACGCAGAAGAACTGATACAACTGTGGTACTCGAGCGCCATCACCATCTATTTGAAACATTTTAGAGGGACGTTTTTCGTTAGAAATCTTTGGATGAAAGTCGAGTGTTTCATGAATTACTGTTTTTTTTTTCAGCTAAATATTAATATTTTCACACAAAAATTATACCCAGGTTTAGGAAACATTTTTTTTTAATACTCATAAAAATTTGGATAATAAGATTTTTTTAAAAAACATTAAATAAAAAATTAGAACACTTCTAACAGGCAATTTTGTCACTATAAATTGGCAATTCTTAAGTTCTTGTTTGAGCTGCGGATAGTTTAGCGAGAATTCTTGAAACTTTCTATTGCAAATTTATTAATATTAATATTTTATATCTATATTAATAAAAGAAAGTTTCCCTCTATGTGTGTGTCCGTGTGTGTGTCTCTGTGTGTGTCTGTTGGCGATGGCTAGCAAAATCTAGCCCACCTAGAAGTCTGGAAATTTAGGTGTGGATAGTCCAAGGTCTGGCCATGTGCACCTGAGCTTCAGAATTTTAATATTTTGATAATTAGCCTAGATATTAATTAGATACTCATTAACCATCGCTTCTAAAATGTCATCTTTTAAATCAAAATGGCGAAAGAAACGAACTGGCGCGTTGGATTTGCAAGCGGAAATGAACAAATTCGAAATTATTTTACTAATTAGCGAATTTTAAGAAAACTAATTGAGATATCAATTTGAAAATTTCTGAGCATATGTAAAAAAAAATATTCTGTATCTGAATATGTGATTTTTGAAAAATTCAGTTGGTAATTTTTTTTATTTATGCAAAAAACTGCCAAAAATCTGCCGGCGCCAGTGAAAACGATCCGAGAAAGTTTCAGACAGGGATCTGCTTTCATTAAAAACTGAACTACAAATAGATCTGTTTCTCGGGCCGAACACTCCATTTAGTTTGCGAACATGAAAGGAAATAATTGCCAATTTTTACTAATGAACAAAAATTTAGGTAACTAATTAAGATATAGATTTGAAATTGAGGTCGGGAAGGAATGTCATCTGCCGGCTATTTTAGCGTAGCGTCTTCGTTATGTTCTAATTATGAGAAAATGTAATTCTTTTTTTAATGATCGCGTTAATGTAGGTGACGGTGGTTCTCTTGAACAAATTATTCATTATATTTGCGGGTATGGGGAGGGAGGGGGTTAACGCCTTTCTCTGAGATTGTAATTATCTCGGGCCCGGGCAACGCCGGGCGGGTTAGCTAGTTATTAATATTTATAACAATAATACCAGGTTCAATAATAACAAAACCTACACTTGCTGCTAAAATTTCAATTTCTTTAACGATAAAAAATCTATATCGAACAGATTGGGATATCATAAAATATATATTAATACAAAAAAATATAATAATCAGATTTTTTTTAGCATTAGCAAATAAAATAATTAAAATTTTTGTTTTAAATAGGTTTTTCAGCTTTTTTTTCGTTTTCGTTTTTTTTTTCGTTTTATTATTATTATTATTATTATTGTTTTGGAAAATTGAACTCTCTTTCTGTTATTAATGTATATTTTACAAAGTGGGCCAAAAAATTTAAATATATTTAAAATTTTGATAAAATTAAGCAAAATACATGGAATGTCTCGTGTGAAATGCGGTTATCACCTCTTCCGATACTTATCTGTTATTGTGGGTATGTGTAAGGGATAACCGATAAAGCCTGAAAATTTTTAAATATTTAAAAGTATATATGAAAATATATCCTCAAGGTATTCTTTGTCCCCCATTAGAGTATATTCCTGCCACATTTCGAATCTTCTGTAATCTTAAATTACAATAAAACAACTGATATACTAATGTTTAACATAATTCGTGATGCTCTTTTTATAAATAAAGAATTTTGTCGTCGATTAAAAGCCATAAGGTACTGTTTTGCATATCAAATACATTTTCGGACTTTGAGAGTCTGTTGTAGGTGGGGAGGTAGTAAATATTTTTTTGCATTGTTGGTTATATCTATCGCTGTGAAATAAAAATGCAATTAGTCTTTGAGGAGAGAGTTATCTATTTTTTTTCAGTTTTGAACTTTTATGCATAACTACGTTTTTTTTAAATTTTTAATAACATATATTTGTCATTTTGTTCAAAATGTGAGGTATTTTATAATATTATGTTTATTTTTCGATTTAACTAATCAACTGAAAGTCAAATCTGAAGTGGCTGGTTAATAAAAAAATTTCTCGAAAATATTCACTAGCAAAATTGCTTTAAAAAAAATTTTTGACATAAAGTATATACTGAATCTGTATCCAAAAACACAATAAATTAAAATATACTGAATAGAACAAGATAAAGTAGAATAACGTGTAAGTAAATTTACTCAAGTGATATAATCTTAGAAAAAGCGTATGGAATTTCAAGGGCGAGAAAGAACTGTAAATTATCTTATATAAAAATACATATGAAAATGTAATCATCTTGTGTGTGTATTGTCTGCAATTATAATTAATATTAATATTGTCTGTAGATTTTGATAAAAAGTTGGTTAATTGTATATTTTAAAAATAATCCGGGAGAGAATTTTTTTGCTTAATTCATGCATTGATTCTTCTTTTAATCGTATGTGAACAAAGTACCGATAACACTTAGTTATCGCTATGAAATATGAACAATAAAATGGCGAATGAAAAACAACGAAAATATTTCTTTGAAATTTCATTTGATATCCAATGGATTCAGTGGAATATTAATTACCTTTGAATATTTTAATAGTTATTGCAAGGCTTCTTTGATTATATCATGCATCCTAAGAATGCATTGAATGAATGAATGAATACTTGAAGGTAGTTGCTAACCTACTTTCAAACTAATTTAATTGGTCATATGGAGGCCTAGTGTTGCACATGTTTGTATTACATTCAACGAAACACAAATATTAGTTAAATAATAAATCTAGATAAAAAAATATTTTGAATGAAAGGGCAAAATAAGCCTGCAATATTAGCAGTATTTGCAATTAATGTACGCACGTGAATATAAGAATAATATTCGATCCAGATATAATCATAATACGATCAATATTTTGAAAGATACATCATCTAAAAACAATATTGGCCCTGTATTATTTTGTTACTAGATTAAGTAATTAAAAATTTAAAATCTCTTAAATCAGATCACATAAGAAGATTTTGAATGAGGAAAATTTAAAAGATTACTTTTCGAAGCACGGAGACAGAAATCATAGGGATGTTTTAAAAAAAAAGAACTCGGCTCGAATTCACTAAAGTAAGACGTCTGTATTAACTTTTAAAATTGAAACGTAACGCGGACCAGCAATATGTCGAACTTAAAGGTTTAAATAGTTCCAAATTATATATATAAACACACATACACAATACACACATTTGAATATTAATATATATATATATATTTATTTATTTATTTATTCTAACAATTAAGTCCATGCTTAAATCTTATTTTATTTCTACCACTCTTCAGGCATTAGCAAGTATTTTTAGAAAGCAGTAGTAGTATAAATGTGTCCTTTTTACAATACTTTTATTGTTAATTATCATTATATTTCTTTAAAATAAATTTATTTGTATTGTCAATAACATAAATCTATTAAAAGTTATCATTTAAAACGTAGTCAGTTATCCCCGTAAGAAACACATATGATTAAGTTCGACGTTTTAAATATCATATGTGTTTTTTTTTACGTGGATAACTGGCTATATTTTTAATGATAACTTTTAATTTATGTATGTTATTGACAATACTAATAAATTTATTTTAAAGAAATATAATGGTTTAAAATATGAAACCATTAAAATGGATCACAATTTTCACAATTTGTGTAATTACTAAAGTAGGTGTAAAAAATTAAAGGTTCTAAAACATTAAAACCATTTTAAGATGTTAAAAACATCCATCGAAGTTCCGAGCACTTTCAACCAGAAACCTGGCCATCATCAAAGGCTGGAAATGAGAAAAAATTCTGTAACTTCCGGAATGTAAGCTGTTTAAGTAGTAGAAGGCGAAACTACATATGGAGAAGGGGGGGAGGGGGATGGACTAGTCTATTGAGCGAGGTGGGTTATCCCAACCCAAATGTACTATCAACATCAAGTAGATTATACCAGATTTTTGGCCCATTGTATGATAACATATCATTACACTATCCCCCACCACTTGTCAGGATTTCCACTGACTCCCTTACTATACATGTAGTAATGTAGTATAGTCGTTCATTTGCACGATAATCTTTACTTTACTAATATACAGGGTGATTTTTTTTAAAGTTGTGAAAGTAAAACCCTATAACAAAAGAACCACTGATCCAAATGACCTGAAATTTTACCAGTATGCTCCCAAAGCAAGGGAAATTTTTTTGGCATGGTTAAAAAACTTAAAATTGGACCGACAGATGGCGCTGTAAGTTAACACAAACAAAGAATATCATCAGTGGGAGGAAAAGAATTGACGGTACTTTGAGAAAAAGAAAACTTTACTACGCATATCAAAACCATACAGAATGCTGTAATTGCGAGAAGGAACGGCGAAAACTTTCGCAGAAACAGAACAAAATAAAAATATGGAGTAAAGCATTTGTACGCACGAAAGTCAACTGCGAAACTAACGCAAGTTATTTTCAGTGTGCTGTCCACCGTTTTCAGCTAGGAGTTGGAAACGTGAAACCGCATGTTCCAGAACTGAGCAAAGAGTATCCGGCTAGATGCTGTGGATCTGGTGCACAATACGTGTCTTCAGGTCAGCTAAGTTCGTAACATCACTTCAATACACAGTATTCTTTAGGTACCCCCAGAGTCAGAAATCGCAGTGTGTGCGTGCTTCACCTTTTTTATCGCCACTGTGCGTGTGTCGTGCGCAAGCTCGTCTCCCGACTTTACTGCATATACAGCGCCATCTGTCGGTGCAATTTTAAGTTTTTTTTTAACCACGCCAAAAAAATCCCTATTGCTTTGGGAGCATATTGGTGAAGTTTCAGGCCATTGCGACCAGTGGTTCTTTTGTTATAGTGTTTTACTTTCACAACTTTAAAAAAAATCACCCTGTATATATCAATTTCTGTTTTTAAATTTAACCGAGAAAGTGCAGTACATGGTTTTCCCTTTTCTATGTCTGATTTATGCTCCCTTATGCGGTCTTGTAATTTTCTAGTTGTCATACCTAGCTCGGGGCTCCAATGGATGTTTTTAACATCTTAAAATTGTTTTAATGTTTTAGAACATTTTTATTTTTTACACCTATTTTAGTAATTACACAAATTGTGATCCATTTTAATGGTTTCATATTTTAAATCATATACAAAAGTGAATTTTGTTCCAATTTTAGAATATTTTTCTATTTATTGAATATAATGGTATTTAACAATAATTATACTGTAGAAAAGGACACATTTTTACTACTACTGCTCTCTAAAAGTAATACTAATGCCTGAGGAGTGATAGAACTAAAATAAGATTCAAGTATATTTACGGGCATTATAAAAGCATGATGTTCTGTTTTTGGGCTGTCCTTTTTTAAAAAGTCCATATTATATGAAATGAGAATATAAATAGAAACTAAATATGTCTTTATAAAAAATTTAATGGAAAGTAACTTAATTTTATTTTTTAAAAAACCGAGAGAAGATGGGTGAAAAATGTTAAATATTTCGACAGGTGTGAAGTGCAAGAATATATGTTATTTATAAGAATTAAGGAATTCAAGAAATGCTGCATAAACAACGAACTAGACGGCACAGAAGACGATGCCATTGTCGAAAGTGATAACGACGAGGAATAATGTAGCGATACAGAGATTGAAAACGTGTATCATGATGAGCCGATGACGACGAAGGATTTTTGTGAATTGTTTGGCGAGTCCGATACTGAACTGGACCTTGAATCAGTTTAACTTTGTATATTACTTTAGTATATTATTATCTTCATTATTGTATATTTAGTACTTTTTTTCAGATAATTTCGAATAAATGTGCAAAAAAAAATAAAGTCTCTTTATTATCGTATATTTAGTACTTTCTTTTTTTTTTCAGGTGATTTTAAATAATGTATTTTTAAAGAAATCAAATTTCTTGATCGGAAAAGGGGGGGGGGTCGACTTATACGCGGGATTTAAAAAAATTCTTATTTCTTGATCGGGAAAGTGGGGAGTCGACATATACGCGGGATCGACGAATACGTTGGTAAATACAGTAGTGTTTTAAATTGAAATTAAATTAAAAAGTCTTCAAATACCATGAAAATTGAAAAAAAGAAAACCCCAACGCATTTCGAAAGACTTCATATAAAGTGGAAAAAGATGTACCACTATTCACAAAGAAGAAGCAAATGAAACGAAAACAAAGAAGCAAACGTGAAAGGAAATAAGATAAATAAATGAACGAAATGTGATGAATTTAAAGTATAAAAAATAATAGGGAGGAGAAGTAAGACGTTTGACTTAGCATGGTTTAGCAGTTTTCCAGCAGTTTTAGAAAATGATAGGTTGTATTTCGGTAATATTCGTTTCAATTAGTAATGATTTCGGAAGTTTTTATTGGTGTTTTGTTAATTATCTATCATCCCCAATTCACAATATTGAAAACAAAATTTCAAAAATAATTCACAAAAAGAAGAAAAAAAATAATTGCAATTCATTATTAGCTTTTATTATAAATATTAATTATATCGTTAATTCTGAAACAATAGCAACGTTATTCATATTTAATCATTTTTATAAAGGTAGATAATCTTACCTCTATTCTAATAACTTTTTGTTCATTTTTTTAGATATTTTCTTATTATGAGAGTGTACAGATATCACATATAACGAATCTTTCATAATGGTTTAATAAATTCCTCTCTAACTGCCGAAATTTTCAGTTTAAAAATAATTTAGTTTACCTTAAAAAGCTGAAAACAATCTTATTAAACATGACAATTATTTTTAATGCATTTCAGCCCATCTCTCATAGTTGATATTTTCTTAAATACAAGTTCCACTAAGATGTTATAATGTTAAAATGTAAAAGTATTTTTTGTGTAGTCTCTCTTTTGTAATATTTTATCAGATAATCTACGAAGAGATTTTTTTTAATTTAATGTTACTATTATTTTACTTTTAAATAATCCTTATAATTTTGAAATTTTTCTTTAATGTTTATGTAACATTTCGACTTAAACTATTATCTCTTCATAATACATTTTTGTGGCAATCATTTTGAATTATTTAAGATATATAAGAAGTAAACATAAGCCTTATAATTCCTGTGATGCTATGAGAGTAGGAATAATTACAATATCTATGAGTTGATGTATTTCATTTAAGTATTATATCAGCAAGCAATATGAACTTTTTCTATCTGAGATGTGCAATGATTGATTTTTATTTTAATTTCAAAACACAAATATTTTAAACAAAGTGAAAACATGAACTGCCAAACTCGTTTAAAATTATAATAGAGAATAACGTAAAATAATAAAAAACAAATTTCATATTTCAAAATCAAAATTTTTTCAGATAAAATTTACTCTGTGTAAAGTATATTTTTTTTATAAATTCTGAAAAAAAATGGATAACATTATAGGGATACATCTTGAGCTGGTTTAGTTGAAAATATGTGATCGTCTTAAATAGATATTAGTATAAGTCACAATTTTTTATAAACAAATAAGATAATATAAGTGTATGAGGATGGAAGGGGATGGATATCTACATTTATTAAATAATTAATAAGAAAAATAATATAATTCACAGATTTAATAAAAACTACGTAACAGTTAGTACTAAAATATATTTTCCACCACTTTGGAAACCATTAATAGGCTTCTTGTAAATGTTTTGTTTTTTTTAACATTTAGATAAATATGACTTACATCAATCTGATTTTAAACGTCTCATGTATATCTTCTATATTTATTTTTTATACTTGAATAATAACATAACATGTTAAAGGTGGAAAGCATTTTTCAAAATGTCAATATGAGATCTTTGAAACTGTTAGTATTCATAAATAATGATGGTGCGTTCATCTATTTTTAAAAAATTTTCATTAATCAAAGAACTTCTATTTCTTTTTAGCTAAAATATAGAGAACTTCGGAATTTTACTAGAAAACAAAATTGATTAATAGTACTATTTATACAACATTGTGTGTGGAAAATACTGAATAAAAAATAATGAAGGGGAGATATTTTTCAGTGTATTATTTATAAAGTATAATAAACGTTTTCTATATATTTCGCTTTTTAAATTTAATAAAATATATTAGTTTCACAACTAATATTTTAGAATAATCTGAAAAGAAGATCATTCGTTATCCCTGAGTATTTGTAGGTAACGTGTTTTAAATGCTTTTTTTTTACTTTTTTTATTAATAAAACTACTAAATATAATAAATTCCCTAGAATTCTAACTATTATTTTACACTGGACGTTGATATTTGATAATTAATTTAATTTTTTAAATAATACAGGTTGTCTTTGGCACCAAAATTATATTTGTTACAATAATTCTGGAACAAAAAAAAAAAAAAAAAAAAAAAAAAATTCTTAAAAATATATTTACTATGCGAGTTTTGAAAATTTATTAGGAAATTTGAAATAAATTTTATTTTTTCTAACCTTTAATAACTTTCTTTGAAATATCTGAAAATTTCTAAAAAAATATATTTCTTTAAAATACTATTCTTATTTAGTTTTCTTTGTTTTTGGCTTATTTTTTAAAAATACTATTATTATTTAGTTATTTTTGCCTGCAACTTTATCACATCAAGGATGCATTAAAAAAAAAAAAAAAAAAAAAAAAAAAAAAACGATCTTGCTTAAAAAACATAAAATGAATACTTCTTTAGAAACCGTCTCTAGACACTGGTAAATAAAATAACGGAAAAGAGAGATGAACTCTTTAAAAATTCCGGCAATATTTATTATTATACTATGCAAAATTATGTTATTAAAATTATTATGTTTAAAAAAAATTATTGATGTTTTAGGAAAATAACGTGTTATTCGAACACCTTAAAAAAAGGCTTGAAAATTACTGCAATACTACCTTTATTCCAAGATTATTTTGACTAACACGTGAAACTAAGCGATAAAATTAAATAACATCATCTTATTTTTTCATCCTATAAGGCGTAATCTACCTGTATGTTTAATAATTAAAATGACAGTTTATTGGTCCTTCAAAAGAGATTATTTAGAATATTTTCTACAAAGGTTCTAAAAAAATTAATGACAAATATGTAGCAGTTGTTGAAAATGATTATGACTAACCTTTTTACATAAATAATTTCTCTCGGACATCATGTATATCTTGTATTTTCCCTATCTCATGAAATATGTGAATCGTAAGCCATAAGGCGAAAATTCTGCATAATTTTCTTTCTCAATGCAAATTTACGTTAATTATCAAAAGTTACATTTTTCAGTTGTTTATCGATCAGAAACATTTCGAACGCTCATTTGAAAAATTGCAATTTTCTTTTTTAAATTTCTTTTCTAAAGATAAAGAACTATAATTTAAAGTAATGACAAGAGAAAATATAATATTCATTTTATCTGGGGGCGTTACATTGTTTAACATATGAAAATTGAGCGATAAAATTAATTAATGTGCTTTTTTTTTTGATTAGCTATACTCACAATCAAAATGACACTGCGATTTTATGTGATTTTTTAAATTAGAAAAGCTCAAAAGTATTTAGATTTAGAGCATGCCTTTAAAAATTATAAATTTTAATACCGTAATTATGATTTTTTTAATACGTTTTTACGTAGTTTATGCAACTATAAAATAAAAAAAATTATTATGATATTTTCCCTATCATCAATCATATCTGGTTTGACGCATGAAACTTAAGCAATAAAATTTTAATTAACTTGAATCGTATGTTATAAAAAAATTTCTAGCAATGTGTAACCAAATGCAAAATAAGTAATACAACTAATGAACCTGATCTGGGAGCACTGGGATCGATATTACTCTGCATTTTTAAAAAATAAAATTAAATAATAGGCTATTGATAATAATTAAAGAATAATCAAAATACTTACATCAGTTTTCCTGAAAAAAGTCTATAACAAAGTATTTTCTGAAAATTAATTTCACTTAACTCCATTTATATAGGTATGGAAAATGAAGTAATCTGATGAAACAAAACTTTAATTTTGTGCATTGTTATCTTATCAAAACGTGAGGATCGAGCAATAAGATTGACCCATTTCTTGCCAATTTATGTTTTTATCTGAAAAGTATAATATTCTTTTGTTAAGACAAACGTAATATTATATATATATATATATATATATATATATATATATATATATATATATATATATATATATATATGTTTGTATGTATGCATGCATATTAGTTTTTAATTAACATTTATAATTTTTATTTGTTGTATTATTGGCATATATTTTTTTATATATTTGTTAAGGATATTTATTGACTGAATCGCATGTTTCTTTTTCAACAAAATTTACAACTAATTTGGGGTACCAGCAGCCTCAGAAAATCGATATATCTGAAAGTAATGATAACGGAAAAAAATTGTTAACGATCATACATTCTTATCTTTCACAATAGTTTACATTCACAGTAATTTTAGGAAGACCATATCTTCCTAAAAGCGTTGTGTTAGCTCTTTCTGATATTGTACTTAAGAAATTTCATCACATAGTACTGAAACTTCATTAATATGTTATATTTATCATTAATATGTTATTAACCTTATATGGATTTATCATTAAATACTATTCTTAAATCTTTTATTTTTTAAACTACTTTACATTTGTGTTTAGTAAATAAAAGAATGTACTAACTGAACATTTCAAAGAATTTAGGATATTCACATTGGAACTTGTTAATGAGGTCATAATTTAACTATAAAAATCTTATCAATGAACATCTTATGAAAATAATTAGTTTTCAACTAGATAAATTTTTAAACAATTGGTATTTTAATGAAAATGCTTATAATTGAATTATTTTTAAATAAATAGACAGAAATGTAACTTCAATAATATGTCATCGTGTAGTCACCTGTAGCGTTTTTCATTAAAACGAATAGCTTAATGCATTAAAATGAAGAGCTTTCATTATCATTAACCACATTTAAACATACTATAATATTAACATACACTACATTTATCATTACATAAATTAAGAGAATATAGTTATTGATCACACCTATACTTAAATATGGTAGCAAAAGTTGTGAAATGATAACAATTTATATATAAAAAGTATTTTAAGAAGATAATTAATATGTAACTCAAAAGTTAGTTACATCATAAGCATTGTCATAAAAATATTTATTATGTCATCCTTTCAGAATATTAGAATTAAATGTAATTTATATGGTATTTTATAATCTTATTACAGTCTGTGGTTTATGAATACTAAAAGTCATAACTGCATAAAAATTCCACTATCAATACTACTCTACATTTGCGCCCAGTAAATAAAATAACAGGCTATACTGATCGATCGAAAGCATTTAGAACATTCACTTCAAAAGTTGTACACGTGATCTAAAATTACTGTTGCGTGTAACAGGCCATAAGAGGAGAACGGACAGAATACATTATTTTTTCACTATGAACACGCATCTATATCGCAGGTTGCATGATTGGAACGGTCGAATAAAAGAGAGTTAAATCACCTGGGACAGCCTTTGGCAAGGCGTTTAGATGAAACTCCTGTAATTTTATTAGCCTGTGATGATTTACAACAGTATTATGTAGGTTAAACTAAAGACCGGAAAGGTATTTTAAAGAATGTAAAATAGGAAAGAGTGGGTTAAAAGCAGAAGTATTAAGAGAAAAAATATATAACAAACATTAGGAATAATAGAGGGTGAATACTTAAGTCTGTTTTCCCTCAAACAGCAGGTGAATCGAGTTAGGTAAAGAAATGAATGATGTATACAGGGCGTTCAGGTCGTCTTTAATGAAAGATCATCTGTCAAACTCAGATAGTAGACATCCAGAGGAACATAAATTGCAATAGATCATGGTGTTGCAAACCAATTATTCAGCCAAACATACAGGGTGTTCTTCTTAAACAGAACTCTTGTTTCCGCTAATAACTTTGAGAGAAGTAAAGTATCGCTTTGTAATGTAACTTTTAATGGACATGTTTTCCTTTGCGATACCTGTCATAATATCCAGAAAAGTGCTATAATCATCTATTATACACGCCAGCAGAATTAAAACGACGCTGCAAATTTCGGAGTCCGATTGCTAATTCATACGGTATTATTTATTGCATTATTCTGTATTTTTTTCATCATTTTCGGGGATATCAAATTTCGCAAGGTAAATATTTTAAATATTTCACAACATACTTTTTTTTTCGTAAAGTCATTAACGGAAACCCGAGTTCAGTTAAAGAAAGAGAAAAACACCCTGCATTTTTTACTAAATAAGTGGTTTGCGACACCCTGTTCCACTACAATTTTTGTTATTCTTGATGCCTACTAGCAACCCTCTAAGATTGTCGGTATGTTGTCTGAACACACTGTATGTTAAAATGAGTATGCAGTACACGATGACGTTCCCTAACGGATCATTAGGAATTTATAGTTCGTATCGCGAAAACTATACTAAATGCGGGGAAATATTTAATTACAAAGTTGTAGAACAGAATTGGCTTAGTGCGATAAGACATCTCGAGTACATGAGCGTGTAGACTAGAGCGCAAAAAAACACATGTGCTTACGAATTTGCCACTGTTACAACATAAAAAACATCACAAAACACAACAACTGCATGTCATTTTGCAATTTTATTACTGGTGATTAAATTGTAGTGTTCATTGGATAGTATTTTATGATTTTATATAATGAAGGTAATATTAACTTCCTTATGTAGAATTTCGAACTAAAATACTGTTACAAATGGTGGTCAAACAGAAAAAGTTGTACGCTTTCTACGCAGAGCAATCCGCTCTTGTGCGTTAGGTCTCATTTTGTATAAATCGATGCTAATTGAATAATTTTTATAATTGGATATTTACCCGTATCGCATATAATTTTTGATATAGGATTTATAATTTCGGAATTACTGATTGGGGAACTGCGAGAAATATATTTGTGTAGATTATTGTCGTTTTACTAAATTTAGACACCGCATTTATGCCCGTTTCCTCTGAAATATTCAGTCCGACGAAAATATTCAGTCTGTATGTTTAACTTTTTGAGTTTAATTATATAATATTATATCATAATTTAAACTTTAAAGATTTTAAATCAAAACACTTTTTTTACAAACAAGAATATAAAATCATGTTCTTTGATTTTGCCAATTTTTCTGAAATTATAGGCAATTATTTGCCCATCTTCAGAAAGTTTTACAAATTTATTTATAACATCTTAAAAAAAAAAAATAAAAAAAAAATATTTATTCTAAAACGCTGAAATAATTTTTATTCAAGTTTCTGCATGGAGTAGCATGCTGAGAAACTTAACACACAAATTAAGAAAACCAGAAAGGTTTGAAATAACGAAAAAAGGTAATTTTCTTTACTATTATTTTATGAGGTTTTAACTTTTAAGAATGTCGTATAGTTTGATCCGAAAGAAAAAGTCCTAAAATTACGGTGGCACAAGCCGCAAACCAGCAATACATGCGAAAGGTAAAACTTTAATATTAGTTATTTGGAAATGTTGTTTTTCAGTGATTTTGCCATGATAACTTCTGAACAAGTAAAAGATTTACATGTTTCTTTTTTTTAATAAAAGGAAGTAAGTTATCAACAAACTGTACATGAAAAACAAAATCAATAATTTCGTAAGATGAACAAAGCAAATCCAACCGTTCAAGCCGTTCAAAAATTTGTTTTATCTTTTATTTCTGAAAGGGTTTACTCAGCCCAAGAACTCGTCCACTTTTTACTGTGGTGGTCAATTCGTCACAGTAGTGCTGAGGTAGTTACAATACGGCTTCATGGTAAGAACTGAGAAGAGATAAACATTATGAGCGACGAAAGACCATCAAAAAGCTTGGTTCAGAAATACTGCGAGCTGCCGGAGAGACTTGTTTCTTGCACGCTTTTTAAGTTTGCCAAATCCTTCTCGGTAAGAGGAGTCGAATAAAATCAAAAAAGTAAAGAAGAAGTTCTCACAGTTTTTCCTCTAAGATCCCTCAACCACGTTCCAAATATGACAGAACAATATTATAAGCAACAAGTATTACTCAATTTTCCTTGGGGAGAGAATTCTTACTCTTTATTGCAAGAGGATCTGCCTTCTGTATATCAGTCATGGGAAGATTTATTCAATGAAGTAAATATTGATATACACGAAGAAATTAATTTCTCTGTTGTTTGCAGTTTACAAGATCCAGAGTGGCTAAAAGAAGAATAACGCGAGATTGGTCGCTATATGGCCGCAGCTCTCATACTCCCCGTGCAGAAAAATGAAGAATCTTTAACACAACGCATGATTGATCATGTATGTGAGAGTAAATGTGAGATTAAATGTGAGAGCAAAAATTACACTGATCGCAATTTTGCTTCATTTCTGAACTATTGTAAAGAAGAACATCTTACAGTGTATAAAAATTACGATAATTTTGACGTCAAATTTACAGATGAGGAGCAGCAGATACTTTACACATGCACAGAACAGCTTTCGTCTTTACAAACAAGAGTTACAAATTGCTCTAAGCGCACTTTTGTTATTAGGAAAACCGGAGCTGGAAAAGGTACGGTAATCAAAGAAATTTGTTAATGAATTACTGAGCAGTTAGGACAGGAAGCTATCACGGTTTTGTTTCCAAAAGGTGCTCTAATTAATGTCTAGAGCAGAACAATTCCCTCTGCTCTAAATGTACCAACGTGTTTTAAATCGTTCGATGAATTAGGAATAGCAACACCAAGAAATCTACAGCTCAGCATCGATCTAGTGTCATTTCTCATTATTGAATAATTTTCAATAATCACATGTCGTCTCATGGCTGCCTTTTAACAAAGGTGTCGCGAGAGTAAACCAGATAGCATTGAGTCTTTTGGAGGCTTATTTTTTTACCTCATTGGAAATAGTAAACAGCTACAGCCTGTAAAAGACATCCTTCTATATAAGAGACATTCTTCAACAGACATTTTTGACATGCATGAACAAACATTGCTTAAGACCTATTAAAAATGTTTCACCGTAACAAAAACAATAAAAGAAATCGACAATCACCAAAGACATTTTCGAGATACTCTTGATTCGCTTTTCATGGACCAATTTACAAGCGACCAATTTTCATTCCTTACACAATGGTGCAAAGCTATACTGCCTCCGACTGAACTTTAAAGATTTCAAGATGCAATATGCCTTGTTCGCAGAAACAAGCATGCTGAAGAACATGCCTAAACCAGAGCATACCATACCAAAATATAAACAACCGCTTAATAAAATGTACGTAAATAGATTTTGGTGATATAATTTCGCCTCGTATGCTCTAATTGACATGTTAAAGATTGAAAGAGTTTTTTTGTTTTGAATGTGTAAAGTTCAGTATTCGAAAATATTTTGCAAAAGAAATGCTCTCTTGACAAATTATACCTTACGCAAAATTTATCGACTTCGCGTGACTATATGGATTTACGGAATACGTTTAATATTTTTACATTTCATGCGGCTCATTGGTTTATCATAAAAACAACCGTAAAAAGTGAAATTACAAAAAAACGAAGAAATGTTATGTCGCAACGATGATATATACACGCGAAGTATATATTATAATAATCGGGCACGTGCGAGTTTTGCTCGCGTACAAAAGTATCCGTACAATAAAGTTATTAATTATTAACTACAATTTCATGAAAAATCGTTGCTAAAAGAATAATAAGACTTTGTAAAAAACTTTGCAACGTAGGATTCAGTAAGAGCTGTATATACTGGCAAAGTATAGATAATTATACCATTGACGTTCAAAGAGATATGAAAACTCGTCATACCTAAAACAAAGACCTTCTACAAATTATACGTATCTGTGACAAGCGTACTTAAAAAGAGATCGCAAAGTTGCAACTCCGCCTTGGTCCATGCTAATTTTTCAAGATAGATTTTTAATTAATATAACGACTAATTACCGACAATGGTTTTGCGCAAATCACTATCAACAATACTTGGATGAGTCCGCGTTGATAGTATCTCAAGTGTCCCCCAACTCCCCCGCTGAGTTTTCGCAAATTAAAGTTGGTGTAAATAAAAAATGCTATTTTATTAAAAACTATATGACCTAGGTTAATCGCTATTGATTTCGTTCAATGCTTAAATAAACTTTTACTACCCCTAATTTTATCATAATTTTAGTTTCAGTATATTTGGAAAATAAGGGTGGGGACATTTTGCAGCATATTTACGCCTATATCTCTGAAATTAAAACAATTATATTTTCGAGTTTGGTGTACGAAATCTTTCGAACGATACACTACATGATATACAAAAATATTCAAATAACGTAATTATCCCCTAATATATTTTATAAAAATATTTTTGAATAGCGAATAATCTATAAATACGTTGGTCAATAGCTTTAAAAACTCTGCCAAGTTTGAAATTTCGATGTTCCATAGTTTTCCAGAAAAACGGCTGTGACAGACGGACACACAGACACGCTAGTGATCTTATAATGGTTCCGTTTTTACTTTTTATGTACGGAACATTAAAAATGAGTAAGTGTATTATTTTAAAATTCGGATTTAAATACTTTGATATACTATAAGTAGCGACTACTAAAATTATATATACATTTGCATTTATTAATTTTCCATCTTTAATAGTGTTATCTCTTCGTGTAACGTGGGAGCAACATTGAGAAGTTAATTAAAATTCAGACTGCCACATATCAATAATTCAAAATGTTGCAGAAAGAATATCAGTATGATTTTAAGACAATGATGTACTATATCATTCTTTAAGTATATAAGTGTAATTCTGGACATAAGTATAACTGAATGATTTGCGTCGTCCAGATTCGACCGGGATGGCTCAGCTGGTATAGCATGTCAGCTTCAGCCAAAAGTTCCCAGGTTCGAATCCTAGCCCGGACATTTTTCTTCCAGTTGGAAAATTACAACTCATATAAGTATAATTGTTTGAGTTAATGCTATCAGGTGCGTCCGTAATTATATAAATACGTACCACTAAAAGTCATCATCTGGCCCGTCCGCCTGTCCGTCTGTCCGTATATAGCAGCGTAAAAACTACCCAATCGAATGGTTTGAAATTTAATATACACAATCGTTGCAGAATTTTGTCGAGTCATTACTAATTTTATGAAAATCTAATCAAAACCTAAAAAGATATCAATAAAAGTCTTCTTCATTTTTTAAAATTATATCCCATTATAGGTAATGATTCCAGGTTGCTGTGGTGATTACAGCATATTTAAGATGGAGTCATATTATTTCCGTATTACTGAATTTAAAAATAGAATCTGTATACTAAAATTGTTTAATTATAACAATCATATAATATACCGACAATTTTTTGGATCGATGTTTCCGAAGAAAAATATATTAAATGGAAAAAGAGTCTAAATATGGATTTGAAATTTTCAAAGCTAAGTTGCCCATTGGAATTTTCAGTAAATGTCAACAAAAGATAAAATGTTGTCAACATAAAATGTACTTATTTTATTACGTAAATTAATCATATCTTAATAACATACGATATAATTCATTTCACTGAAACTAGTTACAGTACGAACGCATCTCATTTTTCAGGTTTGACGTACAACGTTTGACGTTTCAAACTTGTTTATATATTGCAACGCAAAATTGGAAAATAAAAGAATTTTTAACTGCATATACAAAAATATTCTATATTGTCTGCACAATATTTTCAAAAAGTGGCTATTTTTCAAACATACATTATATAGTGGAAGTAAAAAAAAAAAATACATTTTTTAAGCAACAGTAATGAACTTATTAAATTTTGTACTTATGTAAAAAATAGGAAAGAAGAAAATACGATAAGATATAAAACACATTGTGTGAATTGACTATGGATCTTCTTCCAACATGAATAACAGACAAAAGGGGACATCGAAATGCAAAAGGGCATTCAAAATATTTAATGTTAAACAGTTCTGTAAATAAGCTCTGCAATTTCGTGTAATATTATGCTATTTTTCGCTTATCAATATTTTAATATTTTGTGTGAGCAAGAGCAAAAATTTAAAATTTCCCGGACGCACTGGTACACAACTAGAAGATATATACAACATTCAGCAGTATTAGAAAAATCAAAAAGTCAAATTTTTCTTCACAAATATGTTTGATTTTTTTATTAATATTTACACAATTAATGTTTTGGTTTTTCACTTAAGAAATATTATAAACAATTTTCTTTATAAAACTTGTAATATATACAACTGTATTTATCGTAAGAATAAATAGTGTTACTTTTTTATATAGATTAGATATACGCAGTATTATAAATGATTATGAATAAGGCACAATATATCTTTTTTTTTTTCTTTTTCTCGCAGAATTTATTATATGGAACTATTTGTAATTTAATAAAATAATCAATCGATGTATAAAATAAAAATTTAATGATTTATATAATTATGTGTAGAAATAATTTTTTATTAATTGTAAATACTTTCTTTAACTATTATTTAGCTCGGTTGTTATGATGGGAATATTTTAGTGAAAAATTTATTAATTGAAAAGAAATTCTATTTTTTTTTTGCGTTGTATATTAATGAAATGTAACTTTATTGACATTTCCGTGTTGTATTGGGTAATTTCATGGAAGATTATGCAAAATAGAAGAACAAGAAAACATGTGGTTGAATAATTTCAGAATCTGCAATAGATATAATTATATTATGTATAAAAAATAACATGTATTTACTTGCTTTTGACAATTTTATATAATTCAGCCTGAAACAAATGTATTTCAATATTCTACATCTAGAAAATAAATTATTAAATTTGCCGATTCCATCCGTAAGCAAAATTGGGAAAAGTTAATATTTTGTGATTTAAACTTTAGAGACAGTATATGGAAACAAAACATTTTACGTCATCTGGTATCTTCTTTCAGAAAACTGTTACGTCTAAAATGCCGAGTTATTAAAAAAAAAAACTTATGATTTTCATTATATACTTCATTTTTAGTTTTAAAGTATATAAATGCACTTTCATTTCCATGCAAATGTGCTCTATTTTTATTTTACTAGTCATAAAGGTACCTATATTTATGCTAAAAGAAAAGAATAAAACTAATAAAAAAAATTCCTTTATCAAAAAAGTACTGAAGCAGCAATTTTAAGCTGAAGAAATATATGTCAGTTCAAAAAGTTTTTGCCGAAAATTTTGTACGTGACATCGTGTTTAACTAAGAAGTTCTCGAGTTTTATCAGTTTTATAAAGATTGTGATTTATTTGACCCATGCCAATTTTTATGTCATACACATACACTCTCTCACTTATATGAATTGAGTTCGTTATCCAGAATTTTGTTAAATCCAGTACTTCATACAAATATATCAAACTCATTAACGGAGCTTCTGACTTTAACATTTTCATTCATAAATCTTTATTAGCCAGTTATTCGTCTGAACGAATCCACGTGTGAATGTTCTACTGCACTTAAACGCACGTATGCAACTTGTATACAGTACATTTGTATATTCCTATGCGCGAATAAAGCATATAAATATTTATATTGAAAAAACGAACTAATATATTTCTACATATTTTATTTGGAATAATTGACATTTCTTTTGGAAAAATTGTCCCCCTTTTGCAAGCATAATCCCAATAGAAGTATTATTATATTTACAGCAACTTTGAGTACAAGCAATATCAAACTTTTATTCAAAATGTCCTATGCTTAAAATATTTTTTTAAATATTTTTTAATAGTACATTGACGTTTAATTGCATCTAATTTCAAATATTTCCGTATTAAATATGTTAAAACATTTTAAACCTATTCTTTAGAAATAAAAAAAATGAACTAAATTTATGATGCTTTGTGTAGGGATGAAAAAAGATAAAAAGAGAAATCTTTAAATTTAAATTCATTATTTGGATTGTAGCTAAAGCTAGAACAAAGAAAAGAATACAAAGAAAAATATATTTATGTTCCTTCATTTAAAATAATTTTCATAAGTCCAGTTTCAAGGTTATTTATAAAAAAAATCAAAGATGTGAATTAATTCAAAAAAGAAAGAAAGATACGTTTCTAAAATCGTACTTTATTTATTTATTTATTTTTATGTTTCAGTAATAATGTTTGAGATTATGATTTCGATCTCTATGTTTTAATATTTTAATTTGCATTAAAGAACTTAATTATATGAGAAACTTAATTACAATAAGTTTGAATTCGTTCTCAAAAGTCTAATTGCATAGTTTAGCTCTGTAAAGTGTAACAAATTACAAAATTAAACTTAAGATAAGCGTCGACATTTCTTTTGTGATAAATGTCACAATCATTTCATCAAAATAGTAAAAAGAAGATTTTCATAACAAATGTCATGGTATATATATTTTTTTAATCTTGTTTCTTTATTTCCTGAATGCATTTTACGCACAGTAATGTTACCAAATTGCAACATTTTATGTTCTTAATTTAACCACTGAAAACACAAATATTAAAATGGAAGTTTCGTGAAAATTTTCGTTACAAAGCATTCTACAACAGTAATTAATAGCTTAATCTTTCTTTCATTAATTTTTGTAAAATTAATAAATATTAGACAATTCAATAAATTATTTTTATAATATTAAGAAAATAACTTTCAGTATTTCACAGCAGAACGTAATTTATCAACTAACAATATATAATTTCCAGTAAGAACATATTTAGTTACATGTAAATCAATTTGAAACTAAAGAAATATAAGTTTTGTCGTAGGTGCAGTGCTTAAATCATTTATATATCAATTGTAATAAATATTCTTAACCAACATTAAAATATGTTCTAGCACTTTTTCTGAAAATTAAATGTCCTATTTAATTTGATAACGGAGGAATAAATAAAGTAAGTGAACATTATTGCATTTTTGAAATACAGTGAAGAAGTATGTATCAACTTAAGTAAAAACTACATAATGACAAAAATTGTTTAGTATATATTTTAAATATTTTTACTAAATAATTCAAACTCTTTTAATGCATATTACATAGATTAATTGCTTGAATCTCCTGTTGTTTTAAAACCACATGCATGATTTTAAAATTTCAATGAGCATGTAAATGTTCATGTTAATTATATGAATAACTGTCAAACTTGTTATTTTATTACAAATCACTTTCGTAAAAAAAAGGAAAATATCATTATATTGCCTATATTATTATCAAAAGATTTCCTGTAAAAGAATTTTATTTTTAAATATAGAATTACTTCCTATCATTTTTTAAGCTTTTTTTTATTATGCAATATTAAAATTTAAACTATTAAACTTTGACATTTATGTCATAATCGCATAATATTTCATACCTAGACTATTACAAATGCTAGCCAGGATATCGTTCGGGTAGCATTGGCAAGGCAGACCAAGGCAACCAGATTCGTGTCCTGGCACGGGCATTTTTCACTTAGTTGCGATAAACCTCAATTATGATACCCCAACCATTGAATATGATCTATCTAGTTGAAAAGAACTTTCATATCGTCATTATGACCTAACTACATGGTATACGAGAGTTTCCATGTTATATCACACTTTTATCTAGTAAATGCTATAGTTATAACTCGTATGAATGAAATTAGCGCTGCAATTCGCAGCCATGTCCAACAAATAAGGATGAATTATGCTAGCCAGGATACCGTTCAGGTAGCTCTGTAGGACTGGTATTGGCATGGCCTTCCAAGGTACCCATGTTCGAGCCCTGGCACGGAATTTTTTCTTCCTGTGGCGATAAACCTCAACTATGATACTCTAATCATTGTATATGAATATTTCATACCTACATCATAATAGCATAACTACGATACTATAGCAGATCGTGATATACGTATCATAATATAAAATCACACAAGGTTTATTTAGGTAAGAATCACTGAAAACGACGATATATGTATAACATTTTGATGTTCTGTTAAATAATACTCATAATGGAATAACCAATTTTATAAAAATAAACATTGTGACTTATTTCAACAATATATGAATGTTTCGTGATCATTGACAGTCAACATTGGTTATCGTAGAGGGTGAAATATTCATCAGTTTAATATGTCATTAAAACAAAAATAATTTGAAAAGGAACATGAGCTTTTCACCTCCATAATATATCTAAAATGCATAACCAACGTAGTTTTATAAAAAGAAGAGCACAGAAGAGCAGGCAAAGGGATAGATAGCAGACCATGTCATTATTATACGCCAATTAAAAAAAATATATATATTTTAAAAATGTATACCAAAATTAGTGTATCACTTAAATATACGCATGGGCATACAAAGATATAAAAATATATTGCCGACGATAATATTATCCCTTTTTTAAGTCAATTAAGGCTCATAAAGGAATTAAATAAGCTACTATATACAGTGTAAAAATCATAACATAATATTATCATATCTCTAAAACTTACCGTGCCGAGCCTCGGTAGCAGTACCGCCGAGGGAAAGGCAAGGGTGCCGCAAGCAGCCCACGGAGGTGCTGGCCCACTCAGTTCTGGAGAACCTGGGTGGTGGTTCTGTGCTGCAGCAGCAAAAAGCACGGCTGGAGAGGTAGCCACGATGTTCTGTGTTGACTCCAGCGTATTTCAATAAACAGTCCTGTTGGTCATTAATAAAGGCCTTAAACGCCTTGTGATATGGACGAGTAGATGTGGGAATCTTTTTGCCAGTTTGATATGAAGTAGCTAATGTAAAATACAGATTATCGTCTTTCTATATCTAATAAGACAATTCTTTACAAAAATTTTAAACGTAAGCTGAAAGATACTATTTTGATACTGATGTGGCTGCTTATGTTTTTAAAATGAATCTTCAAATACTCTGGAGCGAATGCTTAATAAAATATTTAAAGCTGAAGTATGTGTTTTAAGGTTTCTTAAAGATTTAAATTAGAAAATTATATCATTTGAATAAAATATATAGAGTTGATGACTAATACTTAATAACTTACAATATTACTGTGGATAGCACCATTGAAAGAGAAAGCTGTAAAAGAACGAGATATCTACAATATATCACATTAAATTAGATTTATAAAGCTCTGTGTCCTCTTAGATTATTTATTTCTGACAAAGATATGTGCTATTTTATTCGCAAATAATTCTGTGATATAAAATTTACATTGAAGCATAAATGCTCATTAACCAAAGATTACATAAATATATCAATTGTTTGAACTGTAACAACTGCTTATGTATCCTTTATTATTTAAGTTAGCAACAATTAAAATGTTGAAATTTGTTATATTTTGATGAAAAGTTATATAGATATACGAATACCTCATCAATTTTTATTTCAGATTATCAACGTCAATGCCACATCAAATCACAATTTAATCTACTTCAACAAGAATAAACATTTGAATGTTATGTTAAAAACATCATATGGCATACAATTCTACTAAGCACGTAAAATTTTCAAATCGCATAAATTTGCATTTTGTCATTTACATACATGTATTTCAATTATGATTTACGGTCCGTATATATAATAAAAACTTAATAAATCTTACTAATAGATATTTCATGAAATAACCTTAACTTGATTTCGCAAGTTCTAATCATCTCCGAATCTAAGCTATACCTAATATGATTTCTAAACTTAATAGCATTTCAACTCAAACTAAAAATATGTGCTCTAAATTCTAATTCACAACATATTTAGATAAAGCTCTCTGTTACCAACAGCTGTTTACAGAAACAGATTGCAAGTTCTTCTAAAAAAATAGTACAGTTTTTATGCAAAACCTCTCAGGATATGCACTCAAAATTCGAAACTAGCACATAATTCAGTCATCTGTTCGGCATTACTGACAGAAAGAAATTTCTAGCTAATAAGATTCCCCGTTGATATTTAGCCGGTAAGAAGCGAATGTCATCATATGCAACAAGACAAAATATCCGTGCAGACCTCCTGTATTGCACCAAAAATACGACTGAATATCAGAAATGCTCTACAATGAAGACAACCATAAAGGGGGCGCTGCTTTCGGCTGCGGGGAAAAGATCTAAGTAATCGATGGCACACAAAACCAATAGTTCTAGGGCGCTTGTTTACCTAGGGTACCCTTTTTTATGTAAAAAAAAGACGTATCTTTTTAGCAGATAAATATTTAAATAATCTACGAAATGTTTCACGAATACCCGTTTAAAAAGCTAGATAGAAAACAGATTGAATTTTTAAATTCTTTAATTTCTTAAATTGATTTTTGTAGGAAGGATTTAATGTTCTTATTTTTTATAAATAAAAGTTTATTTTTACAGAAGATTTAGAGAATAGCATACATTTTGTAAATATAACTTAATTTTATGCATATGTAAAGTTCTTTTTTCATGAATATAAGGTTAATAATGTGATCGAAATCCAAAAATACACAATTTGTATATTTAAATTATATATATGTAAAATGTGTTTGCATGAATATAAGGTAAAATACTAATATTAAATCCAAAATTTGTTGATTAAATTTATGTATATTTAAGATGTGTTTGCATGGACATAAGGTAAATACTGAGATAAATATCCAAAATTTTGATATTTAAATTAAATAGAAATGTTTCAGAAAAATCCATCCAATTAGTTGGATGTTAAATTCGAGCTATGTTTAAATGTTTTATGTCTAATAATGATAAAGATTAAATGGATTGTTAAAATAAAATTATACTTTTTATTTTTTAAATATCTATACAAAATCAAAGTTCATGAAAATATAACTTAACATTAAATATCTCTAAAATATCTTTACATAAACACATGTATTAAAATTAAACTATAAAATTTGTATATAAAGTGTACTATTAATTATCGTAACTTAAAAAAGCAAATAGTTCCAGTGTGTCTGTGTAGCTAGGACACCTTTAAAAATTAAAAGGTTAAGTAATAAAAAAAAGACGTATTTGGGCTTAATATTAAAATGAAACTTAAAATGCTTCACAAAATCTACTTACTGGAAAAATACATATAAATATTAATAAAAATTTTAGTGCCACTCCTTTTGTATCATTGCTTTTTTAAAAACAGATTATGTGTTTAAATAGATGACGATTACTTATCTAAATTAGTGATATTCAAAAATAGGTAGCTCTAGGCACCCTCAATAAATTTTATGCGGTCGTTTCTTAAAATTTATGTATGGCTAATTCCATGCGTGGATGTAGTGTTAGTCACAGAGATATAAATGGCTGCGGTGTTTGACTACCAGTGTTATAGTCAAGGAAATTTTGACTTATTCAATCCCATATATCTACAAATAATTGCAGGGAAGAATTTAAAAAAAAAAATACCGGTGGCAAAAAATCATAAGCTTTTGCTTCTACGTGACTTACACTACACTCACGCATGAAATTAGCCATATTTGAAAATGATAAGAGGATTTAAAGTAAATTGCATAAAAATTGCATTTGATTTATAAATTAAAAAAATAACAAACTTTCCAAATTTGTTTTAATTTTATTTATCTCTAATATAAATTTTAATAAATGTAAGATAGATTTTTCGATATAAAATGTACATTAAAATAGGAATTTTCATTAAATTTAGACAAAGGTGACAATGTAATTAAAATTTAGTAGGAAATAATATTTACATAAATTGTATTATATCTATTTGGATATCTATTCTGTGGTGAGTTAAAAATATGTTGGAAAGAAATATATATAAGATGTATCCTAATAAAAAATCATTATCTTATGTTATCATAAATATCGTCAACATACATACATCATATTTATTCCTTTGTAATCTCGTATTATATTCTTTAATAAGTTAGATTTAATATTTCATATTTTATTTAATTGTTTATTAAATCAACTGCTAAAAACAGATTTAATAAATTGCACATTTTTTAAAGCATTATTGTTAAGTAAAATATGTCGCACACTAATGCAAAGATGTAGATAAAAAAAAAATGTAAAATACAAATGTAAATATATAACGAAAGAAGTAATAACAATTTGGTTTCATAAAAAAAAAAAGAAAAAAAAAGAAAAAAAATTCTGTGCATTTTATTGAAAAATAATTATTGTACATAAAATAATACGTAAAAAAAATCATCATGAATTTATTTTAATGAAAGGTAGTCAGAAAAAGTTGCACGCTATATAAAACAATTTATGTTATAAAACGCTTTGAAGAAAATGTGCTTAAGTTTCTAAACTATTTTAATTCGATCATTATTACACGAATGATTTGAGATTTAAGTTTTAAATCCATAAATAAGGACTCAATTCTTTTTCTTTACATGAACCACAAAATATTTTTCACAAAAGAATTTCCCATTAATTTTCAAAATAAAAGAGAAAGATGGTTTTAGGACTTTATTTTCTCTTTTATTATTTTCTCCATGTTAATAAATGAAAAACAATTCTTTAAAATTATTATTATTTTTTCTTTCCTAAATTAAAACTTTCCAATAAGGTAATAAAGTAATTTTTTACAGATTTAAACGGCTATTTTTGCAAAAATTCTAATATTTATAATTTTTATCAGGTAGAGTGTCAGGAATAACGTATTTCTAAGAAATATAAAACATACGCAACAGGAAGACTATAACATTATATATACATATGTATGTAGGTTTCATCAAGCTAATGATTATCCCTCCTCTCAGATGATTCTTTTAGACTCTGTCTAAACAAATTTAATGTATGGTATGTGAGTAAAAAAATAAAAAATATCCATATAAAGCAATTTTTGAAACATGTAAAATTATTTTTATGTACATTTCAAATTTTATTCAATTTCTAACATATGTCATTAATAGCTCAAGAAGACGTTATCGTAGGGTAAAACGGGAAAATTTGGTGATTCTTTTTTTAATTATTATTATAAGAGTCTTATTGCATTGTATGAATCTTTATAAATTTTTGACAAGTACTTACACATGTGTACTGTATGCATTAAATATACCTTATTATGTCCTTATACCTTATATAGTAGCACATTTTCAGGGAAAAATATTTTCTGGAATCTATAAAAAACTGTGCAAAATGACCACCTCCCTCAGTTCCAATACCTCTCTACTTACATGAAGTCGCAGAAAACGCGAGGTGATGTGCGTATGAAAAAAAAAAATTGTACTGGCATGTTTAAAGTACACTCTAATGAGTGTTGCATTTTTTCTATCGTCATCTTTGAAAATGACCCACAAGAAAAATAATACTCATGCAAGCACCAAATTGACCCTGGTAAAAAAAGTGGGGTAATGTGGTGCCGCTATATCTTATTTTTACTGTAGTTTTACTACGTTTGCTGATTATCAATAACATTTCGTTTATTAATTATTACATTTCTCAGAAGTATACAGCTGACTTCTTCATTCCAGATTGATTCAGATAAGAATTAGGTTACTGTAATGTGTAAGACCCGAGACTTAACTATGTCTGAGACTTAACGCTATGGCATAGGCTTTAATTAAGAAACCGTCGGAAACAGTTCTTTTCTTATATAGGCCTATTATTTAGAAGCTTGTAGAAATGTCTAAAGTATCATTATTTTCATTCTAAAATGTTTCACTCTAGCCTATATCATTGAGTGGGGTTCATTTTGCAGCCTTTGTGTAGTACAACAACGTTGAAAGCCATTTCTTAAGAAATTGTTTGAAAAAGTCTTATTATTATTATTAATATTCAGAAGTTATCTTACCTAAAATGTCATAAAATACATTCTAAAATGTTTCCCTCTATATTATTGAGCTGTATTTAAACCTTCTAATTACCATTTATGATTTGACTGGTGTCTATAACACACGTGTGTATTAAAACTTTTATTTCAACTAACCTTGCTGTACTAATTTTTTATGGTTAATTTAGTTTGAAATGGCATCTTTTAAAAAGCATGAAACATCATGCATTTCAACAAACCCTTTAAAATTCTTCGCGTAATTGCTATTTCAAACTGTCTCTTTAAAAAACATATGCTTTCAAAGAAAAATTCACTGTGCGTTTAAATGTAATCTGATTTTTAAAAATATATCAGTGTTCGAAATAGTACATTGTTAAAGGTACAAAATGGCATGCACCTTATTATCTCAAAATGTACGAATTGTCGTGTGGCAGTGGTTAAAAATGTGACACCAAATCACCCCTTGAAGGATAAATTGCTGTTTTTTTCTTTCTTTCTTTCTTTTTTTTTTTTTTTTTTAAATAGCTCTAACTTAGACCGCCGTAGAATATGCGGAGCGCGGCGTTTCGCGTGATTTTTCCTTTGCTACGTCCCTTTTATACCGAGACACTTGCGGAAGACAGGTAGAAAGGAAAAAAAAAAAGGAAATTGAAACCGGACAAATTTAAAAGGAAAATTTATTAAATAAAAGATACCGATTTGCGGGAAGAGATGGGCTCGGGGCTCTGAAAACTATCGAAAGATCCTTGTGGCTTCGAGCTCTATGTTCGTTATTGTATAGTTAGCTCTAACTTACTAAGTACTGATTAAAATTCCTTCTTTATTTATGACTTTGTCCCTGAAAAAGATATGTTTGTTTATATGTTGCAATTCTATCTTAGCAGGTTTTATATCCAGATTAATTTTTCATTTGAAATTCCAGACGTTCCACCTAAATTCACGAGGTACGCTTGACATTTAATTAAGAGGTTCACTTTATACAATATTTCACAGCTTATACAGAAGATAAAACCCTCCTTCTGTTTAGGAACCAAGAAAATAACATTTGGAAAAATATTTTAAATGCTTTTTTTCATGTTTTATATAGTTTGAAAAATATTTTCTTTATAATGTATTATTTCTATCTGTAATATTTTAAATTAATAAATTCTAATTTTTATATATTAAACATATCCACTTTAGAATTGCTAAATGATACTTACATCATTGGTTCTTTGCAATTCTATCTTAACAGGTTTTATATCCAGATTAATTTTTCATATGAAATTCCTGACGTTCCACCTAAATTCACGAGGAACTTTTGACATTTAATTAAGAGGTTCACTTCATACAGTATTTCACTGCTTATACAGAAGATAAAATCCTCCATCTATTTAGGAACTAACAAAATAAAATTTGGGAGAATATTTTAAACTCTTTTTTCATGTTTTACATCGTTTTAAAAATTATTTTATTTATAATGTATTATTTCTATGTGTAACATTTTAAATGAATAAATTCTAGTTTTTATATATTAAGTATATCCACTTTAGAATTTATAAATGATACTCAAATCATATTTTATAAATTTTCGACTTTTAAAAAAGCAAAATATTATTTATTTATTTTTTCTTTTTTGTGGAAGCATACAATACGCATGCACATCACTGTAGAACGATTAATGCACAAAAAACAATATTGCATTATATTTAAATTTGGATAAAATTCCAACTTATTTTACACAAATTGCAACAGGATTGATTATGTCACCATTTCTAAAACCATGAATAAAAATACAACTGTTCTTTACATTCATAATTTCGAAAATAACCAAAAAAAATTGTATATACATACGAATGAAATATTCTACAATACACTTAAAAATAATATAATAGACATGAAATCCCCCAGCTCTACTTTATATGAATATTTCGATATTGATTTTTACTGTTGATTTTTTTAAATGCTATATATTGTAGAGCCCAATTATTGCTTCAATAAATAGACACTAAATGCTCCAATTAATACACCAATGCCCGAGTATTAATATAAAAGAAATTTTTGTATTTATAGAAAGTACCAGTGCGTTTTTAACGATATTGAAAATTATTCATTGATTTCATTTTAGTAAGCAAATAATTAGTAAAACTATTTCTTTAGAAAATAACATTTTGTCTTGGGTATTAGATAAGAAGTTTTGACGCGAAATTCAGCACAAAATTCAAATTTAAAACACAGTTATTGAATGCAAATTAGAAAAAAGTATGCTAAGTTTTCAAAATTAATTGTAATCCTTTTTGTAGGCTACAAACTCTTTTGTAGAACAACATTGCTCTCAATAAAGCTGTGGCAAGTGAAAAAAAATAATTTGTTATTAATTTAAATCTTAGTTTAAGATATAAATTAAATTTTAAGATATAAGGTCTTACTAAAGAAAACATTTTCTCTCTAAACGAAATTAAATGTGTCATGAACAAAATTATTCGTTTTGTCGAATTATGAGACTATATAATTGAATATTTATACAGTATATTTCTTATCCTAACATGAAATATAGTTAATAGATTGCTGAAAAAAAAGTCCTCTAATTACACTGCACGGATTTAAAACAACTAATTTAAATACTTATTTTTTTTTTCGAGCATAATAAACCTACCAATACATGCATTCATTTATGTAATGTAATATTACATTAAGAATGCTAAAGTGCAGTATATTTCAGACATTTTTTTAATATTTATTTAGTTGTTAGGGATTTAAATGATCAAATCTAATTAAACAGAAGAAAGGTCTACTTATTTTTTAAAGGAAATGTTAAAACTCCAATATATTTATGAATACACGAGGATTAGCTTTGTTTCGATGTTTCTCTGTAGAATTAACTAATAAATTATTTATAGAATACTAGTCAAATACATAACAAAGGTATTTCAATTGCACAAAATATTTTTAACAATCCTACATAATATAGCACGATCAGAATTGTCTATTTCATGGAATATTGAAGAATTCCAAATTGTATGTTGAATAAAATTTGAACTCGAATTCAATCGCATAAAACTTTACGAAAACTGTAAAATGTAGGAAAACATATTTACTTTCAAAATTCAATTATATTACAGTATTTGGAAATGTTTACATCACTTGCTTTTGTATTAAAAGGCTATTTCGAATCTAATTTCTATATGAGAATATTTTTCTTGTTTTCTTGTGATTCTATTGTAAATATACTATACATCGACAGATTTATTCAAGAGATTTATTCGGAAATAAATAAATTTAAAAAAATGAAAGAGATATAACAAAATGTTTATTTCCCTTTTTTTGTATTATTTGCTGTGGACGATTATTTTAAGAATGCTACATCAATTTCCAAAAGAATTCTCACATAATTATCTATTTTACTAATAACTTTTCAATTTTCCACAAATGCATATGCTTTTATAATATCCAAAACGTATTTTGTAGGATTAGGACAAATATTCTATATCACACAGATCTTCGTTTTGGAAGGTACGTTGTCCCTTGTATTGCATTCGTTTCTCTGTGACCATGGAATTTTCCGCTTAGTTGGAGCCAGATATTTTTGAAACGGTGAAAATGCACCGACATTTGACCGTGAATTAGGAACCCTGTAATTAATTTAAGCTATTACTATTTTTTGCATGTTTTATAATCGTTTTTCGTTATGCTTTAAAAAATATATATGTTTGTTAAATAGTAAAAAACGATGTCAAAAGCTTTAATATTATACGACAAAATTAATATTTGAAAACTAGTTTTTCCCTGATTTTGATGTCCAGGATCATATCTTTGAGTATCGTCATGCGTTTTGTATACAGTTTATAACATTGTCTTTTGATTATTCATGAAAATAAACTTCAAATTTGTAATATATATATATATATATATATATATATACGAATGGATAAAAAGTTAAACATTTTTAAAATACAAAATTAAAATTAAAAGTTCAAAATTTTAAATTTAAAATCCTCAAAACATTTTCTCTAACTTTAGAAATCCGTATTTAAATCGGAATTGCCCTTGTTATCTTGGTTTTCTAACCTCATATGTATTACTTTCAGGCTTCAAAATTATCTGTTCTTTAGAAATACAATTGTTGATTGTGTGCTTTTGGCATTCGTTTGTTGTTTTCAGAAGCACCCGAATTTGTAGAACTTGGGGTCGTCATAAAGCCCAGACATCATAACGAATAAGATGGTTTTTACCCTCTAATTTCTCAGTGTCGCATTCTGCCGGAGTATTCTATATTTAAACAGGGGCGCACGTTTTTTCGTTTCCTTTTCCCGTCATTAACATTCTAAAATAAATTACTGTGTGACTGATTGGCCGTCCTGAAGATGCCTACACCGACTGGATTTATTCGGCACTCTCGGTCATGAGGCAGTAACTTGAATTGGCTCTCAGAGTATCCTGGGTCTGACTTAAAAAAGATCATCGTGTATTAAAAAGGAATAAAAGTCAGTCCCCAAAAAAGTCTGTTATTTTATTCATCTACCACGACTACACCTGACGCAACGAGAATGCGTAACTTGAATATCTTTATATATATATATATATATATATATATATGTATATATATATATATATAATATAAAGCCAAATTAATAAAAAATAATATCATGTATTTTCTTGTTTGCTTTTCAGGTATCATTTTTAGAGATATGTATATATTTTTTCATTTAAACAAAATGTAAATCTGTTAACTTGCTTAAAATTTAACGAAGAAAAACTGCTGTAAAACAATGTTTCGAGATAATTAAGTTTAAAGTTTTGCTTTCGCATGTATCGCTGGTCTGCTCGGCTCAACTTTGACGACTAGTACGTCCATAATTTTAGAAATAATCCTATAGACCCAACTCTACGACATTCGTTATAGTTGAAACATTAGAAAAAATTATTTATAATATTTTTTCGACATTATAACCATTTCAGGTCTCTGAAAATAGATTATCGTTACACACAATTACTCTGTAAAACTTTGTAAAAAAAAAAAAAAAAAAAAAAAAAAAAAGAAGAAGAAGAAAGAAACAGTTATTCTTAATACATTTACACCAATTTTCAGTTAGAAACATTCAATCAAGCACTTAATCATTAGTTTGTTCTTTGTATATTGGTGAAAGAAGTTAGTGCTTCCATCAGAAATTTATACTTTGACAGAAAGGTAGAATCTAATTCATATCAACTTTCAGCTATATTGTTGCAGTTTTCAATTTACCCTGAGAAATTCCCCGTCTAGATGCCTAAAACCTTTTTCGGCTATGTATGAAATATGCGCTTACAATAATTGCTCACAGAATAAATAAACCTCTTGCTTTATGTATGTAAATTTATAAGGGTTTTGTATATATTTAGTGATATAAATATACAAAAAGGCAAACAAAAACTTCTTAATAACACCATAAAATTAATAAATTCGATAGGTCTTTCGACAGAACTTTAACTTGGAAAGCAACAGCACGATTGTCTTCCAAGTGAACAGTCTTGCTGCTGTCTTCCGAGTACGTCTTCTTTGAGCCTGAAAAAGAAAGACGAAGTTCTTTGAAAGGCCTAGCGAATTTCTTATTTTTATGGTGTTATTCATATTTTTTTCTGCATTTGTTGTATTACCTGTTTGTTCAATATTTTAATACATATACAATGTCGATGGTAAATTTATAGGATAGGTTTTTCTGATTTTTAACACTATCTCGCTTTTCATTTCCATGTTTCTTATATAAAATTTGAGATAAATGATTACTCGGCAGATTAGAAAGATTTTTCAGGTGCGTATGGAAATATAGAACAGAATTAATAGTTTTTATAAACTTTTAATATCAATTTATTAAAAATCGGTATCTAGTTTACAAATGATTCCGATTTTTAGATTTAATACTGCAAATAATGAAAGTATAGAATGTACTTAACAATAAAAATACAACAATAATATCTACATATAGATAGACGCTAAATATTTTTAAAATAAATTCATTTCTTTAATTTAATATTGAAAATTCAGAAGAAGAAAATAAGAATTTAAAAAATATTTAAGAAATATGATTTACATTTCTTTGGTTATAGGAAATAATATAATATAATTTAATCTAAATAAAAAAAATATATACATATGCAGATATATTTCTGAAATTTGTCTACGTACAGTTACGTACTTTAAATATTTCTCAGATTTTTAAATTTATTATTTCAGAAAGAAAAGGAATTATAAACTTTAAGAAAAAATAATTCATGAGATGCAATTATATATTTTTGTTTATGGAAAGTAAATCAGATTTGTTATTCAAAACACCAAAATTTATTCAAATTTTAATTGCTTAATAGGCGTATAACCAACACAGTGAATAAGTACCCAAGCCGTGACTCGAACCCGGGTCATCAGATTAGCGCACTGACGTTCTACCAACTGAACCAATCTGGAACGATATTCAGCCTAGAACTTTTTCACTATAACATGTTGGCAAGGCTACAAACGCAGCACAAGATGGAATATTTTCCGTGAGCCGCCAACCTAGGGGCAAACACGAAAACAAAGAAAGTCCAGCATCGACAATTGAATAAATTCATATGTAATACTAGGAAATTTTTCCAGAGAAAATTTCTCACGCCTTGCATTCATAATATTCAAATTTTAATTGCTTAATAGGCGTATAACCAACACAGTGAATAAATACCCAAGCCGTGACTCGAACCCGGGTCATCAGATTAGCGCACTGACGTTCTACCAACTGAACCAATCTGGAACGATACTCAGCCTAGAATTTTTTCACTATAACATGTTGGCAAGGCTACAAACGCAGCACAAGTTGGAATATTTTCCGTGAGCCGCCAACCCTGGGGCAAACACGAAAACAAAGAAAGTCCAGCATCGACAATTGAATAAATTCATATGTAATACTAGGAAATTTTTCCAGAGAAAATTTCTCACGCCTTGCATTCATAATATTCAAATTTTAATTGCTTAATAGGCGTATAACCAACACAGTGTTGTTTTCGTGTTTGCCCCAGGGTTGGCGGCTCACGGAAAATATTCCATCTTGTGCTGTGTTTGTAGCCTTGCCAACATGTTATAGTGAAAAAGTTCTAGGCTGAGTATCGTTCCAGATTGGTTCAGTTGGTAGAACGTCAGTGCGCTAATCTGATGACCCGGGTTCGAGTCACGGCTTGGGTACTTATTCACTGTGTTGGTTATACGCCTATTAAGCAATTAAAATTTGAATATTATGAATGCAAGGCGTGAGAAATTTTCTCTGTAAAAATTTCCTAGTATTACATATGAATTTATTCAATTGTCGATGCTGGACTTTCTTTGTTTTCGTGTTTGCCCCAGGGTTGGCGGCTCACGGAAAATATTCCATCTTGTGCTGCGTTTGTAGCCTTGCCAACATGTTATAGTGAAAAAGTTCTAGGCTGAGTATCGTTCCAGATTGGTTCAGTTGGTAGAACGTCAGTGCGCTAATCTGATGACCCGGGTTCGAGTCACGGCTTGGGTACTTATTCACTGTGTTGGTTATACGCCTATTAAGCAATTAAAATTTGAATATTATGAATGCAAGGCGTGAGAAATTTTCTCTGGAAAAATTTCCTAGTATTACATATGAACCAAAATTTATATGCGGAAATTTTTCCGAATGCTATATATTAGTATGTAATTGATCAACTGAATATAATAGATCACTTTCGGATATCTATTCATTTGTACTACAGTAATGAACACTATTACAAGAGTTTTACTAACAAATAAATATAACACAACTTTTATAGCTATATATTAGTAGCAGTTAATTTTTTTAAAAGTTATTCCGTTCTTTAAATGTAGTATTATAAAATATAAGCAAATATAATTCTGTAAAAAATAATTCTGAGAATGTAATTTTGGTGGTTTCTACATAGGATACTTTTGAATACTGTTTCTTATAAATTAAACCGAAATATATAGGCAGAAATATACCTGAGGGTAACTGAAATGTAAATATAATTGAATATTTTTAGATATACTTTTATCTGTACTACAATATTGAAGGACCATTACAAGACCTCATTCCTTTGGCTCTGGGAACGGAAATTTCCTGTTTCATTTATATCGAAAAAATGTTTCACTTTCTTAAATTTAATATTGTAAACTATAAGTAAATATAATTTTGCAAAAAAAAATATATAATAATAATAATAATTCAGTGAATTTAATTTTGATAATTTTCTACATAGGTTACTTTTGAATATGGTTTGTTATAAACTAAACACCAAACGATATAAGCAGAAATATATTTGAAGGCTATACATGTAAATATAATTGAATATTTTTAGATATCTTTTTATCTATACTAAAATAATGAACGACCATTACAAGACCTTATTCCCTTGGCTCTGCGAAAGAAAATTTTCTATTCCCATTTATATCGTAATAGCGTGCTGAGAGTCAATAACAAGGGTGGGGTCCTAAAAAGGAAAGTACAGACCATTTGTTGCTGTTCTTCTGTAATTTAGAAAAATGGTTGATTTCTCTTGGGGTATAAGATATTCTTCTGTTGATTTGTAGGACATTTATAATGCACAATCTGAGGGAACTGTCACTATGAATTTTGTACAATTTACAAAACTTCTTTCTATTTCCAAAAGTGCTTTCTTCTTTTATTTAGTAATTATTGATATTTGTAGAGAATAATATTTAACTTTACGTACGTCAGTGTAGATCAGTGCTTCTCAACCGGTGTATTATGACACACTAGTGTGTAACGAGAAGATTTCAGGTGTGCCCTGAAATTTTCCAGTAAAGTTCTATCATGATTTTATAAATTAACAAAATGATATAAAATGTATTAAAAAAATTACAAAATTTACATTTATGGTACTAGAATTTTAAAGGAAACTGACACACATCTCAACACTCTATAGTTCAGAAGGGAAAGTCTTAAGTTTTAAGTGCCGTGTGCATGGACTTCAATAAATAAAAATAATACAAAAGACAGAAACTTATCAGAAATAATAAAGTACAGAGAATTGCAAAGAAAAGAACTAAAAAAAAACAAATATTATAGTTTATTGATTTTCTCGCTTTAGGAAATTTGAAAACATTACAATAATATTTTTCTGCTTTTACCATTATATTTATAAGGATCGTACTATCTCTTTTGTAGCGATTACTCTTAAAAACAAAAGTAATTTTCAGCTAGATTTTCGAAAGAATATTTAAAAATATGTTACTATCTAAAAAATCTATCTATATTCTAAATAATAAAAATAATAATAAATTACAAATTGCAACCAAATCGTTTATTTCTTGGTTGTTTTAGGGCATTCAGCTTATGTTACTAAATAAATTAAACAAGAATGAAAAATCAAACATTTGACATAGATTATGAAACTCTATCCAACTCTAACAGAATATTGTTAAAAAAACCCATTTTTTTTTCATAAAATGAAAGGAGATAGCTAAATAAGCATTTTAAAAAACACATAAAGCAATAGAATTTCATTTTCTACAATTTATGTACATGTCCAGTATTTTGGACCAATTCTTCCGTACAGTTCTCTGTATGAACTATAGTGTTTATGCACATCACTTAATATACTAAAATTTATTTAAGTAAAAAATAAATATAACGCATCCGAAAATGCCCTTCCAGAAATTATCTAACATAGTTCGTCTTGTAACAGAATTTTTTGAATGTCTCTGTAAATGAACGATAAATGCTATAATCTATAAAAACATGTTGTAGTACAATTTAGTGATCCATCAACTTAGCAGTGATAGAATAGTGGCGCAAGAGAGAACCAATTGGCACCGCTATGTTTAAATAGTATTCTTCGTCTTATATAAGGACAGAATTTCTGAGATTTTGTTTGGGGAAATAATGCTATTAAAATTTAGTGGTGACAATCACCCAAATGATGTGCCACCGTTCCATCACTGCTTTAGTTATTTTCCCCCATGGACCATAATGTAACGGAATGGTTTTGTATGTCACAGTAAACGAACTATATATGCTATATACTTCATTTTCCATAGGGAACATTCTATAGTGACCGTCAATAACCTCTTAAAATTAAGTGGTAATCCGAGTGTATAAACGAGAGTTAGTTATAACTTATGTAGTTAGATATAACTTATGTAGAAATATTAAAATTTACGCGAAAAATGAGGTTACATGCTATTACAAATTTGTTTATATGTTAAATAGTAATATTAAGTCCTACGAGGGAGTTTTAACGTGTATTTTTACATACTACCCATGCTTTGTGAAAAGAAAATTGTATTTAAAAATATTAATTAAAAATGGTCATTAATTAATTTGAATTGGAGAACTTAAGAAATTTTTGCGATTTTTTTTCAACTAGAGTAGGTTATTCGATATACATGTTAGAGTATATTTGAGGTGAATTTTAAAAGTCAATAATGGTTTAATTAAAAATGGTGATTAATTTATTTGGCAAACATAAGAAATTTTGACGAGATTTTTTTTTAACGAGAGTACGCAGTTTGAATGTGTAGTAGAATGGTTAATGTGAATGAAAAATAGTAATTAAAAATGGTCATTAATTAATTTTAATTGGCGAACTTAAACATTTTTGCGGTAAGAGATGGGTATTAATGAATTCGATACAGGATATGGTAAAAAATACAGGCTCCCGTATAAAATTGTACTGCACTCAATTGAATGGCTCCCCCTATCCCTCCCCCTTTTTTTTACCCAGAGGGGTTCTTCAATAGACTAACAATACGCACTTCAAAAAATACAGAGTGGTACAAAAAGAAGAATTTTAACGTATATATAAAAGTGTAAATAAACAAGAATGAAAAAATCATGCGTAGCGTCATAATTCATGAATCACTTTCCAACAATATCGAAATGTTATGTGAACAAAATATAATTTTACCAGCTAGTACATAGTGAATTAAAATAGTGAACCGATCCCCTTTTTAATAAAAAGGCCTAATTCCTTCACAAAAATCCAATTATGCATAAGATCGATTCCTAAAATAAGGTAATTTACATTTTACCCTTTTTAAAAAAAATTAAGTTAGGCTAAAAGTACAATTTACACATCTATATGTTCAAAATATAGAAATCCTTGAAAAGAAACTGTGAAAAGTTATAGATATTAACCCCAGCTCATAAAATAATGCGACTATTTGAGTCCCATCACAAAATAGTATAAGCGTATTTGAATTTCAGAGTCCTTCACAAAATAATAAAACCCTATTTGAATCCCAGGCCTCCTTCACAAAAAATCCAATGAATTCAAATTATGCATAAATACCCTTCATACATTCAGTTCATTGACCCCTCATTTTTTCCCCTTCGAACTCGCATTAGACTATAGGGTCCCTTCATAAAATAAATGAGATACCTGTTCGAATAAACCCCCCCCTTCACACAAAAATTGTAGGAGTCCCCGGTTTAAATATAAAGGCTACTTCTCAAAAATTGAAATGTATGTTAGAGGAATCTTATGATATAAGAAAATAATTAATATATATTTTTTTAACTGGGCCCTCCTCCGCCCGCTATTTTTTTTAATAGCGCCGCAGTATTTTTGCAGCAAGATTTTTTTTTCAAGTCAATGTTTCATATACGGAAACTATTAGTCTCATATGAAAAAATCGCACTTACACTCAGAAAAAGGAATTGATGAAAACTACAAAACATTTTTGTTGAGTACATTTTGGTTGTTTTAGCAAAATTGGAGTAAAATTGAACCATTTTAATTCAATTAACAAAACATTTTTGCTGACGATACAAATTTTTTTTTTTGGAATTGCAAAAAAAAAGTGGTTTTTAACAAAAATTTTTTTTTGTTGATTCAAACAAAATTTCAATTGACCTATATTTAAACAAAATTTTTGTTTAAATATGGGTCAATAAAAATTTTGTTTGAATCAACAATTTTTTTTTTTTTTTTTTTTTTTTTTTTTGCAATTCCAAAATAAATTTTGCATCGTCAGCAAAAATGTTTTGTTAATTGAAGTAAAATGCTCCAATTTTACTCCAGTTTTGCTAAAACAACAAAATGTACTCCAAAAATATGTTTTGTTGTTTTAATCAGTTTCTTTTTCTGAGTGTAGGCGAAAGAAATTCAACTTATGAAGAGAAAAAGTCTTTTTTTAAACTGGGCCCTCCACCGCCCGCTATATTTCTTATAGCGCCCCAGTTTTGGTGCAGAATTTCGCAGCAAGATCTTTTTTAATTCAATATTTCATATATGAAAACTATTAGTCTCATATGAAAAATTCGCACTTAGGCGAAAGAAATGCAACTTATGAAGCAAAAAAGTCTTTTTTTTAAACTGTGCCCTCCACCGCCCGCTATATTTCTTATAACGCCCCAGTTTTTGGGAAGAATTTCACAGCAAGCTCTTTTTTAATTCAATGTTTCATATATGAAAACTATTATTATCATATGAAAAATTCGCACTTAGGCGAAAGAAATGCAACTTATGAAGAAAAAAAAAATATTTTTTTTTAAACTGGGCCCTCCACCGCCCGCTATATTTTTTTTATAGAGCCCCAGCATTTGAGAAAAATTTTGCAGCAAGCTCTTTTTTATCTAATTGAGTGCACTCATATAAAAAATCTTTATAATATTAATGTGCTAAAGGATTTTCACTGAAACATGATTTACTTTAGTCTGTAAGGACTGCATATGAATTCCAAGCTTTTTCTGAATTTTTAACTTTTCTCAATTCAGAATTTAAAATATTCTTTTTCCTTTGAAGAAACTGCATTTTAGCACCATCACAACAAATGTTTTTTTTTGAATAAACTGCATTTTAGCACCACCACAACAAATGTTCTTTGGGTTTTGAAGAATATGTAGTATCGCACCACCACAAAATCAATTGTTCTTTGGCTTTTGAAGAAACTGCACCATCACATAAACTGTTCTTTGTTTGAAGCAGCAAATCCAAAAACTGTTAGTTCTAGTCTGCTATGAAAAGTGGTATTTAGAAACATCACACTTGGAGTCAGGAACAGTACACTTGGATTTAGGAATCTGGCACTCAGGAACAGGACACTTGGAGTCAGCAATTCAGGAACTTGCAGATAGGAAATCGGGATCTCGCAGAAGCTTGAAAAAGCTATCAGGCAGGCATTGGAAGTCGGAAACAGGCATATAGGAACTCAGGAACTCAGGAATGTACAGATTTATATAGCTTGAAGAATTCACTCAGGCTAGCAGGCATAAGTTTCTTTTATAGACTCTGGAACTCTGGGTTGTGCCGGCAGGCATTGGATATCAGGAACTCGCAGCACTTGAAAATGTCAACATCAGAAAAATGTCAGCAGCAGAAAATTGGTAGCAGCGGAAAAATGTCAGCAGCAGAAAAATGTCAGGCAGCGAAAAATTGGTAGCAGCGAAAAAATGTCAGCAGCAAAAAATTGGCAGCAGTTATATTGACAGCAGTGCTATTAGCAGCAGTTTAAAAATATTGGCAGCAATTGAAGACACCCTGGATCGAAGCAGTTTTTAAATTAGCAGCAGTTTTATAAAAAATAAGAATGCACCCCCGCTTAGATTTATTTGGCTGGCCCAAGATTTTTAAAATGAATTTGAAGATTATTCATTGCCCCTCTATCTATATTTTCTGATGACAGAAGATTTTCGATGAATAGCATTAATGAAAAATATTATATTTGAAAAAATGACAGCTTTTCTTTGTTAGTCAAAGCACTGTTCTTCAGTCTTCACAGAAAATTTTTTTTCACTTTCAAGACAAAGTTTTTCCTTTTTCAATAGCAAAGTTTTTCACTGCACTTTATAAATTTCTTTACTTTCATAGCAAAGTTTTTTACAGTTCTTCAGTCTTTTCAGATAGAATTTCTTAAAAGGCAAAAAAAGTTTTTTCACAGTTCTTCAGATTTCATACCAAAGTTTTTCATTGCACTTTATAATTTTGTTCACTTTTATAGCAAATTTTTTCAGTTATTCAGTCGTCTCAGATAGATTTTTTTTCACTTTCATGATAAAGTATTTTATTGTACTTTTTAAATTTCTTCTTAACTATATAAAAATATTTTTCACTGTTCTTCAGTCTTCTCAGATAGATTTTTTTTTTGAAGACGAAAAAGTTTTTCACGGTTCTTCAGTTTTCATAGCAAAGTTTTTCACTGCACTTTATAAATTTCTTCACTTTTATAGCAAAGTTTTTCATTGGTCTTCAGTCAGGAACTCAGGAATGTACAGATTTATATAGCTTGAAGAATTCACTCAGGCTAGCAGGCATAAGTTTTTTTTATAGACTCTGGAACTCTGGGTTGTGCCGGCAGGCATTGGATATCAGGAACTCGCAGCACTTGAAAATGTCAGCAGCAGAAAAATGTCAGCAGCAGAAAATTGGTAGCAGCGGAAAAATGTCAGCAGCGAAAAATTGGTAGCAGCGGAAATATGTCAGCAGCAAAAAATTGGCAGCAGTTATATTGACAGCAGCACAAAAAGACAGCAGTGCTATTAGCAGCAGTTTAAAAATATTGGCAGCAATTGAAGACACCCTGGATCGAAGCAGCTTTTAAATTAGCAGCAGTTTTATAAAAAATAAGAATGCAGCCCCGCTTAGATTTATTTGGCTGGCCCAAGATTTTAAAAATGAATTTGAAGATTACTCATTGCCCCCCTATCTATATTTTTTTTTATGACAAAAGGTTTTCGATGAATAGCATTAATGAAAAATATTATATTTGAAAAAATGAAATCTTCGCTTTGTTAGTCAAAGCACTGTTCTTCAGTCTTCACAGAAATTTTTTTTTCACTTTCAAGACAAAGTTTTTCAGTTTTCAATAGCAAAGTTTTTCACTGCACTTTATAAATTTCTTTACTTTCATATCAAAGTTTTTTACAGTTCTTCAGTCTTTTCAGATAGAATTTTTTAAAAGGCAAAAAAAAGTTTTTTCACAGTTCTTCAGTTTTCATACCAAAGTTTTTCATTGCACTTTATAATTTTGTTCACTTTTATAGCAAAATTTTTTCAGTTATTCAGTCTTCTCAGATAGATTTTTTTTCACTTTCATGATAAAGTATTTTATTGCACTTTTTAAATTTCTTCTTAACTATAAAAAAATATTTTTCCCTGTTCTTCAGTCTTCTCAGATAGAATTTTTTTTGAAGGCGAAAAAGTTTTTCACGGTTCTTCAGTTTTCATAGCAAAGTTTTTCACTGCACTTTATAAATTTCTTCACTTTTATAGCAAAGTTTTTCATTGGTCTTCAGTCCTGACTAATTTTTTTAAAAAAAAGCAGAGTTCAGCAGTGCTTCATAGATAAAGATTTTTTTTTTTTTTTTACCGACCACCCGGTGCGTAAAGAGTACGCATCCCATCAAAAAAGAAGAAGAATTTATTTAATTAAATAGTGGCTGTATGCCAAGGTGTATACCCCATCGTTTAATATATACCTTTTGTCATCAAGGGGAGACGGTGCCACTTTATTTTGTCGAAGAGTATAGATTTGATGACGCTCACTCTGGATGCGATATTGAATTTATCTCGATAATTTTGATTGGAACAGAGCTTGCTTATAATTTTCATGTTTAATCTTATTTTTAATGACACTGCGTGAGACCCCCTTAGCTGCTTTTTTCTCACCCTCGGACGGAAGAATCGAATACATCTTCGCTCTTAGCTCCACGAATGCGTATACCGGCTTCGAATTGAGCTCATCTTTAAAGCAGACAATTTTCTTCTTATTTTCAATACTGTAAATCTCGTGAGCTTGGGGATAATCAGAGGTATCGAATAAATCAATTCTTGAGGCCATGTCTTTATAAATGTCGGGGGTCTCAATGTGATAGCATAACGAGTCAGTGTCGGTAAATAAAAGACGAGCTCGGTGTCCATATGTACTCTTTATGTAATCATAATGAAATTTGTACATATGGAGCTTAGATAATTCTACAATGACGAAGCCGGCATACAAGTTCTTATCGAGGGTAACTGTGGACTTGACTCTTTGAACCCCTACTAGCTCTTCCGTAAAAATTTCAAATGCCTTGAAGGTTGGCGATGCCACAAGTTTCTTTGCTGTCTTCTCCGTATGCACCAATTGGATATCCACTTGCCTTCTCACCGATTCCATAGTTTTCCCGTACACCGAGTTATTCAATAGTTTGAAGAAGTCCTTCTTTAAAGAAGTGGTTGCTTGTTTTCGCAACTGGGTATTGAACTCGATGTAGGGTTTTAGCCACGCCCGTTGTTTAAATTGTATAATCTCGCGCACTTTTTGTAACTTCATCCCTAAGCTCAGGTAATATTTCAGATTTCTATAAAAGACGACATATTTGGTTTTGTTGCATAAATTGGTTACTAATTTCTCGGTGGCAATGTAGGGCATTTCGTTTATCAGATTTTTAGTATAGGGAGAGAGCATTTCTTTTTTAATCTTCATTTTTTCAGGTGCGAGTGGATAGCAGTCATGAGAATCATTGAGATGAGATGGATATTCCAAGTCCACCTCGAAGATACATCCATGATCCCCGTAGTCATCTAGTGACAGGATCCAATCGGTGCTCCCTACGTCTGGATTGATCCATTGGAATTCACCATAAGGTAGGGGTTCAGACATGGAATGGCTATAGAGATTGTTCGCATCCAGGTACATAATATAGGAGCTGGGCTTTTCAGGGTCTGGGTTTTGCATGAAACGATTATTGGCGCACGCCCATTGTTGACTGATCATTGAGATCCCCTCGAATGCCACGTTTAATCAAAAGATGCATATCTATGTCCGTGAGCAATTCTTGGGGTTGCTTGCGCATTTTTAAAGAAGCCTCCCATGCAAGCCCGGGCGCTGTCAAAAGATGTGCGCAATCTAATTCATAAAATTGTGCACACAACGCCCGGAAATTCTGGAAAACTTCAGCGAGTTGTAACACATCACTCTGCACATATAAGTCGTGATATTGGCCCATATCTTGAATGCCGAACGTTTCCCAGACATTTTGGGCATGCGCATAGTCTTCTTCTGCAATATGCTGCTGCGTAAGTGTTGAAAAGAAGGCTTCATATGGGGCAATGAGGTTTCGTTAAATTTTTCCATTGAGGTAATGTATTCGTAGGGGTATACACCCTTACGCAGCAGAAGCTCAATAGGAGAATTTGGCATTTGCTGTTTTAAAATTGAAAAATCTTTTTCTTCTAAATTGCTTACCAGATTTTGAAGGGAGGCTGACAAAAAGTGGTAGCTATCTATGAATTTCAGTGAGACTCGTGATTTAAAGTACTGCTTGGTGACGGAGAAGGAAATGTACTTCTCCATATTATTTGCTATCACATTCAGCTGGTGATCTTGAAGTTTTCCCAGACCCTGCATGATTAAGTGAGCGTCATATGATTTCAGGTTATGGAAGACAACTGGTATTAATTTTCTGAGACGATATTTCAGATTGCAGGATGAATGGAGTGCCCCCCTGTATTTCCCACTCAGATGATCATGATCAGCACATTTATCACCATTCAAGGGTTATTTGCGTAAATAGATTATTGCGTATTATAGATTTATTGCGATTAATAATAAATTTACGCGAATTTGATATCTTGTGAATTGACGAAGTTATGAATTTTTTACTTCTAAAACGCCCCTTTATCACCCCCCCCCCTTGGGACCATTTTTAATTATATCAAAAATATGTCATACATAAATTTTCGTCCCTTTTCCTAAAAGTAATAATAACTGTAAACGGATTCGATACGTATCATAATTAAGAAGTTATGGGTTTTTTTCTGTTTTCACAAAAAAACGCCTCCCCCCCATTCCACCGCTCTGGTTCAATTTTACCCATTAACGAACTTGACCCAGATTTTATGACCCTTGATTTTATGTATCAGTTTGGAAGAGATTTGTGCAGAATTATTGAAGTTGTCGTGTCCATAAAAAAGTGACATAGATATATAGATAAAGTTTTGAACTGGGGGTGGTTTTGGGTTCTGGGAGTCATGATCGGCGTAGATCTGCAAAAATTTTTCAAAAATTCCAACTTAGGGGAGAATGTAATAGGTAGTATTTCTTACGAAATTTACCTAAAAAGGTTTCGTAAAACGGTGTATATCATTCTGAAAGAATCTCCGGCTTTTTTAAGAAGTCATGGAAAATACGACAAATTTTGTCACGGACCATATGTAACATCTAATAAAGATTCTTAATAAGTAGCCAGCAACTATCAAAAATCTTAAGTAAGAAATTTAGATAAATATTTTGCAAACATGTAATATTAAAAAAAAAAAAAAAAAAAAAAAAAAAAAACACTTTTTGTAATCATTTATGCACAGTTTTGCTGTAAAATATAGTTATTCGTGTCATTACGTTCGGAAATTCATACTGCGTAGAAATGGTGTTTTTAATGCCGGTTTCATTATGTAAAGTGACCTGATTTTTTAATTCTAAGGTATTTTAAATTCTAACCACCCTGTGTTTTGATTCGCGTCATAATATATATTATAAGCGAATTATTTAACGAGTTGTAAAGAAATAACATTTAAAGATATAATTCTGTAAATTATCGTCGATAGAATAAGCTCGAAATCCGTTGTTCCCAAAAAGAAGCAAAAAGATGTGTGGTTGTATCAAATATATGTTGATTAGTGCCAAGATAGCGTACACAATATTGCACGTACTACTATCTATACTAATATTATAAAGGAGTAAATCTTGTTTGTTTGTTTGTAGGGGGTAATCTCTGGAACTACCGAACCGATTTCAAAAGTGATGGTGGCAAATTGATGGTGACAACCACTGCTCCAACATAGGCTATATTTTATGTCGGTGCCACTAACCCCAGGGGGTGCAGGAGCAAAAAACGTTCTAAAATTGCGATTTTTCAGTTGTCACACTGGCTGTCAAGCCCTGAGAGCTTGGCAGCCGGTTCTGTATGTATGTATGTACGTACGTAATGCGATAACTCTTCATAGAAATATCCGTTTTCCTTCAAATTTTGTTTATAGGTTCACTGTGCTAAGGCGCTTCCCTGATTAGTTTTCGGGATTGATTGGTTAAGTATAAAAGGGGGGGAACAAGGGGCTAATCCCCCCTCCTTAATTTATATAAATGGGTTTTTCATGCAGAATTATTCCGTTTTCCTTCAAATTTTGTTTATAGGTTCACTGAGTTAAGGCGCTTCCCTTATTAGTTTTCGGGATTGATTGGTTAAGTATAAAGGGGGGAATGGGGGGCTAATCCCCCCCCCCTTATTTTATATAAATGGGTTTTTCATGCAGAATTATTCCGTTTTCCTTCAAATTTTGTTTATAGGTTCACTGTGTTAAGGCGCTTCCCTGATTAGTTTTCGGGATTGATTGGTTAAGTATAAAAGGGGGGGGGAAACAAGGGGCTAATTCCCCCCCCCTTAATATACATAAATGGGTTTTTCATGCAGAATTATTCCGTTTTCCTTCAAATTTTGTTTATAGGTTCACTGAGTTAAGGCGCTTCCCTGATTAGTTTTCGGGATTGATTGGTTAAGTATAAACGGGGGAACGGGGGGCTAATCCCCCCCTTATTTTATATAAATGGGTTTTTCATGCAGAATTATTCCGTTTTCCTTCAAATTTTGTTTATAGGTTCACTGAGTTAAGGCGCTTCCCTGATTAGTTTTCGGGATTGATTGGTTAAGTATAAAGGGGGGAATGGGGGCTAATCCCCCCCTTATTTTATATAAATGGGTTTTTCATGCAGAATTATTCCGTTTTCCTTCAAATTTTGTTTATAGGTTCACTGTGTTAAGGCGCTTCCCTGATTAGTTTTCGGGATTGATTGGTTAAGTATAAAAGGGGGGGGGAACAAGGGGCTAATTCCCCCCCCTTAATATATATAAATGGGTTTTTCATGCAGAATTATTCCGTTTTCCTTCAAATTTTGTTTATAGGTTCACTGAGTTAAGGCGCTTCCCTGATTAGTTTTCGGGATTGATTGGTTAAGTATAAAGGGGGGAACGGGGGGCTAATACCCCCTTATTTTATATAAATGGGTTTTTCATGCAGAATTATTCCGTTTTCCTTCAAATTTCGTTTATAGGTTCACTGTGTTAAGGCGCTTCCCTGATTAGTTTTCGGGATTGATTGGTTAAGTATAAAGGGGGGAACGGGGGCTAATCCCCACTTATTTTATATAAATGGGTTTTTCATGCAGAATTATTCCGTTTTCCTTCAAATTTTGTTTATAGGTTCACTGAGTTAAGGCGCTTCCCTGATTAGTTTTCGGGATTGATTGGTTAAGTATAAAGGGGGGAACGGGGGGCTAATCCCCCCCCTTATTTTATATAAATGGGATTTTCATGCAGAATTATTCCGTTTTCCTTCAAATTTTGTTTATAGGTTCACTGTGTTAAGGCGCTTCCCTGATTAGTTTTCGGGATTGATTGGTTAAGTATAAAGGGGGGAATGGGGGGCTAACCCCCCCCCCTTATTTTATATAAATGGGTTTTTCATGCAGAATTATTCCGTTTTCCTTCAAATTTTGTTTATAGGTTCACTGTGTTAAGGCGCTTCCCTGATTAGTTTTCGGGATTGATTGGTTAAGTATAAAAGGGGGGGGGGAACAAGGGGCTAATTCCCCCCCCCCCTTAATATATATAAATGGGTTTTTCATGCAGAATTATTCCGTTTTCCTTCAAATTTTGTTTATAGGTTCACTGAGTTAAGGCGCTTCCCTGATTAGTTTTCGGGATTGATTGGTTAAGTATAAAGGGGGGAACGGGGGGCTAATCCCCGCCTTATTTTATATAAATGGGTTTTTCATGCAGAATTATTCCATTTTCCTTCAAATTTTGTTTATAGGTTCACTGTGTTAAGGCGCTTCCCTGATTAGTTTTCGGGATTGATTGGTTAAGTATAAAGGGGGGAACGGGGGGCTAATCCCCACTTATTTTATATAAATGGGTTTTTCATGCAGAATTATTCCGTTTTCCTTCAAATTTTGTTTATAGGTTCACTGAGTTAAGGCGCTTCCCTGATTAGTTTTCGGGATTGATTAGTTAAGTATAAAGGGGGGGAGATCGGGGGGCTAATCCCCCCCCCCCTTAATTTATATAAATGGGTTTTTCATGCAGAATTATTCCGTTTTCCTTCAAAATTTGTTTATAGGTTCATTGGGTTAAGACGCTTCCCTGATTACTTTTCGGGATTGATTGGTTAAGTATAAAGGGGGGAACAGGGGGCTAATCCCCCCCTTATTTTATATAAATGGGTTTTTCATGCAGAATTATTCCGTTTTCCTTCAAAGTTTGTTTATAGGTTCACTGAGTTAAGGCGCTTCCCTGATTAGTTTTCGGGATTGATTAGTTAAGTATAAAGGGGGGGGGATCGGGGGGCTAATCCCCCCCTTAATTTATATAAATGGGTTTTTCATGCAGAATTATTCCGTTTTCCTTCAAAATTTGTTTATAGGTTCATTGGGTTAAGACGCTTCCCTGATTACTTTTCGGGATTGATTGGTTAAGTATAAAGGAGGGAACGGGGGGCTAATAGCCCCCTTAATTTATATAAATGGGTTTTTCATGCAGAATTATCCCATTTCCTTCAAATTTTGTTTATAGGTTCACTGTGTTAAGGCGCTTCCCTGATTAATTTTCGGGATTGATTGGTCAAGTATAAAGGGGGGAACAAGGGGCTGATTCCCCCCCTTCCTTAATTTATATAAATGGGTTTTTCATGCAGAATTATTCCGTTTTCCTTCAAATTTTGTTTATAGGTTCACTGAATTAAGGCGCTTCCCTGATTAGTTTTCGGGATTGATTAGTTAGGTATAAAGGGGGGGGATCGGAGGTCTAAACCCCCCCTTAATTTATATAAATGGGTTTTTCATGCAGAATTATTCCGTTTTCCTTCAAATTTTGTTTATAGGTTCACTGTGTTAAGGCGCTTCCCTGATTAGTTTTCGGGATTGATTGGTTAAGTATAAAGGGGGGGGGGACGGGGGGATAATCACCCCTTAATTTATATAAATGGGTTTTTCATGCAGAATTATTCTATTTGCTTCAAAATTTGTTTATAGATTCATTGGGTTAAGACGCTTCCCTGATTAGTTTTCGGGATTGATTGATTAAGTATAAAGGGGGGGAACGGGGGCTAATACCCCCCTTAATTTATGTAAATGGGTTTTTCATGCAGAATTATCCCATTTCCTTCAAATTTTATTTATAGGTTCACTGTGTTAAGGCGCTTCCCTGATTAGTTTTCGGTATTGATTGGTTAAGTATCAAGGGGAGGAACAAGGGGCTAATTCCCCCTTATCTATAATCTATACTAATTTTATAAAGGAGTAAACATTGTTTGTTTGTTTGTAGGGGGTAATCTCTGGAACTACCGCACCGATTTCAAAAGTGATGGGGGACAAATTGATGGTGACAATCCCTACTCCAACATAGGCTATATTTTATGTCGGTGCCACTAACCCCAATTAGGTGCAGGGTGAAAAATGTTCGAAAATTGTGACTTTTTTTATACTGAAGGAGCTAGAAATTTTTAATTTGGCATTGTAGTTACTTATAAGATGTAAATGCTCTCTAAGAATAAATTAAAAAAAATCGAAATTTAAAAAGGATGAAATCAGCGAAAAGCGTTCTAAAATCATTGTAAATTACAATTTCTATGGAATCTCTGGAACTACACTACCGATTTCAAAAGTGATGGTGACAATCCCTGCTCCAACATCCTCTTTAATATAAAGCTATGCGTTGCTGACGACTGGGTTTTTCACTATTCTTTGCCACAGATTAATCTCGGAAAATGAAACATTTGAAGCTACTGAAAAAAGTAATAGCTCGCAAAGTATTTGTCAGAAAATTGTTAGACAAACTGCGTTTGAAATGTAAAAAATTGTGTATTTCTTAGTATAAATTTCAAATCTAATGATTTTGCGATTTTTCAACTATTGAATTTCTAAAATTACCAAATTTCACAATAGAGTACCATAGCGAAACCTTCACGCGTAAAAAGATAATGATAAGGGCAACGTGTCCTGACGTGTATATTGGCTATAGCACGAGTCACAAATTATAGTATCCTTATTATTCTGTTAAAATATAAAAGTGAATTATGAATGTCAATATTTTGTTTGATTAAAGGTTCGTTAAGAGAAATTGACCAGCGTAGCGGGCGTAGCTTGCTAGTATTTGGATACAACCCTTATTCTATCGACGATAATTTACAGAATTTTCAAGCTATGATTTTGAGACTTTCACAAAAGTTGCTCTATATACTTAGCTAATACAGTATGAATATTATATTTTGATTGTATTCACGCATGCGCAGTGAAACATTTTTTAGTAAACCTGCTCATTTTTCATCCAATTTTTATTATTTTTTTTATTCTGATTGCAGAGTATTAAGTACAATGTTGTTTGTCATATTTTCTGAAAATAACTTTTCTTTATATTAAAGACTTTGCAAATTACAAGCAAAAAACTAATCAAAATTTGGGACTGTTTTTATAAAAACCATAATTTCTCTACGAGTATGCATGCTATCCTCATAAAAATGAACACAGTATATTAAAATAAGCAACTTATTAATAACCTCGAGTTTGAACGCTTTTGCTACATCTTTTGGGTTATCCAAAATATATTCGTCCTTTTTCAATTTGTTGACAGTCCCCTATGGGCTTTCGGGAAAACATCTTCACGGAAATATATAACTTATTCTATACTGTTTACACACCTGCAGTTTCATGTTAATTCCTCATGTATTTTTCTAGATATTGCTCTTTTCACCATTTTTCATGAGTATTATTTTGTCCACCCCCTGTATATATAATGCGTACATATTTTTCTTTTAATAAATCTATTTTTTTTCATTCTATATTCTGCAATTATAGCGTAATCAATATTTTGTTGTTCCATTTTGAAAAAAGATGAGATCGAGTTCTACTGTCATTACAAATTGATCGAAAAATAAAATAATAATAAGTAAATTTAAAAGGTTTAAATAAAAAAGAATTCACGTTTAAAAAATAACTGAAACGTTTAAACTAAAATAATCATATTTTAACGTTTTAGAAAACAAATCAAAATTTAAAAATATAACATTTAAGAAAAAAATGCTTAAAATTTGAATATTAGTTAAGTTTAATGCAAGTAAGTTAAAAGGAGAAAATTGATATAAATGTTTCATTCGTAACTATTTGTATGGAATTTGATATTTTTTTTTCCAAATTATTCACTCAGGTATGGACAAATGGCTCTCATTAGAAACAAGCAGCAAACAATTTGCATATATTTATTTATATTACATTTCGAAAACGTAATATGGGAAAATTTATAAATTCAGTTGAAGCATGGGACTAAAAAAGATGCAATCGTTTAATACATTTTTACAACAATATTGGTTTGTTAGAAAATGACAAATTTTCTGTTATATAAAGTAACAGAAAAATTATTGTTTGTAGTTTTTATAATATTAATGAATAAGAGATTTATTATAGAAAATAAAATACAGTTAAAATATCATTTAATATGAAATATGAAATATGTAATAAGATGCAAAAACGTGATGTTTCAAGATAGGAATTTATTGTCAAATGCAAGTTTAATAAAATATTTTATGGATAATTCTTTTGACGTTCTATTTGCAAGACAAAAGTCTATAAAGTTTTAAAATTTGAGATATTACCAATGCAAAATTCAACATTTATTTTCTCGGAAAAATATTTAAGAGATTAAAGTTAGTTCTAGCAATAATGATAATTTGACATTGAAAAAAATGTTAAATTAAGTATGATAATTACTTAATTCAATTATTTGAAATTTAATAGGCCTAGTAAGTTTAGCAAATGTTCTATGAAACTAAATAACAAAATTTCATTTTAGTATTTTGTTAAAAAAATATATATGATTCGGGTGATCGAAAACTCGCCCAACCCTTGAAAAATATTTTGTTGACTAAAATAAAACATGATTCAAATTACAAACTTAAACTAAATTGAAAGAGTAACTGAGACACAAAACTGAATGAAAATTAACATTGTAACAGAAGATATTCAAAATGCGATACTTTTTCTCGGCTACAAAGACGTATGCGTATTTTTAAATTTGAGACCACTCTTCTCAATGTTGGATAATTTTAATCTCATGTTCAATGTTTGTTTTCAGGTCAACGATGGAACGTAGATTGTTCGCAAAAACCTTAATAGAATGACTAATTTAGTGATCTTATAAGATCCTGTGAAAACATTCTCTGCTTTGAAGATCCATTATGTACTTCCCATTCATACAATTTACTACGTGAAATGTTTTTGACGCTTTCTTGAAATATAATGTAATTTTACTTGATAAAACAAATGCTCCAGAAGAGTTAAAATGCCTAAAATAGCGACTTTGATTTTAATTATAATTTTTTATGGCTTTCAACGAACGTCTATAGTCGTAAATAATTTAAAGTGCATTTAAATGACATTAAACTAGTAAAAATTGAACGCAATTGGTACATGTTATTAAGAATCATTATAGAAGGTTTTCTGTAGTGAAAAGATAGTAAGATATGTGCAGATTTTATTAGCTTGGCCACGCAAAGGAATTCAGATACATTATCGTCTATGGGAAGTAATATTTAAAGGTGTTTTGTTGATTACATTATGCTATTTCCAGTAGAATAAAATTTCAATGTACTATATAAAATCTAATTGCTGTAGCAAAGAAATATTACATTATAGTGCCGTCTATGAGTGGTTATTTCTTGCAGTAATTTTCCCAGTTCTTGATTTTTTGCTATTATTATTTGGTTCATAAATGATCAATAGCTGTTTTACAAAATCGTTTAAAATAATTTTACTATATCACCATCTGTAGGTAGTTACTTCTTAAAATGTTTGTCAAGAGAAGTTTAAAGTTTAAATGAACGAAATATTATAAGTGTTATAAATATCTACTACATCATACACGCATTATTTTTACCGTAAAAGTAATTTTACAGATATTTGAGACTGAAGAGTATAAGTTGCTCGGTATAGATATTGGTTTTAGCGATGCCCTTGGTGGGTTGGCGAAAATATTGGATGACTTTGATGACGATTTTGTAATATGGTCGCAAAATTTGGTGCCAAACACTTCTTTGCTACATTCCAGAAATCCAGACTACACGATACACTGAAAACGAATTTAAGACCGGATTACCTGTTACATGTAATGTAAGTGAAATGCAAAAATGATAATCAGTATTCAATCAAAAAGTTTTTCAGACTGAAACCAAATTTCAAAAGAAAATTAAAACGAAATTGTTAACTTTCTGGTATTAATCTATTAATATATATATTCATACACGCTTACTTATTAAAAATTAATTATTCACAAACGCGCATATCTATATACAATGACATTTTTATTTATTTAGATGTATTCGTTTGTTTAAAAACAAAAACTGGTATTCAGCCATTATTATTATTGTTTTATATTCAATAATCACATGCATTTATCTATTGTTAGTTATGTAGTTATTCAAACCTAAACAAATTTGCTTAGAGAATGTATGTTTAATAAACTGATACACTCTAATGAATTGATACACTCTATCTATATAATATACATTCTGATGTACATTATACAGACAGTTTAGAATTATAAGAAAGATATCGTTTATTATGATGCGAATGATGCAAATATTTATATTCAAACAAAATATATTTATCATTATCAACTCTCAATTTTACAATCAGAAATATTGCCTAGCTATGCAAAACTCTGAAAACATGTTTCTCAACATATGATAAATGACTGCGGTATTTGACAGAAGATAATTTATATCCCTACTATGTCACTTGAAATACTTGTAATTAAAAGTGACAATTTGAATTAAATCTGAAATATAAAGTCTAATTAGATATTTGAATGCAACACGTTATTTTGTAACAAAAGGAATAAGCTTACAGACATACATATTTTCTGACGAAATACACTATATTTCCAATGATGATCGGTCACTTGCGATTTTACACGTTTTGTTAAATATCTGGAAAGATACATGAGGAATTATCCTGAAACTTAAGGAGTGTAAACAACATGATAAACGTCATATATTTCCGCGAAGATTTTTTCCCGAAACCCTATAAGGGGCCGTCAACAAATTGAAGAATAACGAATATCTTTTGGATAACCCTGTAAAAACTAATATTGCAAAAGTATTCAAACTGTAGATTATGATTAAGTGGCTTATTGTAATAATTTGGGTTTATTTGTATGAGGATAGCATGTATACTCGAAGAGAAATTCAGTTTTTTATAAAAACAGTCCCAAATTTTACCAAGTTTTTTTGCTTATAATTTGCAGAGTTTTTGATATAGAAACAAGTTATTTTCAGAAAATATGACAAACAAAATTGTACACAATACTTTGCACTCAGAATTAAAAAATAATAAAAATTGTATGAAAAAAAAGTAGGTTTACTAAATACTGTTTCACTACGCATGCGCGAAATCAATCAAAATATACTGTGCATAATATATTAGCTAAATGTATAGACCAACTTTTATGAAAGTCTCAAAAACATAGCTTGAGAATTCTGATAGTAATCGTCGATAGAATAAGCTCGAATTTCGCTGTTCCCAAAAGGAAGTAACAATTTGAGGGGTGGTATCCAAATATACTAGCTTATGAAAGTTGACATAATAAGAATGAAGTGTCTCTCATTCTATATTTGATACAATCCCTCATCTTTGAATTCCGAGCTTATTCTATCGACGATTACAATCAGAATTTTCAAGCTATGTTTTTGAGACTTTCATAAAAGTTGGTCTATACATTTAGCTAATATATTATGCACAGTATATTTTGATTGAATTCGCGCATGCGCAGTGAAACAATATTTAGTAAACCTATCATATTTTCTGAAAATAACTTATTTTTATATTAAAAACTCTGCAAATTATGAGCAAAAAACTTGATAAAATTTGGGACTGTTTTTATAAAAACCTGAATTTCTCTTCGAGTATACATGCTATCTTCATAAAAATGAACCCAAATTATTACAATAATCTACTTAATCATAATCTACAGTTTGAATGCTTTAGAAATATTAGTTTTTACAGGGTTATCCAAAATATATTCGTTTTTCTTCAATTTGCTGACGGCCCCTTATGGGGTTTCGGGAAAAAATCTTCGTGGAAATATATGACGTCTATCATGTTTACACTCCTGAAGTTTCAAGATAATTCCTCATGTAGCTTTTCAGATATTGAACAAAACGTCTAAAATCGCAAGTACCAGTCATCATTGGAAATATAGTGTATTATAAATAGCAACATATATATATATATATATATATATATATAATTAAATTAACTTAAAGGTATGATGTGAATGTTTTTCTTTTTCAATAAATAAAATTTTATGAAAATAATGTCCCTACCTTTTTAAAATGTTAATTTTCTAAACATATTTTCTAAATATATGTAAGAATTATATTATATTTTATTATTAATCATACGTCCATGTTTTCTAACTAATTATTATTAGCATCCGTTTTTATTAAGTGAAGTAAACTTCTACACTATATAGTTTTTCAATTTAAAAACCACAATAATATTGGAATTATTTAAATATAGAATCTGTACATTTTTGCAGAACATGTTAGTTATTAAAAAAAAATAAAAATAGTACTTTTTCTCTCTTTAGTTTGGAATTAAATAATGAGCATTTTCCGAATTAATCTTTATATAATAAAATTCACATTAATATGCATTTAAGAGATCGCTTCACTTAGTCATTTATTAAATGATTATAATAAATCATATTTATAGAATATTTTGCAATAAATTTGAAAAAGAACATTCTTTTCTTGTTTATTAGTAATTTGTATTTTTAACATGTGTACAATTTCATGGTTTATTAATTTAATTATAGCCATCAATAATCTGGAATCTGTAGCTTTAATTTTGAAATCTTTAATTTAACATGAATATTTATGAAAACTTTAACATTTTACACCTTTACTTGTGTAGTAAGATTGGTATACATTAATATAGAAAAATATTTAAAAACTACTTCTACTCAAAAAAGAAAAAAAAATAGATGGGAAAAAATATATTTTATCTGTTCAAGAAAGGGAATAATTTTTTTAAATATAATATTTAAACGGATGAATGAAATCGCTCTTAAATGTAGTATTTTAGTGTATTTTTTGTACATGGCGATATTCTTCAAAACAGAATCATATTAAGCAATATCATTTATTTTCATTTAAGTGAGAAATTTATAATACAAAAATACTCTATTTTGTAAAGTAAAATAAGTTGAAACTGGTGTGAAACACTAAGAACTAAAATATCTTCTTAAAACACCATCATTTGATGGTGTTTTAAGAAGATATTTTAGTTCTTACTTTATTTTGTGTTAAATAAAATATCAATTGAAAATAACTATATTTACAAAATGAACAATGATTAAAATTGTAGTGTTGTATTGTAAAGAAGAATTAAAAAATTGAATCAGTCAACAAGTATTGTGCTTTATACTGTATCTTATAAATAAAGTCGGCCGAAAAATAAGAGATCATCCTACAAATTTTAATCTGTAAATTGTCACAGAGACGAACGGAAATAGACATTCGATTGATAATTATGTTTTGTTTCAATATATGTTTTTTTAATTAATTAAAAAAAAATATTTAATTTTTGAAATAAATTTTTGACAGAAATAACAATTTAAAACCTTTGCATTTTTAATCTAAATCAATTTCTAAAAGGTTTAAATATGCAAATAGAAAATTACTGATTTTTCAGCTAAATACTTTTTTGAAGGATGCTTAAAAAACGATCTGCATTCTACCATGTGTTTTTTTTTCTATAAAATGTATTTAACATTACAAGTTCCAATTCAGACGACACCCTAAACTCATTTTTTAAGTACAAATTGAAAGAAGGCATAATTTTCAGTCAAATAGTTATTTTGGTTTCTTCTGGGACAATTTGGCAATGAAAATGTGCGGGGCGTTCTTTTTCTTTAGCCTACTGTACTTTTAAATGAAGAGAGATTAAAAATTTGAGAATGTTCTTTTCCTATCACAGCTTAATTTTGTAGCAAATAATTTGATTGTTGCTAGAATGATGAATGTTTTTTCAAAAAAGAACGATGAAGGACAAATCTGATTATATGTGTCTAAAATAAAATAAAATAATTAATCTTTTAGAAGAAATGCACAAATGAGATGGCAGATTTTGATAAACTTGAAATGTCTTTTATTTTTGTCGCCATTATTTTCTTAGCACAATTCTTGATTCAGCTATTTTACATCGTAATGTTTTTTATCTATATTATTATTATTATTATTACTATTTATATATTAATGTTTTATCTATATTTATATTAGTATGTCATGGGATAAAAGTTAGTTGCATGCACTGAAGTTTTGTTTACAAAAATCTGTCAGATAGATTTTGCAGGATTATAATATTATGTATGTGTTGATATAAAAGGATTTTACTTTATTTGAATCAAACATTCTTATTACATAATGATGGATGGACAGCATCAAAGAACTTACAAAATCAAACACTTTATAAATGCAGTGACATCCATATTTCCAGAAGAATATCAGTGCAACCATTCATATAAAAAACTTTTAAACACCTTTTTTCGTTTAGAAAAAAAAAACTATAAAATAGTGGGGAAATAAATTTAAATTAACATTTATGGTAATTCATTTGAAATCCTTTAATGTAGCAAGCGTTTTATAAAATCTTGAGCACAATCATTCTAGATATTAAGTCAAAATTCTTTTTTAGTCTTAACACAAAATTTTTATGCACATTTTTAGAATAAAGGTAATAACTCTGCCACAGATCATCGTATAAAAATGTAATTGGTCACTATTGATTAGTAATAAAATCTACCAGCATCTTATGATATGCGTAAACATTCCTTAGAGAGTCGTCTAAATCTAGAAATTGTACCAATCATTGAAATTCTATAGAATAGCTACAACTAATTTTGACATCATATTTGAATTTTAATATTATCATTTGCAAAAACAAACACAAACTTATTCATTCAATTAGTTTAGGAATAAAAATAATTAAAGTTGTAGTTTAGGAATAAAAATAATTAAAGTTTCGAACTCCTAAAGTTAAACTCATTTTTGATCATTGCATAATAGAGTGCAATACGAGAATTTGCTTAAGCGTAATTTTAAAAATACCAGACGGGATAAGCTGTAATTTTGGAATTGTATATTTGTAGCTTTGGGAAATAGATTACAGTGAAAAAGTTCCTAGTCCCCAATTTTTGTTCTTCTTGAAAACAAATATCGAAAAACATTAAAACTGTGAAAAACTAAGGCACGTTCGGTAGTGTATGTTTAGCATTACACGTGTATATATGGGCTCGATTATGTAGATTGAAGGAGACAATTCTCATGAAGTTACTAAAATGATGTGCAGAATGGCCATAGATAAAATTTTACTTTATATGGCTTCCTAGCAATTCAAATTTTAAAAAACGGTACTAAATGGTGCATTCTGGTATTCTAATGTTTGCACTCCTCAAGAATCATGCGAAAAACAACAATCATGTTTTCACAGGTACGATTACAGTGACAGAATTTTTAAATTTTGAAATAAAACTATCCACTTTTCTACATTGCAAAGGGATATTCAGAGTGAAGACTTGCATTGCGTTGAAATGTTTCCTATAATACTAAAACAACGATAAATGATGAAGAAATGATAACGAGTTAATAGAGGACTTGGTGAGATAGAGTCAATGGCTTTACAAACATTTAGTAAAAATAATTTGACATATTTTTCACACATAAGAGCATTTTTTTTTTATATTTACACGATTTTTTTCATGTACAAAAACAAAAGCAAATTATGTTACATGTACATTATGCCCACTAAAGTCCCTTGCCACCCTCTTAACTTCGGAACGGCTGCTGCTATATTCATAAAAGTGGTGTCTAGGTATAGTAAAGTAGCCATGGGCTACTGAATGAAATCGCCTACGGCTCCACCTGGTGGAAAACTGCAGAGTTAGCATTCCTATCAGGAAAACGGAAAGAAATAGGAAAAAAGAGTGATTTACAAAGTTGTAGAGCATCTTTGATTTAGTACGAAAATACACTTTGTGGATATTAATGAGAAGAATAGAACGGTTATATCGCGCATTTGCTTTTTTCGTGATTCCTACACTGTGAGGTGACAAAAAGATCTTAGAAAGAAAAAAACAACTAGTTGAAACAATATACCTTTATTCGAGATGTTTAAACTTCTCACCGTCAGCTGCAATGCACATTTGGATCCTTGTTTGAATTTCACATTGCACACGTTGCAGCAGAGATGGTGACACGTTGGCACAAACGTCCGTAGTGCTTCGTTTTGATTGGAAATCACAATGGCTACCACTGTGCCACATTGCGTCGGCGTGTTTTGTCTGAAAGATAATCATTTCTCTTTCCGTTCAAATTTCGTGACGTCACAGTGTAGGAAATCACGAAAAATCAAATGCGTGTTTTAATCGTTCTATTCTTCGCATTAAGACAAGGTGTGTTTTCGAACTAAATTGATAGGGCCCTATAACTTTGTAGATCACTTTTTCCTCTATCTCTTTCCGTTTTCAAGATAGGAACGCTAACTTCGCAGTTTGCCTTCAGGTGGCGCCGTAGGCGGTTTAATTCAGTAGCGCATGGCTACTTTACTATACCTAGACACCACCTGGCGGGTCTCTCTCAGTGGTCCTGACTCGACTCCTTGAGTGGAGGTGGTGACCGGAAGCTGAGCATTGCGCGGACGCTGCATGGTTTGCGTTTGTCGACACGACGGGGACAGGAGACGACCGGACTGGCGACCTTATCGTGGTCCGCCGGTGGAAGGGATTTCCGAAAGCCGGAGACACCGCGATAAGCCCATATGGGTCTCGGCCCTTGCGACGGTGTGGGCCGTGGGTTTCTCCCTCGCAAGCGCAGGTTCTCTGCGACGCGAGGATAGGTCTTTGCTCAGAGCCTCCTTCGTAGGTGGTGGAAAGAAATCCCGCATGGCCGTTCGCAGTGACGTACGAGGGTCTCTGGGTAACGTCCGGAGCCAATGCCAGCCGGATCTCTCCAAAACTTGACCGAGGAATTGACGGAAGCAGGGTCGATCTCTGAAGAGCACGATGCGTGGTGACTCTGTAGTGCGCCGAGCGTCGGGAGATACGGCGTGCAGCAACTATCTGCGACGTAACGGCGACAGAGGTGAATAGTCATCTCAGACGACCACCACGTCATCCTCTGAGGCTGGAGAGTTGTGAGCCGACCTCAATGGTCACCGTAGAATGTGCCCGAATCAAAGAGGCGGTCACTATCCAAAGGCGGGATCGAGGACCGCCAGGGACGCGATCGCTCTCTGAGAGGAGGGGACTAACCCGCTTTCTATCAAACGATTACTAGGAACCGCGCCGGAGGCGGCCGACTAACGTGGCATCGATCAGCCAAAACTCGAAACCTTGGTCCGAAACCCTAGTCCGGCACGTCTCTCGTGCAGCCAGGAGTTTCCACATCTGGCGGGCGGACGAGTGGCGCGCTCTATTAAGCTTCACTAATCTCGATCGGGCCCGTCTCTTTGGCGCGCTTAGAGGCAGTTTCCACGTCCTCTAGAGTCTGATAGCGGTTCTTTAGTATTCTTCCATTATTTTGAGTGATATGATATGTGAATGATCTCATCGATTGGGGGTTGTTGGGTTACCACCTAGTTTCGCCTATGTGGGTTCAACCTCGCGGGTAATACCAATCGGTGTAGGGACAACCTAACCGAATCCCTCCTTTGGGAAAGGGCCGAGTTTCCTCGTGGTCCTGGGTCGGTGAGAGGCGCCTACTGCTCTTTTTTAGTTATATAATATGTGAACCTCACGGCAGATGATACTAGTTGCTTGCCCTTCTATGCATGTCAATGTTCGGACGCCGTGGGAAAGCAAGAGCCGTCGAGGTAGCTCGGCATGTGACCTTATGGGGTTTCGCGAACGAAGTCACCGGGTGTCCCTTGGCGGTTCACCAGGTGTCTGTCCCATGCGGAAGTTTCCCCAGAGTGGGGTTACTGTCGTAACGACCTGTTCGTCAACACTTGGTAAATTGGCTTGGGGGTCTGCAGTGGGGAGTGGCTCCAGGCCGATCGCAGCGCCGAGGCGAGACAAAGCTTCTGGTGCGATATAAGTCGTTTTTAGAGACATAGGAGCGATGGTCGGAACGCGAGCCGGCGACCCCCGTGTGCTTCTGGCGGCGCGAGCTCATTATACCTAGACACCACTTTTATGAATATAGCAGCAGCTGTTCCGAAGTTAAGAGGATGGCAAGGGACTTTAGTGGGCATACTGTATAATTATAAACAACTTATTTAATGCATACACAATAAGTATTACTGATACATCAGTTTAACTTCGCGAATTTTCTTATCAATTGGTAACAAATTTCTATTCCATAAGCCCGAATCTTGCCAAAGTTCTTTATAAAAAGCGCCAAGGCAAGTAATAATAACTATTAAAAACAAGTAAATACCGTTAAAACTGAGCTGCGCCGCCAAGCGGATACGGGTGCTCATCAGGCACGTCAACCGCTGGTCCAAAGTTCTGAAGAACTTTTAACGAACATGCAAAGAAGAGTGTAAGGTAAAGCCAGGAGAGATTTCGCACATAGAGGTTTCGGGGGAAAGAATAGAGTGAGCGCGCAGCGACTGCAAGTAGTTGTACAACAGCAGTAGTGGAGTGTCTACTTGAAAGTGCACGTTAGTTGTTTTGAGCGTCTAAGATAAAGCATTGCTATCTTGTTTTGTTTTCCCTAATTCAGTGTTGAATTTTCATAGCTATTCGTCAGAATTTTTATATAATGTCAGTAGTGCAAAATAGTTTAACTTAAACGATTTGCATAACCTACTAATCCAGACTAACAGTGTGAACACCAACGGTTCTTTTTAGTAGCGGCCATGTTTAAATAAAAGGCCGCGCAATCTCTCCTACCGAAATTGGAGAGTTTGCGCATCTGTTACTTAGGAGAGATGGCGCATTGTTCCCATTAGTTTCTATGCTAGGAGAGATTACGCAGTTTATTGGTAAAATTGCATAAGAAAATGAACAAGGAAAATGGACTAATTGTAAGTTAAACGTGTTATCAAGTAACTTAATGTTATTTTGTAATCTTATCTGGGCTTGCTTTTTCTGTTTCTTTAATTTCTTCCCCTTTAATTAAAATTTTTTAATCGTTTTAAAAATTATTTCCTTTTTCTGATTCTTTAATAATTAGATTGAAATATTCATTCCTAATACAATAATATTTGTTCAATAATATTTGTTGCAACCTTACAACAATGTCATTTAAGTGTAATTATTATTGTTAACAATTTAATTGTAGTTATTATTAGTAACAATCTCTCCTACCCATGTGCGCAATCACACGAACCCTGTAAGGACAGATTGCGAAAAATAACTTTCTTGGTTTTATTACAATTGTTCTATTAAATTACAACTTAACAACAAAATAGCATTGGAAATGCATAAAAAACAAATGAAGTAAAAATTATTCATGGATAGTTTAGCAAAAAATTAATATTTTGATTTTTTATTGTTATTCTTTTGAATTGCGCGCAGACTATCCTAGCTTTACCTTATTCTCTATATAACCTTCTAGTTTTGGTATAAGGCAATGCTTAGTCGAAAGATATATTTACTAATGAATTTAGAGTGTTCTGAAACATCGCTCTGGCATTTACTTAATTCCAGATTGTTTTGAATTTTGAATTATGTAATTGAATACGAACAGATTTTAACAAATAAAGCAAACGCTTGTAAATGTATCACGAACTCGCATTGAAAAAAATTAAATTTATACCACGTTTTTGGACAAAATCGTATTAAACATCAAGCATTATTTAATATACATCTGATATTGCATTTAAAGAAAATGAAGGTCTATGAAACAGTATCATTTAAACATTTTCGTATACTCTGTATTTTGTTCAATTATATCACTTCAGTAGCATGTTCCAGAAAATTATATTCATGCCAAAAATTGCCAAGTTTTTTTAAATCGTTAATAGCCCTTTTCCTATTCTTACAAAATATACTTCTATGAACTTGTGTTGGTTTATATATTCAATAATAAAAGCATTTATCATTGTAACACATTTTTAAAGTATCCCACAGTCACACTTCACTGGCCATTTCTATTCTTACAGACGTATTACGTAATATTTGTAACCTGTCATATTTCAGAATACTATAAGAAAAAAATGCATGAGTTTCTTTTAACCAATATACCTACAATTTATTATCGCTTTTCAATATTAATTATTGTGCCATATCATTGTATAAAAGTAGCATAAAAATCACAAATAAAATGCAATCTTTAAAAATGTTTATTTTTATACTTATTGCATATAAAAGAACGTGTGTTTAGAGTGAAATATATTTTTCATCAATTTCTCTGAATTAATCCCAATTGAAATAAAATACTGTTACGTAGTGACAATTAAAGCTAGAAGAAATACTATTTAAATTTACCTTCATATGGTTATACTATGTTTAATTATGTTTATAAAATTTTTAGTTATTAATCAAAACGCATCTTTAATATCTATTTTTGCAATTAAGTACAAAAAAGGTAAACAGATTAACTAAGAATTTCTAAAGCTTAGGAATTCATACATTTGTTTACTTTATGAGCTCAAAATATCTAATCTTGCTTACTTATGAATTAAATTTATTAAAAATGCTAATCTGTTTCTAACAGTATGTGGGTAGATGAAATATTACAGATGCGTAGGTATTTATGATTTCAAAATGTTCTTAAAATAATGTGTTTTTCAGTGATTGTGAAAATAATATGTCAGTCTTAATTACTGTTTCTTCAACGACATAAAATTAATATTACTATAACATTAATTTACGTAATGAAATTGATAAATTTCAAAGGTTTTGCACATGAAAGAACGTATTTCTTAGAAACAGTCATCTATACTATTTGTAATATCTCAATGTAAAAAGAAATGTAAATAATACAGTCATTGGAAAAATTTTAATTACTTCTAGAAATAGCTCAGAGGAAATTTTTCTTATTGGAACATTCATGTTTACATTGTTTACTTATTTACCGTCATATTTTCAAAACTCACTATGATTTTTTGCTATAAATTCTCTAACAAAAAAAAAATTCTGAAGTTAAAAATGAATGTACAATGAATAGTTAATAGATCAAGGCTTTTCCATTTAATACATTTTTGCGCGTTGTAAATGATCCTGCAAATTAATTTTTAGTCGGCATCATTTCTGACACAGAATATTCAATAAATATGAGTCTTAGATGCATAGAGAAGCAGAATGTTATTAAAAGAATAGCGTTAATTAAAATTAAATTATTTTCCATCAAACATTTTTTACTTCTCAGAATTTTTTTTTCTAAGGTATAACCTACTATAATATCCAAATATTTCAGCAGATAGGTAACTGAAAATTGGTGGTATAGATAATCATACCAAGATTTTGTTTTATTGTTTCAAATACATTTTAAGAACAAAACAGAGAAATAAATCTCTGTTTCTTGACAAACACACACGCACATACACTAATTCAGTTAGTTAAATACTAAAGATTCTTTTCTAAATTATACATTGCGTTTTCTAATTATTCACAACTTTTTTAACATTTTATTTAATATTCTGAACGCAAAATATTTTAGTACATATGTAAAATTGTGTATAAAAATGTCTTTAGAAAAAAAATATATTGTTTAAAGTTGCAATCAAATACTTCTCAGTGCTGTTTATTTATTTTTTAAAACTATTGCTATTTAGATCGTCATATAATGAATCCATTTACAGCTTAGTTTACAGTAAATTATCCCATTATCTCTTTTACGACTTAAGATGCGTAGTATTGATTGCGCTATGGTTGTGCATATTTATGTTCTATATGTCATCCAATTGTTCAGAATTATGCGTTCTTATTTTAAGCTAAAATATCATTTTATTCAGCCTTGCCTCGGGAACAAAAATTTACAGAAATGGCATTAAGCCATTTAAAATTATTGTCAACGTAAATATACAATCCTGTTTTTTTAATAAATGTCGACTCTTTAAAAAGTCATAAACGTATAATTAGAGCTTAAAGATATTCAATAAATCAAACAATAATTAATCAACACATGCATGTTTCTATATAAATGTTTTTAATGCACAAATCTATAAAACTGTTTCAATATTTTTCGATATAAATGCCATAAAAAGTTCGACTAACCTAAGAATTTCTCTCAATTCTAGAGAATTACTATCCTAGAGATATTTTGTTCCGATGTCATAGTAGGTTCATATTAGTTATGTTTTTACAAAAACACAAAGAATTCTCTTAGAACATAATATTTTTAATATATGACAATGTATACTATATTTTAAAAAGATTTCATGATAGATATATCTCAACAGCTATGGAACGGAATATCATCAAACTTCGTATTTAGTTACAACATGGATACATTGATACGGATTGAGCTTGGATGCACCTTGCTCAACTGGTAATGCTGCTGTGCTCTGCTTTTCACGATTTCTGTGATAGCTATATCTCGGCACCTATAGGATAGAATTTCACCAAATTTAATATGCAAGAACTTATTTACAAAATTGTTCTTTCAGTTTTGCCTTTGTTCTTCCATCAGGGGTGTGATGCTATGTTGCGTTTTTTTTAAATTTATAATTTCCGTGATAACTCTATCTTAGCATCTAACGTATAGACTTTTACCATATTTAATACGCAAGGTAGAGTTTCTCCTAGAGACCTGCACTATGCCTGCTTTTTGGTTAAAAACAAAAATATAGTACTTTCCTTGCCTCTCATTCGAAAAATTGTACATTTGCTGCATTTTGTATATCTCTAGGAAAAGGATTCTGGAATGTACTACATAACTGGATTTCTATAAAGCCACCCTATAAGAATTTATGCCCAGTTACATCGACAATGAAACTTCTATTACGCTACTCGAGCGCTTTCTCTACTAATTGTCCTTCAGAACGCCATATATTTCGTATATAGGAAACTTGTGCATATCAACGTAAGAGGTATGATTTGACAGCTTTATTGAGAGACGTTTTGTAATTCTATTAATCGTGTACAATGAAACAGCTAAATTGTACCATTTTTATACCATTTAATATTTAAGGTGTATTTACATTTATGTAGTGCCGTATTATCTAGGAATTCATTCTGGTTAAAGAACATTTGCCTTAAAAATATTTATTTATTCACTCGATCACATAACTGTAGTATGATTCCATTACACATTATTAAGAAAACCACTAGCAGTAGCAGACTCTGCCTGATGATATTTCTGATGCTGTTAATGTCCATCTAATGATGCGGAATGTAAAAAATGTAATCATTAGAAAAATACAAAAAGTATACAAAATATAGTTCCCTTAGAACAAATAATGTTTTAATTTCTATAGATTAAATATTCTGCATAGCCACCAAGTTTCTAATATATATTTATATATATATATATATAATTTATTTACATATTCGTATACCGCATTAAGGTAAATTTCTGATGCATAAAAAGCTGTATTAAACATGAAAACATTGTGCCAAAATAAAAAATATCTTTTTTTGCACTAGAATCTCGAACAGAAAACAGTCTAAATTACTGTTGAATAGTGAAAATGTCTTGAAATTTTCAATACCGATCTTTGAGTAGGTCTAAATTTTATTATGCTCTGTTCTACGTGTATCAACTGAAGTCGAGATACATTATCAATCAAATTGATTTGTACATAACATTACATAGAATCTACTTCGATATAGGAAACAAATTAAATGTTGGGGATGAAAATCACAATTATATATATTGTTAGACTTTAATTTATTTTTCTGCTGCAAGATATATAAATCCAATTGAAATAAGAAATATCGATTTTATAAAGGTATGTTGTCAATTATTTAACTGTAAAAATATATAAAAAATTTTGATTATTCACGTGCCTTAAAAATTATTAAAGATATTGAAATGTGATGAAAGAATCAACTTAAAAACATATATGTGTGTATAAAGAAATTAATCCATATGTGAAGTCATTACGTCATAAGAAAATACCCCCACCCCTGTCAATAAAAAAAAAAAAATACAGTTTCCTGAAAAATTTAACATTCTTAATATATCCATAGTCAGCTTGTATAACTTTAATTTAATTGGCTGTTTTAATTAAGTGATACGATTTTCCAGGTAAACGACATGAATAACTTAATATACAAATTATATCCTCTCGTGAAAAAAACAAGTCCATATTTTAATCAATCAAAGACTTTTTTTAATTTATCACATCTTAAAAATAAACAGAGGAAAAAAGTAATTTTTTTATTAATGAAGACTCGCAAAAATTAATATATCCTTACTGAATCCTAATGATAGAGAATTAGAAGATGTTTTCCGAATAACCCATAGTATTCCGTTTCTGTATACATAACTTTCATTTAATAGTAAATTCTAGAAATTACTTCGAGCAGTCGGATCGAGGATGAAAACATGGCATGTGGATTCAATTCTATTAGAGAGTTCCCTTAAAATAAATAAATAAATAAATAAATAAATAAAGCGCTCAGGTGCTATAGACCGAACAGATTCATTTAAACTAATTCAGATCCCAAAAGAGAATAACTGAACGAATCTAATTGAAGAAAAATCAATTTTATATCGAAAAGTTTCCTCGATAATAATTCAAAACAATCTAATCTACCAAACTTACTAGTACTGCAGAGAAAAAAGTTTGTGATCCGAATAATATGAAAAGATATTTCCCGAACAATAACATGACAAACTGCCTTATTGTTTCCAGGAAACAAAATTATACATGTATGCATATATACACTAAATTTCTTTATTTTACTGTCAATAACAAGTGAATAAAAATGCAAATCATCAGCATTTTATAGTTTCTATTCACAAAATACAAAATAAGCCTTCCAGCTTTATAATTAATATGATTGGTACAGTCGTAACATCATTAAAATGTTAAGCTTCAACAGAAAAATATACAAAATGCCGAAAAGAAAATTTATCAAATATTTTTTTTTATCTTATCCAATACATATCTGTTTTGTAGTCGTATCATAAAGACCAAATTCATTCTATATGTACTAATTATAATTTAATATTGACAAAAATAGAAATATTTTGAAATTCGAAAATATCAAATCGTTTTATTTTTTTAAATTATATTACTCTTTATTAGAAGTTATTTTGAGTTGCTTGCACCTGCTTTTAAACCAGTGTATTTGTGTGTTACAATAGTGAAATAAAGACAGAGTTTCGATGTATTAGTAAAAATGGGATATTACCGTCGAAAGAAATACAAAATAGCTATCGAACTTCAATATTATACAAAATATTGTCAAAAAAAAGTGTATAGGTAATTTTAAATCAAAATGTTAACATAAAATAACATGGTAAAATAAAAATTATTGCATTCATAAAATCACAAAATTGAAACGTCAAAATACTTATTTATAACTGAAATTTACAGAATAAAAATTCAATATGAAAAATTAAACATGCAATAATGTACGCATTTATATACTACAACTTTGAAAACTATTACATGATAAAATCAAATTTCAGTTGTAATTTTTTTTATGCAAATATTTCATATGGAAAGATATATCTAACATGAATTATAAATATATCTATATTAAAAGAAAAATTTATTTTTCTACTTATGTTTAGTGCTACGTAATTTAATCTGGTTAAATATCGGCTATATAAATCTTTATTCCATTAGTAATAAAAAACTGGATGCATTAAACATTTCTGTTTTCTGTATGGAAATTAGAATCTGCAATTTTTTGAAATAATAATAAAATAAAACTTATAAATTTACTGATCTGCTTATTTTGTTTAAACAAGTAAGTACTTTTGAGATGTAGTGTTATTGTAAAATTATTGCCACAAATATTTAAAATATATGATAAGTATGACATCTTAAAAAATAAAATGCATACACGTCAAAGGAACAGATGTTTATTTCAAATTTATTAAATGTGATTAATTGCCTTTATAGAAAAATCAATGGCTATAAAACATAAACCCCTAGTTATTTAGGTATTTTATAGCTACGTAACAGTGTACTTCAACAATTCCCTTTATGGAAGTTTTTACGACCTCTAGGGAACTAGCACCTCAGATGTGTTTTTTAAGACTAGTATATTTTTGAAAAATAAAATTCTGATATGAGTCACGAGCCAGAGAAAGTGACTGTTTGAAAAGAACATCACTAGTAAATAAAGAATTATATAAAAAATTAAAAATGCTCTTTTCCTAAACAAGTTTTTATTATTTGAAGTAATTTGGTTTAAATTTAACACTGATTTAACACATAAGGAAAACAATATATCATATAATAAAATCCATTCCATGTCGTCATAGTAGAATACATTTTTTATATGATGGGCAAAAACATTAATTTTGAAATAAGAAACTTAAATAAATGTCATTTACGATTGGTATAGGTTTTTTAAAGTAAAATCAAGCATGGAAATAATGAAACAATTAAAATTCCTTTTAGTATAATCATAAAAGGCATGAAAACAATCTTCTGAACATATTTAAAATAATTGAAACAGATAATTAGATTACATCACTTATATGCCATCTGAAATGTTTGAGATGGAAATTGATTGAATATATTTCGATTGTAGGGTATAATTATATAATCTATTTGTATATATTATTTATTATTTGTTTCATGAAGAAAACTTTTTAAAGAAATTAAGTTTGAAAGTACTTTTTTCATTTAATTCATCAACATTAAGTTTAGCATATTCAACGTATTTACTGATAATTATTTTAATTAATGTGTAATTTATCGACATCTTTAAATGGGCATTATGGCGTGTTATATATAATCTTGAGATAATCTCTAAACAAATAAATGGAAAGACTTTGCGAATATATATTAACGAAAATAAAAGGAAAAATGAAACAATGTATATACAGCATTTTCGTTAGTCGTCGTTTAATGGTAAAAATGTGTGCACAGTTTTAACATTAAACAATTCATTAACAATTTCAAGCAATTACTATAGATATGTTAGCTAGCATAAATGTAGTCTTAAGAAAAAATCTTACTAAACCATACAATAAAGTAAAGTAATGTAATAAAATTCAAAGAAATATGCATAAAAAATAATTGCATACTTTTCTTTGTATAATGATTATATCCATATAAACATCCCTATATTTTTTTCTCTCACCAAGTTACTTGAATATTAATATTTACATATAAATACATTAAGGAAAATTTTATGTAGCTTTCTAGTAACATAGTTGATCTAAAGATTTTCATAAATTAATTTGCAAGTATTTTACATATACAATTTTTTTACTTATATAGTCTGAGGTATAATTTCGCCATAATGTTATAAAAAACACGAAAATATGCATTAAACAAAAAAGGGGATACCAACTGTAATATATGCGAAAATATCAGTAACTACGTAACAAATAACAAACATTTTCTAAACAGTCGGTATCTAGTATCATCATTAAAAATTGTTAGAAAGATAAAATATATGAATGAACCATGAAGTTGAAAATTCGTATTATTCAGCTAGTCATTAAAGCAGAATTTTTAAAACAATTATTAAATACTTTTATATATGTTTTTTATGTGCATTTTTTGGTTTCCGGTATATTGCTCTCTTTAAGAAAATAGTATCTTTGAATGAACTTCACAATGAAACCAGAAAATATTCTCACACAATAATTCAATAGGTAGTTCAACCGTCACAAGAAACATAATTCTATAAATTTCCTAGGTGAAAACATAAATGCAAGTAACAACTGATCAGACCAAATTTTCCACAATGGCTAGAATAATGAGCGGTTTCTGATTTCATTGTAATAGTATTACAGAAAGCAACCCATCATTCCAGAGCAAAGAAAATGAGATAATAAATAGAATATATTCAATTTTTAACATGTACAAATACATGTTATTTCTATTATATTTATTTAATTATATTGTTTAATATTATTTCTATGAATTTTCCCATCAAAACAAAGAAAGATGTGGATGAGTAAGAATTACACAGAAATTATTAAATTTTTATGCAATTTCCGAAGATGAAAAGTAAGGAACATACATCTGATTAACTCACAATGAAGAATCTTATTAACCTTGTCTAGCCCTGATCGTATGTTGTTATTTATTTATTTTTTATTCACTTACATGTAAAATTTAGAATTAGCTTTATATCATGCTTATGATATTATGAGAATGGGCTCTCCACTCCAATGCTAAAAATGTGTGCACAGTTTTAATATCAAACAATTCATTAACAATTGCAAAGAATTACTATACATCTGTTATCTAGCATAAATTTTGTCTTAAGAACAATTCTTACTAAACCATACAATAAAGTAAAGTAATGTAATAAAATTCAAAGAAATATGCATAAAAATAATTACAAATGGAATTGAATGGAATTGAATAGTTGCCAACAAGAGATACTAGATCAAATTTTACTTCAATAACTCCAATATTAGACAATGAAAACACTTGAAATCAGATTTTAGTACGAGATGAAATAGCATCTAAAACCTTAGTAAATTCATAATTCACGTGTATTCACCGTCTCTTAAACTTTAACATTAATATCGTCATTATCATTTCAGTATCTTTACTAACCAGCCAAACATATAGATTAGCTTTAACTTTGCAGAATTAAACAAATTTAAGTTTCTCAAGGGTAGAATAATCTTAATACAAGCTTTCTTCTAATGCAGTTGAAAAGACTGTGTAATAATACGAACAACAGAACACACATTAAGGGATTACACTGGTAGATCTTACATTTCTCAAAATACATAACTTCAAATACAAAAACAAAATTTCATTCAGTTTCTGCGAACGGTACGATAGTCAGGAGCTCACATATCCGGATAGTTTATTTTTTTTTAATCACACTTTATTTAAAAAAATATATACATCACATCATAAAGCTAAATGTTTTTACGTCTCTTCCTGTTTTATATTCGTAAGCGAGTACATCTATGTTTTTATATAACTTGACAAGCTGCAGCATTAATTATTTGTACTATTTAAAAAATAAAATGTCATTTTACTTTAATAATATTTTATTACATAAGAAGTTTTAATTGTAATTGGTTCTTAATCTTAAATCAAAATTTAAAAAGCAAATGTCTAATTCATGAGCGAGCAGATGCTTAATTATTGAATTTCTATGGCAAGTGTGAATGAAGTTCATTTACGTATGTTATATCGTCTCTAAAGATGATATCGTTTCTTTTAATTCGAATATTATAATTTGACCTAGATTTTATAAATTAAACGACTTTTAATTAATTTCCTATTATAGAATTCTGCAGATGCTAATCAGCGTCTATTTACGAACAGATGTTTCGGAAAATTATAATATTAATAGTAAGAAATTTCAAGAAACTTCCATATCTTTATCAAACTTCCTATTTGCAAACATATAAAACGTCATTAAATGTTTTTATATACTCAAGCATGTTAATTAAAAATATCGTATTTTAACTAAATAGAATTTGAAATAGAAATAATTTCAATAGTATTTGAACAAAAATTTAATTTAATAAAAAAAATGTAAAAATAGTAATTTAATTGATTGTAGTAAGGTTTCTGACATTCGATACTTTATATATTTTTTTATATTTTACAATACAATATTTTAAATCGCAATCTGCATTATTTTATACTCATTGAACTATATATTAAGTATAGCTTGCTATTAAGATATTCAAAAATAAGACAAAAATAATTATCACTTAGCCATTTGGATAAAATTACATCCGGCATATAAAGCCGTAAATGAAGAAATTCCGAAGCTTTTTATTTTAACACATTTAATTTAATTATTCTACAACCTTTTCCATAATATAAAAGTTTATCGAAATATTTTTCATTTTTATTTTATTTTAATTGCCCGAAAAAATTAGGAATTAAATTTTTAAAATAAATAAATAATATGAGTTTTCTATGTAACTTGAAAACCTTATTACACTTTTAATGAAATTCTATGTTTTATATTTAGACGTTTAATTACATGTCTAATTAAATAGGAAGATATATACGAAGGTTAATTATCACAATAAGATTTTATGTTAATATAGGTCATGCTACTGACTTTTACAACAATATTTATTACCTGTGCCGAGAGAATTTGTTAGAAATGAATACTAATAAAAGAAAGTTATTTGTCCGTGTGTGTTTTTGCGTGCGATAGCTAGCAAAATCTACCGCACGCAGAAGTCTGAAAATTTGGATGCGGATAGTCCAAGGCAGGTCCTAATGCACTTGAGGCTCGAATTTTTAATTTTTCACACCCGGATCCCCTGGGTCCCCTTTAATTTTTTTGCCCTAAATTCTAAAAACTTGCCCATTTTTCATCCGATCCTCTTCGTTTTCTGGGTCTTTTCTCCATTTAGCTTCCCCCCCCTTTCTACGTTCCAGTTAAGACACTGGACTCCGGTACGGGACTCGTTGAAGATTTTGTTTCCTAAAATGTTAATAACATGCCCCCTTTTAATCCAATTTTCTTAGTTTTGGGGGGTTTTACTCCATTTAGTTATTCCCCCATTTCTATTTTCCTATTAGGAGACCTTTCATCTTAGGGTCCTGCACAAAACTATCAGCTGGCCCCTTTTGAGCCCTTACTACAGTTCCCTTAAAAATCGTTCGATTTACTACCTTTTTTTTCTAACAACTTCTTAGTACTTCCAGCTACAACCTGAACGACAAAAAAAATAAATAAAAAAAAGAGAAGATCCGGACCTCCTGGGACCCTTGAAGTTTTTGTTCCCTAAATTCTTAATAATTTGCTCCCTTTTAATCCGATCTTTGTTTTGGGGGGCCTTTTCTCCATTTAGTTATTAACCCATTTTTATATTCCAGTTAGAACCATTCATCTTAGGACCCCTGCTCAAAACTATCAGCGTTCCCTTTTGGACAATATAGTTATAATAGCTCCCTTAAAAATCGCCCGATTTAATAGCTTTTTTTACCTAACAACTTCTTAGGATTTCCAGTTACTACATGAATGACAAAAAAAATTCTCGGACAAGACCCTGGGCCCCTTGAGCCCCTTGATCCCTTTTACGTTTTTAAATTTTTAATAACTTGCCCCCTTTTTATCTGACCTTCTTCTTTTTTTAGGGCTCATTTCTCCATTTAGTTATTCTTCCATTACTGTTATGATCCTTTTTCATGATTTTCATGATAGGTATAACTCAACACTAATGCACAGTATTTCATCAGATTCTGTTAAACCTTTACATAAATAGATGCTGGCTACGTTTTGGTGTAAACAGCCCAACAAGTGGCGTTGCTATGCTAATGTTTGCATGATTTTCACTATAGCTATGCCTTATGAACTAATGCACAGAATTTCACCAAACTTCAGATTCAGCTAGACGTTGACATAAGTTGTTGTTAGTTAGGTTTGGAAGTAAATCTTCCAACAGATGGCCCTGCTATGCTGTACTTTTCTGGATTTGCACGATTTTAGCGATATTCATATCTTAAGAACTGATGCACGGAATTTAATAAAACTTTAAATTCAGTTAGATTTTGACATACATTCAGGCTGATTCGTATTTGGTGTATGTGAAACTTGTATAAGATAGAAGAAGTTTTGGGATTGGCACATCCGACTAGTTAAATATTAATAATCTTTTTTGGCATCATCTTATGTTTACTCACTACACCCATCAATTAAAAATCGCGTTACTGTTGAAGATATGTAGTTAAGTTTAGAGAGAAGCGGGGGGATTTCATTCTTAATAATATCGCGTCAATGTTAAAAGAAATTCGTTAAATTTACAAAGGGGGGGGGGCACATTACACCGCCTGGAGGCTCATTCTTTGCTTGGGTTTTATGGGATCGATTTCAACAGGGTTTGGTTCTTTCGACTTGATATCGAAAACTTGAGGTTTTTTTAAATTATTATTCGTTATCACGGCTCCGGGAAACGCGCGCCGGTCGGGTCAGCTATTACAGTATAAAGGATACAGTATACAGTATTATGGAAATACGAGTTTACAATTAAATACATTTAATATACTGAAACATAATGCATTAAAAGTTTTATAACATCCAAATTGCCATTTAGCCGTATTTAAATCAGCATGTATCCTAATAATATTAGAAATGCGATTGCGTGTGGGCATGTTTGGCTGTAGCCAGCGTTAAAACGGAGGATTTAATGTCCTTGTATCTTTGCATATAGAGGGATTATAATCGAGAAATGAAAATAGGCGATATTTGATTTATTTTATTCAAATATGTTTCTTAATAATTCAAATTACATTACTTCCAGAGAGAATAAATGGACATTTTTTCGTATAAAATTTTAGAATAGTTAAATTTACTTTATCGTTTCTAATTCTTTATTTTTGCCAATCTAAATCAAAACCCGGAAATATTATTTTTACTCAACAATTTATTATGAATGAAAATGAAATAAAAAAAAATTAAGAAAAAAAAATAAGAAAAAAATTAGAAAGAAGATGAAATAATATCATCCTAATAATATTATAAATGTGGTTGCGGGTGTGAATGTTTTGCAAAAATAAAAGTAAAAATGGAGCATTTAATGGACCTTTCTATTTGCATATAGGTGGATTATAATCCAGAAATGAACATAGGCGATATTTTATTCAAATATTTTTCTTAATAATTCAAAATTTCATTATTTTCATAGAGAATCAATATATTTCTATTATTATTATCTGCTAGAGGTTCGTAATTATGTTAAAAAACAGACAGGGGAAATGGTTTGGCAGAGACAATAAAAGTGGCTGTTCTCGAAGTGAAATTGAACAAGAGATCAGTCAAAGAAGTAGATCTATCCAGTGAAGAAGTACAAAAAACCAAAGAGAATTCCCTATGTCTTCGCTGTTTTAAATCATTCGAAAATATTAAATCAGGAGACGAGTGGATTCAATGTACCAGGAGCAAATGCTGGCACACGAATCACACGTCACTGTGGATATGATATTTTATGTTTGCATTCATTGTGATAATGAGAAATATTTCGATGAAGGTAGTAGTTAAGTTGAACAAAACATCTTTTCTTATACTTTGTATCTTTTATATATGAAATTAAAATTGCATTTGATATGTTATGTGCTTTTTCATTTCCGTTTTCAATTCGAAAATAAAATCTATTTGGTGGACCACTTTGTTGAACGCGGTAGTTCAACGAGGCAGGTTTGCCCAGTGACTTCATGTCCTTCTGAGCTTCATATATAAACTATTAATTAATATTTTCCAAGTTTCTTCCTACGTGGTTATGCTTTAAGGTGCGCTGATTGTCCAAACTAAAAATAAAATAAAATTTTAATAAAAAAAAATTGAAGAAAAAATGGGCTAACAAGTCCCGGTCTCCCCTATATAATAAGTTTCAAACCATTCGGTTCGGTAGTTTTTGCGTTGTTATATGCGGACGGACAGACCTGACGAAGACTATAGGTGCTACGTATTTATATAATTACGAACACACCTAAAAACGCTTCGTTCGTCCTACGATGCACTCTGTGTCTAGCTTAATTACTGTATAGACAAAACCTAGACTTATCAGACGAGATGACGCATTTTCACAGTTCTACAGTCTCGTTTTTATGAAATTTACCCAGAAGTTGGAATGTGTGACCCATTGTTGATATTTTTAGTAATTGCCGACTTTATGCAAATTGGTTTGTCGATGTGAAAATATTCAGCCATCTCGATGAGTGAATATTTTCTTTCGACTGCAGTTGTTACTTCGATTCACCATCAAATGTATTTCTTTTCAATGTCTAAATATACATTTCACTGCATTATATAATATACCACAAATTTAGCCATTTCTTCTTCATCATACGTTTTTGAACGCACAAAACCGATTACCTTTTCTGTCTTTAGGCCAGTCTTTATTTCGATCCATCGTACAACATGCAAAAGTAACAATCAACAAGTAGCTCTACTGTCATTTTATAATTTATGATGCGCCTTTCTGGATTACCTTATATTTTTGAGCTGCCGTGTATAGTGCCATTTATCGTCGCGAAACTTAACCTTTATCATTTATCTTTTTAAACTTAATGTATCTTGGTTTAATCTAGACAAAGATATTATTATAATATATTTTATGCAATCACATGCAACAAGTTTACATAAATTAGTAACAATTTAATGTTATAAGAGTTTAATTTGTTTAAAAATTCAGAGTTTAGTGAAACACACTATAATGTAATGCAAAATATGCCTTAAAATAAATATCGCATGCCTTTTTTAAACATGAGCATAATTAATAATAAATTAAATGTTTAATACTTCATATATTTCTACAGTTGAAAGTATGTTATTTAATATTTCCACCTGCATTTCTGATTTTTTAAAAGTTAGACACAGAGTGCAAAATACAAAATTGCAAAAAAATATCTGATCCAGTTAACTAAAGTTTATTTCCAGCATAAAAAGTCGTTAATGAAGCAATTTAGTTAGCTTTTCTTTTAAAACACTTATTTAATTATTCAACATATCTTTTTTTTTTTAAACATTCTTTAATTTCCAGTTTTGCGTAATTTTAATTGTCCTGCAATACTATAAATTAAATTTAGAATAATATTATTTTTCAGAATCGATTGATAAAACTTTCTTTTTTGAAGGAAACTATTATGCTCGTACATCAAATTACGAAGCCATAATTAAAAGAGGAATCTATATGCGAAGAAAAATTATCACTGCAGTATATGTATTTTTTCATCTAGTTCATGTTACTGACTTTTACAATATTATTTCTTAACTATACCAAAAGTATTTGTTTGAAATATGTATTTTATGAAACTTTATGTAATGAAATGCTAGTTAAAATTAGTATAAAACATTTGAAATTGACAACTAGTGATGTTGTTAATATTATGGAAATTTTAAGTAAATATGATTGATTATTATATAATAACAGCGCTCCTAAATGTTCCATTTTTTGAATACCGGTATTTTCCTAGAAAAAAATTATTTTTAGATTTTTCTTGCAAATTTTGCAGAAACCACCTTTGCAGGTAAATTGTTGCGGATTTTTTTTAGAAATCTACTATGAAATTTTCTGTTAAAAATTATTGGTATTCAGTTGCCGGACCATTTGGGAGAACTGAATAATAATAATAATAATAATAATTTTTAAGGTTGACGAATGTTCTTTTCATTAAATTTCCTTTTTAATAAATAGCGCTTGTGTTTTTTTTATGTTTACTACAGAAGTAAACATAGATTCATTATTTGCAAATATCTTATTAATTACTAGCAAAACCCGCGGCTTTGCTCGCGTAATTTTTGAAAAATGCCAAGTGGTATTCGTTGGTCTATTTTCATTAGAGGAAATTTTACTGCAACAGATAATTCAGAAACTACTAATTAATCCATACTAATGTCGAAAATTTAGAACTTATTCGCTTTTTTACCCACCCCCCTGTGGTAGTGTCACCGATATAAAATATAGCCTATGTTACAGCAGGGACTGTTGCCATCACTTTTGAAAATGGTTCTCTGTAGTACCAGAGATTTTATAGAAAATGTAATTTAGAAAGTTTTTAGACCGCTTTGCGCTCTTCTCACCATTTTAAATTTCGAATTTCTTTTAGAATTTGTTCTTAGAGAGCATTTACATTTAATAAATAACTATCATGCCAAATTTCAAGTTTCTAGTTCCTCCAGTATAAAAGAAATCGAAATTTTAAAACGTGTTTCGCTCTTGCACCTCCTTCTGACGGTGGCACTGACATAAAATATAGCCTATGTTACAGCAGGGACTGTCACCATCAATTTCCTACCATAACTTTTGAAAATGGTTCGGTAGTTCCAGAGATTCCATAGAAATTGTAATTTAGAATGATTTTAGAAGGCTTTTCGCTCAACTCACAGTTTTAAATTTCGAATTTTTTTAGAATTTGTTATAAGAGAGCATTTACATCTTATAAGTAACTACCATGCCAAATTTCATGTTTCTAGCTCTTTCAGTATAAAAGAAATAGAAATTTTAGAATGTTTCTCGCTCTTGCACCCCTCCCCCCTGTGGTAGTGGCACCGATATAAAACATAGCCTATGTTACAGCACGGACTGTTACCTCCAATTTGCCACCATCACTTTTGAAAATGGTTCAGTAGTTCCAGATATTCCACAGAAATTTTAATTTAGAATGTTTTTAGACAGCTTTTAGTTCATCTCATCCTTTTAAATTTCGATTTTTTTTAGAATTTGTTCTTAGAGAGCATTTACATCTTATAAATAACGACCATGCCAAATTTCGAGTTTCTAGCTCCTTCAATAAAAAATAAATCAAAATTTTAGAACGTTTTTTGCTCTTGCAACCCCCTGTGTTAGTAGCACCGACATAAAATATAGCCTATGTTACAGCAGGGACTGTTACCATCAATTTGCTACCATCAATTTTGAAAATGGTTCTGTAGTTCCAGAAATTCCATAGAAATGGTAATTTAGAATATTTTTAGAACGCCATTTGCTCATCTCATCCTATTAAAATTTGATTTTTTTTTAGAATTTGTTCATAGAGGGCATTTACATCTTATAAGTAACTACCATGCCAAATTTCATGTTTCTAGCTCCTTCAGTATAAAAAGAATTGAAAATTTAAAACGTTTTTCGCTCCTGCACCCCCCTGGGTAACCCTGGGTGCACCGATATAAAATATAGCCTATGTTGGAGCAGTGATTGTAACAATCAATTTGGCACCATCAATTTTGAAATCGCTTCAGTAGTTCCAGAGATTACCCCCCTACAAACAAACAAAAAAAAATCTTTACTACTTTATAATATTAGTATAGATTAAATTAAAAGCAATTAAATATATAAGCATAGTTGTTTCATGAGAATATATATAACTGAAAATTTATATAATTGAAATTGTATTGCAGTCGAATTAACTGATTGTTAGAAAGAAAAATAATATTTAAATATGTATGGAATTTAAAGTTTAAGATTTATATATGCACTTTGTGTGACTGATTTGTGTTCATAACATTTATCTACGTTATAAAAATATGTTTTCCAAACTATTTTAATGTGAACGGATCATTATTTGTAGTACATAGGTAAAATCTAATTTTTTCAAGTAGTGCATTTAAATAAAGTAATTACTTTTGATTTTGGAATCACGAATTCTTCTTTATACATAATGAACAATTTATTTGCATTTATTTTAAAAAATATGTCGATTGTTTTATAAAATATATTTTACGGATTACTATTTACAAAGTATGTTTGTGATTAGCTTTGGACCATCAATTTAAAACGAAAAAGCACTGAATGCATCTTCTGATTTCCAAACATAAGTTATGTAATAAAGTTCTTTTCATTAAATTTACTTTTTAATAAATACCACTTCCATTTTAAAAGAAATTGTTTACTACAGAAGTAAACATACATTCATTAGTTGCAAATATTTTATTAATTATTAAATTAAAAGCAATTAAATATATAAGAATAATTTTTTCATGAGAATATCTATGAGTAAATATTTTTATAATCGAAATTTTATTGCAGTCGAATTAATTGTTTGTTAGAAAGAAAAACAATATTTAAATATGTGTGGAACTTAAAGTATAAGATTTATATATGCACTTTGTGTGACTGATTTGCGTTCATAACATTTATTATAAAAATTGTTATAAAAATATGTTTTACCAAACTATTTTAACGTGAACAGATCGTTATTTTCAGGGCATAGGTAAAATATAAATATTTCAAATAGTACATATGAATAAAGTCATTACTTTTGCATTTTGAAATGCTCAATTCTTCATTATACATAATGATTAATTTCTTTGCATTTATTTTAAAAATTCTGTCTGTTATTTTATAAAATATATTTAATGATGACTATATTTTACGGATTTTTATTTACAACGTATGTTTGTAATTTTTAGCTTTAAACATCAATTTAAAATGATAAAGCACTGAATGAATCTTCACATTTTCAAACATAATTTATGTAATAAAGTTTAAAAGAAACAACGAAAACCTCAAATAGTAATAACGCAATCTGGTACTGTGCTAAATATTTTTATATTTCAATATTATGATACTTGAGTAGAGCTTTTAAAATTGTTACAGCATGAAAATAATGTAGTAAATTCGAGTGTCCTGCAAATTACTATATAATTGGAATTATAAGTATGTTTCACTATTAAATAATTGTTTTCCTGTCATTCTTCTTTATGTAGTAACATTTTCAATTTTGAATGTGTTTTGTAATGTGATGTCTTTTAGATATTTATTTATTATTTTATTTATATATTTTTGCTGTGGACATTCACAAATACATGACACAAATACATTGTTCTCAAAAATAGAAAAAAAAATGAATAGATTCTTCCTATAAGCGACCACACTCCGTTCACTTAAAAATGGTCGCTTCTTGATGTGGTCTCTTAATGTAAGTCATGTTTAAATCTAGTTTTTGACTGTCGGAAATAAGGTAATATGTAGTGTTACTATATTTTATCTTTCACATTATGAAATAAATAAAAATTAAGAAATATAAAAAACTAGTATTTAACTCATAAGTTAATTAGTACAAGGGTTAAAAAAATGTATAAATTGATGTTTGCTTTGATTTTACAATTTTATCTTCTTTTATTTCTAAACCTTTTCGAAGTTCTATAAGTAATTTTTTTTTTCGTTTTGAATGTTTTGTTTTTCTGCATTTTTCCACAGTTAAACATTTTAGCCCATTTTCTTTCCGACTTTTCATTTTCATGTTCATTTATAATGTGTATATACTACTTTAAAATCACTCTTTTAACTGTCATTGTTACTTGCTTAATCCTTCGCCAAATCGGAAGATTCTGATAGAGAAACAAGAACTCTTTGTGATCATGTCAGCATGTCATATATATTTTGTTGTTATGTATTTCATATTTCTTGGCACTTACTCACTGTCTAAGCTTATTTATACAACACTTACAAAATAAATTACATATCAGTACAATTAATTACATATCATACATGTAATTATTACATAATTACATTCATATATTTTTTAATATTACAAGATAACGCTGTTTGCACGAAAGTTACTTTGTTTATCCTTCACACGGGACATCTGACTGCAGTTGTAACGCTGTAACAAGCATTCTTAAAAAATCGACGTTCAAAAAGTTAGTATTTTCTATGCTATTGATACAGTTTAATTATATTGAGGGACCATATACATGTTTAATCCATAAGCACTTTGAAAATTAATTATGAAATACAAGTTTTCTCTTTTTTTTTTCATGCTACATTTAGACTAAATACAAATTTTCATACTTCTTCTCCTGCAAAATACGCTGAATATGTTTTAAATTGTGTTCTGGAACTATGTCAATATGGGGAAACGCATTATAAAAAGTAAAGATATTGTGGCTGTATCAATTAAAATAATTATATAGAAACTATATATTAAATATAGTAAATTCTCCTCTTCACAAAATCTATGAAATTTTCTTTGACTTGCAAGCATTTCGCAGATATGAAGCGATAAAAGAGAAAATGTAATAGTGAAACTAATGTATGAATACTTAATAAACCTGCATCTGTACATACATGCTCAAAATTTTAAAAACTATGTCTGCAAGATTTTAATTTGTCTGTGGATGGAGGGGAAAAGGTGGCGTAGCCAATACTTATCATAAACACGAACACAAAAATATATGATTCTCTTAAAAGTATTTTAATAATTATATTCATAAATAATAATTAATATTTCGAAAACATTCAAAGTATGCCTGCACCTTGTGTTTGGGCTTTCTCAAACTACCAAATGCAACAAAAACGAAACAAATATATAAAATTTTGTTCAAGTGCATAAAAACAAATTTAATTATTTAACGTTAACTTGTTTAATTAAATTTGTTTTAATTAAGTAATTTTTATCGTATTCTCGCATTTCTTGTCAATATCTGTTATTTAATCTTTACAGAAACATAAGCGATATTTCATGAAACTTGAAATAGCTGGGCTTACAATCTTAGAAAAATGAATATTTACAAATCTAGATATACCACATTACTTTAGTATATTGTTTATTTATAATAGTTTATTTATTAGTAGCAGTACGATTTATATAATCATTTAAGTATATCATACTCGTATATTTGTGTGTTTATGAATTTCAAATATAATTATGAATTATAATACAGATAATGTATTGCGAGTACATATATGTCTGGCAATTCGATAGAAAACGTTACACAAGCGAAAGAATCTTTGCATTAGATCTAGCATTATCTCCCATTAAAAGATTTTTTCTTTTACATTTTGTTTTGTTTTTTTCGTATTTTAAATAAGATCATTAACAGTTTTATTAGGTGTTTGTATTATTTTCTAACTGATACAGTCATTTCAATACTTTAAACAGCGATAATCTGCCATCGCTAAGATGAACAAAAATGACCAGTTGCAAACTTTGCGCCATAAATAAGAGAAAATACTAAGTTTTATTATTACAAATAACGATTATATCGGTATATTATACATAGAAATGAGCCCAGGAAAAAATCCAATCGGTAGATTTTTAAATTCGCCTGGACATACATACAGACACTTTCAGGATCCACTTGTTTTTAGTATATAGTAACTCTTGCCCGAACTGTCAGAAAAACTTGTCTTTATACACTAAATTATTCCTCAATTTTTTAACAAATAATTTCCGTTCTCCTAGAAGCATGTTTTTTTCCGCGAATTCTTCCCTTAAATCTGAAAAAGAGGGGGAAATTCCATTTATTCCATGTGCGCATGCGTATTGGCCCTATCAATACTAAACTTAGATTTTATTTTAAAAATAAAAAAACAAAAATTCTATAAATTAAAATTTTTTATTTACTTAAAAAAAACACAAAACAAACAAAAAAATGTTTTCGAATTAAAAAAAATAGAGTAACAATTAATTTTCTCATTCATTTTAAAGTATTCACAAGTTATTTTTTAATATTATAAAAATATTTAAAATACATTCTAAATGAACACATTTGAAATACATATATTAATTACAATGAAAATATTACATGGGAAAAATCGGTTTTATTCAAAAAAGCAAACATTTCTCGTCTAATTTAATTAAAACTATAATATTCGTATTTTATATCTAACAATTTAATTAATAATATGTATAATTCATATTTTTATCTTCTAGTAATACTAAATTGTTAGAACCCCAAATTACCATCTTATACCGACGAAATCTTTCCGAAATAGCTTCAAAATTCGCAGTTTTCTAAACAACAAAGTTATCAAACCATATCAATTCCAAGATAGCACGATATATTTATTTCAAACTCCTCCTTTGCCGAGCATCTACTGGCGCAATGGTTAACATACGGGACGCACAACGGTTAGGTCCCGGGTTCAAATCCAACGTCGGCGACGTGTTCTTGAAATTAATAAAATAATAAGTACTTTGGTGAGAGTTCCTAGATGGCATCGCCGAATAAGTTATGTTTTTTATCTCCACTTCAATTGTTCAATTGACGTATATTTTACCTCCTGTAACAGATGAAAAAGAAACGGATATTCTTCAAATAACGGAAAAATAGCGGCAGCACTGCTGCCTGTAAAATTTCCGTGATTTGAAGAAAGTATTTCTGAGAGTGCGTGGCTCCGCTCACGCAGGATGTAAGGTTTGTAATTAGGAATACAAACTTTAAATATTCTTCTTATATTTTATTTTTGCATAATTCATTTTAACTTACAGTTCAAGTCATATAAAAAACCATTCATTAGAACTTTTTAGAAAAGGCTAAGTTTCCATAATTGGGTTCACCTGATTTCATAATTTTCCCCTATACATCTATAACTAAGCGACGTACAACGATATGTTGCATACTAAAACTTTCCCCTAATAATCACCTAACTATATGTACAAGTCCCATGGAAAGAGTTCATTAGAATTTTATAAAATGATAATATTTTATAATTTGCCTCACCTGATTACAGAATTTCCCCCATAACTCTATAACTAATCATAGCACATTGATATGTTATAAGCTAAAACCATCTTTGAAAAATTGTCAAACTAATGGGACAACTCCTATCGAAAACAGTTTATAATAATTTTTTTTTAAAGTCTAATATTTCATATTTTGGGTTCACTTGCTGACAGAATTTTTCCTCATTGCTCTATAATTAAGCAACGTACAACAACATGTTATATATTGAAGCCCTTCCTCAAAAGGTACATAAAAACAGCACAAGTTCTATGAAAAGCTGCCCAATAGAACTTTTTATATAGGCGATCCATTAATAATCGGGTTCATTATAGAACATTCGCCCATAATTCTATAATTGAGCAACGTAGAACAATATATTATATATTAAACTATTCCCAGAAAATGTATCTAAAGAACACTACAAGTTCCATTCAATTCCTTCTATTCGATTGTTTTTAAAAAGGCTTATAGTCGGGGACATCTGATTATAGAACTTCCCCCCTAATTCTATAACTGAGCAACGTAGGACAATATGTTACATACTAAAACCTTTCCTAGAAAGGTATATAATCATCGATCTATTAAAGGTATCTAATTAATCCCATCAAAATTCATCCAGCAGAACTAAACTTATAAGTAGCTGGAACGAAATTCCCATTTGCCTTTTATATAACAGTAATGGAATGGTGGCGCACCACTGAAACCAATGGACTATATTTAGATGGTATTCTTATTTAAAGACAGAATTTTTTGAGATTTTTTTAAGTCGAAGAATATTATTATAATTTAGTGGTGACAATCGCCCAAATGGTACGACACTGTTCCATAACTCATAATATATAGTAGATAGATAGCAGATAGAAGATAGTATAAATAGATAGGCGATATGTTAAGGTAAAAGTTCAATACATTTAATAAGGTAATTTTTTTTGTAAATAAATCTCAGACTTAAAAAGTCATAAATCTAGTGGATGCTAGGACATGAAGAGTTCAGTTTTTACTTTCCGTTTTTTAATTATTTTCGGCCAAAATAGAACAAGCAGAATATCGATTTTTAATATCGATGCGTCTGTCCATTTCTCTGAACGTCTTTATTCGCTTTAACAGTCGTATATTATCTTGTATGGTGTGTATAAATTTATACAACATATACACTTATTTCCAAAATAATTTAATTTAATTAGCTTAGGAATTTGCTACATATCCCTTTTTACGTTTGCTACTCATTTTTCAACTGAAAATTTTTTTACTATAGTATGTGATGCAAGTATTTCATATATTAAATTCATACCTAGGATTACACAGAAGTATGCGTATATATTGCATGAAATAATTATAATGCTGGAAAAACAATTTTAGTTATTTTATGTGTTTTCCAAATGAATTAAATGTTAGTTTGTATGTGGTATGTATATTCAAATCTATAAATATCAGCCTCTGCACAAAATAATTCGCATGCATTATTATTCCCTATGTTGCAGAAAACTGATATTTTTCAAATTTAATATGTTTTCTAAATTGTTTATTTAGATATCTCTATTAATTGTATAAAAAAATAAGTTTTGTTACAGTATTCTGATAGTGATGGAAAATGCTTCATAATCCATGCCCGGTGCTTGATTTTCCGATTTTGTTTATTCACTAAAAAAGTGCTAATGTTTTAAAATACAGAAAATTAAAGTAAATTATTTTTAAATAGCTTTTACTCAATCAAACAGAAAAAATCCTTTCTAAGCTTATTTTACAAATAAATTACTTTAATTTAAAAAATATACATCAGAATATAAAATACTAGAATTTTAATTGAAATTAATCCTCACATTTAATTTTCATCGTGCGAATCATAAGGACTCTACGACTGATATTTTAGAACACAGAAATTTTAATTTTTGCGCTTCTGTTTTTTTATTTCCAACAACCTTTAATATTTAAAGTTCATTAGGTTTTACTGAGCTAATATTAATTTTTGCATTGAAACACGCAGTAATAATTTGCATGATATTATATTTTGCATTTTATATTTTTTTTACGTTTTTTTTATCATCCATTTCTTTTTGAAACGAAAAGAAAGAAGATAAGTTTTTTTTTTCGCTTATTTAAAAAAAGTTTTGATTTTTTTTTTTTTACTGGATGATGTAAATTGTATAGTAAGTCATTCACGTCGCATTCTTGGAAAATCGTTTAAGTAAACTAAAATAGCTAATTAGAAGAAACTTATGCAAGCTAACTATGAATAAATAACGAATTTTTGTTTTTTGTCATGTACGTTTTAGTATGGGTTTTTTTTCTGTACACATCTATGTTCAAATAAGCCGAATTTTTTTTTTTAAACAACTGAAGCTATTCTTTTCAATTGAATACCATTTGCATTCATTTTATTAAGTTGCCCATTTTTTTTTCAAAATAAATATTCATTTACTGCAAATTATGTATTCTAAATTTTATTTTAACGAAAGCACACTAACATACTGAAAAATAATATTTAATAAATTCTTAAGGTAAAGCACAATTTTTTGTATTTAAAAGAAAATGTGGAATAAAGAACTAATAAAAGTATTTTTTTAAACGAAAATCCTAATATTTGTACAACACGTAAAATACTGAACAACATTTTTATTTGACGTTTCCTAATCGCTTTTAAATCTTAAATTTTTAAATTCGACGCTTGTCGAAAAACAAGAAGAGCTGTTTTTTATCAAGGCATCTTTTTTAGTACTAGTTGGAGGGAAAAAATATCTTCATAGAAAGAAGGAATATTAATAAGATTCACCCGAATACACATAACATTATAGAATACAATATAGGATGTATAAAAATTGCATATTCGAAAAGGTCCTTCGCGTGTAAAAAGGCAGATGATGACCTCCATTACGACACCTCCAATGTTGTCGACTATAGGTTGCGTCTTACAAAAGAAGTTACGCCATGTCAAATATATATGTATATCATCTGGGAAAGAACTTTGCTTTGCTTGATGTGAGGTACCCTGAAACCAACTGTCGTTTATCATATATTGTAATACGAGCAAATCTTGTGTGTGCGTGCTCGGCACGTGCGTGCGGGCCCGAGAATACATATGCAAATTTTATCTTAAAAACGCCTCTAACGATTTTGACGAAATTTTGAATCCTACTGTTTTGGGGCACCAGAAAACAATTGGGCTAGGTCACATGTTCGAGAAAATTTGATTAGTGGGTCAGTTTGGGTCACCATGGGTCAGGGTCAAGCTAATTGTATCTAAAAAACAGTTCAAACGATATTGACTAAATTTTGTATCCTACCATTTTCGGGCACGAGAAGACTATTGGGCTGGGTCACATGTTCGAGAACTTTCGATTTTGGGTCACCGTGGGTAAAGTTAATTTTATCTAAAAAACGGCTCGAACAATTCTGATTAAATTTTGTACCCTACGAGTTTCGGGCACGAGAAAATCATTGGGCTAGGTCACATGTCCGAGAAAATTCGATTAGTGGGTCATTATGGGTCAAGATATGTTTATCTTATAAACGGCTCAGAGGATTTGAAATAAATTTAGTATCCTACAGTTTTAGGGAACAAGGAAATCATTGGGGTAGGTCACATGCTCGAGAAAATCCGAATAGTGGGTCATTTTTGGGTCACTGTGGATCAAGCTAATTTTATCTAAAAAACGGATCAGACCATTTTGACTAAATTTTATATCCTACGGGTTTCAGTCACGAGAAGACATTTGGGCGTCGTCACATGTTCGAGAAAATTTGATTAGTGAGTGATTTTGGTCATGGGTGGATCCCTATGATATTTACACTGAAAGCTAATTTTGACCGAGAATAGCTCGGTCTTCCCTGCTCGTCACGATAAAGAAAGCACTCACTAGGCACTCTCGTTGATTGCTCAGCTGTAAATATTAGCTGACAGTGTTTTCAGAGAGCATTGTATCATAAATATTGATTAGAGACATAAAGCTCTGGGAATATATTTTATGTCCAACAAGAGATAAAAGTGATCACTGCCGTTTGATGGGTTAACCGCCGTACCCACGTTCTGAAGAACGTTTAACTTGCACGACCAGGAGAATTATGTATGCTCTATAGGAGATGGGGCGCTACCTACTGCACACCACCCCTATTCTCCAAAGAGATTGACAACAGACTTTGCTGCACTTAATGGTGGAGCTCATACTCTAGGGACACCACCACTTCACACTTGGGGACGTGCCAGTGTCAACCCAACTGCTTCGGGTACCACACACCCCGAAAGAAAGACGCTGTGTCCTAAACCTTATGCCGAGTTTACCAGACACGCCTTGCTATACCAACGCTTTTGTAGATCACAATCCTGTAAAGAGTTAACGACTAGCCCATCAGCTACGGTGGAAACGAAGTTTCCTCTCGCAGGCCCGGGAGATTGAGTAAACTCCCTCCATAAACGCACACACGTCCCTGCTGGGGCTGTGGTCTCTAACAATGGATATATTTGAAGTGTAAAATGGAAACATAAAATATTAAATAATTAACCTGTTGATGAATTTCCATCTTGGGCAATTGATTCCCATTGTTCATGAAGTGTAGAATCTAATGATATCAAACATGGCGTATTTACGTAAAAATAAACATAATTCATAAATGTTCTTTGCAATATATTTCTACAGCAAATATACGGATGAATAGGGAGTTAATTCTCTCCATCACTTACATTATTATTTCCTATTTAAGAAATTCCGATAGTTATATTCTTTAAATATTTATTTTCAGCTATGTAAAAGACAATTTCTATGTTTATATAAAATTTCTATGCAAAATATAGTATTTTTTTATACGCTGTTTTAAAGCTTATAATCTAAACCGAGTTTATGTATTAATAGAGAAATAAAACTTTTAGTTCAGGAGAAGCATTCCCTTAGTTACTCAAATTCTCTTACAAGATTGAATAAAATTCTATTATATAACAGTCTTATAATCTTCTAAGGGTGTGTCGTTTTTATAATTTGAATATTACATTCATTTAACTTAGTGTTTACAAATAACATAAATTCAAATTAATTTTCCTTTACAAAAGTAACCTTCTGATCATTTTCTACTTACGAGCAATGTTTAAAAAATACAAATATTAATTTCATAAAGTTTCTAGAATCTTTACTTTTTTTAATCCTTTGATTTATGGACCAGTAGTAGAGATTATTTTTATATTAATTCCTACACAATTTACAAAATACTTTCCCTGTGACAGATTCCTCTTGAAAAAATCCTAGTATAACTGCATGGCAGAGATTATTTTCCGAAGTTATACAAATAGAATAAAAATTCTGTCCACTTGGACGTGCATTTCCCGAGCGGAGATCAAATTGTTAAAAGGTTCATTAAATGATTTCAGTTACTCATGCATGTTAATTGCAATAACTGTTAATACTATTTACAGTTAGGTTTATTGTTTAAAAAATTGAGAAGCATAGCTTCTTCAATTTAGATTTTTATATTTAATTTAGCATTTGACAACATAATGTGGATCAAGATAAATAGGGATTTCAATCAAGAAATACTATTGAAAAGATGAATGCAAATCTTTTTCTTCGATTTAATTAAAGGAATATTTTTTAACACTTTGTAACATAGTTGAAAAGTGTTTATGGATTCGCTTTGTCTGTCTGTCTGTCTGTCTGTCTGTCCGTGCTCTACCTTGCGTAAATATATTCAGATTGTCAGGAAATAGATATATGTTATTGATGTTCACTACGGCATGTTCGGTATTGAAAACTAAAGTGTGGCGCGCTTATAGTTACTTTATATAAACACTCAAAAATTCCGTTACATTATCGTCTATGGGAAAATATTATTTGTGATTTATAGTACACTTTGTTCATTTACAGGGACACACAAAAGGAATCGGTTACAGTAATGTCTATGAACAATAATTGTTGGAATATGGTGTGCATAGCACTTATAGTTTCTTTACAGGTACAAAATAATTCCCTTTCATTACGGAGTATTTGCGATTTATTTTAATAATGTTTAACTATTTGAAACATATTTAAATAGATATATAACACCGAGGTGCATTACTATAGGCTTACTATAGAATACTGTGTGCATAGCATTGATCGTTCAGTTATAGGTACACACAAAAGAATTCGGTTATGGTACTGTCCGTTAACAATAATTGTTGGAACTGCGTTTTCAGTTACGTTACGCGTTTTTAAATTTAACTATTTTTTTGCAAAAGTATAATGGAAGTGTTGGAAAGTGTTATTCAACCAATACTTGATACATGAATTTGAGTTCTTGTTTGGTCTACTAATGTGTTAATGAAGCAATTAAAATAGTTTTTTAAAAATAAATTGGTAAAATATTTTTCATAAATTAGTTTCTAATAAGTTATATGCAATTTACAATTATTTTTATTCTTTTGTCCTTAGCCGGTCATGTAAACACACAGAAAAGAACACAAAATTATGCCTTAAACAGAAAATACCGCTGATTAATCTTATTTAAATAGGAAATATAAAACTAATTTATTTTCGAAATGAATAACTACATAACGTATATTTATAGTGAAAGTTTTCTAAAAAGCCAATGAACAATAAACCGTTAAATTTAACAAAATTATTTATAAGAGGTGCTGTTTGAATAAACTTGGAAATTGGAAAGGTGTATTATCCAATTAGCTACTATAGTAGAAAATTGTATATATATATATATAATATTAAATATATATATATATATATATAATATTAAATATATATATATATATATATAGTATTTAATATAAATCCTTTCATATTGCGAAATTTCAAATGTGTTTTAAAATACTTCAAAAATATTTTTCATGATGTTTTTAAAACAATCGCAACACAACAAGAAGTTAAAAATTTCTAAGTTTAGTTCTATTTCGAGAACATATGTGAAAACGTATATAATATTAATTTAATTTGTCTAACTATAACATTATTAATATTAAAATATAAAAGATAAATTAATAATAATAATGTATTTTTATACGTGGTTTCAATTCGTTATCACCTTAAATCAGTTTAAAGAATCTATGGGAAAGGGAAAAAATTAGTTCAGGAAAAAACAATTTTTTTTTCACTCAAATTCTATTGCAAGATTGTTTAAAACGCATTTCCATCCCCATTCTCTAGTATGCTAACAAGATGTTTTTTTTTAACTTATTTAATACATATATTGAACTATATCTTACAAATAATCTACGTTGTTATAATTTTCTATTACAGAAATCTTCAGATTCTAACCATTGTCTGTATACGAACAAACGTTCTGCGAAATCCTTGCATTAATTTTATAAAAATTTTATATTTAATTACTTCACTTTAGCACTCTAATTTGTAGATATATAAAATATAATTAATTTTAATATGCATATAAGCATATTAATGAAAATAACTGTAAATAGCATTTGAATTCTTACGATCTAACACAACTTAAAAATTTTATATTTTTGAATCTGTGTGATATGTATCATACTTAACATCGATTTCTACATTTGGCAATATAATAGTTAATATTTTAATCTTCCTATTCATAAAATGTTTTGTTAACGAGAGCTTTCTGTTAAATGTTATATTAAGAAAAGGAATTTCACAGAGTTAATTGGATAAAGATTATTTTTGTCGTATAAAGCCGTTAATGAAGCAATTTATGTAACGCTTTCTTTGAACATACTGATTTAATTATTCTGCAACGTTTTCTTCTAACGATTTTTTTCTATTTTTATTGTCTTAAGAATTTAATTCTAAAAATAAATTTTAAGTAATGTTTTTTTTCTAAGTAATTTTAAAACAATTTCGTACTTTAGCTAAACCCCCAGATTTCATGTTCGGACATTTGATTACAAAAATATTGTTAAAAGTAAAATATATATTTAAAATTAAAATAAAAATAACATTCCGCAGTATCGTTTTCTTTAATTTGTTCTGGTTCCTGTTACTAACATTTAAAATAATGTTTAGTGCATGCGTCAGAAATATTTTTTTTTTAAATACTTTAATTCACGATATTTAAAACTTTGAGGAGATAATAAAAAATAGTATTTAAACCCTTCGTGAAAAAAGAAATGCTAATAAAATAAAATAGAAATGTTTTAAAATTTCTTAATAAATATCATTAATAACAAAAACTATAATAATATTTGAATGTTTCAGAAAGCCATTTTTTAATAACATTTTCACAGTAAGAATAGTTTTCTCTTTGGAGCATTTGTTTAGAACTAAAAAAATATAAATTTGTTAAAACTACACGTATTTTTCGAAATTCATATTAACCACAAATACTGAATAAATTATATTACACTGTAAAGAAAAAAAATAAAAGGGAAACACAAATATTTCTGAAACTTTAAAGAAAGTGGTGTACTGAGTGTGATATTTATCAGTACAAAAACTTTTAACGGGTTAAAAGTTGTGACGCAGCAATTTCTTTTGGCTCTAAGAATTTTAAATATGGGTCTTAAAAGCAAAGATATCAAATTTGAGTGACGCTATGTTAATAATTTTTTGTTTACATCATTATTTTCTTTATAGTTTTATTTATATCACAGGTGCAATTATTATCTTAACATGAAAAAATATATATAATTTATTCGCTGATGCTTTTTCATTCACATCTCTCATGAATTCAAAATAGGGGTTTTAAAAGAAATGATATCAAAATTTGAGTGACACCTTGACGTGAATTTAATAGGACTGTTTTAAAATTAAATTTAAATTATTGTGAGTTTGTCTTCTAAAGTATATTTACACATACAAACAATACTTTTAATTTTTCCATACACTGTTAAATATATTACTTTCACTGAGCCTATATCATGTATTGAAATGTATTTATTTCAATAAATTAATTTATCTTTTGTGCCACGCTATCCAAAATCATAAGTAAAATTTATGTAAATGATTATTTTGCGTCATAGTATCCAAATGAAGAGAAATGTATGCAAGTGGATAATATGACGCAAAATAATATATCACTCAACATCTACTCAACATCTTTAATTTTTAATTAATTCCTTTTTTTAACGGTTTTAGCTAGTTTTTGAAATAGTGTCAAATGTGCGCAGAAAAATATTTATAACTCAATAGCTATAGCTTGTAGTGACCATTCGATTATTTCATTCAATTCAGCGGATAAAATTAAAGAGTTGACACTCGAACATTTCGCAATGAAATATATTTTACTACCATGAAACAATCAACTGTTTTAGCTACTTTTTGAAATAGTGTCAAATGTGCGCAGAAAAATATTTATAACTCAATACCCGCATAGCATGCACAGTCACCGTGACGTCATTGTGACGTCACTGTGAGTCACGTCACATCTGTGACCAAAATGACACCACATTGTAACGTCACACTGTAACCAAAATGTGAACGTCTTGAAGATCTAAAGAAAAGTTAAAATAAACTTTAGAACATCTTATGGCATGAAGAAAATTACTTTTTGACAGCTTTAAAAAATTTTGTGACGTTGCAATGACGTCACTGCAAGTCACATAAGTCACGTAAAACCTATGATCAAAATGCCAACACTCTGTGACTTCAGTACGGTGTGATCGGAGAGTGAATTTGGAAAAAAACTCATAAAATATAGAATTGAATTATGTCATGTACCTAAATCATTAATAAAAACATTGTCACACATTATTTAAATATATTGTATTTCCAATATAAAATAATAAATAAATATCTGTCTACATATATGAGGCAGATATTTTTTTACAATTTTCATTACCATTTTCATGAAATTTAACAAAATGTACTATATAATGCACAGGTAAAAATCCTTAAATAGAAATTTAGTAACGTAGGAGTAAGTTTTGGCGGAAAGTAATTCAGAAATAGATCTCCCATTCTAATAAAACTGTTAGCAATTTAGAGATTTGTTAGCATTTTAAATACAAACATTTAATTTTTTTTCCTACTACCGCATGGAACTCATTTGCTAATTTTTTGATACTAAAAATATTTTAAAAATCTCCAATCTTTAATTATTTTGAGGGCCACTCAACCCAATCATCATCTTTCTGTTTAAAAAGTAAGGACACCATTTTTGCGAGTTCAAGATTTTCCTTGTGCTGGATAATTAAGGTGGTTCTCAACTGACCTGCTCAACAACGCGAAGCTTTCTGACATAATTTCTGACTCATTTTTAAACGCAAAAGCATAAAATGGGCAGGACTGACTATGGAAGCAATTTGGAATCGAAATGACTTTTCCATTTTTTGATAAATAAATTACTTATCGAGTTATAAGCAATTCGTGTCACGTGACGACTGGTTTTTCTCTTTCTTTCACTGTTACGTCGGGTATTTGGTTCAAAATGCTGACTTTGACATTCTTTTCTGAAAGATCTTCTGCTTTTACTAAAAAATGAAAAACGTATTTCAATTACATAGTTTCTGAATAAAAACACCAGCCAATTTCATGCGTTTCCGAACAAAAACGAATTAAAAATATGTCATAAAGTATATGTCATTCCTATAGCAATTTATCCCAAAACTGGTCAGTGCTTAGTAAGATATTACCTCTGTTAAATATATTGCTATTTTCAATAGAGTGTAAAAAATGAAAAAATCGTATTTAGGAAATCTGATTGCAGAATAGTATTTATATTTATGTCGTAATTATTTTATAAAGACTATTAAATCAATTTTTATTTAAAAATTATGTTTACTTTGGACGCTTAAAGCAGATGCAACTGATTAAAAAATATATGAAAATTTAAATTTTCACAGCTTATTTCTAAGTATACTAAACTCTCTCATATAAAAATATATCTACCCTATATATATAAAATCCTAATGAAACGAATTTGTGAAACGATTTTATGAAACGAATTTATGAAACGATTTTATGAAACGACTGATTAAACGACTGATTATGTTTCAGGGCTATTTTTAATAAAATATTAAATGCTTGATGGTGAAATTAATACCAATTGTTCATAAAAATCCGCGGATGTCAAAACTGGTAATAGAATTTTGAAATTGGAATTAGTTTTCGAGATATTAATTTTTTTCTAATTTTAATGACATTTCTGTAATGATGGCAACTAATTACTCAGTTTTTTTGTGACAAAAAAGGGAAAAAATTGAAAAGGATCCCGATAGGGATTATTGATTTCTTTTTATTCGTCATTTTCAAATTGAAATTGAAGATAAGATTGTGATTAAATTATGTTTTTCAGGAAATATTGAAAAAAAAAATCACATTTCTATCGTCAGGATTCAATCGTCTGTCAGCATTTAATTTAATTTATAAACTGAAAATATTTTGAATAAATTCGTCCAAATGACGTCATTTAGGTATACGCAAAAGAAAGGGAGGAAAAGGAATTAATAGTAATTATTATTTATTGATATCATTTTGTTATTTTTTTGTAAAATTTAACTAAACGAATTTATAAAATCATTAATTCGGATATTTGAAACTAATATATAAAATAATAATTGCCCAACTGAACGGAATAATAAAATATCCTGCTTGGTTTTTTCCGCGCAGCTTTTTAAAAAAGCGTCAAGACCCCTATAATAGAAAAGCATCAAAAGTTCATGGGGTTTATTTTCATAACTTTTGGCAACAAATCTATGTATATTAACGAATCTATCCCTTTTTGAAGCTCGAATTACGCCAAACCTAAAAGCAAAGGATCCTATAATGGAAAAGTACCCGATTTTCTTATGAACAATATTCAAGTGACAGAAATATGGTGTAAAATTACCGCGGATAGCAAATTTGTTTAAATATCTCATCAATTGATGCCGAATAAATGCAGGCATGCATGCACAAAATATTTAATTAATTTTGTATAATAAATAATTATTAGAAAATTCGTATATACATATTAATTAAAAAAAATAATTTACATATTTAAAATAACATGAAAATATGCATGATGGTGCACTAACATAGAGAGAAAATTAAAACCTGTTACTGAAAATGTCTATAACATAGTACTTTTCAATACCGTGGTTCTTAATGTTATTCACAAGCAGATGGAATTTTTCTCATCCTTAAACGCAAAGGAAGAATATAATAGAGATTGTTGTTATAAAAGTCCGAGAGGTAGTCACAATTTAAACCTAACCATTTTATACAAGCTGGTTTTCAAGTAGTAATTGATTTTACTTATCAATCCCGAAAACAGTCGTCAGTTGTCGCAACAGCTGTGTATGAGGCCATGATAATCGAAAAATGTCCCATTAAAATGTTAAAAGCATGGCAACCCAGTTACAGATTTACCAATATTTTTAAAATAAAGCACGCTGTCATGTTTTTAGAGGCCTCGAAGTCTGAGCGTAGCTCGCAGGGGGTAGGCCCCCTAGTAAAAATATAATATTATAGCTTCATTAGAAGTTATTTGTCAGCCATATAAACTATAAAGCATTTGAAATGTCTTTATTTAAATGTTTTCTTTCTATTCTTTTTCTGGAAACACCTGCTAGATGTTACTTTGTGGTAAACAACACTGCGCAGATCATGATCGCAGATATTGAGGGCAGACGATTATTTTCATTTCCAAGTTCGGCGGATTAGAGTGTGTTGTGTTCTTTTAAGTTTGTGGAATTATATTGTGGAATTTATACCGTGTAAGTAAATTAACGTTTTAAAGTGAATCATCCATTTTAACCTATCCTTGTGTCTAGCTAGGTGCGTTATTAAGGTCTGCGTGATATTTGATATCTCAGATCTATGAACACACCTCTGTTGGACCACTTTGAAAATTAAAGCAGTGGATTTGAGTCTAATTTTCCAATGAAAAGGAAGCAGTCAACGACCATTAAAACTTAATCCCTAGAACTGGTGGTTTTACTTATAGATTAGCAGGTAACTTTTAATGTCTTCGCAGTTTTGTTTATAGTGCATATTTAGTAATGGTACATTTAATAGTGCATTATTTAAAAGTTAAGGTGTTTAAATCCTTTTTTTTAAATCACTTGTATAAAATTTTGTCTTTAATGTTTTAAATCGTTTTAAATAGAGAGTTTGGAAAAAAGCTTAAAGTATTTACTAACACTATATATTCTAAATATAAAGTGTTATTTATAACGAGGAATTTATTTATATTTTGCGTTTCTCAGTGCAATTTTCATAGTTATTCATTATAATTAAAAACATTGCAATTTTTAAAACTATTAATATTTGATTTACAATTTGAAAATTTCTTAGCTAGTGGAGGTTTCGGGAAACAATTTTCTGGTATATTTGAAATAATTCCGACAATTTAACTGATTACAAATTTAGTTGTCAAGATATGTCAATATTAGGTGCACAAAAATAATGAATATTGATGAAACAATAAATCAGCTATTCAGTTAAGGTATTTTTTTTATAGTAAAAATTGATATTTAAGTTCTGCATTTAGTATTCTATCAAAAACTATAAATGAAATAATTTGTAAAGAAAATAAAAATATTTTTTTTTCTTTGCGTTTATGATCCTAAGTTTAAATTTCATTTGCTTGGAAAAATGTTTTATTGCTTGATACAATGTTTATTATTTAATAATATTGCACAATAGGTAGATCTATTATTTAAATGGATTCCTAATATAAATTTTTCACAATGCTTATTTAAAATTCTATACTTTTATTTTCATTAAATTTGTAATCAAATCCAAAATAACTAATTTCTGAATTCATTTTTATTCGGAAACACATGAAATTGGCAGGTGTTCTTATTCAGAATATATGTAATAGAATGGCGTTTTCCATTTTTGACAGAAGATGTTTCAGAAAACACTATCAAAGTCGGTGTTTTGTACCGAATTTCCGACGCACAGCGTCAGAAACGGAAAAAACGTGACCAAAATTGGTCTTAAGTATTTCATTTATCTAAAAATGGAAAACGCTATTCATTCCAAATCCCTTTAATAATCAGGCATGCAAGTGCCATGCGTTTAGAAAATTGTTCATAAATGTGTCAGAAATGTTTGTGATACTGAACGAGGGGAAATATGGGCAAAGTATACACATTTAAAAACTTCAATACTTAACAGCAAAATAGCATAGTTTTAATTATTGTCAATATTTTTGGTGGTTACATAAAACAAATGGAAGTAGAAGTTAATTTAAAAAGTTGTTATTTGCACAATAGAATTTCATATTATTGAAATATTTAATTTTATTATAATTTTTAATGGATTCATCTATTATTTTTATATTAGCATGCGTTTTTTACATTTATAATTTTCTTGCTTAACGGCTACATTAGCCGGTTTCCCAATCAGATGCAAAGTTTTAATTTGAATAAGAGTTGCATAAAAAAAAATGATTGCCGATCCAATCCTTATCGTCGATCTTATCCGTATTTGGTGAAATCTTGTTATCCGAATCTATGCGCAATCTTTTATCAGGTTCGGTCGGGTTGTGGGCCTACAGATTTTTTGTTGTTGTTGTTGTTGTTGGGTTAGGGTGAGAATACGGGTTGAATCGAAGTATAGTTTCAGTCAACCATCATTCATGTTCAAGTAGACATTTAATCATGTTCAAGTATATAACCGGATTCGTGCATGACTCTAGACCCGAGCCGACATCAGAAATTGTATCGTAACACAATTTCTGATAAAATCTGGTTACTCGGTCGTATGCAAGATTCTATTCCGAACAAGACTTACAGTAAAATCATTATACCCGACTCGGGTCAGATCGGGTTCACGAAAATCAGGTCACACGACAACTAATCCAAATCTATCCTGTAGCCAAACAAATCCAAAAAGATCGATCCGAAGATTCTGGATTGGATTCGGGTAAAATCTGGTCACCCGACCCGGTGCAGTGTCGTCACAAGCGTCACAAACTTGAACCATAAAAAAATTTTGATCCGAACAATCCGTATAGGATTCGGGTAAAATCTGGTCACCTTATCAGATGCAGATTCGTCACATTTTTCACATTGAAGTCGCACGGTGACTTCACAAAGTAGTCACATTGTGAGGTCACAGAAAGCCTTGAAAACAGCCATAACGACCTCGCATTTAGGTCACAGTGACTTCACATCGACGTCACTTGACGTCACGACGACGGTCACAAAGTCACAGTGTGACTTCACAGTGACGTCGTTGTGATGTCACCATGCCTTACGGGTAGCTATAGCTTGTAGTGACCATTCAATTATTTCATTCAATTCAGCGGATAAAATTGCATAAGAACTGACACTCGAACATTTCCCAATGAAATATATTTTACTACCATGAAACAATCAATAATTTAAGCTGTCGAATATCGACAGAAAAACGTAAAACGTGCATCGATAGAAAAGTTATAACTCTTAAACTGTACGTCGTATTGGTCTAATCCTCTAAACAAAAATACATTAGAAACAGTTGTAAAAACAAATTTTCTAAAAGTTGTTTTCATTTGCGGAATTCTAGCATAAAACGGAAGTTTTGATCTACTGTGCGACCTACCACAGCGGCCGCAGAAGAAAGTTCTTTATAAAATAAAATGTGCCCAGAAGCTACACTGTAAAAAATGATCAATGTTTCTTATTTTATGAAAATATATTATAACCACGAACGAAAATGTAATATAATCTTCTGAGTTATACGAAACCCCGAAAAGCGTGTTCCATTGTCTTTTGAATCCCTAGAAAGCAATGCATTTCCAAAATTTAAAGAATTATTTATAAAAGCAAAATTTCTCTAGCTGCCCGTATTTTTCAGAAACGTTTCCGAATAGTTTTTATAGTGTATTAATCAGTTTCCTCAGCCTGGAATACCTATATTTATCGAATATCATCCATTCTCAAGTAAACGTTTTCAGCTGCATAAGTTAATTTATACATGAAAGAGTAAAGAAATAATCTTAATTTTAATGTTAATGTCAACGCTGTTAATTTTGCATGTTTGTCTGTTAAACATATTTGTTGAACATGAAAATGTTTACTTGAGAATGGATAGCATCGGAAAAAAACTATATTCCGGGCTTAGAAAACTGATTAATACACATTAAAAGCTACTCGTAAACGCTTCGGAAAATTACGGGCAGCTAGAAAAATCTCGAAATGCTATTGATGTTTGAGGTTTCTAAAGATAAAGAAACACATTTCAGAATCATGGTTAACAAGGATGAGTTTATATTATAAATTTATTCGCCATTATATTATATTTTCGTAGATTCAGAAACATTCGTCATTTTTTACAGTGTAGCATAAAAAAAATACTTCTTTGTAATAAAACATCATAAAAATATATAAATTGTGATTATTGTCGTTTCGGAACTGGTTCATATTTCGTTCTGAAACGATCATCGTGACAATTTCATGTTCGGGTACTGTTTTATATGAAACTTTTTGTAACTTATATTTCCTTCTGGAAAAACTTATTTTTCAGGGGAAAAAATTTAACTTGTTGCGTTTACTGCCTTTTATTGTGTTATTTAAAAGTGTTATACTTCAGAGTTATGGGACAAAATTTCATTTTAATTTATTTTATTTTATTTATTTATTTATTCATTTTTTTTTATATTCTAAAGCGATGACTTGTTATTATCAGTTTTTAAAATAACCGGTTAAATGATGACTTGCGAAACCATTTAATATATATAATGATTGAAATTGTAATTTCGTTCCGTCCACTTATAACTTGAGCTCTGCTGAATTGATTTTGATAGGACTTGCATTCTCAGTTAGATATTTTTTTCAGGGATGGATTTAACATACTGCAAAAATCATTCTATCCTTTTTTACAATACCCTACTTTAAAAGAACAACTAAAAGTGTTGTTCCTTAACAGCCCAAATTTTATGTGATACATCAGAAAATATAATAGCGCAAAGGCATTCGTATTGTTTTCAGCAAAGCGAACGGACATTTCGCGTAAAAGCAAATATTGCTTTAAAACACAAGGTAAAATTCGATGAGGTATTTCATTTAATTCAAGGCTCATTTAGCAAAAACCTAGCAACGTAGTGGGCGAAGCCTGGTAGTTATGATTATATAAATATTTTAAGTATGTAATAGAAACATAGGTTTTTTTGCAAAGTATTTGTTGTACTAACATACATTTATGCATTATAAACATGTTTTTCCTAGATGTAATTTAAAGAGCACTTATGATCCAACATGCATTTGTGGTGGTTAGTCACTTCGACTGAGTTTAGATATTATATTTAAAAAAAGTCATTATTTTCTCATTTTGAACACGCAATTTCTCCATTATACATAATGGATGAATTTATGTATTGTTTATTTTACAAAACAGTATCCATTTTTAGTAGATAAAAGCATATTTTACCTTTCTTTTAGATGACTATTTACAAAGCACATTTGTTTTGTTTTGCTTTTAAAAATCAATTCTAACTAAACTGAAAACACTGAAAACATTCCGACTTTTCGAAAACTAATTCATGAAATAAAGTCCTAAGAAAGAAAAATTTAAAACGTAAAAGTACATTCTAGCGTTAAAATAAATATTTTTAAAGTTTTATTTTCAGAGACAAAAGCGCATCATTATACATTTTTTACAACGCAAATTCAGTATAATAAACACCAAAAGTAATTTTGCCCAAAATGATTGATTGGTTGGGTGGTTGCTTCCATTTCAGCCTCTTATAAGCTTAGAATCATCATTTTTTTTTGTCTTTACTCTCTTTAGCTTGAAGAAAGTTGATAATTCTTTACCGATAAAAAATCATGATTTTAAAAGGGAAGAGCGCATTATTTAGTATCCGGATTTTTTTTATTAGATTTTTTCTTTTAATTTCATTTTTTAACATTATTTTTTTTCATGTTTTACACAGTTTTTTTGTTTCAAATGACGTCACAAATCGCCCACTACAAGTCAAACGCCATTGGAGGGCAGTTGTGATTGACAGCTGATAGAATTGTAGGCACAGCTGGAAGTTAACCGAGCAATTGTGATTGGCAGATGAAAAGGTCGTCAGTTGATTGCAATTCGAACAGAGAGTTGTGAATTTTTTAGATTTGTTTTATGCGATTTTTAGAGTTTTTTCGTGCATACGTCATTTATGTATTATGTCATTTATGTATCCACTGTCTCTACGTTTAAAAATAATTTATAAACTCTCATTAATGGTGACTTTTCTGCAAATTAATCTCTCACAATAATGGTGACTATTTTTCAAATGTCCAATACTGTAGGTGTCATCCAATTCAGAACTTTTGAGCTTCAGTTAGAAATCAGACTTTGCAATCAAAGAGATATATATTATTTTACATTAATCCATTATGCATTAAAATATTAAAAAAAAGGTTTGCCCTGCACTTAAAGAGATGTATTATTATTTTTTTATATTTAATAAGTTTATAGCACTATATAAAATTTGTTAGCATTCAAAAATTATAAATACAGTTAGCACTCGAAGAGAATTTATATATCTATATTTATTTTAAGCTTGCACTGAAACAGTAATATACTATTTTTTTATGCTCATTCTTATTCTATACATTCAAATATTATGAATGTGGTCATTTTTCAACCAGTACTCAAAGAGAAATTTATATCATATTCGTACTAATTATAGGTCGTAATCACAGAGTTATATATTTATCATATTCTGTTCTGTTATCATTTAAAACTGTAAAGAGTTATTTATTTAATTAGCACTCAAAGATAAATTTTTATATCTATACTGAAATTAATTTTGTTTGCATTTTTGTACTCAAAGGGCCACATAGTATTTCATATCTATACTGCTTGTATCTGAATTTTTAGATGAGGTTCTGACCTATATACAATAATTTAAATAATAATTTAAAATATACTTAAAATGTCCTTACTTCAAGAATTTATATATAGATAAAACATATTATTCTTACATAAAAAATTAATGCCATTCCATCTGTTTCTTCTGGAGAGAAATGTTTACTCTGTTATGACTCGTTTAAGCCTTTATTTTTCAAATATTCCAATCCAAAAGTTTAATTTTTATCTCAAATTTCATTGCTTACTTGTACTAAAAAGTTATATTTCATTTGTAATTTTATCTAGGACTAATGAAATGTCAAATCTCGGGCTTATGCAAAGCCTAGAGGTATAATAATTTCAACATGCCCGCATGAAAGCTGCTTTGTTAAATATGATTTTTTAAAATAAAATTGCCAAGCAGGGCTTGCAGAGGCTAAAGCCATATCGTAGGCATCCCTGCTTGGTTGAATCTGAATCTGTACTAACAACGATAACTTACTGTTTTTGTATGGGAATTTTTTTTTATTTTTAAGTTAATGATAATTCCTAATTTTTTTAACGCCGCTGGTTTAATTCTGTGTTGGAGGGAGGTGAGTGTTTAGTTGTAGCTTAAATATCGCGTTAATGCTCAGATCGAAACTCCCTCCTTCCCCCCCCCCCCCCTGCCTAGCTCCAAAATCAGAACTATTTAATTATTAGTCCAATTCAAACGAAATCTTTTCTCAGGTCCTCAGGTACTAGATAAACTTCGGTATAATTTTTTCAGCCCTTGGTTACCACTATTTCTGAATATTAGTGACCAGGGAGGGGTATTTTCTCGGGTTTTAGGGCCCAATTTCAATGAGAATTAGTTCATTCAACTTAAAACTAAGTAATTAAGTTATAGATAACTAATTAAGGCACATATTTAGCCCCATCTAGCGGTAGAAAATGGAACTAAAAGATTTTGCAGCGCGTGCACTGCACGCCTGCTATACGGTGTCGTAGGCAGCAGGGACACATGTCGGAGATTAGATCGGAAACAGTTTTATTTAGAACTGAATGCACCCCAGCGGTGGGAAGTGAAACTAAACAATTTTGCATTTAAAATTTTCAAACAAAGGTCCCGATTTCAATGACAATTGATTCATTCAAATTAACATGAAGTAATTAAGATATATATAACTAATTAAGACATAGATTTGGCACCCCTTGGCGATGGAAAGCGGAACTAAAATATTTTCTGCGCTCACAGAACGCCTTCTATACGTTGTCTTAAGCAGCGGGGGCACGTACCGGAGTTTCGTTCGGTAAGAGGTTTGTTTAGAACACAGTGCACCTTCTGGTGCTGGAAAATGTAACTAAAAGATTTTGCATTTATCCTTTGTCCGATTCAAACGAAATCTTTTCTGACATTCTTCTGAAGTCTCCCAGGTACTAAATAAACTTCGATATCATTTTTTCTGCCCTTTGTTAGCAACATTTATGAATATTAATACACAGGGGGGTGATTTAATTTCTCGGGTTCTATGGGTCCGATTTCAACGGGAATCGGTTCATTGAACTTAACATGAACTAATTATTTATATATATAGCTAATTATTTTATAGATTTGGTACTCCGTGGCTGTTGAAAGTAGAACTAACAGCTACACGGAACCGTAAGCAACAGGAACGAGTTCCGGAGCTTCGTTAGGAAATAGGTTTATTTAGAACAGAATGCACCACCTGATGGTAGAAACTGGAACTAAAATATTTTGCAGCACGTGCCTAGCACGCCTGCTATACACGGTATCGTTGGCAGCGGGGACAAGTGCCGGATAATTTGTTTAGAAAAAAATGCATCCCCTGGCGGTGGAACTAAAATATTTTCCTGCCCGCGCCACAAATGGTTATTTTTATTGAAACCGCAAAATAAAGTTACCGATTTGATAACCCCAGACAACTAAAAACCCCAGACATTTTCACTCAGCCTCAAGTATTAAGAAAAGTATTGGATTATTTGAATCGGAACTCACAGTTTCTTTTTCTGTTTCCAAAAATGCAAATTTTGTGAAAATCAGACTGTAACTTAATTTTTTTTTTACCAAAAACTGACCCGTTTTGAATCAAATGATCCAGACATTTGAGGAGGTGATATTAAATTTACTTTCGCTTCAGGTCCATCTCTCCATTTAATTAATTTAATCTCCATTTAATCCATTTAAGACAAAGAGTTACGAGTGGAAGGGTTTCGAACAGCGATTTTTAGAGTGATTTCGCGTTCTTTATTATTTTTTTGACGGCACCGGGCAACGCCAGGCGGATCTGCTAGTAATAAATATTTATATACATAGTTCTGTAATATAATATTTGAGAGCAGACTGGAGTATTAATTCAGTTTGTGTTAAGTTACTGTTTGTGATAAACTGCACACACACACACACATACGTATATATATATATATATATATATATATATATATAATGCTTATTTAAAAAAAATGCATGGATATTTTGTGAATTTAGTACTACTTGTAATCTGAACTCTAGTTATAATATTATGAAGGAATAATGAGGTCCAATTTCTAAATATAGTAATAAATACTTAATATATTTGTTCGTTTCATAAACTTTTATCTTCCATTTTGTTGAAATGTAATTCCATTATATTATAAAAATTCATTTTAGATGGTTGATTAAGCAAAATGCATATCACACATCTTTAAAACATACGGAAAAATTCTATAAATTAGGGTTTAAACTTTGTAAATGTTGATTTGCTTAATGTCATTTGAAATAAATATGTATTCGTTATGGTTTAAAACATAGATATGTCATTATTTAACTTTAATAAATATTAATTCTCCAATTGTACAATTATGTAACGGCATAAAATTTTTAATATATGTTGACACGCAAAGTTATCTTGTGATTTATTTTAAACATTATGCATATTAAATCGAATGTTTTTATAATTTACTTAAAATTAGTTTATATATAAAAAAATATTTTGTTCAATGAAGCTTATAAATGCTTATTATTTCCTATCTATACTACATTTGTAAATAGAATAATCCTGATCTTGTTCCCACTGAAATCAACATATGTATTTAAGGGCTTATCTGGATTTAAGAATATGTTGGCCGGGAAGCTACCTAAAACTGAGTTATGCGTAGGTGTGTTAGCTATCAAATTGTCTAAAAAATAATTCTTTGAGTGATAGTGAAAAAAGGTATGTTTTTGTTAAATAATTATTTTGTTATTAAAAAGCAATTGTGTTTTTGTCTAATAATTGCGGCTATGTTAATTATTTAAATATTGAAATGCAAGCAGGCCCTTACACAGAAGACATTCATTATAAAAGTAAACGATGCTAAAAAAAAAAAAAAAAAAAAAAAAAAAAAAAAAAAAAAAAAAAAGTCTGACATTTTTAATTTTGATTTCTTCAGATATTTTAACTGTATTTTCAATTTTTCATATTTTCAATTGGTTGTTTATGTGAAAATACTAAGATACATGTTTTTTATTATTCATTCGACAGAAACTACATTCATTGTCATTATACTAATACAAATATTAGTACGATTGTTACACTAGAGGGCCGGCTTTTCAAAAATACTGGCAACGGATCAGTATTTTCGAATAGTAATATTCATTTTAATCAAAGAGACATTCTGCGTCAAATTAAGGCAATGATTGCTATCAGGAAATAGTGGTTATCAAATAAAATGAATTAATAAATAAATAAAATAAGAGATAGATACTGTCATGTCTGATTCCGTAAGGCAAAAGTTTTGGGGTCCATTCAAAAAGTCAATAGCAATCATTCTTGATCTAGGAAAATGTAGATAAACGTATTAATCAAACATGATAACATAAGATAAAGATACTAGATTAATTTTAACACAATTATTCAAATTGTTAAACAAATCATAGGAATTGTATGAGCATAATCATATGAGCAACTCATATGATTTCTTTACCAATTTGAATAATTGTGTTAAAATTAATCTAGTGTAATCATGCATCCAGCGTTTACTGGAGTTCCATTACCTGCTATTTATACTGTTGAGCTGATTCAGATATCAGACCAGATACTATGATCAATAAGGTTAATTGGGTGAATTAGGTCCTCCAGATTCGACCAGGATGGCTCAATTGATAGAGCATTGGCAGCTTCAGCCAAGAGATCCCAGGTTCGAATCCTGGCCAGGACATCTTTCGCCCAGTTTGGAAATTACAACTCATATAAAACAGAGAATCATTTTATGTTAAAGTAGGCTTGCCTTGTTTTATTTTCTGACTGAGTCTGGAAGCTTTTGCCACAACATAATACTTTCGAAGTTATTCGGATACATAAAAATCATTCAACAACATATAATTTCAACACTTTCTGTATTTTGCTGATTTTAACTCTTTCCAACATAGGTGAAAAGGGCTCAATAATTCGGTTTCTCTGTCCGTCTGTCTGTCTGTCCGAGCTACAGGGACACACAAAAGAATTTTCTACTGTCTGTTAACGATAAATCCTGGAGGTGCGTTTTAAGTTGCTGAACGCGATTTTAAATTTAACTCACTTTTTATCTATTACTTGGTGTGTATAAATTCTGTATTTATGTACAGGGCAGCACAAAAGTTCGCGAACCCATTTCCGTTTATTGAAAGAAACTCCAGAAGGAGAATTTTAAACTGTGCCACGCATTTCCTAACTAAACTAAAATTTAGCATCGTATGTAGTATGCATACAAATCTATAGATCATATACAGGGGTGAATAAAAGTATTCGGATATTTTTCCGAATGTTGTAGATGTTGGAAATATATGTTGGAAATTCCTGAAATTACGTTTTTAAATATGTTAGGTGTTTTCCAAATTGTTTACTTAGATATTATCTTTCAGCTTATTAAACGGTAATGATTCGTAAAATTATTTTGGAAGCGTTGGAAAGTGTTACATAATCTATGCTTGACGCGTGATTTTTTGCTCTTGTTTTCTATTTATGTTTGATATTTTGCATAATTTAGCCGTACATTTATTATTTAAAAGCAAGTCTTTATTTTGTACAACTAAATAAATCACTATTACTTTTATCAAATTAATTCTTTCTCGGAATTTTAATTAGAAAAAGCTTGCTTTACTTAATTTAAACTGCTTTACTTAAATTTATCATATAAAAATAAAAGGGAAGATGATATTTTTATAACCTATTATTAATAATGTAGAAGGTTGGTTTGAAGATTTTGAATTAAGCTGTGAAAATTCAAAATCTTTTTTTTTTTTTTCAATTCTATTCTGTTACCTTATTGGCATAGTTATTAAATTAAAATTAGTATTCTCTGAAAGAATGAACATTATGTATTGAATATCTTAAAAAAATAAGTTGTAAGACGAGAAATTATCTTATCCTTTGTATTTAACTAATTATACTCAAACTAAATAAATATACCAAAGAAAACAAGTTTCTTTCTCGTATGTCACATTTAATTGAAGTCGAGAAATAAAGCGATGTAAATGTAACGATCGCATTACTTCTCCTTCTTCTGGCACTTCAATCAGATGTCTTTATAGAAGCAGCTATTCTGTGAAAGGTTATATTCTATTTTTATTCTGTGAAATAGATCGTACTGATATAGATTCGACAATTTTAAATTTTAAGAGAACGCAGTAAGATCGTTATTATTATTTAACGCTTATTCAGCGCAGCTAGATGCAATCAGTGTACATCATAATAATTTTTTCTAGTTTTTTAAATCTGATAATTTTAGAAATTACTAATGCTTATTGGAAGGCTTGTTTGATGTATTTCTAATTAAATCATGTAAATTCAAAACATGTATGCAAATAATATCTTTATTCTATTTATAAAGTGTACTTTAAAATTTATTAATTTAATACCAATAATAGAATATATGTATATAAAAGTTAATTTCTTGTTTATCACGTTCAATTAAATTCATGGGAAATAAAACTATACAAATTCAATAATTGACTTATTTTATTTCTGCTGCTATTTCACTCAGCTATATTTAAGAATAAAGCAAATCTACGGAAGTTATATTCTATATCTACTTGTTAATTAATTCGTTCAGTTAATTTCACCTGCTTGAAATTGTAAAGGAAGGTATTTAAAATCAGCGTATTAATATAAATTTTGCCCAGTATAATTAGATGTGCTTTTAGATGAGTTTTATAAATAGTAAGAAATGCATTACCAAGCGTTTGTCAGATTTTTTAAAGGATGTAATAAATAACATCAATTTTTACTTATTAGCTGTTCTTAAAGTAGTTATTAATTTAACATCAGTAATTAATGAAAAAATAGTAGTAAAATCTATAAAACTGTTTAAAGAAAACATAAGCTGTAAGGTCAGAAACTGCCCTATACTTTCTACTTAAGTAATCATACATTAAACGATATAAATGCTTGTCACATTTTACGAAAGTCACGAGAAATAAAGCAATGTAAATTCAAATCTAACAGTTGCATTATTTCTTTTCAGCTGCTATTTCAATCAGATGTCTTTATAAAAGAAGCTAATCTGTGGAAGGATATATTTAATAAATGAAAAAATAGTAGTAAAATCTATAGAACTGTTAAAAGAAAACATAAGTTGTAATGCCAGAAACTGTCCTATAGTTTCTACTTAAGTAATCATACATTAAACGAAATAAATGTTTGTCACATTTTACGAAAGTCACGAGAAATAAAGCAATGTAAATCTAACAGTTGCGTTATTTCTTTTCAGCTGCTATTTCAATCAGATGTCTTTATAAAAGAAGCTAATCTGGGGAAGGATATATTTAATAAATGAAAAAATAGTAGTAAAATTTATAGAACTGTTTAAAGAAAACATAGGTTGTAATGCCAGAAACTGTCCTATAGATTCTACTTAAGTAATCATACATTAAACGATATAAATTTATGTCACATTTTACGAAAATCACGAGAAATAAAGCAATGTAAAAATAACAGTTGCATCATTTCTTTTCTGCTGCTATTTCAATCAGATGTCTTTATAAAAGAAGCTAATCTGTGAAAGGATATATTCAATATCTATTATGTGAATTTGTTGGTAAAGCTATATTCTACAGATAAAAACTATATGAATGTTTAAATTGAAGACACGGGGAATTTTTATTCTCCTATTATAGTCTTTCAGCGTACTCAGAGTCATTCAGTATAGTTACGTTATTATGTTAATTATTTCCAGTTGTTTTAAATATTTTATTTAAGAAAATTTTAAAAGTGCATATTTTAATAAAGTGTAAGACTTGTTTGATGCTTTTATTTTAATGTACGGGAATTCAGTATACTTATGAAAATATTTGAAGTTATTTATTGTTAGCTGCTCTTAAGATGTTTAGTAATCAAATACTACTAATATTATTAAAACTATTCTAAATGATTATAATGTTGGTAAAACAAAGAAAATTTATTAATTAATCATATGTAAATCTAAATAAATGTTGTGCATAAATAAACAAGCTAATTTCCCGTATATTTTACTTAATTAAAGCCAAAGGAATTTAAGAGACATAAATTTAACAACTGCATTATTTATTTATCTGCTACTATTTGAATCAGATTTCTTTCAAAATAATTCAGATCTGAGAAACTTGCATTATATTTCTACTTGTTAATTAATTCATTCAAGTAATTTCAACTATTTGAAATTTTAGTAGAATACTGGGAATCCGTATACTAATAGAAGAAATATTTAGTCTAATTAGAACGGTATACATAAAATGCAATTTGTCATTGCATAATATGAAATTTTATACTAACGCAAAAGTATTTTAGATACTTTTACATAAATAAATGAAATGTATTAAATAAAGAGAATATAATAGTAGTATAACTGTGAATATAAAATAAGCTCCGTAATATATTTAACCTTATTGTGAAATGTAGAATTAAAAATTGTACACAGTACATATAAGCAAACTACGAAGTTTTAAATTCTTTTCACGAGTAGTAATAGTCCCAGTACTGGAGCAAGTTTAAGATTTGTTAATGTTATGAAAAAATAAAATTATCCTTTATTTTTTTTATTTGAAAAATTAAATGGTAATGTATTTAATACTACAAAGGTATACTCTATCAGTTCATGTAAAATTAATTTTACTATTACTTCAAAATAAATTAATAAACAACAAAGATTGTTAACATAGTCATCTTGCCCCGGTCTTCCCTAGGTATTTTTTTTTTTTTAACCTTCACCCAAGTTACGAAAATTGAGATTTTAAAATGCACAAAAAACGATAAATAAGAAAAATGACCAGGAGGAAATGATAATTATTAATATTAAAAAAAGAAGATATCATCAGTATTACATAAGTACCGTCTAAACGTCGGTATTTTTCTATAAGTCCATCTGGTCCATGCAATTGCGATTTTAAAATACCCAAATGAAAAATATGAAAAATATCTTCATATTTTTTTTATATACTAAATATTCGCATTTTGTTTGATGAAACGTACCATCGGTACCGATAAGCTACCAGCTATTCGTAGGTGCCCTTTTTTTCAATACGTCACAGGTGCATTTCGACTTGTCTTCGTCCATCCGAATCAAATTTAAAGTCCTCTACATGTGATAGATTTTCCTATCCAGAACAAACAAAGAAACACACACACGCACACATACACAGACAGACACCTTTCTTTTATTACTGAAAATAAATTGTTAAATATTAAATTTATGAAATAAGTGTTAATTTATAATTTTTTCATGCTTTTCGTCTGAGGAACATTTCACAAATCTCTTATGAAGAACTAAACAATATTCCAAACACTCCTGAATTACTCTTGCATAACTGTACAATAGTGACTTTTAGAAGTTCATAAATAACTGAAGCAGCTGGCAGGGATTAATTTATGTCACGGTTGTCAGTTATAATGATGTAAATAGAAATGCCTGAAAGTCAACATGTACAAATTTTAATCAAGTTCTCAACTGACGATTAGTATTTGCTATTCAATGCGATGCTGATTTGGCATGCTCTTATATTCATTATAAAGAAAAATCTATAAACAGCAGAGTTTTTATTAGTTGAAATATTCTCTCTTTGAAACAATTTATAGAGCATCGAATTAACAAAAACACTTTGATATGGGGAATGTGCGCCTCTATTATCTTGCTTTCAAATTTAAACAAGCATAAAAAATTATACGTCAAGCATAGATTATGAAACACTTTCCAACACATCCAGAAAACTGTAACCAAACTTCACCGTTAAATAAGGTGAAAGGTGCCCTGTATATATATATATATATATATATATATATATGTAGTAAACAGTTTAAGAAACACATAACATATTTAAAATCCAATTTTAACAATTACCATCTATAGTCAAAAAAGTAGTTGAATTATATTGTGCAGTCCTGTATATATATATGATCTTTAAATTTGGATATGTACTACATAGCATGATAAAATTTAGTTTGGTGAGAAAATTGACATTTACAAATTTTTGCCAATCGATGAAAATGCACTCGAAATCTTTTGTACAGCCCTGTATACTATATAAAGTCTTTTGCACACACAGCATATTAAGCTAAAATTTATTTCAGGTAGAAAACGCATAAGGCAACTTAAAACTCACTTCCAGCAATTACCAACCATAAATGACAGTGTATCTTGTTCTTTGCGTATTCCTGTATGGGAATTTATTTTTTATGTCACAAACTTCTATTAGTCTACTAGATAAAGTTCAGCAAGAAAATGCGTAACGCAATTAAAAAATATCCTTAATCAATTCACTCCAATAGGCAGTAATATTACAAATTCCTTTGCGTAATCCTGTATATGATCAACAGAATTTATACATATCACATAATATGCAAAAATTTAGTTAATTTTTAAAACGCAAATCAAAGTTGAAAACGCACTGATCACACATGGAGTGTAATTATCATACTAAAACGCTATCTGAACTCTTTTGTGTCCCCTATAAATGTACGCTAAAAGCACACCATACTTTTCAATGAGCAATTTATAGTGCACATCAGTAATGCATATGAATTTCAATACGTCTGAAATAGTGAAACATCATTAAATTACACTGCAGATGACTTTTCCGAATAAAACATTATTTAACAGAATTCTTTTGTGTGACCGTGCAAATGAATAATAGATTCTTTGCACCCCATATTATACAAAAATTATGTTTTAGTGCGCTTCATAATTTTGCATCAATTTCATCATGTTTCAAATGGCGTTAAATCATCAAAAACTCACTTGGAACGATTTTCCCCATTGATTGTAATGTAACATAACACTTTTGACTGTCCCTGTAAATATACTATAAATGCTACAAACTTTATTTACAATAGGGAGCATGGATATAACATGCAATAAGACGGACAGCCGAACCGAAGTTATTAACACATTTCAACTAGGTTTGAAAGTGTTAAAAAGGAGACCTGTCAATGAAATATTGTGTTTCAATAACGCAATAATTTATTTATTTATTATTACATGCAATGATACTTCGACATTCTGTAATTTCAATATACAGAAAAATGGATAAATTGCTTCACAGGTTTCATTGATTGAATATATGTTAGAGCATGGCTTTATCGAAACATAAATCATTAAAAGATTTTAAGAATATTAGCCTGTATTAACCTTTTCAGGAGGGATTGTTAAAATATGGGCCAAATGGTATTCTTTCTAAAAGGATGGTAGCATTCTTAAAGTCTAACACATCCTTTTTCCAATAATTATTGTTGATCTGTCATTAAAGATGGCATGTTTAACAATAATTGTGAGGAATACGAGGGCTTGCAAGATTTTAAGGTAGATTTGTGCCTTTAAAGTTCCCGTTGACTCACGCAAAAAAAACCCGCTCGCTAATGTTAATCCTATTAGACAGTCATTTTATAATATCTCGTATCGATCTCTATAATCGCCGTTTTTTACTTTTTCGATTTTATTTGCAGGTTTTTATTATTAGGATACTGTTACTTTCGAAACCGGTTCCGGTTCGCGCTATTCTGTAAAGTATTCGAAAATTCGAGTGCACTGTTAAAAATTTAATCCTGTGTTTAACCAACTTTTGATCTAGCAGTAGCTTCAATTGTAAGATGGAGAAATCTCGTTCCCACATTTGGAACGATGGGTAAACGGAAATCCAAATTATGGGACATTTTACCATCTTAATGGTTGAAACTACTGCAGCACCAAAAGTTTTACGAATGTGGAGTCATTCTAGATTTAAAAAAAAAAAATCTGCAACAAACTACAAAACAAGAGAGAAAACGCACTTCAGTCTATAGGTTATAGAAAGTAATCAATAGGAATTCTGTTGTGTAGCATTACAATAAAATAAATTTAAATGTTTCAAATATCATTTTCCGTAGGAAAAATACTCATCATGTAAATTTCATTAAATTTTATCAATATTATTCCGTTTAAAATTGCATAGCATCATTAAAACTGATCTCACAATTGGAACAGCGGGTTGCAACAGTGGGAGAGCTACATAAAACGTAAATGAAGTATTCAATTTGTTTCAGTGATAGAACACCTGATACAACAAATACAAAAATCATCTTGGTAACTAATACAGAAATTTAATATTTTAATTTGAAAAGTGAAAACAAGATTATATATACACATAACTCTATAGCTGTGAATGCTGAAACGTCCATATTATATATTCAAATCGCACTTTTACTAGAAATGTCTCTTGGAGAAAACGTCGTTCTCTTTTGGAGATAGAATATGTCTTAAATAATTAAAAAATATATTCTAAAAAATTTGCTATACTTACATATTTGTGCAGATTTCTGGAGTACAAAATAATTTATAAAATGATAATGCATGTAACAATGCTTAACATTTTCATGACATTAAAATGTTTTTTAGTCACTCACAGCAATGAGTACCTTTCCAAGATTAACAGAAAATGGACATTCTGGTAATCTTAAAATTAATGTTCCAAATTATACATTAAAAAATGAAATCTCAGTAATTCTCCTCATTATACAAAAGAGACATTAAAAATATACATAAAGGTGAATTTGTTCATTAAAACCGAGGTTGAATATAAATATTTATAGGTCATTTTACAAAATACGTAAAACAAAGATAGATTAATTAATAATAATAATAATACTGTTTTTCGAAATCTCTCATTTTTTATATAGTAATAAATGTAAATTATCATTTTTTATCTAGAAAATTTACCATGTCTCACACATACACACATAAAAAAAAAAATAATAATAATAATAAAACGGTTTTATGCATATAAATGTTTGCGAAAAGATACATTAAAAATATATATTTAGTTTTTCAAAATTAGCTCTGTTTTCGAAACATGGTACAGTAAAATAAGTTTTTTATCCGATTTATATAATCTTCTGTTATAAATAGACGCATGAAAACTGTTTAGGTGAAATATACTTTAATTGGCAGTCATGTCTCGTCGGAATAGAAAAGGTTAAAGAAGCGTACAAAATTCACACAACATTCTTACTGTGCATCTACTTGTCTTGCAAGTAGTCTAAGACAAATTATATGTTGTATCGTATTTATCTATGTGTATAATCTTACTTGTATATAGTACGTATACGGTAAATGAAATTGAATGTACGTATAAGTGTATTAAATATAAAATACAAATAATTCGGTCATTGTAATTCGAGCATTCCAATGATTCATTAAATATAAAATACAAATTCTTCGAGCATTGTATTAGTAATATTATGTGACCAAATGTAAGATGTATACTTATTTCTTATTATTGGATCGTTGACGTTACATAATACTTTCTTTCCTAAGAAACATGTAATAACAATAGCTGTAGATCCTTTCTGTTCACTAAAGCTATACAGAAAACCAAATTATGTTAGAAGGCTTATACGGAGAATCATTGCAACTATAAGCGAGCGGAATGGGGCAAGAAAGTATTTACTTTCCAAATAAAGAGGTACAAGATCTAAACAAAAGCGATAACATGTGAGTCTGAACTTACTATAAAAGAAACGAAATGCGACTTTCTGTTAATCTTACGTTTTTTTTATTATGCGTCATGTAAAGTAATACTTAATAGATTTCCAATACCGATAAAATTTGAAGTAGAAATGACAAATACAAAATTAAGTTTTTTTTTTTTTTTTTTTTTTTTTTTAATATCGGACTTCTTTCACTATGCTCAAAATGTTCATTTAAAAGATCTATTTTTCATTACTTATTAAATCAAAGGATAGCATGGGAAGTTTCACAGTCCTTGCTAACAAAATTTTTCCATTAGAACTAAAATTCACCTTTAAAAGGAAGAAATAAGGAAATATAATATCTATACCTTTTAGTTGGAGGTCAAAGTTGAATATTTTTTATTCAACAAAGAGAAAAGTCTCTATGCCAGGATTCAAACTTGTGTTCTTGGCTATGCAGGTCAATGCTGTAACCACTGAGCTTTCCAGATGATATCCAGCCTGACACAATTTACTCACATGTGAGAATCCTGGCAAGATAATTTTCTCACTGTTGGAGAAAAATTATTCATCTTTCACCTCAAACTACAACTAATATATTTCAATTTGAAACTTGTCATTATATATAATATAATATAATATACTTTAATTATTTCGAATTAACCCCTTGGGGACGAGCGACACGTATACGTGACGCATAAGACTCCCAGAATCCTCGATTATTCCCACCAGTAACTTTTTATTGTAAGCTTTGCCTTATTTAATGACAGCATTTCTGCAATTCAATTAGACGAAAATTTCTGTTTTGAAAAACTGGTGGTAAAAGATTAAAAATTCTGTAAAGGACGATCGTCGCGAAGGGGTTAACAGGATAATTTAAAGAGACTTTGTTTAAAAGATTAGAAGTTAATTTGAGTGTTTTCCCTTTCAAACGCCAAATACATATCAGTATACTAGTCGTTTTTTGCTCTCAAAAATGTGAATTAAATATCATGGGAATCATTTATCAATAATATAATAATAAATATTTAAAACTGGTTAAATATTTGGAAAATAAAAAAATTACGATAAATAATAAAGACAAAATTTACTAGTGAATGCATTTAGTCCATGTGTTATTTCAAGACAAATATTTAGGTATTCAGAATACTGAATTTATTAATTATACGTTCGCCAAACAGTATACCGTTTGTATACAGAACAGACTAAATTAAACTTAATGTACTCTGTTGCACAAAGTTTAAAATGAGGACAGTTTAACACGGCATTTTATCATAGAAACTCGACAGAGTTTCTCGCCAAGCATAAGAAACAGCAATGCATTGAACCGTAAATGAAAGGAATTTCCGCCAATGGATGCCAAACGATTTTACAGTTTTTTTTTTTAACTCTGTCTAGTTTATATTTTGCGGACGGGACAAAACGGGTTTTTGACACATCTATATCTCGCGTTCTATTTATGATAGAAACAAAATTCTGGATTCTATGGAATGGGGCGTGCCACGGGACTAAGAATTCAAAAGTAAAGCAAAATCCGACGAATAGTTTTTCAGTAAATGCGATTTTAAAAGTGCTGTTTTTTGCACTTTTTAAATCTTGTTCAAACCAAAAACTGTTGACAGGGCTACAGCAATGTGTAATTATCGGATTTTTATGCGGTTTACGTTATTTGAATCGTTTTTAGGAGTAGTTCGGACCTTTGTAAGTTTCATGTAAAAATATTAGTTAGTTTTTGATTTATATCAGTTTAAAGTTATTGATTCCTAATAGTTAACATAGAGCAAAAAAATAATAAATGACCCAACTCTTTTAGGAATGGTCGTATACACATGATATTAAGATATGTTATTACACTCGACCCAAGTAAGCTTCCTATTATAAAAAATCTTAACATTTAAGGTTCGTTTACAGGGTCTCACAAAAGATCTTTTGATATAGGGGTAAAGAGTTGTGTAATTATCCGATTTTTACGCGGTTTGCAGCATTTGAATTGTTTTTATAAGTAGTTCAAATGTTTAATATTTCGTGTAAAAATATTAATTAGTTTTTTATGTATACCACTTTAAAGTGATTTATTCCTATACTTAAGATGAAGCAAAAAAAATATTAAATGGTCTAACTCTTTTCAAAAAGAACGTATGTGCATGATGTTAAAACATGTTACTACGAACTACCTAAGTTAGTTTCCTATTGTAAAACAGAATTGTAGAATTTACTGTTCGTTTACAGGGTAACTCAAAAGATTTTTTAATAAGACTAAAAAGTTGTGTAATTAGCAAATTTTTACGTTGAAGTACATGATTCCTGTACTTAACACAGAGGAAAAACAATAGTAAATTGCATAACTTTTGTCAAATTCACTATATACACAAGGTATTCAAATATGTTACTACATCCTCTCTATTGTAAAGCAGCATTGAAGCATATACGTTTCGTTTACAGTCTCTTAGAAGATCTTGATTACACTACAACCGATGTATATTTACTGACTGAGATGTATTTTAATGATTTTACACTGTTTCAATCTCTGTAAGGTTTCATTATCTTGCTTTAAAATTTAATATAAGATCATTTTGTCCGTCTGAAATCTCGTCGATGTTAAGCTCTAAATCTATTAATATATAGTATTTTCATCGATTAAAAGACTGTGTTTATTTATAAATATATAATTCTAGCGTATTAGGAATTGATTGAAATAGCGATTACAAAATTCCAACTTTAAGTTCATGCTCTGAATAATAGAATGTAAAAATGTTGATACCCCAAGATTACAAGTTTTGCGTTTAAATATTTGACGTTCATCGAATCGCCGGCTATGACGAACTTAAAATGCTAAATTTCGTATACAATAGGTGATCGGTAACAAACTGTTCGGTTTACGAACAAATCGGTTAACGAACACTTTCGCGTGAGATTTTTATGTTCGGAGAACGAACTCCTCACGAAACAAAGCCATGATGAAGCAATGCCGTGTTTCATATTTGCCGAGCTATACTTATTGCCTCTATTGTCAACTTTGAGAACATTTTAACAGTTGCGTACATATGTCCTAATTAATTCATGGACTGCTGGAGATTGGGGACCTATATTTTAGGATCACCGAATTGGAATGAACACATTATATGAACAGAAATCACTTTAATAGTTTTTATACTTTTGCAAACGTTGCGAATTTTAAATTTTTAAATTCTCGAAACGTTGAGTCAAAAAACTTAAACAAATAAAAAACTTCTAAGGTGCTCAGTAATTTTCAAAAATAATATATTTAATATGTTAGTATAAAAATCCCTGTAAATTTTTATACTAATAGAAATAGGTTCGTAGGAAAAAAATGTTGATTATTCTCGGTAAAGTATGCTCCATAAACTTATCGTTGTAGTTGACCGAAAAAAAGTGCTTCTTATTTTTCCACATTTTTCTGAAACTGTAGTATTTTAATTAGTTTGTAAACTACTGTAAAATTGTGTAATTTTTTGTTTTTGTATGTATATAAACGGAAGAGAGATATAAACAAAAGAAAAAGGAAAATAAATATGTCATAAATAATCTGATGAATACAATGTAAGGAAATTAATATAAAAGTTTCCCAGTTGTTATGGTAGCGACATGTACATTGGAATAAGTCACTCAATAAATTGTATAATTCTGATGTATAATTCTGTTTATAGCATCACTAATATTTTTTTGCCCCTTTTATCTTTTCTTTTCTGAATAAAAATGGAATCCATATAGTTGAAATTAAATACCTTACAAAAAATAGTGATATCTCATCAAAAACAACTAGAAACCTGCAGGTCGCCAAGCAGTTTTCACATACTGTACCTCACTCCGAGTCCTTTGGAATTATTGTGAGTGGAGATAGATTTTTACACGGGACTCGGAGTATGCACTTCTATGTCGCTTCTTTTTATGTGATATCACTTCTTTTTGTGACTGTCGTTTTAGGTTTGTGGCTTGGCGGGATCATTTACAACGAGTTGTTGTTGATGAGATTATAATGTACTAACAAGGCTATTGAGTTTATACAGTATGCCCACTAAAGACCCTTGCCACCCGCTTAACTTTGGAACGGCTGCTGCTATATTCATAAAAGTGGTGTCTAGGTATAGTAAAGTAGCCGTGTGCTACTGAATGAAACCGCCTACGGCGCCACCTGGTGGAAAACTGCAGAGTTAGCATTCCTATCTCGAAAACGGAAAGAGATAGGAAAAGCACGTGATTTACAAAGTTGTAGAGCATCATCGATTTAGTATAAAAAACACCTTGTGCACATTAATGCGAAGAATAGAAAGGTTAAAACGCGCATTTGTTTTTTTGTGATTTAATACACTGTGACGTGACAAAACGATCTTAGAAAGAAAGAGACAACCAGTTATGAAACAGCAGGTGTATGCGACCCCTCCACAAACATTGCAGGACCTTAAACGACGCATTACGGACGCTTGTGCCAACGTGTCACCATGTATGATCCAACGTGTGCAACGTGAAATTCAAATAAGGATCCAAATATGCATTGCAGATGCCGGTGAGAAGTTTGAACATCTATAATAAAAGAATATTTTTATAACTAGTTTTTTTTTCTAAGCTCGTTTTGTCTCGTCACAGTGTAGAAAAACACGAAAAAACAAATGCGCATTTTAACCGTTCTATTCTTCACATTAATGTTCACAAGGTGTCTTTTCGTACTAAATCGATGATGCTCTACAACTTTGTAAATCACTCTTTTTCTCTATCTCTTTCCGTTTTCGAGATAAGAATGCTAACTCCGCAGCATTCCACCAGGTGGCTCCGTAGGCGGTTTCATTGAGTAGCGCATGGCTACTTTACTATACCTAGACACTACTTTTATGAATATAGCAGCAGCCGTTCCGAAGTTAAGAGGGTGGCAAGGGACGTTAGTGGGCATACTGTATATTTAAGACTTTCATTATTTTGAATAATGCATATTCGCTCAACAGATCTGATTTAAAAGCATCTATATAGTCATGAAAGTGAAACTATTTTTAAATTAAAAATGTTTATATAAAGAAGATGATATATAAATATTTATGAAATTAAAAACTATGTATGAAAATGGAATTATTTTAATAAAATTATGGAATTATTTTAATAAAATTATGGAATTATTTTAATAAAATTATGGAATTATTTTAATAAAATTATGGAATTATATTAATAAAATTATAATAAATTCTTATTGAAAAACTTTTTTATTTTTCATCTACTATTTCTACATAAAAAGAATTAGCGTCATCTAATCATGTCTATGTGTTTTTACAGCTCATTCGTTTGATTGATTTTTGAGTTATGAAAACATTTAAATTTTTGGCATCTAAGGACAATGTTTCCCAATATCTTTCGCTTTACACAAAAGAAATTTTAGAAAATAACCATAAAATTTCTACAGACATTCCGAAAATATATATTGGAATATATTTCCAATATATTTTATATGCGTTAATAAAAAAAAAAAAATTGTAAAATCTTTTAGCTACAATTTTCTATTATAGCATCATTTTAAAACAGAATAAATCGATTTCGTATTACAATGGTTTTCATTATTCTACAAACTAACCAAACTAAACTCCATTTTTATTTTTAACTGTTTTCAGGTTTCTTTGAATTATAAAAATTAAATTTTCGTAAATTGAAAGTTAATTAAACTGCTACTATCTTTTTCAATCGTAGAAGCCATGAATCCACCTCATCTGAATAGAGATTTTTCCCTGTACAAACCCAAAATTAGTATAATTTCATTTTCTCTATCACAACAGACCTGTTGGTTATGCGTCTCTAACAGAAACCTGGACCGTGCATTAATAAGTACTTTAGTCCGCTGACGCTTTGTTCAGTGTGTTAGAAAGATATGATTTCAATGGGTCTTTTTCAAGCATTCACATTAACTAATCACACAAATACAATTATGATTTTTTTTTTAATTTATAGAAGACATAATGTAAAAATAAATTAATGTTGATCTGGAAAGTTGTACTTCGAGAGAAAATCTCCATTTTTGTTTTAAATTCTATTTAAAGACTGAATATTTCTAAGTTTATTTACATAGTAGCGAATAAATTAGTCTTTTGAAACGATGCCAAATTACGTCGAATTCATTTTGACATAAATATCTTGAATGGGGGACATTTTGCATTAATTTGTTTTCCAGCAATTTAAAATGTCTAATCAGAGTTCCTTTCACAAATAAATGTTCAAAATAAAGCGAGTTGAAAAAGAAGCATTTTTTTCCGATTTTAATTGATTTTGTGAAGTTTTAGATTTAAGACATATTAGGTAATATGAAATGGATAATTATTTTGAATAATACAACACAATAGATTATTTTTTTTAAATATATACAATATATATATATTTCAATAAATAAGTAAATAAATAAATGTATGTATATACTCAAGTTCTATTAAACAATTCTATTTAATTTTTGTAAGTTATTTTGGTATTTTAAGAAGACACTTATAAGAAAGAATATAAATTACAAAATATTTTCAATGTTATACTGGTATACTATTTTTGAAATGTTTAAAAGTAAAAGAAATTTGTCATATTTACCTTTAGAATTATTTTATATGAAAGGCAAAAAAAAAAAAAAAAAAAAAAAAAAGATGAAAAAGTGCGCTTTAAGGAAGTTGAATAATCGACACGGAAAATGATTAATGCTTCCTTGCACGACTATTTCTAATAGAAATATTCTGACCTAACATAAGATTTGTTTACTTTAAAATAATTTTTTCTAATTAAATAATAATAACAATAACAACAATAATAATAATAATAATAATAATAGTTGTAGTTGTAGTATTACTGATGGTACTAGTATTCACCGAAAATATTTTTTTAAATAAAAGTGGGGCATAAATGTATGCAATATTAAGAACGTTAAAGTAATGTATTATCTCGTATATTAATAGTATAAAATTGAGGCATCCAGAAATACAGCAGTAAATATATTAGTTGATTGTGATTCCTTCTGAATGAAGATCCTCGTCAAATAACAAAGTTTTGATTGGATGCTGGAGTAAAAATGCTACGAAATGATTATTTATCCCCTTGGAATGCACTTCGGAACATCTACATGCAATGGGCACATTACAAAAGAAAAAAATTGGGTCCCATACATAAGGATGTGCGCCGGCGTGGAACGTCAAAAAGACATATCTGAGCTTTGTTTAAAAAACAAATGCAAACAAATTTCTTTACTGACTTCTTATGGAAGATTAATAACGGATGAAAAGTATGCTAATCTCAAACCATTGGAGGCATAAGTGTCACCCAGTAAACCGGGGTTGTAAGTATAGAAACAGAAAATTAATGAAAGTAAGTTTATATTGTGTATCTGATGAAATAGAAAGAGCGTAGTCTAGTATGAACTGTTTTAACCAAGTCGCACAATCAATAGTCAATGCTAGAAAACCAATAATCAATGTGAACGAATAATTGAAGAGCAAGAATAATCCCAAAATACTAAAGAAGATTGCTTCCAAATGCGACAATGCTTATTCTTTTAATGCAAAATTGGTCCATTAAACTCTAGAAACAATTGACTGAAAAGTATAGCTCACACCGTTGTATTCACAGGATACTGCTTTTTAGCTCACAGGCTATCAAAGCCTGAGAGCTAATGTGCCCACCCGTTCTGTATGTACGTATGTACGTAACTCGATAACTCTTGACAGAAATAATCGTTTTGCTTCACATTTTGTTTATGGGTTCATTGTGATAAGGCGCTTCCCTGATTATTTTTGGGGATTCATTGGTTAGTATAAAGGAGGTTACAGGGGGCTAATCCCCCCTTAGTTTATATAAATAAGTTTTTCATGTAGAATTAACCGATTTTCTTCAAATTTTGTTTTTGTATATATATATTCATTGTAATAAGTCGCTTCTCTGATTAGCTTTGGAAGTTCATTGGTTAATTATAAGGGGGAACGGGGTATGCGCTCATCGTAATATATTGTCGATTTGTTTATTTTTCGAGGGGCTTATTTCAACTTCTTTGAAATAAGAGTATAATGTACAATTCGTGGGAATAGCCTGTGAGCTCAATGCCCTCAGTTTAACTGGGCAGTTTTCTGTTTTATTCACATGACAATTTGTTTCGCTCCATACAGAACGGTTCAGTTCTTTAGCAGAAATCTAAAACTATATTTGGGTCGTTGTTTCAAAACGAACATACTTTTTTTATTGCGTAAGTTATGTTCTATTTTATTTATTTGCCATTATTAAATTCAATGGATTATATGCATCAATCTAACACATGTTTACGCAGATTCTGATAAAACGTAACTGACAGAAAAAGTATTGAGTTCATATTTTGAATAAACGTCCGACAACTGTACATTTTGGGTCTGTATATTATTATGAAGGCTTTAATAAGTAGCAGTGATGTTTAAATAACATTTTAAAGTTTATCATATGTTTGTTATTAAATTGTATGTTCATTCAGATTTTATTTTTAGCAATGCAAATTTAATACAGTTGCAGATTTTATTTGCTATATAATGTGAGTTTAAGGTGATAATTTTACTATATATTTTTTTAGGAATCTACATATTTGAAATCAAACCCTTCTTTCATATTTTTATAATTTTATTGAATTACATGTTATATTTCATTTTACACAACTTATTGAAACATCTTTCAGATGAATATTTCATGTATATACGCTCCCATTTGTAAATATATATTTAAAATATAAATTTGTTTATTTTTAATTATTATTTTAAAATTTTACACTCGACACTATTAAACCAGACGAAAATAATGCGTGGCTAATTTTATATGAGCATATTTCAAAGTGCTTTCACGAATACAATAGGAAATATCTGTTTTATAAACGAAATGATAAATATGTAAGGTATCTTTATTGAGTAATTATTTCATTATAAATATTTATCAACAAATGAATTTAATGCAGTAAAAATTCATAATTTTTAATTATTATTTTAACATTTTACACTCGACACTATTAAACCAGACGAAAATAATGCGTGGCTAATTTTATATGAGCATATTTCAAAGTGCTTTCACGAATACAATAGGAAATATCTGTTTTATAAACGAAATGATAAATATGTAAGGTATCTTTATTGAGTAATTCTTTCATTATAAATATTTATCAACAAATGAATTTAATGCAGTAAAAATTCATAATTTTTAATTATTATTTTAAAATTTTACACTCGACACTATTAAACCAGACGAAAATAATGCGTGGCTAATTTTATATGAGCATATTTCATAGTGCTTTCACGAATACAATAGGAAATATCTGTTTTATAAACGAAATGATAAATATGTAAGGTATCTTTATTGAGTAATTCTTTCATTATAAATATTTATACACAACTGAATTTAATGCAGTAAAAATTCATAATTTTATGTTACGATTTGCTGCAAAACATATATTTTTTTATGAAATACGATTGAAAATTAGAACGATTATTTTTATTATAATTTAAATAATTCATCAAAGAAAAATTAAAAACGCTGTAGCTTGTATAAATTTGTGTTCAGCAATTTTAAATATATTATCTAATACAACTTTTGTCAAATATGTTTTACATTTTTAAGCAGTGTTTTTGTTCTGTTTTTATCATTATAAGCAAAATATTTTTAAACAACGGTTTATTAATTTTAATATTTTTTTTTTCAAATTCAATAATATATTCTACTGATTAATCTGATTGAATATATCCTATTTTTTTAAATATATATTTAATATTCGAATCATTAGCTAAATACATACAATTCATTAACTATATCTGGACAAGAAATCTACTACTGAAATCATTTGTTCGACAGAAAAAAGTAATAAAAATTAATTTCTGAAATAAAAACCACAAATATTATACACTTTTTCAAACATGCAATATATATATATATATATATATATATATATATATATATATATATATATATATATATATATATATGTGTGTGTGTGTGTGTGTGTGTGTGTGTGTGTGTGTGTGTGTGGTTGTATGTTTATGCTTGTGCCTAGAAATTAAGGGGCAGTGACCAATTTCAGACGTTTCTTCGAATATCTTACTGAAACTCGCGAGGAAATGCCTGGAATGCCCTTGAACTTTGAGTATGTAAAGAACATGTTTGACTTCATGTTTATCATTGAATATTTTGTCACGAGACAATTAGGGGGGAGGGATATAATAATTATTTTAATAATAAAATAATATTTCCGATCACCCAAGTAACAAAAAATGCTAAAAATGGTCTGTAGCAAATGACTCTGTAGGTCCTGCATTTGTGTGCATTTGTGTAAGTATAGCACATATATTCATGGAAATATTAACATTTCTGTGAAAAAATCATTTTTTAATAGTATGCAGAGTTTTAAGCCGAATTTAACATCGCTTTCCAAAAACTTGATAAAAAATCGTAGAAATAGTATACTGTGATTAAAATATTAATATACTGAATATTTGATGATATATAGGTATTTTTACAAAATAAATTTTAACTGCGCATGCGCAAACGACTATGGCAAAGGTTTTTTGTCATGATTTGATAGTCAATACTACAGGGCAACGTATATAAAAATACGAGTGAAATATAGTGAAAACTTAAAAAGTTACAGTAATAATTGAGAAATTGAGAAATAAGTCCCATATATATCCCATATTTTTGAAAAGCATTGTTAAAGTCGGCTGAAAACTCTTCGACTGAAAAATAATTTTGAATTTTTCACAGAATCGTTAATATCTTCACGAATATAGTACGTGCTATGCTTACACAAATGCACACAAACGTTGAACAGGACCTACATAGTCATTTGCTGCAGTGACAGACCATTTTTAGCATTTTCTGTTACTTGGGTGATCGAAAATATTATTTTATTATTAAAATTATTATTGCACCCCTCCTAATTGCCCTCGCGACAAAATCTTCCCTGAAAAACATGAAGTCAAACATGTTCTTCACATCCTCAAAGTTCAGGGGCATTCCGTCATTTCCTCACGAATTTCAGTAAGATATTCGACGAAACGTCTAAAATGTGTTACTGCCCCTCAATTTCTAGACACCAGTGTATATTAGTGTATATATATATATATACCATGCACCAATACCTGCATATATCTATATATATATATATTGAAAGTATTTTTCATATACAGATAACTAGCAAAACAAAATGAGAATCTTATACAAAAGCATTTACTTAGCTCTCTTTTTTAAATTTTATATTTCTTTATTCGTTCAAACACATCAGGCAAAAAATAAAATAAATCTAACTCGAAAAATAATAATCTGTATAATTATTCACATTACGTACCAATCTAGAGGAGAAGAATATTTCATTGTTTTATAAAAAAAAAAAAAAAATAAAAAAAAAAATAAAAAACATGTTTGTTTATTTTTAGAAGTTTTTTTAAATAAAAACCACCAATTACCTAATTTTAGTAATATTCAACGTATATAAATTAATATATTTAAAACCATTTGAAATATATTTATCAGTAAAAGCGCTTGAAATATTTTTCTAATTTGTACTTGTTCAGCTACACAACAAATCAAGTTAATGCAGTGTTGAAGAAAGTAAGTTGTTTTCTTACATGTTTCATTTAATTAAAGTCAGGGAATTACAGCAAAGTAAATCTTTTATTTATTTTTTATTTATTTATTTTTGTAGCTCAAAGAAAAACCATTAAAAAGGATCAAATCTGATTTCTTCATGCTTTTCTTAAATAATTCGTTGTGTTATTTTGAACTAGTTTTCGGTTTTCGATAAATCAGTTCGAAATTTTATTTCATAATGATATTTATTTTGGTATAATACACTAGATATATATATATTTACCAACGAGATATCATATTTATCAACGTCGATTTGATAAGGAGGACAATTAGGGGACCAACAAAAAATTAAAGAAAAAAAATAATACTTGGGATCACCCTGTAAAATAAAATGCACGAAATGATCTATCGCTACAGAATATACATAGGAAGACATTGTATAATATGTGTATTCATTTGTGTAAGAATAGCATGCATATTAATAGAAATATAGCAATTTTTTAAAAAAATTCTTGCCTGTTTTTTGTTTATAAAATACAGAGTTTTTAACCAAATTTAACGTCAGTTTCAGAAAAATTGACAAAATGTAGTAGAAATCATATAGTGTAATTGAAATATAAATATAATTAATATTTAAGGAAATATGGGCAGTTGGATAAAATAATTTTTATCTGCGCATGCACGAACGACAACAAGGAACTTTTTACATAATTTAATAGTCAACTCTATGGAGCAACTTATTAAAAAAAATCAGTCAAATATAGTAAAAATTCAAAGAGATATCGGCGTTAGAGTGAGCTGTTTTTTAGTTTCTGACTAAAACTCGTTGAATGATAAGGGATTGTCCACAAATTGTTATTTTTAAGTTATCGGGCAGCGTTCGGAGCAATTTTTTAGAAAAAACTATTTAATTATAATTTACGCTTATGTTTAGGAAGATTTTGACTCTAAACTACGATGAAAAGGAAAATATAGTACTTACATTGATTACATTTAGGTAAATTGAGGAGTTTATGGTAAAATTTTGTGAAATTTAGCCCAATACGCAAAACACTCTACAGTAAATTCTATCGCATATACCAGGTGATCCAAAATTCAGGAGGAACTTTAAAAATGAATAATTCGAAAACGAATCAAGATACAAAGATACGGTTTGTACCAAACGGATGGAAAAGAAACCGGGTTTTGTGTGGCAGCGAAATAAAAAATAGTTCTGTTGGCGACCAACAGATGACGGTGTCGGATTTCTGATGTAGGATTATGCAAAGCAACAAACGATATAAAACGAAGCAACTGTAGCAGGTAATGGGAGTCGAAGTGCTGTCCATAGTTGAGAAAGCCCTCTTAGTTAAACTGTATTATAAGAATTCGGAAAGTGCCACTGCGGCATTGCGAGCATATCGCTACATGAAGGGTATGCGAGATAGCAAAGGACCAATAACGTCTTCTGCAATGAACAAAATGACGAAGAAATTTGAAGCTACATGTTATTTGGCGTCATGTCAAAGAAGTGGACGTCCCTCAACAGCCGCTGCTGTTTCCACGACCGTGGAGCAGACGGTGCAATCCATGTCGGCGGTTGCTGCACATGGGGAGTGCAGTGCTCAAGAACTTTCGAGCAAGACAGGAGTGCCGTATGGAAGTGTCTGGAGAACTTTGAAACGGTATCCCTACAAGTTGCAACATAACCAAGAACTGAAACCGCCTGACTTCGACTCTCGCCGAGATTTTGCGAATTTTGTATTAAATAAGATGAAAGAGCAGCACGACTGGCTTCACACTGTGCTTTGGACAGATGAAGCGCATTTCACACTCTCTGGCGCTGTTAACACCCACAATTGGCGAGTGTGGACCACAGAAAATCCACATGCATTTGCTGAAGTACCCTTGCAAGAGCCTAAAGTGACAGTCTGGTGTGGCTTCCCTGCTGATTTCATAATTGGTCCATTTTTTCTCGAGGAAGTCACGCAGACGGGTTTCAAAACAGTTTCTATTACTGGTCAGCGATATGTAGCACTGTTACAGAACAACATTATTCCTGAACTGCAAGCGCGACAGGTATTCCAAACAGTCACCCTTATGCAAGATGGAGCACCACCTCATATTACTCTGCCTGTGCAACGCCTGCTACGCTCAACATTTGGGGAGGATCGCATTATCAGTCGCTATTTTAATCACGCCTGGCCTCCAATATCTCCCGATCTGACACCCTGTGACTTTTGGTTGTGGGGATTGTTTAAGTCAAAAGTGTACCGCGACTAACCGGCATCACTAGCAGCACTGAAACATGCCATCCACCAAAATGTGTCTGCCATAATGCAAGAAATGCTACTAAATGCTGTGAACGGAGTGGTGCCTCGTCTCACAGCTGTACTTCTGAATAATGGAGAGCACTTTGAACATTTACTGTAGTACTAATTAACTGTAATTAAGCTGACTTGTAAGTTGTCAACATTTTTTCATTTGTAAATCATCTTTCTGTGCAATAAAACACTATAGCGACATTTGTTGGTCGCCAACAAAACTATTTTTGTTCGTTGCCACACAAAACCCGGTGTCTTTTCCATCCGTTTGCTGCAAATCAATCGTATCTTTGTATCTTGATTCGTTTTCGAATTATTCATTTTTAAAGTTGGTCCTGACTTTGGGATCACGTTGCATCTATTTTCTATATACACGTAATTTGTACGCCAGTAGTGAAGATGATACACTAAAATCTAAGATATATTATATATTTTTCATAAGTTATGAGTCAATAACTTGCAATTTAATTTTTATAGTGATATTTCAATAGTTTTTTGAGAAATTACGTTTTGCGTATTAGTCTAGTCAAATTAGGAAAGTTTGCCATAATAAATACTAAGGAGATAAATATTGGTACAGTTGTTCATTGATGACTACTGATGACTATGTAAAAAGTCCTGATGGATAGAAGGTGGTCGGGGGGTTAAAATAAATTACCTTTTTTTTAGTTTTTTACAAAAATCTCAGAAACTGTTGGTTTTAATGAAAAATATTACTCCGATATAAATTAAAGAACGTAAAATTCTCTACAAATGACAGTTGTATACAATGGAGCCTCGATTATCCGTTAGCCAGAAAACCGGAGCTTTGACGGATTTTTCGCAAAAAATTCACTTTAATTTCAATATTATTTACTTAATGTCACCATAATAAATGCTACAGAGATAAAAATTGCTACAGTTGTTCAGTGATGGCTACTGATGACAATGTAAAAAGTCCTGATGGATAGGAGGTGAACGAGGGGAGGGAGGGGGAGCAAATTTTTTTTTAGTTTTTTACAAATATCTCCGAAACTGTTGGTTTTCATGAAAACATTACTCTTACATAAATTAAAGAGCATAAAATTCTTTTCAATGACAGGTATATACAATGGAATCTCGATTATCCTCCATTCAGGAGAACGGAGATTTGACGGGTTTTCCGCAAAAAATCACTTTAATTTCACATTTATTTACTTAATGTCGCCATAATAAATGCTATATAAAAATGCTATAAAATATATTATATATTTTTCATAAGTTATGAGTCAATAACTTGCAATTTAACTTTTATAGTGATATTTCAATAGTTTTTTAAGAAATTACGTTTTGCGTATCAGTCCAGTCAAATTAGGAAAGTTTGCCATAATAAATGCTAAGGAGATAAAAAATTGGTACAGTTATTCATTGATGGCTGCTGATGACTTTGTAAAAAGCCCTGAAGGATAGAAGAGAGTGACGGGAGGGGGTGGGGGGGGGCAAACTAAAGTATTTTTTTTAGGTTTATACAAATATCTCAGAAAGTGAAGGTTTTCATGAAAAAATTACTCTGACATAAATTAAAGAACGTTAAATTCTCTACAAAAGACAGGTATATACAGTGGAACCTCGATTATCCGTCAGTCACAAGATTAGAGCCTTGACGGATTTTCCGCAAAAAACAAACAAACTTTAATTTCAAATTTAATTAGTTAATATATATTCAAATTTATTAAATGCCAATGAATCCGTGCGAAAATTTCGCACTGCGGTCTCATATTTTTTAACAATATCTAATATTTTTTTAGACTCAGGTTTAACTTTCTAAAGAAAAATTAAGGACTAAAAATATCTGCAAACAACATTAGTCAAGCCAGAATATCATCTAATTTATTACATCAAAGTTACTATTGAAACAGCCCATTGATTTTCAAAACTGTAATATTATTATGGATGGTGGTTTCTTTCTTCACCAAGTCCCTTGGTCAAGAGGTTCCACTTTTATTTCAATTTGTGAATGTTACAACAAATATATCTCTACACATTATAAAGGAAAAAGCTGTACAGTGATTTTTTATGGCTACTCTGACATTGTCAATAGCACAAAATCAGCAGATCAAAACTGAAGATGTGAACTGAAGAAGTCCGTGGATATTAATTTCAACGGGGACACAGAGGTTTCCGTCAAGCAAGAAAGCTTCCTTTCAATTGAAAAGAACAAATCAAAATTAATTGCTGTGCTTTCTTCCAAATTGAAGGAGAATGGAATATCTTGCCCGGAGAGTACTGGTGATGCAGATGCCCTAATTGTAACAACAGCCATTGAAATATCTTCTTCTAGCTTAATGATAAATTAGTACTTTCATTGTTCTCAATTATGTTTTGTCGCGCTTATAAAATTTCACGTGAAATAACATTTTATTAATGATAAATATAAATATTTGTCTTCAGTACCAGGGTGATAACAACAAGACAAGGAAGAAGATGAGGTAATAATATTCATAATTACATAATATTTACTTAATTATAAATTAATATGTACCTACTTTTAGTTTTCTCCATGTTTGATATTCACAATTATAATATTTCACATGATTAAATATATTTCATTAATGATAAATATTTATCTTTCATAAACAACTTACCTGGCATTATTTCATGCAATATTGCAGTATTGGAGTGTTTACTGGTTTCCTTTTTTTTTTTTTTTTTTTTTTTTTTTTGCAACAATCTTTAATAAATTTGAATAGACATTAAGTAAATAAATATGAAATTAAAGTGTTTTTTTCCGGAAAATCCGTCCAGGCTCAGATTTCCTGAATGACGGATAATCGAGGTTCTACTGTAAATACCTGTTATTTGTAGAGAATTTTTTGTTCTTTAATTTATGTCAGAGTAATTTTTTTCATGAAAACCGACAGTTTCTGAGATATTTGTAAAAAACTAAAAAAGTATTTCCCCCCCTTCCTCCCCTCGTTCACCTCCTATCCATCAGGACTTTTTACATAGTCATCAGTAGCCATGAATGAACAACTGTACCAATTTTAACTCCTTAGCATTTATTATGGCACACTTTCCTAATTTGACTGGACTAATACGCAAAATATAATTTCTCAAAAAGCTATTGAAAAATCACTATAAAAATTAAATTGCAAGTTATTGACTCATAACTTATGAAAAATATTTAATATGTTTTAGATTTTAGTTTATCATCTTCATTACTGGCATACAAATTACGTATATACAGAAAATACATATATATGCGATAAAATTTACAGTAGGGTGTTTTGCGTATTAGGCTAAATTTTCACAAAATTTTACCATAAACTTCTCAATTTACCTAAATGTAATCAATATATGGACAATATTTTCCTTTTCATCGTAGTTTAGAGTCAAAATCTTCCTAAAAATAAGCGTAAATTATAATTAAATAGTTTTTTAAAAAAAAATTTGCCCCGAACGCTGCCAGATAACTTAAAAATAACAATTTGTGGACAATTCCTTATCATTCAACGAGTTTTAGTCAGAAACTAAAAAACAGCTCACTCTAACGCCGATATCTCTCTGAATTTTTAAGATATTTGACTGATTTTTTTAAATAAATTCCTCCATAGAGTTGACTATTAAATTATGCAAAAAGTTCCTTGTTATCGTTCGCGCATGCGCAAATACAAATTATTTTATACAACTGCCCACATTTCCTTAAATATTTAATATATTTATATTTCAATTACAATATATGATTTCTACTACATTTTGTCAATTTTTCTGAAACTGACATTAAATTTGGTTAAAAACCCTGTATTTTATAACCAAACAGCATTCAAGATTTTTTAATTAAAAAAAAATCGCTATATCTCTATTAATATGCATGCTATTCTTACATAAATGAATACACATATTATACAATATCTGCCTATGTATATTCCGTAGCGATAGATCATTTCGTGCAATTTATTTTACAGGGTGATTCCAAGTATTCTTTTTTTTCTTTAATTTTTTGTTGGTCCCCTAATTGTCCTCCTTATCAATGCGACGTTGATAAATATGAAGTCAAACCTGTTCTTTTTAATCCTAAAGTTCCAAAAGAATCTAACATGTATATTTTAAAATATTCGAAAAAATGTGAAAGTTCCCATCAGTTATGGTGTATAATTGAACATTGAAAAACTTACTTTGATACCTTTTTTAGCATTTGTATGATCTGCATTAAGCCTTGTTGCTGGTGAATTATCGGCACACTAATCAAAGACGTTTGTTTACTCGGTCTAATAAATTATCTCACAATATAAGGCTAATGAGGTTAGTGTCAGTACCTGGTCCCTAGCTCTTTCGGTGTTGGTGGTCAAACGATTCTTCCAAAAGAAAGAAGACATAATCGATCTCCTGGACGTACTGAACTTAGAGTTATTAAAAGTAATTTAGGGGGTTTGTGACATAAAAATCTTCACATTTTTGAAAAATGTTTTATTGTATTACAAAAGGCTCTGTTTTCTTTTCTTTTAAAATGACGCTTAAATCATGTTTATATCTTAATTAGAACAGGATATATTATCTTTTTGTATCTAAAATCTAGATTTCAAGTAGTGGTTGTCATGGAAACGTTTTAGGGTTTTTCTGAATGAGTGGTTTTTACTACAATTACCTTGTTTAAAATGTCAAGAGCCGTTAAAGATAAATGGTTGAAACTTCGAATATGTCTTTTTCTATTCTTTTATTTTATTTTTGATTTAGCAAATAAAAAAAATGTTTACTTTGAAAATATGATTTTAAAAAATAAGTTACATCATTTTTTTTACTTTAAATATTTTAATTTTTTTTAAATTAATATTTTGAAAAATGCTGAATCATAATTTAAACTTATATATTTCTATTTATAATAAAATCATTAAAATTACAGACATTACATTACAAGTACATAAAGCATTAAAAACAAAAAATTGGACGTTTTGGATTTACATGAAAATCCCTCATCAGTGAAAATTTTCTCAACAGTTCTAAAATATCAACACATAGAAAATACAACGCATCAAAATGTCGAGGCCAAAGTTACAGTTATATTAACACGGAGTATTCATTCGGGATTGCACCTGCTTCGTTAAGAGGTAAATCTGTAATTTTCGTATACTATGCTTCTAAGAAAGTACAAATTCTGCAGTCGTTGCACCTCGATCTGATTACAAAAGATTTAGCAAAATCTGGAAAATGATCAGTTATTATTGCATGATCCACTATTTTGGAATTTAATTTTTTATTTTGAAATGCATATCTGTGCTCCTTTATTCTTATCTCAAGTGTTCGACCTGTCTCCCCTATATAGATCGCATTGCATTGTTGGTATATAATACCATAAACTACATCTTTAAACTGAAAACTGGGATATTTATGTTTGAAGTTGCTTAAAAAGCTATTTAAAGGTTTCTGTGAGATGAAAGCTGTATGGATACCGAGTGGAAACACATTTGTAATATGGAATGTATGAAATGTATTTCACAAAAGATTTCGCTTCTCTTGAAATCACTCGGTCACATGCAATAAAAACTGACCATTTTCCAGATTTTGCTAAATCTTTTGTAATCAGATCGAGGTGCAGTGACTACAGAACTCGTACTTTCTTAGAAGCAGGGTATGCGAAAATTACAGATCTACCTCTTAACGAAGCAGGTGCAATCCCGAATGAATACACCGTGTTAATATAACTGTAACTTTGGCCTCGACATTTTGATGCGTTGTATTTTCTATGTGTTGATATTTTAGAACTGTGACTTACGTTAAGAAAAAGTTTCGCTGATGAGGGATTTTCATGTAAATCCGAAACGTCCAATTTTAATATGTTTTAATGTTTTATGGAATTGTAACGTAATGTCTGTAATTTTAATGATTTTAATATAAATACAAATATGTTTAGACGTAATATTTTTGTTTACTTCAAAAATTATATATTTCTGTTTAATTAAATGAAAATTCTTTGAAATTTGAAGAACAATATTTAACGATTTACGAATATTAGTTATAATGACTATTAGTTATAACCAGGGCTTTACAAATTTGATAAAATCTGGTAGCTAGAAAAAAATTCTAGTAACCAGTCAAAAATATTTACCACCCTCTCCTTCCTCGTCATTAATTTTAAAAGGGCACAAAAGTTTTTATGAATTAATTGAGGAAAAATGATAACAGACATTGTTTAGAAATATTAGTTACATAGTTTAGAAAGATAATATAAACTAAGTTTTCTAATGAAACATCAAAATCATATATTTTAATATATATATATATATATATATATATATGTATTAAAATATATGATTTTGATGTTTCATTAGAAAACTTAGTTTAGATTATCTTTCTAAACTATGTAACTAATAATGCTGATAATAAGCTAATAATACTTTACAATATATATATATATATATATTGCAAAGAGTGAATTAACCGGCATGTTTGGAAAATGCTGATTTCCGAATGCTTCAAATGTTCCGGATAGTTGAATGCTACAGAATCTATGTCTGCTGACGAGCGCATCGACGAAATAGTGAAGCAGGAAAACAAGTCTCCGCCTATTTTTCTGTCGAAGTCTCAAATAATCCTGATTTTATTATTTTAAAATGTACATTTGATGAACTTATATTTGCCAAATTAAAAACAAAAGTTTAAAATATTTTTTGTGTGAATATAGTTTCAAAGTTTATTTTTTAATAATCGGAAAGGGGGGAGGGGATGGCATTTGTGTTCATTTCGAGGAAGCTTAGGTCAATTTTTGTACAAAAAAAAGCAACAACAAAAACCCCATTAGAATAAATAACTTGGTCACCAGATAAAAACATTTGGTCGTCAGTGGCGACCTGGCGATCGTATTTGTCAAGCCCTGGTTATAACGATTTTAATTTACACACTTAAAAAAATATATATGATTTGATTTTGCTTGCAAATTATGTGGTTAACTATCACAAAAAATCACAAAATTCTAATGCAGTAAATAAAAATGTTTTTAAAATGTTTCACGGACACCCTTAAATCCATTAACTTTAAAAGCATTACAATACTACGGCTACTGCGTTGTGATTTGGTCATTGACCTAAGTCGTATAGAGAGGCTGGACAAAGTACCTAAAAATAAAATACTTAGAACATAATAAAAAGAGTCCTCCTGCTAAACAAACTACATAAGTAATAGAAATTCATCTCGAAGCAAGATGTGTGTTTAGCCATAAAAACTTAAGACAGAAAAGAAATTAATGTAAAAACACAAATTAATTTAAAAACATATTTACAATAGCATAGAAAAAGTACAACATTGAGAAATTAAAAAGCATTAAAAAAAGTAATAAAAATTCGCAATTTCTGGCAATTGTAAATGTTACAATATAAATAACCTTTAGTTATTCGCACGTTTTTTATGTGCGTAAATTACACATTATTAGAATTCATTTTAAAAAAATGGGAGCATGACATTTCTCATGTCACGCACATGCGCGCAATCGACATTACATAAAATACACATTACATAGGGTACACATGAAATAATATTTTACAGAGTTATCTTTCACAGTCGACGGAAGCGTCCTCAGTTCTTAGAAAAATGCACTCTATGAAAATTACAGTTCGTGCGAAGCCCAAGCTTAGTAAGAGTTCATAAATATTGATAAGGTCTTCGTCCCGGCTTAAAGGATTCACGGCCGTAAATATATCACGCTAAAATAAGGGATAACAAAAATCCCCAAATCGGAAACACAGTCTTAAAAGAAATTAGCATATGATTTTGCTAAAATAGAAGTTCTTTGGAAGATTGAAATTTATTATCTATTCTTTTGCGAAACAGCTGCTCACTTGCAAATAATATCCAAATAATTACAAATAGTTCATTACTTGAACAAAATCTTATTCTGTCTTGTCTGCATGAGCAGAAAACAAAGTATATTTTCACTCCAAGAGCGAAAGTAGCATCATAGTACAAATTGACCAAATTGACTTATGTTTACTACAAGAGTTCCAAGTGCTATTTAGTCAAAAGCTAAGTTCACACCCAGTGATTAAAAACCTGGGGGTCTCACTCCCCAGGTCACAGATGCTTTCTCAATGGCTCTCGGGAAAGGCAGGCAAAGATGACACGTTTACGACATTTTCCATTTACGCACCAACACACCATATTAGCGGTAGGTACCGCCTAGTAAGGATACCTCCGAAAGGGGAAGAGGATCACGTGATAAGATCACCACGATGGTCTTATATTTGCACTGAAAAAAATCATATCACATAAAACTAACATTATAAGGTACAATCATTGTGTTCAGAACAATAAAGGTAAGAGTAGGTGTATACTAGAGGAATGAACTTTGTTGGTGGGTGGACTTTTTTTAATAACAGATATACAAACAATCTAAAAAAACGTCTTTTTGTTAAGTACTATAAATACATAAGATAGTTTGAATACACTATTAATTAATGAAAATATATAATTAATGAAAAAAAATATAGTTATTCTTTAATACTGTATTTTTCTTCGTAAAAATAGATCTAATTTGATAAAAATTAAGGATGGGACTGCATCGTGCTGCAAATTGTATTAATACAAAATAATGATTTTTCCCACTGTCTAAGACAGTATTTTCTAACAATTTAGTAATAAGTACACACTTAAAATAGATTTAATAATAGCATTAACTATATGCTTATCTTCTGAGGTATATTACAATTTAATAATTAAAAGAGAATACTCTTTAATTTATTAACACAAAAAATATTTTCTTCAAAAAAGAAAACAAAACAATATAAAATGTGCGATAAAAATATAATTAAAATAAAAAATATATATATAATTTTTTTATTTATTAATTTTTCTTCTTAAAGTTTAATATTTTACAAGGTATATTTCGCGATAATTTATGCAGAACATCTCATCTTATTCCCTTGACTGATTTTAGACAGGACTATACTTGTTTTTCAAAGAATTGCAGCTGTTAGCCTTAATAGATTGCTGGTTTAATTATCATTTTTCAAATAGCCATCTACAAAAAAAATTACACTAAGAATGAAAAAGGTGTTTCTGTTGTTATATTTCTATAATATTCGGAAGGAAGAAACAGTTGTTAAATGATGGATGAACAGAAACATGCAGCATTTTTTGCTGATTAATTACATGCAATCAACACCCTTATAGTATTATGAACTTCTCTAAAAAAAAAAAAACATTTAAAAATTAGATTTGGAAACTTAGTGGCACATCGAATAAAACCTACTGGTGATGAAAACCCCTGATGAAAAGTAAAAAAAGTAAATTGTTAGATTAAGAAATATAATACAAATTGTAATTTTTCCCATTGTTTTCCTAATGTTAGTATCATTGCAATCTTCGACAATTACACAAACCTCTTAAAGTATTCTAAACTTTTATTAATTTGATTCGTTTAAATCATATATTATGTTAATAAAATTTATTAAAAATATACTAAAACAATCTTGATATTACAACACAATTGTAGTATCATTGTTTGAAAGGTTTAAATTATTTCTTCTAAAATAATTTTTACTAATTTACTAAACTATTTTCTTATTGAGACGTTTCTAGAGGTTTTAATTTTGTTAAATATCCGTGGAGATATGTTTGCGTTAATTGAAGAGGTTGATGAATCGCATTTTAAAGCTTTTATTTACAGCAGGTCTATCATGCAAGAAAATAAGAAACACAGTGAGTATAAAGAGAAAATCATTCCTATTTATAACTTTTAGACAGGATTCGAAAAGAGCCAATAAGAATATTTAGTAAGACATCCAATAGAAACTACTGATAAGAGACCAATCAAGATTTAATGAAATAATGAACTAAATGATGTAATGTGGGATTACACATTTCTAACAAATATCATCTAAAGGTTTCTATGTATTTCAATACTAGACATTATCGGCAATTTCCACGAATTATTCTTATTCATATGAAACCTTGTGAACTAATGTTTTGATGTTCATTATATAACCATAACAGCTGACCTAAAACTAATTTATTCGCTCAGTGTCACTCAAAATGTTGTAGATGGAATTGATTGAATGAAATAGCACATAAATCGTAATCCTTTTCAGAAATACTTTACCATATTTACTTTCTAAAGTATGCTCATGTGAAGGCAGGTTTAGATTTAGTTTCAAATAAATTAAACAGTATAAACTTCATAAAAACTTATTATAATAATAGTTATCATTATATGTATTTCAAGTTTTTGTCAAGCAATGCCTATTCTTTGTACAATTCATAAATAAATTTATCAATTGTAAGTATTACTTATTTTATTTACATGCTCCACAGTTAATTTATCTAAAGAAGTATGGTAGCATAAAATTATTTTAGAAATATAACATATATTAATACAATTGAATCAAAACATTTGCCAAAATAATCGAGGGAAAATAATATTAATTAAGAATTTACGTGCTTATGTCTTTCGTATGTTGAAAATGAGTGACTAAAATTATCTGCAAAGAATATTTTTATATGTTGTTTATTCTTTCATTTTAAACAATTCTGAATGCAGTATCAAGTAAAGAATTAGAAATATGTATGTGGTTTCAGTTTGATAGGTTCTAAACAAATTATAATTACTGATATTAAAAATAAATAAATAAAAAAACATTTGTCTGGAATTGTATTCTTCAAGGAAAAAAAAGAACTTATAAAAACACCGGAATACCTATTTTATGACTGCATAACATGTACTAATTAAATATTTTTGCAGAAACGGTTTTAATGAAAGGAAATCTTTTATAAATAATAGTCTATAGATAAACGTGCAAAATATTTACATACGGCGATATTTTTTAAAGGGATTATTGTGATGTGATTAATACTTAACATTTCAATTATAATAATAATGTACAAATATATATAAAACACTTTCAAATTAGTAAAGGATTAATTTTTATGTAAGTTTAAATCAGAGTTTACTTTATGTACTTTTGATTATTAAAAGTATTATTTGGAACACGTACGCAGTATATAAAAATATCAAAGAATTTTCTGAAATAATTACGCATATGTAGATAAACCTTATTTCAATAGCCTTATAAAAGCTAATTTGATTTTGTTTTTTTCTTTTTGTATAATTTTAATAAAAGGTGCAATAAATGGAAATCATTAAAGTTAAGTAACTAAAAATGTAAAAAAAATTCGCGTTTCCAAAGGTAGACATTAAGTTAACTGTATTTAATTTTATGCAGTGGAACTCCGGGTATTGTGGAATACTATTTACATTTGGGGCAATGCAACATCCCGATATTGTTTAAAAACCGAAAACCAAATACAATTACAAGCTCCAACTATCTGAGAATAGTTTTTGTAGGCTAAACTTATTTTACGAAATTCCATCACTCGCAAACAAATAATAATAATAATAAACGTAATTTGAGGGTAGTGTGAGATAGTCGGTAAATATGGAATAGGGGTTAAAAAAGAAGAAAACGAACAAAATTTGGAAAAAAACTGATGTAATAGTATCAAGAGAGCATGAGCAAAATATACTGTAAGTATAGTATAGTGTTTTATGTCTTTGCGCCACCATAATCATGGAGTATTTTGAGATATTGGTATTCCATATATCCATATTGGTATTCCACGCGATACCGCCGGTTTTGAAAAAAAATACTCTATATTTATTGGTGTGAATCGCGAGCTAAAAAATGAGTATTACATCATAAACTGTTAGTACTTCGGTGTACATTATGCTTAATTTCAATGTAAAAATATTACTTCTAATAATGAATAAAATATTAAAAATAATATCACCTGAAACTTCCAAAGGCAAAAAACAAATATTAATTCACACAACGTGCTGTTTAGGGCTGGACGATATCAGAAATTTAATATCGCAATATATCAACGAATTAATATTGATATTGGTGATATATCGCGATAACTACCTTAAAGTGTGTGGGAATAGAAAAAATGTTAATTTTCAAAGTTAAATGGTATGGTAGCAACAATTTAAGTACAAACAGGTGTAGAAAGCAACGAATCAACTCTCCTAACCTATTTGCTCACACAGCATCCTTTAAATATTATAGTTTCATATTTATACAAAACAGAAATATTTTATGAAATGGACACATTGTGCGATATATATTTGGCTTATACCATTGCTTGGATAGTGGTTTTCTTTCAAAATAGTATGCTCCCTATTCTTCCGATTTTCTGCATTATTTTGACTATTTAATATCCTCGTGTATAACTAAGAATATTATAAAAAAAGAAACTAAAATAAAATGTTCTTAAATTTAGGACGTTGCTGATTTTAATATTATTAAAATAAGTAAAAATCAACAGCAAAAACTGAAATTAGTTTAATGCCACATGTCGCGCTGATATACTTGTAATTAAATTGCTTTCAATGGATTACAGATGCTGCAGAAATGTTGTTTTCAATCTTTCTCTTAGATATCAATGCATTCTTAATAGAAAAAAAATTAAAAATTTTCACTGTATTTACAGCTTCCTATCTATGTACTATACATAAATACAACATTGAAATCTTTTTTGAAATATAAATATTCAAATCACATTTCGGAATAGTTTTGTACTAATTAAAATGTACTTTTTTGACTTCGTTTTAAGCTAAAGTATCAAGACAGCATATATTAAAATCAATCCGATTCGCACGCTCTCTAACAATAAAACAACAGACGAAATAGGAATAGAATAAACACTGGCTGGCTATTCAGCGCTCACAATATTAGACGTTAATAGCTAGGAAGCTCCTCTCAAAAGAAACGAATCACAGTGAAAGAATGTGGAAGCTTAGCTTCACCAACGTAGCCGAAAGGCGAAATTTTACCATTTCGCACTCTGATTGGTTGCTCGCGAACCGAGCTTTCCAGCTGCTAAGCTGTGGTAATATTTTCGACTCCACAACTAACTCGTACGTATTTTAAGCGCTTCTTTATTCGTTTGAATTTGGACATATCAATATGTGGGATATATTGCAATATGTCTAAGCAGCGACGGAAACACAGACGATAACAGTTTTATTCAGTAACAAACGAACAGGGGAAAATGCGGTTTGTTTAAATAAAAGTAAAGCATAGATTGTATCGGGATATATTGGAATAACAACGAAAAAGAGATAATCATTAGAAGGGATATTTGGCTTTGAATGAAGCAGGCAGGAATAAATGAATGGTGGAAAATGATTATTCCGATATTAGTACTGCAATTTCGGTGCTTTTTCTAGGATTTCGAAGTCGCGCTGCGGGAAAAAAAAAATGTTATTGGGATACATTGGATTACAGTTGCGCTGCGGAATTTTTTTTTTTTTTTTATTGGGATACAATGATTATTCCGATATTAGTACTGCAATTTGGGTGCTTTTTCTAGGATTTCGAAGTCGCGCTGCGGGAAAAAAAAATGTTATTGGGATACATTGGATTACAGTCGCGCTGCGGGAAAAAAAATGTTATTGGGATACATTGGATTACAGTCGCGCTGCGGGAAAAAAAAATGTTATTGGGATACAATGATTATTCCGATATTATTACTGCAATTTCGGTGTTTTTTCTAGGATTTCGAAGTCGCGCTGCGGGGAAAAAAATGTTATTGGGATATATCGGTTGAGTTTCAGCTTAGCTATCGTTATTGGGATATATCGTCAGAATCAGAGCTCAGGTATCGGTATTGCGATAATTAAAAAATATCAATATTTGACCGATATATCGATAAATAATCCAGCCCTAGTGCTGTTGCGGGGGGAGGCATTCTGGAAACGTTCTTAAGTATTTTATGATATTGCCGAATGGTGGAAGCCCTTTTCCAAAGAGAAACTTTGGTATTCCATATTACTCGACTATTACATAATACCCTAACTTCCTCTAATATATAGGGTTATCGTTAAATTGTATGGAAATAATAAACAAGAAAAAATTCATGCGTCAAGCATAGATATTAAACACTTCTGGACTACTTTAAGAAACTTCACTGTTTAATAAGGTGAGAGAAGAAAAATAATTAAACAATTTAGAAAACGCACAACACATTTGAAAACAAAATTTCAGCAATTACCGTCCATAGTCAAAAGGATACTCGTATTCGTTTGTGTAGCCCTGTATATGATCTATATATCTGCATTTATTCAACATAGCATGCTAAAATTTAGTTTAGTTAAAATCGCATGACAGTTGAATATTCACATTCGAAAATTCCTGCCAATAGTACTTGAATTAATTTGAACACATCGGTATATTATCTAAGATATTTATACACGTCACGTATTAAGCTATAATGTTATTCAGGATAAAAATGCATAGCATTACTAAATGTATCCAGTCCTTTTCGCAGCGATGTATATAAATTTATTTATATTCTCCAAACATCTCTTAGTACATTTTATTATATAGTTTAGCTGGAAAATGCACAACTCAATTGAAAGCCAAATTTGAGAAAGTCACATTTTGTGTAGCCTTGAATATATTCTATACAATTTATAAAAATAACGTTGTATCCAAAAATTTCGTTACACTTAAAAAAGCATATCATAACTGAGAACGCAGTTCTAGCAAATATCAATAAAATTCAGTATTGTAACCGAGATCTTTTGTGTACCCATGGAATTGAACGGAAACGTATCATAGTATACAGGAAGCATGTTTTACTTCACCACTAAATAATATATTAATTTAATTATGTTTGATATAGCAAAACATAATTAAAATACACCGCAAACGATTTTTCCTTATAGAACATAATGTAACGGAATTTTCTGAGTGTCCATTTGAGATAACAATAAATGCTGCTATTTCGAATCTTAATAACGTGCATAAATTATACGGTATTCCTGGTATATTTACTAGAGTCAGAGCACGGACAGACGGCATGTCGGTAGATTGACAAACCGGATACATAAACGCTTTTCAAATATGTTGGGAAGTACGAGGGAAAGTCATTAAGTAAGTCACAAATGATAATTAAATAATAACTTACAATGATATTCACTTCAAAACTATCAATTCTAGCAAATATCAATAAAATTCAGTATTGTAACCGAGATCTTTTGTGTACCCATGGAAATGAACGGAAACGTATCATAGTATGCAGGAAGCATGTTTTATATTTGCTATATATTTTTCAACATATTCTCCAACAGTACTTATGCACTTTTATCACCGTTTTATCAGTGCCCCAACACCAGCTGCATCAAATTCTTTGAGTTGCTGTCTCAGCCACATTAGGACTTCAAGTTGAACCTTTTCATCATCTGTGAACATTATCTTGCTTCTTCAACATTCACCATACAGCTTCGACTTCATCTGTTTACTCCGATAAAAAAAAAACCATATTGGAAGCAAGATTATGTTCACAGATGATAAAAAGGTTCAACTTGAAGTCCTAATGGGGCTGAGACAGCAACCCAAAGAATTTGATGCAGATGGTGTTGGGGCACTGATAAAACGGTGATAAAAGTGCATAAGTATTGGTGGAGAATATGTTGAGAAATAAAAATAGTTCTGAAGTCAATATCATTGTAAGTTATTATTTAATTATCTTTTGTGACTTACTGAAAGATTTTCCCTCGTATTAAGAAGGTGATGGTACTCATAAAGATGAAACTTTTTCCGTATCAATTTAAAATTTAAGTTAAGGCGTGACGCAAGAGCATAGCGACAAAAATAGTTCCATTTAATTCCCAAATCTAAAATAGAATGAATGAGTAATTATATTTACTACCCAATCAAAGTGTAATTTAATCCGCATACGATAAATTGACGTATTGGGAATCTCATTTATTGAGAATAATTTAATCCCCATTAACTGAAAGGTTCAGCATTTAAATCACCTATAATAATCACCAGTGTCATGGTTAAGAGAGTTTACGCAACGGCATAAAAGTATCAAGATAATCCAGTGATATGTTTAATGAATTTTAATTGCTACAGAGAAACGGTGAAAGTGGTGTAAGCCTACAATGTGTCAAATAATACGTTGTCGTCTTTTATGGATTAACAATTTCGGGTAATATATTACTTTTCTATTTCAGGGAAATAAAACACATTTAAAACACATTTGCATAGCAATTTAAACAGTAAGTTTCTGTTTAAATTGCTATGAAAATGCATTTGAAATTTCTTTAGGTATGTTTTATGTATTTTAAATGCGTTTTATTGTTTGAAAGCGTTATATTTGTTTTAAATGTGTTTTATATGTGTTACGGTAAAAGCTCATTAAATAGGAATGTTAAATCTTTAACATTCACATTTAATGAGCTTTTACCTTTCAGTCTCCGTAGTATATGCGTACTGATAAATATCAAATTTTGAGCAACCTATACAACAGATATATATATATATATATATATTTACAATTAGTTTTACAAAATGTTATGTATGCGCAGCCATAAAAACTAAAAGACACGAGTAATAAATCCAGCCTTAAAAAAAGAAGAATTAAAGTGTCTGCACAAAATATCCTCACTTAAGATTTTCTACATTAACTTTAATTTAAATAAGAAGTTATACATGGTGCTAAGAGTGGTCAATGGTACATTTATTTTAATACACACTTTGGTATTTTCAACACAAAAATCTGCATATATTTTTCCTTTCTTCGATTTTTCATTAAGCATTGTACTGGGAATACATTTTCCGTACACTTTGTTTAAACATGCAAAATACGAGTTATGTGTTTACAGACGGTGACAATATTGAAAGACCGAATAACTTTGCGGGCAAAAAAGGCGAACGAAAGTAAAAATGATATTCTGAAACTACATAAATACGGGTGTCCACAATGCCTCTTTACAATTTCAAGATTTCATTACAAACTCAAATGAACAGATACGCGTATGGAAAGTAGTACAGCATTAAGAGCATATATTTACATTTATTTTGTATCAATTAATAAACATCTATATGTGTAACATTGTTTGCACAAAGAACGTCAAGGCCATAATCAGTGCCGTAACTAGGCAGGTGCAACAGATGCATCCGCACACGGTCCATTGAACGTTAGAAGGAGAGGGGAGGGGGGAGTGCTGTTAACAAAAATTATATTTTTAAACTCAATTTTTTTCGCCTTTCTACTTTGCAGTTTGGCGATTACATTTTGTCTTAGACCCTAGATGTCTCCTCTCACCAACATGAATATTCGAATGAATGGAAGAAATCACTGATATTTTCAACCTATGTTAGTTTGCCTATCTTAGGTTAGGTTATAGTGTGAATACAGCAACTTAGTCATTATAGTTATCACTATACTTCTATACTTATCATATATATATATATATATATATATATATATACTCACTATACTTATCACTATACTTATACTTGTGTATCAGCATATATGGGTTTACCAAATACCGTTTTTTTTCGTACTGTTTGAACCTCTTTCGGTCAAACTGTTCGGGATACTTAAAAGCGGAAGATATATTCTTAAGCTTCGTACTGACGACTCAAACGTCGCAATATCGTTGTTAACCGCCGAAAATGTTTTTCAAAAAGGATCATTTTCACAGTAAGCATTTTTCCCGTACGCCAACGATCCCCAATGGTGAAATTTTAGAGGTACCGGCAAATAAAAAATGACCTTAAAGCTGAGACATTCTTCTAATCGTGGAAGTAATCGGTTTTCTAAAATACGGATTTTAACTTTTTCGAAAAGGTTGTGATCCCCAGATCAGTTTGCGCCTCCCGGATAAAATATTTATTCTATATTAAAGTAAATAAACGTCCGTATTCCGACACAATCTTTTTAGAGTATTTCTATAGACTCGAATTACATCTATTGCAAAAATTTTAAAACTTTCAGAGGAGTAGAAGTATTTTGTAAAAATAAAATCTGAGAAAAATTTGACGAAAAAGCTAGAAATCGCGGTTTCGCTCGGCTTGCGGACGTTTTCGCTATTAAACATGCATATTTTTTCACGAAATTTTATATAGGGCTATTTATAGATAGTTATATTTTATGTAAACGAAATGTTTGATAACATTTCATAAACACCACGACAAATGCTTGAAGTTATATAGCTATTTTTCTTTCTCAATTATCAGAATAGATAAAATGGCAGATTTGAGACTAAAACATCTGTTAGAAAAATTGTAGATGCAATCGGGTTTTTTTTTTATAGCCGCATTCATATATTATATTCTCAAACTCCTAACAATTTTATAGTTTTTGATGACTTAGGTTGCATAGAGTAAAACGTCATGCGCAGTAACGGCTTATAAATATCCATTGTGTCACTCGCCAGTCAGAAGAACAGCTTTTACATTGATCATAGGATTAAACGATATTTTTCTTTGCCAGCGCTAAAACCTGCTGCCGTATGACAATGTTTAACGTTGATTAATATTGGGGTTGTTCATTTAGGCTTCACGTTTCCCTACAGCCAAATCTCGGTCAGCGGATTTGAGTGTCCGTACATAAAGATGGAATAAACCAAGAACACTGTTTTACCTGAATATTTAAATAGCAGTGCCATTGCAAGGGATCAACAATGTGTTTAAATACTGCATTTCTATATGTGATGTTTCTTATGTACGAGATGGAATGAGAAACATAAAGTGCTTTTATAAATGCGAGAATGGCGACATTAGCACAGAACACATGCTAATATTTGACGTTCTTTTCGAAAATGTGGAAACTCACATCACAGAAAGTGAAATACTCACATGGAGAAGTAAAAAATAATTGCTTGGCGTTATTTACAGGATCACGAATATCCAAAATAATGTCAGGTTTGAAAAAAAAAAATCGTCAACATTATCTCGGAAAATGAAATTTCATTACCTGTATATCGTTCTCTCCTATTTATTCAGAAATTCTAACGTGATGCTGTCTGTTTCAACCATGACGTTATCAGGGAGAGTTGTTCTTTTAAAATCGTGATATATAATGTATATTATTATCCATAAAGTAAATAGGCTTACCCACAATTACGTTTAAGCCATATGAAATAATTTTTTTAATGTTACTGTAGTGATTCGCTTATGCAATTTAAACCGAACTTAAAAGTAAATCTTAAGATACTCCTTATTGTCATTTTTACTAAATCCCTGTTTCCATTATTTTATTTTATTAAAATTATCTTGTTAAAATTATCGGCACGCTACTTAATGAAATCTGCCAAATTTCCAGTTTTAGAGTTTTTTTAGAATAATAAAAGAAATAAAATGTTTTCTTTGGTAATATTGATTTTGGTATAATTAATAAGTGCTATTAAAACATTTAAAACTATTAAATTAATATATTTTGATCACTCTTTCTAATATGCGAGGCTTCCATATTTCCTTTCTTTAATTTTTTAATTTTTAATTTAATTTGGCAATTTAGTTATGGAATATTACACGTAAACCAACAAATTCAGAATTATTTGCATTATGTTACGAGCAAACCAGTTAATCTTTTGTAATTGAGTCGCACGTAAATTTAAAAATATCCATTCTTGAAAATTACTTTAAAATCCATAAAACATCAGTAAATTGCGATACGCTTTTCAAACAAATAACACTGAAGGTGCATTTTTTTATTCGACAGTATAAAAATTCCATGTGATACGTTTAGAAGTAAATGTCTTTACTTTATAAAGATCAAAGAAGTTAATATTTCGTAATTAATTGGATTGGACACAGATTAAAAAATATACATGCTTTAAAATTACTTTAAAATCCATAAAAAATCGGTAAATTGAGATAAACTTTTCAAACTACATTTGAAACTGAATTTTGTTTCTTAATTGACAGTTTAAAAAACGAAGTTATGGCATATTTAGTAGTTACAAAAATGCAGTACAAGCTAAATTAATGCTTAGGTCGTTGCTACCGTCAATATGATGTCGACATTACCCACGAATATGTTTTTGTTTTATAACATAGATAGATGATATATGAAAGCGGATTTCGCAAAATGTAACAACATTTGGTTGATTTTTTTTTGTCATCGTAAGGAAAATCGTATAATTTTTCTTTTGTTTGCGCAAAGAAAACGCGCATTCTCATTTACAAAACTGATAAATTTTACTATGGTTGAGTCAAAGTAGCGCTATTTTTTCTAATTGTTTTTTTATTGATTTATGGTCGAGAATGCACAGAGCTCTGTGATTGTTATTATCGTATTATTGTATTTTAAATTTATGTCAACCCGGGCAAAGCGGGGTGGTTCTGCTAGTATTCTATATTATTCGGTTAATATAAAAATCTCTCGGGAAATGAAATTTTATTACCAGTATGTCATTTTCTAATATTTATAACAAAAATCTACATGATACTCTCTTCTTCAACCATGACGTTATCACGGAGAGTTGCTGTTTTAACCCTTAATTGCATAGGGATGTAAATTTCCATCACTGTTTATTTAACTTTTAATAAATAAATCAACTTCTTCGCCACCACTATATTTATATAGAAATATTGATCCAGTAAATTTCCCGTGAACTATGTTGCTGAACAAAGTTAAATATCTATCTTAAATTTTCCGGTGTCTAATATTTAATATATGTATAAAAAAACACAATTGTAAAAGAAAACTCATGCAAAGAAGGGTTAAAACTGTGATATCTAATCTATATCTTCACTATATTCCAGTTAACATAAAAGAAATGTCCAAATATATTTTTGTTTTGTGTTTATAAATCTACACACTGTCTATCACTTTAGGGCAAAAACGTCTGTGTATATTCCTTATTTTATGAAGGATGGATTTTTGGAAAAAAGATTTAACTCTCGATCATTGAGTGAAAAAAACATGAAAAAACAATAAAGCGGAAAACTTCCTTAAAACTCTATTTTAATATTTATGTAATAACAAAACAATTTTTTGCATATTATTTGTTGTTTCGTGTTTTATTTGACTTGAATAAATATCTAGAGCCTGAAATATTCTATCACTATATGCATTCTAGCCTATTGATATATTTTTAAATGTCTCATTTTACCGATTTTTAGAAAATGTTTACATTACTTAATCAAATATTTAACATTTGATTACATCAATATTATTATATTTATCCCATTATACTTCAGTCAGTAAACATCATGTTATAATTTTTATTCATAGATGTAAATTATTTTAGTATAAGAAATTATCTTGAAATGTAGTAAATAACTGAAAATCCATTTTTTTAAAGGAATGTTTCTTTACATGATATTAAAACTTTAATTGCGTAACGTTTATAGAGGAAATGTGAGACTATAATGCGTTTAAATATATTTCTATTTTTTGGAATTTCAATATACCGTTTTTCTTTTTCTTTTTTTTTTTTTTTTTTTGTAATCCGCGAAGGCTTATTTATAATACAGCGTGTTTTGAAAAGCATTGAAATAAAAACAGTAGACAAACACTTGAAACCATTTTTATTATATTAAAGCCCTACAGTTATTACTAAGATTACACGGTATTCGAAATGTATTGCTTCTTGATTTCGTAAATTACTAAATACAAAATATCCGGCTAACGAATTTAAGTAGTGACCCATGATCGATCATATACAGAGTGACCAGTGAAATTGTCAAATATACATGTATAATATGAATATCGATTATTAAAGCACAGTTCGAAAAAAAGAAAAAAACACCACATTCACGAAACATTACGGTACTATTTCGGATTTTAAATATGCTAAATTGGCAGTTAGTACATTTACAATATGACCTAACACGAAATTTGCATAAATTTATAAAAGAAAGTATACTGCTAAATTACCTTGAATACCTACGCTAAACAATTAGAATAAATCTTAGAAAAATAAATAATAAATAGTTTATATGTTTCTATTGTGTCTGCAAACACACTATACAAAAGGACAAAATTTTCTTTCTTAATCAAAGAAAATATAATATAACCTCTCGTGATTTAACTATGATTCCGAAAAGAGTTTTTGTATCATTATAAAACTTAGAAACGAATATAGTTTAGAATTTTAAAGAATCATTTATAAAACAAACAATAACGAAAAAGCATGTGCCAATCATAGATTATGAAACACTTTCCAACACAGCCAGCAAATTGTAACGAAACTTCGCCATTAAATAAGGGGAAGGAAGTAAACAGTTTAAAAAAAACATATACCACATTTAAAAATACAGTTTTAGAAATTACCTTCCAGTGTCAAAAAAGTAGTCGAAATATTTTGTGCAGCCCTGTATATGATCAATAGATGTGTATATATAGCACGATACAATTTAGTTCAGTTAGAATAGTCACATTTAGCAATTTTCTCCGATCGATGGAAATGCACTCGAAATCCTTTGTACAGCACTGCATATTATCTGAAGACTTTTGTACACACCACATTTTAAGCTAAAAGGCAACTTAAAACTCACTCGCAGCAATTACCAACCGTAAACGACAATGTATATTTTTCTTTGCGTAGCCCTGTATATGAATTTATTTATATTACACAAACATATATTAGTATGCTAAATACATTATAGTTCAGCAAGAAAATGCGTAACACAATTAAGAACTACCCCTAAGCAATTCACTTACATAGTCAGTAATACTCACAGATTCCCTTGTGTAGCCATGTATATGAACAATCGAACTATAGTACTATGAAAACACTTAGTTAAACTTAAAAACGCAAACCAAAATTAAAAACGAACTTAACACACATTGACTGTAAATATCACACATATACTGTAACCGATATATTTTTTGTGTCCCTGTAAATAAACGAAATGCACACCACACTTTCAAGAGAGCAATTTCTAATGTGTGTGAACCTCAGTAATGCATATAATTTTTATTATGTTTGAAATAGTAAAATATCAATAAATTACACTGCAAACGATTTTTCCCCATAGTACAATTTGTAACAGAATCCTTTTGTTTGACCATGTAAATGAATAATTAATGCTTTGCACCCCATATTCTACAAAAAAATGTTTTAATGCGCTTCATAATAATATATCAATTTCATCATGTTTTAAATGACATAGCAGCATCAAAAAGCACAAGAAACGATTATTTCCCATTGACTGTAATGTAACGGAATACTTTTGATTGTCCCTGTAAAAAAACTATAAAATCTACACACTTCAGTTGATATAGGGAACATGCTATAGTAAGCAACAATAATATACAAAAATTACAGAGCGATCCAAGTATTTTTACGGGAGTTAGAGCACGGACAGACGGCAGATGGCAGATGGCCAAACAAACAGAAGTCATAAACACGTTTCAACTAGGTTGGAAAGTGTTAAAAAGATCCTTTTGCTGCCACCGATTATCAGAAACATTTCTGAGTAGTTTTTATAGTGCAATAATCAGTTATATCAAACCGGAATATCAGTTTTTAGGGTGTTATTAAATCTCAATTGAACATTTTTAACTGCGTAATTAAATGTATGGGTCCAAGAGTAACAAAATAATGTTACTTTTAATGTTAATGTTAATGCCGTTAATTTAACATGTTTTTCTATAAAATACGTGTCTTGAACGTGAAAACTTGTTTACTTGACAAATTTATGGCATCCGAAAAACAACTATTCCGGGTTGCCTAACTCATTAATACACTATAAACACTAGTCGCAAACATTTCTAAAATTTGGTGACAAAAAAAGAAACTTTGTTTTTCTAACTCCTTCTTTAAATCTCAAAAGTCTGTTGCTGTTTTACGTTTCTAAAGGTAAAGGAGGACTCTTTTCCGAATCGTGGCTCACTCGAAAAAGGTTATTGTATTTTTTTGTTCGTGATCATATATATATTATTTCTCCAGTCAACATCCCCTTTTCTAAGAAAATATGAAACGCAGAACAACGAATGAGATACCATATGAAAGGTTTTAGAACCGGTTTCTGACATAGCCCACTTAACAGTTCGTTAAAACATGTTTTTGATTAAAATTTGCTGAAAATTAAAAATTTAATCCTCATTGTTTTCATGAAAGAAATGAAAGGTTTTCCTGAAATTATTGTTGCCAAAAAAATAAAATAACACATTATATGATGCTCATAGCAATTATTATTAAAAACACCGCACGGGTTTATTTTATACTTATGATTAAAAAGTGAAATTGAAATGTTTAGATTTATATATCTATGTTCCATGTTTTTCCCGAAGTGGACGACGTTATCCTCTAATGAAATTAAAATACGATTGTTACTTTTTTTTTTTCTCGTGCGCGCATTTTGCAATGTTGGATCAGTTTTTAGTCTAACTTTGATGGAATAAATTAGATGATATTCTGGCTTGACTAACAACTAAATGTTGTTTGCAGATATTTTTATCCTTGCTTTTTCTTTAGAAGTTTAAACCTGCATATAATAAATATTACATATTGATAAAAAATGATACTTCTCTATTATCCCGTCGACCACTTTTCATAACAAAAAACTATCGCCAAATAAACGGGAGAACGTTGCCATTGGAATATCAAAAAATAAATAAATAAATAAAATATAAGAATTTAAGGACACAATTGTTATTTTAATTAATAAAATAACTACTAAATCTATAAAACATAATGAAAAATACACGCAAATGTCGAATGTAAAACCACTAGATGACGTAACAAACACGCAAAATGATTCTGACATCAAGTAAATGGGACTGCATTTTTGGCGTTTAATCTTACAGTTTGGCGGTAGTTTTTTGTTATGAAAAGTGGTCGACTGGATAATAGAGAAGTACCTAAAAAATATTAGATTTCCGTGCGAAATCTTCGCACGGGCCCTCTGGTTATATTATATTTTCTTAGATTAAGTAAAATCTTTTTTTTTAGAGTAATTTACATTATTTCCTTGCAGATTTTAAAGGATATACTACAGATCAATTAGTCTAACATAATTCCACTGACTGATACATTTGTATAGGTTTGATTGCATATTTTATCGGAACATTAAATTTATAATGTTTATATTGTTTAATTAATGTTCTACAACAACATATATTTTGATCTCTAAACGTTTTTAACAGAATTTGATTTATAGAAGCTTCAAATATGCAAATACATAATATTATGTTTTGAGTTATGTTTAACAAACTAAACGCATTACAGAGCGTTTTCCAACTATTAATAATTAATTTAACATTAGAAGTTCAAAGTTTTACTGATGTAATCATCAGTAAGTGATGTATTAATCATGTTCCGAAACTAGTTCACGGAATGACTTCCCGTTTCTTAAATCAAGGTAAATTTTCGAAAATTTTCATATATGATGGTAAAATTACCTAATCTTTTTTTTACATAATTAAAAGGCGACATAATTTCTACTCCAATGACTATTTCCGTTATTACCTGGCATGTATTGTTCATTAAAATGCATGGGCTTTTTGACAAATATTTGGGCGACATAGTGTTATGTGTCGTCTCTCGTCTCTCATGATAATGCATATAAATTATAAGAAAAGTCTAAATTAACATTTAAATATTTAAATTAACAAATAATCATTCTTACAGTAAATTTAAATTATTCTTAAAACACTTATTTATGCGAGTATAAAAGTATTGTGCATTTCAGTTATTTACGTTCCTTTTCCACACTATATTGTAACATATACACATATGCACAAACCTGTTTGCTTCCAAACTTTTGAAAACATTTATACTCAAGGGATGTTCAAAGAAAAATGATCAAATATTTTTATTCTTCAAATTTATTGTACAAAAAATTAATATTATGTTACATTTACTGCGTAATGTGTAATGGATATGTGGTAATATCTACATTTATTAAGTGCGTTCGTAATTATATAATTACGTAGCACCTATATTCGTCGTCTGGTTCGTCTGTCCGTCCATCCGTCTGTCCGCATATAACAGAGCAAAAACTACCTAACCGAATGGTTTAAAATTTAATATATATTTTCGTTGTGGAATTTTGTCGAGCTATCTCAAATTTTATGAAAATCGAATCAAAACTTAAAAAGATATTAATAAAACTTCTCTTTATTCTATTAAATCCTATCGTACGTAATATATAATACGTACGTAATATAATATCGTATGTAATACATCGTACGTAATATAATAAAAGCGCAAGTCATGTAGCTGAGGAAAACAAATACGGGCAAACCTCTTCTTTTTTCATATAAGGTAAAGCCAGGAGAGATGGCGCGGTCGGAGAGATTGCGCACATAGAGGTTCTGGGGGAAGTTAGTATGGTGAGCGCTCAGCGACTCCAGGTAGTTGTACAACAACAATAGTGGAGTGTCTACTTGAAAGTGCACGTTGATTGCTTTGAGCGTCTAAGATAAAGTATTGCTATTTTGTTTTGTTTTCCCAAAGTAAGTGCTTGAATTTTCATAGCTATTCATCAGAATTTCTATACAATGTCAATAGAAACAAAATATTTTAAACTTAAACGATTTATTATAAGCTATTAATCTAGACTAACAATGTGAACATCAACGGCTCGTTTTAGAAGAGGTCATGTTTAAATAAAAGGCCGCGCAATCTCTCCTACCGAAAATGGAGAGTTTGCTCATCTGCTACTTAGGAGAGATGGCGCAGTGTTTCCATTAGTTTCCATGCTAGGAGAGATTACGCAGCTTATTGGTAAATTTTCATAAAAAATGAGAAAGGAAAATGGACTAATTTTAAGTTAAACGTGTTATTAAGTAACATAATTTTATTTTGTAATCTTATCTGGACTTGCTTTTTCTGATTCTTTAATTTTTTTCCCTTTAATTAAATTTTTTTTAAATGTTTTTACAATTATTTCCCTTTTCTGATTCTTTAATCATTAGGTTGAAATATTCACTCCTAATACAATAATATTTGTTCACAAAAACCTTACAACAATGTCATTTAACTGTAATTATTATTGTTAACATTTTAATTGTGGTTATTATTAGTAACAATCTCTCCTACCCCTGTGCGCAATCACACCAACTCTGCAAGGACAGATTGCGAAAAATAACTTTCTTGGTTTTATTACAACTGTTCTATTAAAGTGCGAGATAACAACAAAATAGCAATGGAAATGCATAAAAAACAAATGAAGTAAAAATTATTCATGAATAGTTTAGCAAAAAATTAATATTTAGATTTGTTATTGCTATTCTTTTGAATTGTGCGCAGACTATCCTAGCTTTACCTTACCAGGTGGCCATTTTTATTCAAAATTATTTTTTCGAATAAAATTGCATGAAACTTAAATTTTTCGAAAGATGGTCGAAAAAAAATGTTTGTTTGAGAGATGAGTTACATTCAAAAATTTATAGATGCTGAGAGAACTTCAGTGTAAAATACGTTAACAGTCGAATATCTCAACCCATTAGAGTAAATAAACACAAGAGATTCGTTCATTGTGCATCATAAAAATATTAAACCATGGACGTAATCATTCGCAAAGCAAATTATCCATGGTTAATTTTACAGTGATGTTTGGTGTAGGAAAAAAATCGCATTTGTAAACGTGGCATACGTCATAAAAAAAAAAGAAATTCTCATTTTGTTCATAGAAGACGATATAATTCATTTCATTAAAATAATGAGCATGACTTTTTTACGTGTGAAACTAGTTATAAAACGAACGTGCCTCATATGTCACGTTTAACGTACAATTTCCAACTTGTTTCAGTAGTAGCAGTACAAGTTCAAGCACGCTAAGTATCGCCTTCGGAAAAATTTAAAAAAAGTTTATGTGCAATATAGTGTTAGCATCACCTTTAACCTACGACAAAACCTGCAGTCGAATGTCCTATTGTTCAGATATGAGGAGTCTCAAAACCCACCACGAACAAAAAAGTTTCATGCTCAAGTTTTCTTGTACTGGAGTTTGATTGGTACACAATGATATATGCAATAGTTATGATAATGATTGTGTTAGTATTCAACAATCTCATCTGACAACAGCAGCGATGGTGTTATTATTGTCATTTCTGCGCGCAGTGATTAAAGCTTAGAATTCGCTTCCATTGAAGTAGACTTCGCCTTAAAATCCTTAACTTCCAGCTGCTCTATAGGTAATAAAACACACTTCATACTCCACCTATGTTTCATGGTGGACGCAATTTCTACAAGCGAAAGTAACATTTCATATTGCACATTGCATGTTGCCTCCATCATCCCCGTAGGCGATAAGGAACATATCTGAACTAGCACGACTGTAACTGGAGTAATACTGTGAAGAAAACAATGAAACACATAACCACATATTTATTACAGATTAGGCCAACAATGCAGCATAAAATTAAGTATGTATACAATAAAATACATGAATAAAAATTTATGATAACCTCTTATTAAACAGCCCTTGTAAATTGTAGTTTGATGTCCTCATTTAAAACAATAATTGTAAAGTAGAAATTTCCTCTTTATTAGAATACTAGCTAACCCGCCCGGCGTTGCCCGGGCCCGAAATAATAATAATCTGTTCTATACAAATGTGACTGAAATATGTAAGGCTATCGAAATCAAGTCGAATGACACATACCCCATCGTAATTGGGCTCATAAAACTTAAGATGGCAAAGCAAACCCTGGCGTTCGAAAGTGCAACTATAATGCTAGAGATATCAAGACGAATGAGCCAAACCCCGTCGTAATCGGGCCCATAGAACCAGAGATAGTCCTATAGATCCACCTTCCACCGAAAGGCAGCGCAATCTGTTCTGAAAGAGGCTTTTTGAAAACACTCGACCCAACCAAATTTTCTAGTAGAATTGAAATTCAACCATGGGTAAACATTGACAAAATAGCGGAAATCGCGAAAGTGGGTTACGTAAACGATCGATTACAAAAAAGTAATGTAAATATTTGTTAAAACCCAACGGTGCGTTTTGAAGAAAATGAACGTGTCTATGATCTGGAGTCTACTGTTTGTCCGTATTCAGATTTCCGAGTCGATGCCGATTTTTAAACCTGGGCCGAAAAACGAAAATCGCGTGAGTGAGTTTTGAAAAGGATTTTTTTTTCAGAGGGTTAAAATTAAAAATTTTCAAAACGGATACCAGATTGTAAAAACCAAAGGAATGTAGATTAGGCGCTATATTTTTAGTTTTTCGTATCTTGTTTATAAATGTCGATTCGAATTTTTAAAAAGCGAAATTGACTTTGGTAAAAAAACGATTTTGAAACGCGATTTTTTTTAAACTAAAGGTTTCTGCCTGAACCCGATAGAACGTAGATGTCTTTAGTTTTTTTTTTTTTTTTTTTTTGGTTATTTTAGAGAGCCGATGCCAGATATTATATATCGCGCAAAATCGAAATTTGTAAAAGTGAGTCCTGCGTGCGAATTTTTTTCGAAAGGTTAATATTCATATTTTTAAAAAACAAATACAGATATCGAAAAAAGAATAAATGTAAATATTGTCAGGTATTTTTAATTTTTCTTTCCTTTCTCTAAACCGCCGATGCAAATTTTTAAAAATTGCCAAAATCGCAAAAATCGCGAAACGGCATACAGAAAAATATAGTTTTTTAAAGGGTGAACTTTCGTATTTTGTAAAACCAAAAGTGGCTTTGAAAAGGGCAAAATCAGCTCTTTAAGTTGGTGACCATTGTTTTTCCGTATCTCTTGTAGTTCCGGTGGATGCAAGACTCGGAAAACGGGAGAAAAAAAACATGAATTCAATGCTTCTTGATTATTTTTTTAAAGGAATAAATGTGAAATATTTTTTAACCAACCAGATCGTTCGTGACGTAAATGTATCTTCTTTGAGAAAATGTAGACGGTTTTTTCGTATTTTCAGTCGTCCATGGCAAATTTAGAAAAACGGGATGATTCGTGATTTGTTTCTTCTATTCAAGGAGGAACGCATAAAGGGCTTCTGAGCATGCGCGCGCTGGGGAAGAATGGTTTTTATTTCTGATCTTTGATCAGTTTTTAATTAATAACTACTTTAATTTTCAAAATATTAAAATTCTGGGACTCAGATGCACCAGGAGAGGGTTTAGACTACCTAAATCTAAATTTTCAGGCTTATAGGTGAGCTAGATTGTCCTAGCCATCGCCAACAGACACACACACACACACAGAGCGAAACTTTATTTTATTAGTATAAATAAAAGTCAATACCTGTTACACGAATAAAAGCTGTAAAACCAACACCGACTAATTTCACACAAAATTATTTCTGTATTAACCATTTTGAGATTTTATTAAGTATTGATGCAATTCTCTATGGAGGTACAAAGTTGGAATAAGGGGGTAAAAAAAGAAATTTTAGAAGTTAATAAAAAAGTATAGCACATATTTTATTCCTTTAAAAGATAAAAACGTTTATTTAAAATATTATATTCGCATCATATGTATCTTTGTCATTCATATCATAAATTAAATGAATTTGTACTATATTAAATCTAGCCTCACAGTGAAAAAAAGATATTAAAATGTGTTGATTATAGACGAATATAATGCATCATCATTATTTCATACTTATGGAAACTGAGTAATAGGTATACAATATATAAAGTTATTTATTTTACACAATAAAGAATAAAATTCTGATTTACTAGTAACACATTGTTTTTTAAAATATATTTTAAGACCTATGCAAGTTATTGCATTTTCTATTAAAAAGTTCAAAAATAATTATCATCCTGCAGTTACAATTTAGATACCTGTAGATCGTTTGCAGGTGTTTCTATTCCCACAACATCCGTTTACACAAGCATGGAAACAATTCCTTTGCAATAAAAGAAAAGTAAAAATGTAGTGTGGATAATTAATTGATCAAACAACATAATTGAAGGATATTAATAGGTAAACTATCCCAAGGAAAAGATTGGATAAAACACTTTTTCAATAGAATAATTTAAAGAACGTTTAACATAGGGATTATTAAAGCGTTATCATTATTTTATGTCTGTGCAAACGGAGTAATAAATATGCAATTTCCAAAGTTTTCTGTTTTACAATAAAAATATCCTAGAAAAGCGTTATTAAATAAATGGCAACTGTAATCCTTATTCGTATGTAACATTTTAATTAATATTTAAATAATTCGAAATTTCTAAAATATTTTTAAAAATTCCATTACAAATTGCAAAAATTATTATTTATCTAAATGTAATTACTGTTAAGAAACATATAGAAAATGAGCCGGCGGTTTTAAGAAATTTTACAGCTGTTCTAATAAAGTTTTTAAAATGTTTTTTTACATATTAAGGTTGTTCTCAAATTCAAACTGGGGACTTTATGACACATTTTTTTCACTCATTTTTATTCGCAAACGCCTTAAATTGGCAGAGGTTCTTATTCAAAAACTTTTTAATAGAAAAACTTTTTCAATTTTTTGCTAAAGGTAGAAGATCTTTCAGAAAACACTGTCAAAGTCGACATTTTGAATCGAATTTCTGCCGCCGCAGCAGCAGAAAGGAGAAATACGAGCGATCATGTGACACGAATCGCGTATTACTCGATAAGTAATTTATTTATCAAACTAGTCGTTGGAGGCCACCGTAATACTTACCCATCATGGATATGCATAATGTAACATATTAAAATAAAAAACATGTGCAAACTACTTATAAAATGCATTGCAATGAATAAAATCGTGGCTTGATGACGTCATAAACTTTGAAAGCTCGATTACTGAATTGCTTAAAAAAAACATCCTTATAACTCCAAGAACAATAATCCTATTAAATAGCGGTTTATTGCATCTGATTAAGCGTCTCATTTCCAATTAAAATATATCTTTGAATTGAAATTTGGATAAAATACAGGGCCATGAAAAATCGAAGACTGTGGAAAATAGGATTACAAATACCTCGGTAACTAATTATCCGATGGTCTTCATGCTTTATGCAAAATTTATGTTTTTTTATTGTCTTTTATATTCACTCCTTAAAATAAACATTTTAGAAAATTTTTATATACCTTTTATCAGAACGAATATTTCGAGAGTCCGAAAAAAATAGTTCCCGATAATCGAAGTTACTGAAATTCAATAGGCTTCTTCCCATTATTACATAATAAGTACATACCAAATTTCAAGTCTCTATCTCAATTTTTTCGGGAGATAGAGCCTTTACAGACACACAGACACACAGACGGACGGCACATTTTTTTTTCTAAAAATATGTTTTTCGGAATCTCCAATGTCTGAAACGTGTAAATCCGTCAAAATTTTTTTTTCGATTTTCAAAACGATGACAAGACTTCCCTATACTTCGTATGATGGGTAAGTAAAAATGGAAAACTCATTTCAATTCCAAATCGCTTCAATAGTCAAGCCTGCAAATTTTATGCCTTTGCGTTTAAAAATGAGTCAGAAAGTTTCGTACTGTTTAGCAGGTCATTTGAGAAACAACTTAAATAAATATATACTCATAAATTATTCGAACTTGAAAAAGAATGAACTATGTCTAATTGTAATTTAACAATTTTGGTTTACAAACTTTAAATAATACACGTCTTCGAACACACGAAAACTCACAGCTATAGTGCGAAAAACAAAGTGTTGTCATTTCTAAAAATAACTTTTCACATAAATTTACACAAGTTAATTTTGACACACGATTACTTATGAAGTATCGCTTTATATAGAATTAATTTCTATACACAGCATTTCTATTAACAGCATTGGCCTTGAAACCTTCAAGGGTTTGAAATAAAAAAGTCCTTCCGGTCTGTACAGGAAGGAAAAGGTAGCTTTGATAGTTAATAGTCCATGTTTTTAAAATTTCAACTCATTTTACTCAAACACCCTAAGCTAAATTGCTTGGAAACCGACTATAGAAGATTCAATCCCCGTTTTCAATCCCCGCTGAATTTGAATGCGCATTTCTGCATGACAGTTACAACATAGCAAAAATCAGATTATTTCAAATGTCAGCCAACCTAGAATTTCAAACTGCCATATCTCTACCATTTTTTAAGATATAGCAAAAACAAAAAATGTTCCAGAATCCTTGTATCACGTTCTAACACTTAACAGAAACAACGTAACTTATACGTTAATACATGATAATTAATGCCGTAATATGATACGACTTGAGCAATATCATTCGGCAATAATATTGGGTGTATATAATAAATTGTTTATTAATTATAATTAATACAGAATCCCATAACGCTAATTTGAAAAGGGTGAAATCTAATGAATAAATTTTTATCTATTCAAGCTTCTCAAAGATATGATACGATGCTATATACTAAGCCGATGTCATATTATTATCTACTATTATCTTTTTCTTTTTTATTATAGTTAGCGTATGAAGTGTACAATATTTTTGTCAAAAAAATTAAATTCTTTTTCAGTAATACAGAGTTCAGATGATTAAGAAATAAGTAATATACTTTTAAAAAAACCTAAATGTTTCATTTCTTAAAATATATTAATATTTCTTAAGATATAATTTAGGTAAAAATTTCGGTTTCTCGTTATGAGAAATTAAATTTGATAGGTTATATACTTATAATAAAATATTTGCTTATGTATTAATATAACTGTATTTAATCTTGATTATATATTTATCCAATCGGCGGTAATTTGTTCAGTAATCCATCGGTACTTGATCATTAATTCTACGTAGAACTTTATGTCGTAAGAAACTTGTAATAAGAAATAATAGAAGAGGCTCTAACGTTTACCCAGTGCTACAGAGAATCCAAAATCATGTTAAAGGATTTATACATGGAATCATCGATACAACGCTTTCGAAAAAGAAATCAAGAGAGGATTTGCTTGTTCCAAATAAGTGTTACAAGGTCCAAATAAGATTGGTAACAGGTGGATCTGTTTCTGGATTTAAAAGAATCAAATGAAACTTTCTGATGATTCCATGTTTATTACTTGGTGTATATAAGTATAAGAGAATTAAATAATATACTATATTGTAGAAAAATACTTTTTTTAATTTTTCTACAATGTGTATTGCTTGTATACGTGACAATTTAAAATAGTCTGCAATATAACATGTAAATTTTACTGCGAAATTAACAAATTTTAAAGAGTAGTTTTTTAACCACTCCATTCTGGTTTCTAAAGAATAAAATATGATTCAGAAAGTGCCATTCTTTTAATGGAAGCTAGATGTTTTGAAAAAATTAAGATATATATCTTCGATTATGCAAAAATACATAATATGAAAAAAATTATATCTACTAGACAATAAATAGCAAGTCAGTTTTTATACGTTAACTGTAAAAAGAGTACAAAGCACAATTTGTAAAAAGCTTTCTTTATTTTTTTTCAAATAAAAGTGCAAATTGTTTTTAATAAATATATTATTTAATAATGTCTATTATTTTTATTCCATTATATTTTTTTCTGTGTTTTACGCAGTCGAATAAAATTTAAATTTCAGGTATTTAGGCATTTTTAATTTAAGTCTACAATAAGTGAGATATGTGTCATATATGCATCATGTGTGTAAAAATTTAGAGCCCTCCGTGGAAAAATAACAGAGAAAAAGTAACTGATATCCGTTTAAGAAAGGATATTTCATAAATAAACTATTTCCTTATGAAAATAGTTCATAGAGCTGTATAGAGCTGTATAGAATTCTTTACAAGTTCTATCGAATAGCAATTACTATTTCTATAGAGTTTGAAGAGTTCTATAGAATATTTTTTCTGAAGAAAATGTTTCTATAGAATTCTTAGAAGTTCTGTAGAATTTTGTTTCTATAGAACAGTTTTTCTATAAAGTACTATAAACCTTATAGAATTAAGTTCTATAGACTATTGGTTATATAGATTTTTTTGTTTTTATAAAACAAATATTTCTTGGCCTTTTAAAATTTATGTGTGTAGCAATTTATTTATAACTATATATTAAAATTAAAAAATAATAATCAATTTTGTAATACATCAGTTTAATATATAATAGTACTCCACAGATTTAATATGATTATCCTAATAATATTATAAATCCCATTGTGTGCAAATGTTAGGCTGAAACCAGCGTCAAAATGGAGAAAATAATGGCCCTGTATCTTTGCATATAGGTGGATTATAACCCGGAAATGAACATAGACTGGTTTTTGCTTATTTTATTCTAATACTTTTCTTAATAATTCAAAATTTGATTATTTTCATAGAGAATCAATGGACATTTTTAAATAAAATTTAACCATTTTACTTTATCGTTGCTAGAGCTTTGATCGTTGCCAATAAATAAAAATGTGAAAAAATAATTTTTCCTCAACAATTAAGTTTCAATTGAGCGATTTTCACGTGAAGAATGAAAATAATTCTAAAGAAAATGAATTTCTGTGATATTTGAAACAACAATATGGAGTATTTGTTATTATACATGAAGTATGAATATCGGTTACATTAAAAAGATCTTTTTCTGTCAAAAACTGCGTTATAATTAGAAAGAAGAATTAACAATAATTATATTATTAAGAAAAAGATTTCGCTTGAACCATGGAACTATGAAAAGGCTCCTTCTTAGCTTGAACAAATATGACGTCATAAATAAAACATGTATTTTCAAATATTCGTAATATTACAAAGAGCATGACTATCAGTGTATAATAAAAGTATATACATAATGGACGTCATATTTAAGATGAATAACTGAAATATTTTTTTGATACTGCTTAATAATAAGCTTGAATATCAGTTACAAACAGATGTGAGTTTTCTGCTAAAATTCACGTCATTATTACCAGGAAAAGAAAATTAACAAGAATTATATCATTGAAAAGAGATTTCTCTGGGATCAAAGTGACGTCATAATAAAACGGGATTTTTTAAATATGTTTCAAATGGAGCGTGTATCAATTTAATAAATTAATAATCACTGAGTACAGTGAAAGAATAGAGATAATGAACTGTAAAATCGGCTTACAATATGAAGCCGGTTATCGCTCAAATCATTAGGCCCAAGGGCTAACTTCCTTGGATGGAGAGATGCTGCACGTGGAACAATGACTATGGATTCAGTGGACGGGGAGAGGTTTTCAAAGCAAGCCGCCAGTTGTTTGGGCCATCTGTAGGGGTGCATTTTCAGCATCACGTCAAACATGAACATTTCATCTATATTTATTCTCTGAACTCTGTGATTAATAATACAAGCATCAGTAAGATTTCTAGGAAAATAAAATTGAACACAAGTCATAAAATCTGACTGTGTATATTTCGCAACTACTCCCCTTAATGCAACGCGATTTACTTAGCACCGGTTATCATTGATTCGAGGATGTCATATAAACTCTGAGAATTTAAAATTTTGAATTCGATTCTGAGATATTAATATTTTTTTTTTGTAAATTTTAACGAAATTTATCTAAAAATAGTAGTTAAATTACTCCATTTTTGTGGATAAAAAAGGAGAAATAAACGGATTAATATATTTTTATGCCATTTTCTCATTAAAACTGAAAAAAATTATTTTATTTTCAATTTGAATAGTTGGTGAAAAAAAAAATCTTGATTACAGTCAAATTTCTGAAAAATAAAAACATATTTCCACATATTCAAACTTTATGAGTCAATTTATTCTGATAGAAAAAATCGCCTGTCAGCATATTGTCAAGAAATCAAGATTTATTTCAGCTATAGATTAAACCAAGGACACAAATTTGCTGTTACATGCAAACGTAACACTTGCAATTGCAAAGCTTTTTGCAACCCCAAATTACATGCAAACGTAACATTTACATGTAATTTGCACCCAAATTAATTTTAATTTGAACCGTAATAAATGTTAATTTGCAAATAAAATTACATGCAAAAGTAATGTTTACATATAATTTTGGGTTGCAAAAACTTTTGCAATTTAAATGTTACGTTTGCATGTCATTTTGGGCTGCAAAAAGCTTTGAAATTGAAGCTACTTGCATTTAGGTGTAGAATTATTCCTCCCTATTCACAAGAATTGAATTTAAAGAAAAAGCATATACTATTTCCAATGAATTATTTTTAAATGATGGCTGTTAAAACGTTTCTCAAAGTCGTTAAAAGTAAAATGGTTTATCAGGTAAAATTGACATTCCTTTTTATCCAATTCGTCGATTTACACGATTTTATTTGGCCGTCCTTTTTTCATTGGTTGCAGTTTCCTTTTCGCGGTTATTTGGCACAAATTTTTACCTTTTTTAAACTGATTTTTGTCAAGGCCCCTATAACAAAGAAATATCGTATTTTCTTCTATGAAATGCGATAAAGTGTTAGTTAATTATTTACGTTTTTAATTATCGGGAGAAAAATATTTTGCATGATTAGTACATTTATTTTTCTTTTAATGTTACGTGAACGAAGTCACGGGTAATAGCTAGTATATATATAATTTAATTCAATTCTAATATATTGTGATTCAATTGTCAATGTAATAATATATCATTCGAACTACTGAATTAAATCATGATTAATTAATTTCTTTATAATTCATTAATTTTTTTATAATAATTTATAAATTTGTTTTTAAATATTTAAAACCATCCATCCAATTTAATAAATTTTATTCACTTTAATAGTATTGTAATTTGTATTAAAATATTTTAATCTGAAGTATAAATATTTAAACAATTATTTCAGTTTTAACAAATATTAATTTATTGGACTTTGAAATATTTTTACAAGACTATATATGATTGTTAATGCAAATAATAATAATAAAAAAAGTTTAAATAGTGTAATAAGAATTTTCGAAATGTCAATGGTTGAATCATACTGAAAGTATTCATCACTGAAGTCAAGCAGCATCGAGTGGGGTTACTACTTGGGAGGGTGACCACCTGGATAACATATAAAATTCTATACATATTTTTATAGAAGCTCTATATTTTTTCTCTATATATTTTTCTAGAAGTTCTATAGACATTTCTATTGAACTTCCGCAGATATTTCTATAGCTTTAGGTTACACAAGTTTATAGAAAAACGGGCTATAATTCTATAGGATTCTATAGTGCATTTTCTATAAATATTTTTTTTATAGAATTCTATAAGAAATTTTTGTAAGGGTTATTAACCGTTTAAAACACATGCAGTATCATTTTCTATGTTCCATGTAATTAGCGAACACATAGGGGATGGCCAAATATAACGTAACTATGATAAGTTGTGATGAAATTATTCTCAAAGTAACTTCTATCTACTACTCTAAAAATATTCACAATCGCTACAGTTTCTTCCGTAAAAGTATTCTACGGTAACTTTTCACTTTAAGATTGACTAGGAATTTAAATATGAATTTAAATATGAATAATAAATGCTGTAGGTGATGTGTCGCATCGTCAGTTTTATTCTGTGCATGATTAAATTTAAACATATTTAAACATGACTATCTACTTCTATACATTTACACCAAAAATTTATTTAGCACGTGTCGGACGATCAAGTTTAGATAAAATGATGCTCTACAAAACTTTGTAGAATGGATCTCTATCTGAAACGAATGAAATATTCGAAAGCGTTTTGTATATTTATGTATAATATTTCTGTGTATGGATTCTTCTAAATATCCAATATTTAAAAAAATAAATAATAACAATAATAATTATTCAACTATTAGTATATTTTTAAGTTAAACTATTTTTTTCTTGAATTTTGAATAGCTAACGAACAGCGAACAAGATACGAACAGGATATTTCGCATTGTTTCGTCTAATCGTATTAGATTACTTTAAAAATATTTATAAAGTTAAATAAAAATTTCAACAAGCTAAACTTTATAGCACGGAATAATTCGATAACAGAGCTTTAATCACAGTATTTTATTACAAAAAAATACTTGATACGTAAATGGATATTTAATAAAAGCATTGTTTAGTAGCCTTAAAAGGCTTAGACTAGTCCCATACTCGTAAATACTAAGTTAACGCGCTGAATCAACAATGGCGAAATTATCAAGGCTGTTAAAGGCAAATTTTTCTCATCGTCTCTTGGATCTGGTATCCACTATTTACGAACAGTAAGTCACATTTTATTTTTCTTCGAATATTTAAAGCGAAGGTTATTATTTGGAAATAGTGAACTTGCGTAAATGGATTGTCTCCTTTTAAAGCGGGAACATTATTTGTTTAAGGATTTGTGAAAAATACTGCCTATCTGAGTTGTCTTCAGTTGTCACAAACTCAATGCAATGCGGTCCCTTTTAAGAGCCTACATCAGTCATGCGAAAAAACGCGCACGCTAATGTTACGAAGAAACGCTCATGCTAATGTTAAGTCTATGGGAAGGTTCTTGCGCGATTTCTCGCTCTCATTTTAATATTTTTAATTGACTTTTTTGCATAGGATAGCTGAGGTCGATCTCTAACGTTGTTAGTTTTTACTTTTTCGATTTTAGTTCCAGTTTTTTTATATAAGGGTACTTTCACTTTCAGAACCGGTTCCAACCGGTTCCAAAACTGAAAATGTCCGCTTATAAAAAAACTGTAACCAAACTCAAAAAAGTAAAAACTAACAACGTTAGAGATCGACCTCAGCTATCCTATGCAAAAAAAATCATTTAAAAATATTAAAATGCGAGCGAGAAATCGCGCAAGAACCTTCCCATAGACTTAACATTAGCATGAGCGTTTTTTCGCGTGACTAGCGTAGGCTGTTAACCATGGTTCCAGATTTTGACAGGAATGCCCACTACAGGTCACGGTGATATACCGTTGTATCAGTAGTAGACACTTGTAAGAAATGCGTGAGGTTCATATAAAATTTAAAAATAAACACAATAAACGAATTTTATATACGAAATTTAATCATATTAGAAGAAAAGAAGCTAATAAATTGCTTAAACATATACATAAACAAAAGAAAAATAAGTCAAATTTTTACAAAAGTATAAGGATGACAATAAGGTGACTGCATTGTTTGAGAAGAAATCACTTGCCTTCGAAATTAAACACTTGAAATCTCTATAGTTAGAGGCGTTAACACTAGACAGTTTTATCGGCGACTCTAATGAAGTACGCCTTTAAAATCCTATGTTTGAAATTCAAATTTTGTAAGTTTTTATTTGTGATCTCAGCACCAATGGGTACCATTCGTACTGTTACCTTAAAGTAATTTAATTCAAATTTTTAAAAATGGTGTGTATAGTTATGCGAACCTAATTTGAATAATCTTAAAATAATATAAAAAGCAATATTTAACTAAGTCAATTATACCCTTATTTTTTATACTGCCTATGCAAGACGTATATAAATGCATTTACAGCATTCATCTGAAAGAATCCGGAAATTCTGATTCTGTTTTGATGTCGCAATTTGAGTGAAATATATAAAATAGGAAGAAATAGAGTCCATTATATTATCAAAAGCAGTCACGCATTTCCATGCAGGGTTTTCGATTCACGCTAAGAAATGATTCGGTATAGAAACCATCTATAAAATATATTCATATTTTAGAAAAATAAACAATACAACAATGTTATACACGCAATTTTTTGAGATTCATTGAATCTATTCTTTTGATGCACTGGATTTTTATAGAAATTCCAACAATACTTTCAGATTTTAAATAATTTTACACTTCTAGAAATATATGATTGAAATGGAAGTAAACTTTCACAATCTAGAAGAATTCGATAAGGATTTCTTTGGGGGCTGCAGTTTCTCTCAAATAAATAACAAGTAAAATGTTTTTCTTTTCTTTGATAGTTTTTCTTCTACCTTGGAATAATTTGAGGGGTTGTTTTTATGAAATGAGCATTACACCTATTCATAAAACATCTAAAACGTATTATGATATACTGTGTTTTGTTGAAAGTTTTATTTTACAAATATATTTAAAAATGAAAAAAAATATTAAAATATTAATATTTAAAATATTATATTAAAAACTTTAGTTGATTTTATTATATCTGTCAACTTTATTCAGTTTTAATAGTGAGCAATATCGAAGCGAAATTAAAACTGAAGCAGATATAATGAAATAAAAAAGACAAATTTCATGTGCCACGCGTAGCTTATGAAACAGGTTCTAAGACTGAAAACATGTTGTTATGAAACATCATATTTTCATTTTATAAGCAAAATAAATTTCTAAATAAGAATTTAGGGAACACATCAGAGGCCTGGATGACTGAAAAGCCATATTCAGCAAATATCAATTATAAACAAGAATGTTCTCGAAATCTTCCGTGCTGTCTTTTACATGATCTATAGATTTTTATATATTAGTTTAAAGGTTGAAAAATGTATTATACAACTAAATCACCCGCCTGGAATTATTATCCATCGAAAGTTTTGTATCCAAATTCTTTAGTGTCGCCTTGGATATTCATTTATTTTTATTATATCCACATCGCCTTATATACTACAATGTAATTCAGTTGACACTTTCACTTACTTAGTTCGCTTTTTACCCTTCACGCATTTCAGGTTGGATGACTGAAAAGCCATATTCAGCAAATATCAATTATAAACAAAAATGTTCTCGAAATCTTCCGTGCTGTCTTTTACATGATCTATAGATTTTTATATATTAGTTTAAAGGTTGAAAATGTATTATAGGACTAAACCACCCGCCTGGAATTATTATCCATCGAAAGTTTTGTATCCAAATTCTTTAGTGTCTTCTTGCATATTATTTTTTTTTATTATTTACCACACCGCCTTATATACTAAAATATAATTCAGTTGAAACTTTCACTTATTTTAGTTCGCTTTTTACCCTTAACGCATTTCAAAACACTTTCTCAGAAATTCCCGCCCATAGATTATAATATATTCTAACTCGTTTACGCAGCTCTGTATAGTATCTATAAAATTATCACAAGCCACCATTTATATTAACATTTGATTATGTTTCGAAGTGTATAGCACACTTAAATATGGCTTCCAGCAGCTATCATTTGTCGATGACAATGTGCATATATTCTTTTGTGTTCCTGTGAATTCTCTCCCTGTGTAATAACATCAGATAATACGTACACAACTTCTCGTAGGGAAGATTTTTTCGAGCACGCCGATAATAATAGCAATTTCATTATAATAAAACAGTCACTGTGCCAATAAAATATAATATTATCGAATTCCTTTTGTGTTGCTGTAAATGAACGGATAAATGACACCATTTTCGATGGGAAATATTGTAAGGCGTATATAAATAATGCATATTACTTTGATAATGTCTGAGGCAATAAAAATCACTAAAATGCATTTCAAATTACTAACGCCCTTTTACAACATTTTATTAGGATTTCTCTGAGCTTCCATATAAATATTACACATTTTATTTACAACAAAGAATATCTCATAGAAAATCTCACTACCATATATCAGTCTCCTTGGAATTCTGGCATATTTATCAAAGTAAAAGTGCGGAGTTATAGACGGACGAATCGAAGTCGCATACATTTTTCAACTATGTTCAAAATATAGGGTTGAGGAAAAAATAATTTCGTTTTTATTGCATGTTTTTGAAAGAGAATTTATTCATATAAATTTCAAACACTAATCAATGATATATATGCCGTTTTGATCAATGACCTTTTGCCAATTTACCGGTAAAACCATAATTCCGTCACTGTAGAACTTTTGAGATTTCTGGGTGAAAAACTGAACCAAGTTATTTTCACAAGCCTCTTTTGAATCAAGCTTTACACCATTAAGAGAGTTCTGCAGAGATCGAAATAAGAAGTTGTAGAACGATGCAAGGTCCGGGCTATAGGGTGGATGCATCAAAACTCCCCAGCCAAGCTCTCTCAATTTTTTCCGATTCACTAAAGATGTGTGTGGTGTGGCGCTGTCGTGATGGAAGACAACGCCTTTCCTATTGATCAATTCTGGCCGTTTTTTTAATCGTCTGATTCAATCGCATTAGTTGTTGACAATAGAGAGTCGAATTAATGGTTTGGACAGGTTTGAGCAGCGAATGATGAACAATGACTTTCCAATCCCACCAAACACTCAGCATCACATTACTTGGTGTCAATCCGGGCTTTGCCACCGTTTGTGAAGCTTCTCCGGGCTTCGCCCACGATCTTTTTCACATATTATTGTCGTACGTGATCCACTTTGCATCGCCTGTAATCATTCGTTTAAAAAAGGGCTTGATTTCGTTTCGTTTCAGCAACGATTCACAAATGGAAACTCGGTCTATTAAATTCCCTGTTAATTCAAGCGGAACCCAAGTATCGAGCTTCGTTTGGTATTCAATCTTATGTAAATGGTTCAAAACTGTTTTTTGATCGATATTTAGTTCCATAGCGATGTCGTGAGATGAAATATGTCGGTCTATCTCAATTTTGTTAAGAATTTCATCGACTTTTTCAACGATTGGCCGGCCAAGGCGAGGTTCATCTTTAACATCGAAATTTCAGGAACGAAAACAAGTAAACCAATTCTGACACTGGTGTTGTCTTAAGCACTCATGACCATAAACACCACACAACAGTCGATGATCCTGAGCTGCATTTTTTCCTTTTTGGAAATAGAAAAGCAAAATATGACATAAAGGGCCTTCTGGAATCTCCATTTTCAAAGCGCAATAACTTTTGACTGAGTAAACAGATAACGCTACCTTTATATCTAGAATGTTTTATGGACTGTTACCTTTCAAACGGTCTATAATATGGCTTCATTGAATAAGCATTACAAGAGATATGCGACTTTAAAGCCACCTATTGGGAAAACACGAAATTACATTTTCCTCAACGCAATATTAAAAATTTCAGTAACATATACCATTTATAATATATAATTTCAAGAAACTGTGTGTGACATATTGCCCATTATAAAATTACAAAAAAAAGTATGGCTAAAATCTTGTTTACTAACTTTATGTAGTTCTGGAAGAACATATTTTCTATCATGGCTTACTTGGGTCAAAAACACAAAAATCTTCAAATTTTTCAAAAAAATATTTTATTGTATAAAACATTCTCATTTTGTTTTTGCTAAAAATGACGTTTAAACCATGTTTCTACCTTAATTAAACCAAGATATATTATTATTGTTATTTTTCTTTTCAAAATCTAGCGTTCAAGTAGATGGGAATGTTTTTGCATTTTTCTGCATGACGAGTTGTTTACGAATTCTCCTCTTTAAAATATTATAAGTCAAGAATCTTTAAAGATAAATAGTTCATTCTTGAAACATGCCTTTTTCAATTATTTTACTTTAATTGTGATTCAGAAAATTTGAAAAAAAAAATTACTTTTGAAAATGTGAATTTTTAAGTGTAAGTTACATCATTTTTATAAATATTTACTTTAAATATTAAAAAAAAAACATTTTTAATTAATATTTTTAGAAATTCTGAATCATAATTAAAACTTATATCTTTCCGTTTAATTATATAAAAAAATTGAAATTTTAAGCTATAACTCAAAATATTATTTTGAGTTATAGCGATTTTAAATTACCCCACTTTTTAAACAAATTTAAACTTATTATTATTTTTTTAATTTATGAGAAGTTTTATAAATTTATTTTATTTACAAAATATATGGTTAAATATCTAAAAAAAAAAAAAAAAACTTAAAATTGTAATTTTATAAACAAAATGTTTTTACAGGTGTCCCTTACCCCCTTAAAATCAATCGGAGCACTAATATGATACTTCATTTCATTAAAGGAATATCATTGAGTGACAGGCCAACGTACGATAGAATATATGTGCGAACAAATGTGCATAAAACAGTTTGTCTTATAAAAAAAAAAAAAGATTTTAGAGCGTTAATATCTTGTGACTTATTTGTCATTACTTTCATTCATGCTAAACATCAAGTTCAGCATGCTTAACAGCTTGATGTTTAACATCAAAACAACATTTACGTATTGAAATATGAATTTTTATACATGTTTAAATTACACTCGAATTTCATATGAAACTTGTGATGTTGGGTCAAGAAGAAAGCATAAGAGAGAAATAAACATTGAATATATAAAATAAAGCTTCACTCACGATAATGAAGCAAAATATTAATCAAAATTATTCAGATTATCAATTATTGAGATTTTATGTTAAAACAATAAAGTTTGTATAAAATAGAAATGTCAGATTAATTTAAATTATTTTGTGCACTTGTGAAAAATATTTTTTTGTTATTTTCCATCTCTTAGAAATATCTGTAATTGTTTATTACTCATTTATAGATGAAAGATTTAATGTGACAAGACATGCAAGTAAAATTCCCATAAAAGTTGAATCTTGGTAATGATTATAAATCAAACTATTAACTTCAAAATTTATTCGGTACATAATGAATCCAAGGTAGATTATAACCTCGTTTTAAGAAAATGGGGTGTGGTCAACCAGATGCTAATTTTCTCATTTTTCATTGTACTTTATTTATTAGCTATAATCTTGGAGAAAATAATAAGTTAATAACATCTGTAAGTTGAATATGGTTAATAAACATATTTATTGATTAAACACCGTATTTTATTTTTGCTTATCAAAAAATAAACTATGTATAAAATGTTATTTTATGTATTTTCAGATGTACACTAATACGTCTAGTATGCCTCACATTTACCGCCCGTTTCTATTTTTCGTCAGTCACTATAAATATCTATTGTTCCAAAAACAATACCCGTGGTAAATTATAGCAAAGCAAAAAATATCGTAATATAAGTACAAATGTAATGTCATGTACAGTAAATGGGGGAAAAAGTCATCGATTTATTAATCAGTCGCCACTCCTCGTACAAAAATGTTATTTATATTAATCAACTGGTAATTACGTCTAAAAATTAATAGTATACTAAATTTTGTTTTGGGGGTTGTCTACATATAGAAATTGTAGCAAACTTTAAAATTTTCAATAATTATACTTAATTGTGACGTCATATTGGGATTCTTCACTAAATTTTAAGATATACCAAGTGGAAAGGCTTTAGGTCAAGTTGTTTAAGAATTATGTGCGTTTGAAGTTCGGATTCATTTTTAATCGTTACAAAACCGATTTAAAAGCGGCTAGATTTTTTAAAGTATTACTCTAACATGTCTTAGTGGTATGCTTTCCAACATTAGATTCGCATATTTGAAGCTTATTGAAATAGATTGTTGTTAAATAATTCGTAGGTTATAGTTATTTCTTTTCTAAAAATATATATTTCATAAAAAATCATTATCAAACATATATGTTTTAATATTTTATTGTAAATGAATGTTGAAAACAAAATGCACTGCATATTTATTATGCTTATAATGTTCTGTCTGTTCGGTTTTTATTTAAAAATGCGATAATTAGTAAACTAGTTTGATAGTTAAGAATAAAATCCTGAAGATATGAAACCAGTTCTAAAATTTAGTCTTATTTCATAGTTAATCTGTCTATCCTTCTCTACATTAATATTTACTACCTGACAAATAAAAGCAGATTTACTGTATTTTAAATTACATACGTTGAATACCATTGTTTTTCAATAATATTAACAGCTTATATAATTTATTCTATTTCAGCTAATTTGAAAATAATTAGCTAATTTAATGAAATTTATTACAGAATTTTATCTTCCAAAAATAACTTCATCGCAGTTCCTTTAGGAATTTCATTAAATAGCAAGATTATATAATTTATTCTGTTATGTATTATTGATTCTGATTCTTATATTTTCGTTAGAAATACGTAGAAACAATATTCAGAATGTCTTAAAGATATTGAAAGTGCTTGCATGAAATACATTTGATTTATGTTACTAGTCAACTTAAGTAATAAAATATGTACCGTAAATAAGACAACAGTAAAAGTTACTCAATATATAAATATGATTAAAAGTATATACAATTCTGAAGAATCATTTTTACAATAGTGGAAAGGAAAGACGTCCGATAAACTTTGCCCCAAATCATCGCATAAAAACTGATACTGGTACCAACGCATAAAAATTATGCTGCCAATAGGATAACAATAACATACTCATTTAGATGTTAAACTTAATGTTTGGTTGCCATCTATATATTAAAACTTGAAATACATTTCTTTTTTTAAATGGTAATAGCTGCTTTTGGCACAATATTTGAGTTTTTTGTAGCATTTCGGACGAGAAAAATATAGAGATTATGTAACTTTTTAAAACTATTCACGGAGTTAAAAGAAGTGTAAGTTAGAGTGTCTAAGATGACTATATTCATTTGTCGTATTATACTAAGAAAAGAAAATATAACTTATATAAACGTTAAAGGTTTATTAAATTTCCGCTATAAAATTAATTAATTTCATACTCAGCTATTTTATGAAATTTTCCTGTTTTTAATTTAATGACACTGACAATATTTCCTGACAACCTATAGTTTGTCCTTGTAAACTAAAAGATAAGCAGCTAACGCATTTTCTTTTATCTATACAGGGTGTCCACGTATAACCTGACTGATAGAGATTGAGCAGAGTTATAAAACACAGTGGTTAAGGTCTGTGGTGTGACTAAGTATATAGCACATTGGAGAAACAGTTTATGTTGAAATTAGAATTATATTTATTCATTCAACTTGAATGTTAAACTTAAATAAAGAGACATACATAGACCTCCAGCCTCTGCTGGGAACTTTGTTATCACATTATAGCAATAAACATGCAGAAAGGGGGTTAACTGTCCTTCCATCACATCACCACACCTTTCATGGAGTTGTTTCACCCTAGATATACTTACTCCGTACCGCAAACTAGAATAAAATATGCATACAGTTACAGTTAAAAGAGAGTGCCTTTACGACCGAAATGCAAAAGAAAATCCGGTTCGGAACGATTTTACTCCCGAACAAACCACTTGACAAATTTAGGGGGACAAGATTTTGTCCAGATTTCCAACACTGACCGACCTTTATTTCCGCAACCGTTGGTCCTAGATGCATACTTCCAATTACAAAAGTGGTCAAAATTTGGTGTAGAGTTAAGATAAAAAGTTTGAAGCGAAAAACAAATTTAGTGAAGAATTACAGAATCTAAATTTTTTATACAGCCCCCAGGTCCCTATACTTATATTTAGGGACGTTTTGTCTATTCAAAAGTATTGCAAATACAAAAAGTTCCGTATCTGTACGACCGATATTCACTGATAAATTTGAGTTCAAAGTTATCATGCATAGTATGGGGACCGTATATAAATGGAGATTCGAATATATCCCCTATCAGAGAGACGAGGTTTTAGAGTTAGATATGATCATGACAAAAGTGTTGTTGTTCAAGTCAAAAAACAGTATAATGTTTGTCTAATCACTGGTATTGAAAATAAAAATGGGTATTTTGTATAATAAATAAAGGGAGTTTAGAAGGTTATTTTTTTTCTAGGTTACACCATAGACAAGATTGAATATAAAATATTTGCAAAATTATTTCTTACTGGCAATGTCCTCATAGCACCTCTTTTCAAGCTTATTTGGTGGATGTCTGGATTCATGGAGTTTGAGAAGGATCAAGTTCTTGTAATAATGCACGGATGCTAGAGCTTTGTTGCTGTTCGACGACTTCGAGTCAAACTTTGAAATTACAACCAAGGGTCGCTAAAGTCTTCGATTGTTTTCTAAATTCGTACATCTTTCATTAAATCTCTTAAACCAGTTCTGCTCTGAAAGTTTATTAACATAGCTGGTATACTCTATATCTTTGTCTTCTTTAGCCACCTCGAGTGCGTTCAATGCACTTAACTCAGATTTCGAAATTAGTGACTTGCACCACTCTTGCACGAAACGGTCATATGCTTTTGTGAAATCCTCAAATGTATCCCACTACCCTTGTTTCCAAATCAGATTTTTTGTACAAGTTGCAATGCGCTTGTGCATGGTTTAACATATAAAAAAAAAATAATAAAACATCAAAAACTTCGAAAATGTTTTTTTCTTGAACTTGTATAGTTTTTAAAAAATCATTAGTAACTATTATAATATATTTTTCATTTGTCACAATTGAGCTTCTAAAAAGCATTTGTGCTTCTGTAAAACTTTTAACATTTCATTAATGTCAAAAAAAATTCTATAAGTTAGTTAGGCTTTTTAAAATTAAAATTGCTTAGTATAGCTTTCTGAACGACATATAACATCAATAAGTAAATCAATAAAGCGCACCAGGTTTATTTTGAAGTGCACGGGTTAGTTTATATAGTGCACATATTCAAAGTCGAAAATCGATTATCATAACTTAATGACATAATAAATACATTAACGTTATTTACGCAGTTTCTATCCCATAAAAGGTTTTGATTAATCCCATTTTATTTAAGAAAGAGCATTTTACTTAAAAGTAGTAGTTGTAAAACATAATGGTAGATTAACGCATATTTAAAAATTATATATATGTTACTTTAAACTGTTTTTCTCATTACTTTCAATACTTAAATGCTCAGAAAATATTTATGGATTTTTAAGGCTTTTGAAAATTTTGTATATTCAAACTAGTAAAAAAAACTAACAGAGAAAAAAATCTTCAATCGCTAAATTACATTATATTGAGAAACGGACGTTTAACTGTTGAAAGAAATAATTGATTTTTTTTTTTTTTTTTTTTTTTTTTTTTTTTTTTCAGAATGAGTCAACGATATTTTAATACATCATTTACTTCCAAAATTGAAAGGAAAGAATGAAATATCTGAATATCTCAGCGAAAAAACGAATGGACAATCATTAATATATATATATATATATATATATATATATATATATATATATATATATATATATATATATATATTCCACTGCTTTTTATAATGTCTCATCCTTTGTTTTTCTCTCATGTCTCTAATGTCTCATCCTTTGTTTGTTATATATATATATATATCCAGTTGCCAACTTACATTATTTTGAGAAATGGAAAGTTGCTATTAAAAATAATAATTGGTGTTTTCCTTCTTATATTGCTACAGGATCATTCAAAAATATTTCAACACACCTTTTTCTTCCGAAACGAAATAAATAAAACAAAATAATTGACTGTAAAACGAAATAAATAAAACAAAATAATTGACTGTAAAACAAAATAAATAAAACAAAGTAATTGACTGTAAAACGAAATAAATAAAACAAAATAATTGACTGTAAAACGAAATAAATAAAACAAAATAACTGACTGTAAAACGAAATAAATAAAACAAAATAATTGACTGTACCTGGCAAAAAGCGGTGAGGCAGTCATCAAATTAAACATGGCTGAGTATGTTAGCAATCTTAAAAACCGCCATATTAGAACAAAGTCAAATAGCAGCCATCAGAAATCAGACAAAAACGTAGCATATTTTAAGATCATTTTATAGGATAGCTTCCATAATGCGCTTCATAGATGTCCTCCTTTTCCATTTTCATTGAAGTTTTCATAAATTTCAATTTATTTTCCATTTCAAAACTGAAAGCTTGTTAAAATTCCCATCATGTATATTAAAATTCTTCAATATCACCAATGCATTGGCAGTAAAGTGCATTTTATCAGAGAAAGAATAGGAGAAACACGAGAACGTCAGACCGCCAGGTTCAATAAAACTCAAGAGGTGGAAAAAATACAAAACGTTTAGTAATTAATTTATAGATTAAGACCGTTACAGATAACTAAAAAAACCCAATAACCTATTAAATAAACCTATTAAATAAATTGAAATATTCTAAACTGGGTAACGCAATGTTGATGGCAAGTTTGCGTTTTATAGTAACTATGCAAGTACGTAGATTCTCAAGAGGAGTGACTGAATAAATTTGTATAGATAACATGAAATTTTAAATAATAAATAGCCATTATTGCAAAAAAACGGCCTTTAGGTAACAATACCGGTAAATTATTATAAAACAAAAGTCTTAATAAACAGAAAATATGCATTTACCCTTTCCGGCACAGACAAATTCTGTTCGTAAAATGAGAAATTACTGACTGACACCGGAATTTACAAACGACTTTTTTGGAAAATAAGAACTCCTTATTTTAAGCTCTCATTGTAAAAACAAAATTTTATTAAAATATTCTTGGTGCCGAATGCAAGTTTGGAATTAAAATTAGGTGTGCCCGGAGTGGGACCACTGTGCCGGAAAGGGTTAAACTGTTATAAAACAAACAATCATCATCAGATAATAAAAGTGCCAAAAATAAATTGTTAAATATGTTTTTTTTAATTTATATATATATATATATATATATATTATAATAGTAACAAGTACCAAATCAAAAATTAACATATTACTAAGTCACCGTATAATAAAAATTTTAATTAATTTTTTTTAATTACAGCATCTAAATTTTATACATCGAATGAAGCTATTTTCATAAGGAGTTATTCTATATTTTTACAAATTGAAAACCTTCTATTAAAAATAAAGTCATAAAGTATTATCACAATTCAAAAAAGTTTGTTCCAAAAATATGCTGTAGCGTTCTGAACTCAAAGAATCTTTCTTTTTATGAAATTAATGTTAACTGTTTCATAAAGATTAAATATCAGAACTATGCATAATCAGCTGAATGTCCTAAAGCTAATAAAGTAATATTAAAACATTTAGCTAATTCCATTAGCAATATCCATTTTAGAAACTAAGTGCATAAATAAAACTTTTATATATGGGACTTTTGCACTGTCAAAAGTATAGTAATTTGAAAATGCTTACTACTGAAAATGCTTACTTCCGTAGTTGCTACTTAATAATGAAAATGCTTACTACTGTGCTTGCAAAAAGCTTTCTCACCAATTACGATTGAGAATGTACGAGCTAAAAGAAGAAAAAGGAGCAAAAATATTTCCTTTAAGGACTAAGGACCTAAGTTCAAGGCAATTAAGTTGTTCATGGTACAAGTTTGAGTGACTTTCTATAAATGGCTTCTATTAAAAATTAAACGTTCATAGGTGATATCTTTCATATCACATGTAACACTTCAGAAAACAAATAAAACTTTGTATTGTAGTTTAAAAATAACATCGTAATTGTTTTATAAAATAATAAAGGAATTCACCAATACATTTTTACTATTTTATTTGCAAGACAGTTTTCACATGCAACTTTTCACAATTTCTTTCTTTTGTAATTCAAGGAGGCTTTAATAGCAACTGGTGTTATCACTTACCTATCTGAATAATACATCTTAGATACAAATATTATTTAAATGAAGGTTAGTGGCCTAGGTACATGATGGGCCTAAGACAGTCTCCCCATGCGTAATGTAAATAATCGATGCTAAAAATTAATTACGTTTTACTTTTCTTCAGTGGTTTTCATATGTTTGATGAAATTAATTTTCCCTTTTTAACAATAAGAGTTGATGTCACAAAATGATTGAAACACGCTTTAATTTTTTTACAATTTACGCTTTATTATTTTTTAAATATACGCAAGTAACGTGCATTTAAAAATAATACAAAATAAGGTAAAAGTAAGACGTCAATGAAATAGATCTGTCATTATTTTTCATAAAATTTCAATTTTTAAATTTTCATACTGTCCCAGGATCCTATTAGTTATATTTAGAAAAGTTTTATCCATGCTATAAGAAATAAAACATTCAAAATTCCATTAAACTACGATCAAACACGCCGACTTACCATACTCTGAATTCTATGAAATTTCGGAGCTCTTCGGCACTAAAATGTGAAAGTTCCGAAATTTCTTAAAATTCAAAGTATCATAAACAAGTTAATATTAGTGCAACTTTTACCGATGTACTTGTACGAAGAGGGAGAATATTTTTCTAAATGTAAATTATAAGACCCAGAAACCATATAAAAATTATGAAAAGTAATTTTTTGAAAATTAATGGCAAGATTTTTTCTTCAACATAATCATTATTTCCGTATTATTTTCAATACTGTTGCAATTTCCATTGCTTACATATAGCGAACAAGTAAAAAATTAAAGAGCGCTTAAATTGTTTGAGTACATCCTGTATAATTGTGTAAATGAGGACATTTATTTAAAGCTTTATTTATAAACTACTACTTTACTACTGTATTCTTAATTTTGTAAAACCGTACATTATCGTGAAACTTTTTAATGCATCATTATGTTGTACAAATGTATGTTCGTACATTGTAATTATGTTTACATTTTATTTAAAAAAAAATTAAAATACTTTTAATTATGTTTGAATAAATTTGAGCAAAAACAATTTATTCATTAATAAAAATACGTTTGTGTTGTCTTTTTAAATAAGGCTCATATGAAATATATAGGGGAAGGTGGCCTAAAATGATTTCCTAAATTGAAAAAATTGTATAAAATAACATAACTGTTTAAATAAAACTTTTGTCCTTTACTAGTATGTTTTACACTATATTTTGTATTATAAACATATTTTAATATTATTTTAAACCCAAATTGTGTAATGAAACAAATAGATTTTTAAAAAAGTTTTCAAAGGATCATTTTCCCTCACCAAAGGCAAAATGATCCTTCATTTAAAAATAATAGTATTTTTTTTTATCGGCAAAATAAAGGATATAAAAGTAATTATGACAATACATGAGAGTAATTCACATCTTAAAACATAGTCCATTAAGTAAATAAAGTCATATTTCTGTACTTGAAAGACTGTATATCTAAATAAATATGAAAGTTAGTGCTTACCTTATGTTATAAAACCCAATTTTTCAAAGCAATCGATTCAGACGCATAATACTGCGATCGCTTGAATACTACCATTGCTATTTCTTAACTTATCACAACTAGTATATGTGTTACCCTATAGATTAGCGCGACTTGTGTGGAAGAAAACATATGTGGATCGTTTTGCCCGTTAGGGTTATTTTAGGCCACCTTCCTCTATATATACATTTAATTGAATCTTTCGCAAATGCATCTGCAAAGAAAATATCTATTAGTTAGAAAGTTTTTAATAAGTTTTGTTGCATATATTTTTTGAGCTTTATAGATTATGCAGAACATTCTTTACAATAAAGTTATGTTGAAAATTAAAGAACACAATCAATTAAAACGATCCGAAATCAGTGTTTACCTTTAATTTTTCTATATATATATTTTTTTTTATCAAATCTGCTGTGAGTTAATAACTTTAATTTTTTTGCTTTAAATAATTCTAGTAAATTTCAAAATAACACAATTTTTCTTATTAATTTAATAATTAGGAAGTAAATGACGATTTTGTTTTAAAAGAGGAAATTTTCCAATTAATTTCTCGACGCACACGCCTTTTAAAATCTGAATATATCTTTTTTTCTTTTGGAATTTTCGTTCTTATCACCAAATACCATTTAAACAAATTTCGTAAAAAAAAAAAAAAAAAAAAAAAAAAAAAACTTTTTTTTTTTTTTTTTTACTTCTGAATAAACTCTAACGGTGATTTATTTGAGTGTTTCTTATGAATGTAAAAGCTTTTTAAAGTTTCTCTTAGAGCCAATTTAAATTTGAACACTCGTGAGCTAAAAGTCACAGTATGATTTATAAAGGTAACAGAATTGTTTTCCGTTGATATTTCAAAATGAAAATAGACGAATGATTCTTATTCTACAAAAATATAATGTAACTACACACCAAAATATCATATAACCTCTTCCGTGTTATCCATGATTCCAAAGAGTGTTTCCCTTATTGTTTGAAACTTCAGAAAACAATACATTTTCGAAGAAAAAGTTATAAAAACAAAGTTTCTTTTGCTGCTTGTAATATTCAGAAAATTTTGTAATAGTTTGTACTTAATGCACTTTACGGTGCATAAATATGTTTTAAAAACTAGGAATATAGGACTTTTGGTTACCATCAGTTCTCAAGTAAACAATTCCATGTTAAACACATATGTTTAATAGGTTAACATGCATATCCCAATTAAAAGCATTAGCATTAACATTAAAATTAATTAAAATACAGATATAAATGCTTAAGTGATAAAAACAGAATACAAAAAGGCTTATAAAAACCTTTTAACGTAATGATCAACATGTTTCGAACGCACAGACGGCGCCAATATCAAGATCTGTAGGATAAACAAACTATTCTCGTAAAAATATTTGAAAATAAAATTGAAAAACATAATCTACGAAATCATATGTGTAATAATATCAGGTGCTTAAAATAGTCAACTGTAAATGTGAAAAATAATATTTCCTTGTCCCTCGTGCCAAATTTTAGGTAATTCAAAAGAGGCTGATTCATTGCATATGTTCTCGTTACGTATATAGATTTACGGATAATAGATGGGGAATAAAGCGTATTATATATGTGTAACAAAAACATATGCAAGGAATCAGCCGCTTTTGAAGTACCTAAAATTTAACACGAGGTGTTTTTCAATTAAAAAAAGGAAATAAATAAATATTAATTTTCAAGTTTACAGTTGTCTGTTTTACACCTGCTTTTATTACACATATGATCTCATGGTTTATGTTTTAAAAGTTTATGTTCAGAATTTTTTATCAGAATAGTTTGTTTATCGTGCAGATCTTTATAATGAGTTCGAAACATGTTACTCATGATATTAATAGGTTTTTATAAGCCTTTTTGTATTCTCTTTTCATCACTTAAGAATTTATATCTTCATTTTAAGGATAATTTTTTATTTTATTATATTATTATGTAATATTAATATCAATATTATTCTGTTACTATTTCGTGTACCAATCAACGTATGCACTTAAGAATTGATACCATGCTAAAAACCGATGTTCGATGTTGAGAAAAATGCTTAATACAATTTAAAATCTACTCGGGAAGCTTTATGAAAATTACGGGAAGCAAAGACACTTTTTTTTAATAAATGTGTCTTTAAATCTCGAAAATCTAATATTTAATGAGGTTTGAGGAGTACTTTTCGGAAACCTGCTTAGCTCGGAAAAGTTCATATTATATTTTCGTGTGTGAGTATATTATATTTTCGTAGATTAAGAAGGATTTCTCTTTTGTTACATCGTTTTTATCACTAATTTTTAGTACTTTTCTGCTTGTTTCTGCATTATCTTTTATACAATTCATATAATTCTACTATGTATCGCTACTTCGTTTGATATGAAACGATCAGTAGATTTAGTTATATACCGTGTAACTCAAAAGAGATATTTTGGTGATTATTTCTTAAGCCCCTAAACGATACAAACATATTTCCGATTACTTATAGTATATATAGAAATCAAGAACAGCTGTTAGACATTGCATTTCTTTTACAAGAGATTATATACATATTTAAAAAAAGAAAATATATTTATTATGCGGCTCTGTTTAACTTGTATTTCAAAAAATGTTTTTCTGTGTTTTAAAAGGATATTAAAGAATTCCTTTCTATTTACGATCAAAATCTACCGAATATAACTTCAGTATTGCGTACAATTACGCAAAGTTCAGCATTTTCCGACATTAAAAGCTTGTTTTTTCATTTTATCTTTATTGTAACTTGTAACTTACCATGTTTGATTTCTATAATTTGTGCAATTGGAAGAATGTTTTCATCACAGGGTTTATAGGTTAATTTGCACAATATTTTTCTGAAATAGTCAATATATTTGGAATATATATACAGCTGTTCGTTTTAGTTAGAATTAAATTTGATTGCACATCTGTAGTTTTAACACAATAATTCTAACTGGCATATAAATCAGACGAGTCGTAATTTTCCAACTTAATGAAAACATGTCTAACCTGGGACCTTGGCGTAAAATGACAACGCTCTACCAACTTTGCTATGGGGGACAAATTCGGTGGTCGCAGTTCACTCAAACAACTTTTGATAATGACATCCCATCTGTTATCTGAAGCAACTCAACAGAATAAATCGTAGGAAATAGAACTCCAAATAAACGTTTTATACGTGATTGCACATAATTAATTTTAACACAATTATTCTAATTGGTAAATAACTTACACGAGTTATAATTTTATTTACCATTTAGAATATTGCCATTATCAAAATGTTATCTGAGTTTACTGTGTCCACTGGATTTATCCACGAAATATCAGCTACTAGAGCATTGGCAGATTAACCAAGGTCTCTAGTTATTCTTCCATGGACCACGCCTGGACACTTTTTCACACAGTTTGTAAATTACAAGTCTTATTATTTTTAGGGTTTCATTCATCTCATGAAACCCTATTACTCCCGCTTCGTTGTCTGTCCGTCACTGTTCTCAGAAACTATGTAACTTACAGTCCTGAATTTTTTTGTACTTATAGCTAAATACCTATTACGAAGCTCAAAATCATAACATTTGAAACAATCGTATTATTTTAATATAGAGAGATAAAAAAACAAAAATTTAACATCCATTTTCTATTAAATTTAAACATTTTTCGTTATATCATTTGCCAACAATTAAAAATCCACTATAAAATTATTTCTGCAATAATTAATTTTCTATTGAAAGATTTCCACGTGAAAAAATGAAATTGAAATAAAAAAGTTTCGCCAGTTGAAAAAAAAGATTAATATGACGTCATATTGGTAATAAAACGGAAATGTTCAAACATTTCTCAATAATACAAGGAGTATGAGTGTGTAAATACAGAATTCAGCTTATTATGACGTCATTAGAGAATTAAAAAGAAAATTAATCTGACGTCTAACATTTTGAAGGTCTCTATACAACATGTTTAATTTTTAAATTGATTTTTTTAGTAATATAGCATTTAATCCACATGACAGATATTATTATGACAGAGTATAATAGCGGGCTTTGCCCGCTATCGGACTGGTTCAGATTTTCGAAAAAACGAGAAAAATAGTGTTAAAAAAACATGCCAGATGCGGTTTGGGCCAAACCAGTCTTTTATCAATGTGGTGCTTTATGAATGAAAAATACACACACCTTGCTCAGTATCATTGGTAATTGATCATCCGTATCTGTCAGCTAAGGAGAATTAGACACAACAAAATCAAATCAATGTATTTTTTATACTTTTAAAAAAATTCTGTACTAAATTAACTGGGAAGTGAGATGAATGTTGAAAAACATAAATTATGGTAATCTGTAGTGTTTAATATCACTACGCACATAATTCTTACAATAACATATTGAGCCATATTACAATAAGTATATTGGACGGAAAATAAATCAGCCATTTTTATAATTTGATTCGTAATCAACATCAACGAAATGTTTGCTTTAATTTGGTTGAAGAATTTCTCAAAGAATAGTATGAATTAGATTTTTTAGGCTTATTTTCGTTTATATATATATATGTCTCTATTGTATGTCTTGTAAAGATAATATCCTAGAAACTTTCCTAGACAGAACGTTATCTTGTAACTCAGCCTCTCGAAATGTAGTGAATTACTAAAATACCTGACTGAAATTAATGTATGACACTCCTATATCACGCAAAATGTTCAAAGTGATTAAATGTAATCGCGTATAAAATGTAATCAAGGGAATACATACGGTGCCATGTTTGCTGTCCATTGTACTGTTGTTTAAATTTTAGCTGAAACTAGGATATCTAATATACAGAATTTAATTTTGAACTACAGGACTATACTGAAAACATTCTTTTTAACATTCTTCGTATGTAAATTGTGCCAATATTTTTTTTTAAATGGCAACAATATTTTTTCTAAATGGAATAAATGGTTTTATTTTTTATGCTAAAATGTTTATGGGTATTCAAAGTACCAAACTAAAAATAGTAAAATTAACTTGGCAAAGGTTTTATTAAAAGTAATTTTTATTTTTGAAAATACATAAATATGCGTTATGAAATATATATACAGGTTCCCCAAAGAAGAAGGACTTAAATTTAAAATTTAGTAATGAATTACATATAGTAGAAAAAGTGATCAAGTACATTAGTTAATTTTCTTATACATTTTGTATACGGTATTTAAAAAAAAAACAACTAATGTCGATTGATGGCGCTGTGTTTATTAACATATAACAAACTGATGTGTAATTCTGGGGCGAAAAACACTGAGATTTTACACTTCATACTGCATACCTATGGAAATGCAAAACAATGATTTATGTTTTCAAATTTTTGTGTTAATTTGAGCGATTTTATTGGCTGAGACAGAATCATCTAATGACGAAATCTTAGCCATTTTTTCACATTACAGCAAAGAGAATTTTTAAATTATCTTAGTAATATCTTAGTACAATTCATATACGGTATTTAAAAAAACAACTTATGTCGATTGGTGGCGTTGTGTTTATTAACATATAACAAACTGATGTGTAATTCTGGGACGAAAAAACATTGAGATTTTACACTTCATACTGCATACCTATGGAAATGCAAAAGAAAGATGTATGTTTTCAAATATCAATGCTTTCAAATTATATGTCACGTTTTTATTCTTTATATATATTAAAGTTAATGAATTATTGAATTTAATATTTGAGATGACCTGTTTTAGACAAATAGTAGATATACGTTGAATATTTTCAGCAGTTTTTATCTTCTGCAAATTGAATACAGATATTTAAAAATATCTTAATGAAGAAAATGTTTCTCGCATAGTCCATGTGATATTCTCCCTTTTTCTAATTTAGAAAATAATGTAACAGCGCAGCACCATTAAATGAGTTGTTTTTTATCGGAATTACTCCTAATTAATTATTTTCTTTGTCTAAAAAGAATAGGCTCTGTGATAGGAGACAAAGATGCGGTAGCCCTTGTTGTATCGATAAAGTATAGATAATAGAGAAACCTATTAAAGCCAAAAATTTCAATGAACAATGGGTCTTTGAAAAACAAGCCCGAAATTTTCCGTTTCAAGTACGCTGACGTATATACGCGACGTCTGACTCGCTTCGCAGCGCGCTAAACATTAGAACATGATGTTTTATTACTTTTTTTTTTTCTCAAGAGTACCATTTCCGACCAAACTATTGTGTCTAGAACAAATAATGAACAATTATTTTCGAACAACAATTAAAAATATACACATAGCACAAAAATAAATAAATCATGTTTTTGAATATATATATATATATATATATATATATGTGTGTGTGTGTGTATGTGTGTGTATATATATATATAAATATATTTTTAATAATCAAGCTATCATAACTTTATTTAAATGCTATTATTCTTTTTTATCGTTTCTTTTATTTTTCCCCTTTTAAAAATCTAATTGATTCCTTACATCCTATTTTCATTTTGGCATTGCTCCAGCAATTTTTCCCTTCTCAAAATTTTGCTTTCGACTTCCGTATTTTTTTTCTCTCAAAATGCTTTGAATGTACTTCGACTTCGGAACATTCCAACACGATTCTTTTTTTGGAGAATCGAATTGAGCACTTTTGGTAAATCCGCCGTAATTCACTTTCTCATTGGCGAAATGTAGATTTTTTTGTTCTTACGCATTCTGCTATAAAACACGTCTGCACAAGCTTGGATGGAACTATATGTGTAGTCTTCTGACTACTAAAAACCACACCAAACTGTTTACTCGTAGGATATAAACATCTCTCCAATCTCCGAAGATTGTGTTTGCCATTTCCTTATGTTTTCACTAAATAAATGCATGTAAACTAATCTGGTCTGTTTATTGAGAAATCACAATGACTTCACACCATGTTTTTTTCTGCTTGACTAAGTCTGTGACACGACTGCACTATATAAACTTCAACTATACAGGAAATTGCTAAAACCACACCAAACTGTTTACTCGTAGGATATAAACATCTCTCCAATCTCCGAAGATTGTGTTTGCCATTTCCTTATGTTTTCACTAAATAAATGCATGTAAACTAATCTGGTCTGTTTATTGAGAAATCACAATGACTTCACACCATGTTTTTTTCTGCTTGACTAAGTCTGTGACACGACTGCACTATATAAACTTCAACTATACAGGAAATTGCTATCATTGATCTAAAATCTGCCATATATATATATATATATATATATAATATCTATGAATTTCAAAAAACATATCAAGTTCTTGTATCATTCTACTTAAATCTCCAAAGAGATAATTAATGATAATGTGTAGACAGAATACCACATAGCTAATAGATTAACAAGTGCAATCATAATATTACCATAGCTTGTGCTTCAATGGTAATTGGCCAAAAATACTGAAAACATGAAGAAAATTTAAAAAGAGAGAGAGAAAAAAAAATAATAATTTGGAGTTGCTATCAAGTGAATACAAATGGATTAAGAAATGAAATATGAACCATATACAATGGAAAATTGGACAACAAGAGAATTAAATCAGAATTGGATATGAAAAAAACACATGTAGATATAATCATCAGCCTGGATGTACCCACATGTGTTTTAAAAAATAATTCAGTATTTCATAATTCTACTGGCATATGTGCTAAGATCAGTAGAATCACCCAGGTATACTGAATTTTTACCACAAAACAATTGGAAATATTAAAATTTGAAATAATAAAATTGGAAATAAAAAACCCTTAAAGAATAGATAAAATATTTCACTCACATCAATTATCCTAAAATCTGTATACAACACCTCACTGAATTACTACCTAATATCAGTTTGAAATAATAAAATTGGAAGTAAAAACACGTAAAGAATAGATAAAATATTTTACTCACAATAATTATCGAGAATCCTTAAACATCACAAGTTCTTAATGATACCACACGTCCACATGGCACACATCATGAAATATTTCATACTTGTTGACATAGTCGAGTTGAGAGAAATTATTTGAAAGTCAAGTTGAGAGCACATCTTTTGAAATATTACCCTAACTATGACACACCAACACAAATTGATTCAAAAACACACAAATTTATTCTTGTGATAATACACTAATAACAAAATTATATTCATGAATATACAAATACTCCATTCAATTTTAATCCCTAAAAGTAAAATTAATATACAAGCGATAGCGCCCTCTATAGGTAAATTAAATATAATATTAACAATATTATCAACATCCACCTGACAAGTAATGTGCCTCCATCTATTGGTATGATAATTATTCAAAATTGAGATTGAGTTACATATCCACTATATTAGATTTAATTATATATATAAACAGTAAAAAACAATACTACCTTGTAGATTTACATAAAAATCGTACAAAATCCCACTATATGAATAAATTTACTCAGAATCAAATCCATCTTACACAGCATTTCAAATATTCTTAACAAGAGTATGTATTATGTAAAAGAGATATTATTTTTAATACAAAGTGCTAGTGCTGCCATCTGTGTTAATCCACTTATATATATATATTATAGAATTTATATAAAATAATTAATGTTTTATTTTTTAATGTTTTATTTTACTTCTACATAAATATATTAATGTTTTATATTTTATTTTACTTCTACTTAAATATATTATAAAATTTAGAGATTGATTTAAATATCAAATTAAATATATCATAAACAATTTAAAATATCTCAAAATTTAAAAAAAAAAAAAAAAAATTAATAGTATTACTACTGTGTTGCAATCTTTATAAAGCAATGCAGTATTTAAAAGACTTATTAAAATTAAACTTTAAAAAAAAAAACTATATATATATATATATATATATATATATATATATATATATATATATATATATATATATATATATATATATTGCATATAGATATGTTTGTGATTTATAATCATCAATGTTATCCATGTATAATTTTATGTGTGTTTTTTTGTATCAGTTAATTTATATATGTTTTAAAACTGAACATCAGTAACACTTAAAACAGAGGTGATCGGCTAAACGCACTATCACAGACTATATAAAGTATATATAATGTTCAATCAATTAATAAATGTCCTTATATGTTTTAATTGTATTTATGTATGTTATAATTGTATTTATGTATGATATAATTGTAATTTGCTATATCTTTTGTTATATGTTATCGCACACTAAAACAATAATTTAATACGTACCATGTTTATATTTATATGATGTAATAAATGTTATTTAAATGAGTTGATGATTGAATTTATCAAAAAAATTGGATAACCATGTATTTTTGCTTGATCTCGAATAAATCTAATATTTTTGTTTTTATTTATATCTGAGCATAGGTATTTTATACGATGAAGATAATTGATAATTATATTTTTATAAACTGATTTATGTAAACATGAAGCAAAATTGGTAAAAATATTTACTTTAAATGGAAAATCAAATCTCTTATCATAAATATCAAAAATTAATTTATAATTATCATTAATATTAATTTTTAAGTCAAGAAAAATTATATTATTGTTAATTAAATAATTTTCGCTTAATTTAAGCTGATTAGGATAAAAATTGAGTGGTGATGTGCAATTTTTATCATTGAAATAAAATATGATAATGTCATCAATATAGCGATAAAATACATAATCATTGTTCGGACTAATATTTCTTTCATAATAATATAAGTAAAGGTCAGAGTGTATACTAGAAGCGGTCCCTCCCTGCGGAATTCCCTGGCATTGTTTATAAATAATATTGTCATATATGGTGTAATTATTATGCAATGTAAAATTTAGTAAAGTTTTAAAAAAATTTACGGAAATATGTTCTTTTAATTTTAATTGAGATTTAAATTCTTTAAATAATATACACATTGTTTTATGTAAGTCTTTTATATCAATGTTATTAAATAAATCATTAAAATCCAATGTTTTTATGAATTTTACCGGATTGATATTATGTATTTTATTAATAAGTTGAAAACTGTTTTTTAGACAATGTTGGTTATTATATTTTAACGTTATATCATATATCTGCTTTAAAATATTAAGTAGTAAATTGCTTGCATTATTATTATATGTGTTACACCCTATGGTAACTGTGCGAAATTTAATTGGATTTTTATGAAATTTAGGAATTATAACAAGATAAGGATAATTTAAATTATTACATTTGATTTTTAGTAATTTGTGATAATTTAATAATTTTCTATTATTAATTTCAATATTTAATTTAGTTTTATTAAAAATATTACTTGTGTTAATTGCATTGTGAATTAACACTTTATAGTACTCTTTACAAATGATAGCATAATTATTTGGAGATTTATCTACATAAGTAATTATAAATTTGTTTTGTAATTCTGATATATGTTTATTTATATTTTTAAAAGCTGCACGTGTAATATGTTGATAATTTTTTTATAATTTCATTTTTTAATTTATCTATTACAGTAAATCTCCATTCACTAAAATACTCGATTGGTTTATTGTAATCAATAACAATTTTATATATAAATAAATCAATATCTTGAATAAACTGCAATATTATGGATTTGATATTACACCTATATGGAAGGCGAAATTTTGTTCCATTATGCATTAAGTTTTGTAAAATAGGTTGTTCTACAATATTAAGATCACCAGTAATGATATGACCATGTGTTGTATTTATGTACTTTTGAAATTTTGGGTCATTACAATAACAAGAGTAATTATTTGAAGAGACCAATTGTTTTTCAAAAGAATTGTAATTAAAAATTTTACGTCCAAGTGTGCGATTATATTTATATGTCTTCTGAATGGTAAAATTTTTTATTGGAAAATTATTAGTAGTGTTGTTTATGATATTGTGTAAATTGATATTATTAAATACATGATTGGAAAAATTTATAATTAGTTGTGTATTATTAGTTTTATATTTAGGTTTATTAGAAAGACTTGTATTTAATAGGTTTGCTCTATAATGAAGAATATCATAAAATATATCACAAAAATGTGGAGAATATTGATTCTTTTTAAATACTTTGAAATATTGGTCTAAATATTTCTTTTTAATACTCAAAACATGTTTTCTGATAGCAAGCCAACAATAATCATTACAAAATTGTGCCTCAAGATCATCAAGCTCCTGTTGTATCACAATATCATCAGTGTATTTTTTGTTATTATGTTTACCTCTACCAGATCTTGAAGTTTTTTTTATGTTTGAAAAATTTAATCCTGAATAAAGATTTTTATAATTTTGATATTTAGTTAAATCTGAAAATACAGGATGTGATTTTTTGTATACTAATTGATTTAATCCATAAGGATAGGTAGTATTAAAATGTCTTATATATTTAGATTCTAGAAAAAGTCGTTCATTAATTTTTTTTTGTATTTTAAGTATTTTAATAGTAATATTTTTAAAATCATGATTTTTGAAATGAGTATATTCAATATTATGAGTAGTTTGAAATTTAGATTTTTTAAATTTATCAATATGAGAACGATGTAAATTTAGCCGCTTATGTAATTTTTGACAAGACTGTCCAATATATTCCATATTACACGAATTGCATTTCAATGAATAGATTACATTGTATGCTTTTCAAAATTTTACCAAATTATGATTGTGATTATTTGAAATCTGGGACTTATCAGCTAAAGGACATGTAAGGCAACGCTTAGATTCACACTCTCGAAAACATAGTACAGGATTGGGACAATAGAATAGGCTATCTGATAACGATCCAGGAAGATCCCTAATAATCTTCCTGTACCGAGCATTAGTCCTGGATCCACCAAGGACTAAATTGCCAGTATCTAACATTTTACTTATAACTGCCATATTGTTTGAAAGAATAAAAATTGCAAGAGATACATATAAAAATATAATTATAACATATATTAATAAATTTTGTTTGAAACAACCTTATTTTTATAAAGTACTTGATAAAATAAGAAGATTAATGATTGTTTAATACTTGATTAAATATAATAAAACTATATACATATATACATAAAGTCCCATTAAGCAAACTAACATCAAAAGACAACAATATAAAATCTCCTAGCAGGCATAAGTCAATACAAAATTAATGTTGGCAAAAAAAAAAAAAAAAAAAAAAAAAAAAAAAAAAAAAGAACCAAAAGAACCAAAAGAACCTAAATAAGATGTTATAAAGATGCATTTGAAAATTCAATAGATGAACAAATGATACCAAGAAATAATAGTAATATTATATAATTATTATTATTAAATTATTATTAAATACACCATTAAAAGCGCAATGCAGCTATAATAACTATGTATTTCAAACAGAAGTTAATCAAAGTGATTTATGAGCCAAATAGGCTAAATTATGGTATCATATGAAAATCAATAATTTCATCTAGATAGTTATTGAAAAGAATATGTAAAAACCATTCCATACCAATTTGCGCAATGCAGCATAATTTATATAGTATGTTTTAATATGCGAGGAAATGTCCTTAAGTAAGTCATAAAACATAATTAGATAATAACTTACAATGATATTCACTTCAAAACTATTTTTATTTCTCAACATATTCTCCACCAATATTTATGGACTTATATCACCGTTTTATCAGTGCCCCAACACCAGCTGCATAATTTTCTTTGCGTTGCTGTCTCAGCCACATTAGGACTCCAAGTAGAACCTTTTCATCATCTGTGAACATCATCTTGTTTCCAAGATGGTTTTTTAGTGGACTAAACAGATGAAAAACATTTGGGGCTAAGTCGAAGGTGTATGGTGGATGTTGAAGAAGTTGCAAGATGATGTTCGCAGATGAAGAAAAGGTTCAACTTGAAGTCCTAATGCGGCTGAGACAGGAACCCAAAGAATGTTATGCAGCTGGTGTTGGGGCACTGATAAAACGGTGATATAAGTGCATAAATATTGGTGGAGAATATGTTAGGAAATAAAAATAGTTTTGAAGTGAATATCATTGTAAGATATTATTTAATTATCTTTTGTGACTTATTTAATGACTTTCCCTCATATTAACAAAGACGGAGTTTTAATGAAAAAGTTTTACATTTTTATAGATTTAAAAAAAAAGAAAAATGCAAGTTTGTATTTGTTCAGTCGGCATAATGTTCAGTTGATTTACAATCATATGTATTATATCTGCTGTCAACATCCCCTTTTCTAAGCAAATACAAAACGCAGAACGACGACTGAAATACCATATGAATTGATATTGAACAAGCTTTTGACATATTACGCTCACATTTCATTGAAACATGTTTTATGATTAAAATTGCTGTTATTTAAAAATTATATCGACATTGTTTTCATAAATGAAATGAAAGGTTTTCTTCATATTAATGTTGCCACAAAAATAAAATACCACATTATCTGACGCTGAGCAATGATTATAAAAACCCCGCTCGAGTTTATTTTATATTTATAACTAGGGGGCCTACCCCCTGCGAGCTACGCTCGCCAACCCCCGCTCAGACTTCGAGGCCTCTAAAAACATGACAGCGTGCTTTGTTTTAAAAATATTGGTAAATATGTAATTGGGTTGCCCTGCTTTTAACGTTTTAATGGGGCATTTTTTTATCATCATGGCCTCATACACAGCTGTTGCGACAACTGACGACTGTTTTCGGGATTGATAAGTAAAATCAATTACTACTGGAAAACCAGCTTCTATAAAATGGTTAGGTTTAAATTGTGTCTACCTATCGGACTTTTATAACAACAATCTCTATTCTGTTCTTCCTTTGCGTTTAAGGATGAGAAAAATTCCATCTGATTGTGAATAACATTAAGAACCACGGTATTGAAAAGTACTATGTTATAGACATTTTCAGTAACAGGTTTTAATTTTCTCTCCATTTTAGTGCACCATCATGCATATTTTCATGTTATTTTAAATATGTAAATTATTTTTTTTAATTAATATGTATATACGAATTTTCTAATAATTATTTATCATACAAAATTAATTAAATATTTTGTGCATGCATGCCTGCATTTATTCGGCATCAATTGATGAGATATTTAAACAAATTTGCTATCCGCGGTAATTTTACACCATGTTCTGTCACTTGAATACTGTCCATAAGAAAATCGGGTACTTTTCCATTATAGGATCCTTTGCTTTTAGGTTTGGCGTAATTCGAGCTTCAAAAAGGGATAGATTCGTTAATATACATAGATTTGTTGCCAAAAGTTATGAAAATAAACCCAATGAACTTTTGGTGCTTTTCTATTATAGGGGTCTTGACGCTTTTTTAAAAAGCTTGGCGGAAAAAACCAAGCAGGATAAAACCAAGCAGGATATTTTATTCTTCCGTTCAGTTGGGCAATTATTATTTTATATATTAGTTTCAAATATCCGAATTAATGATTTTATAAATTCGTTTGGTTAAATTTTTCAAAAAAATAACAAAATGATATCAATAAATAATAATTACTATTAATTCCTTTTCCTCCCTTTCTTTTGCGTTTACCTAAATGACGTCATTTGGACGAATTTATTCAAAATATTTTCAGTTTATAAATTAAATTAAATGCTGACAGACGATTGAATCCTGACGATAGAAATGTGATTTTTTTTTTTAATTTTCCTGAAAAACATAATTTAATCACAATCTTGTCTTCATTATCGATTGAAATAAAAGATAAATTCAATTTCAATTTGAAAATGACGAATAAAAAGAAATCAATAATCCCTATCGGGATCCTTTTCAATTTTTTCCCTTTTTTGTCACAAAAAAACTGAGTAATTAGTTGCCATCATTACAGAAATGTCATTAAAATTAGAAAAAAATTAATATCTCGAAAACTAATTCCAATTTCAAAATTCTATTACCAGTTTTGACATCCGCGGATTTTTATGAACAATTGGTATTAATTTCACCATCAAGCGTTTAATATTTTATTAAAAATAGCCTTGAAACATAATCAGTCGTTTAATCAGTCGTTTCATAAAATCATTTCATAAATTCGTTTCATAAAATCGTTTCACAAATTCGTTTCATTAGGATATTATCTATATAGGGTAGATAAAAAAGAAAAATTGAAATTGAAATGTTTAGATTTATATTTTTTTGCCCCATGGTTTTCGCGAAGCGGATGACGTCATCCTGTAATGCAGTTAAAATACGCTTGTTAACTTTTTTCTCGCGCGTGCCTTTTGCAATCTTGTATCAGTTTTTACTGAAACTTTGATGGAATAAATTAGATGATATTCTGACTTGACTAAAAACTAAATGCTGTTTGCAACAATTTTTTCCTTACTTTTTCTTTAGAAGATTAAATCCGCATCTAAAAATATTAGGTATTCCTTTAAAATATTAGATAGCATTTCAAAATCCTCGCACGGTCCCACTGGTTGTTTAATTTTTTTTTTTTTTACCGACTGAACTTCATTTTCTCTCAGAGAAATTAAAACACTAAAATAAATTAAAACTGCATGAAATTAAATATTATATTTATACTTAAAATTTTTCATGGCCGTTATACTATAAAATTTAAAAATATTTATTCCAATTATAAACATAAGATTCCGAGAAAAGAAATATGTCGTATAATCCAAATTTTAAAAATCATAAAATTTTAAAGTTATAAGTGTAAATAAAAGAAAAGAACTAAATTAAACTACTTCAATTTTATGCATGGCATTTTAATCAATTTCGCTGAGAAAAGAAAGTTTATTCGTATGAAATAACAGTAGAAAATTATAAATAAAGAAATATTTTGTCGTTTGAAAAAATACAAACCGCATAGTTTTTTTAAAGTGTTTATGACTTCGGTTTGTCTGCCGTATGGCCGTCTGCCGTCTGTCCGTGCTCTAACTCCCGTAAATATGCTCGGATTGCCCTGCAATTTTTATATGTTATTGTCGTTATCTATAGCATGTTCCCTATTTCAACAGAAGTGTGCAGCACTTATAGTTTTTTTTTTTTTTACAGGGATACTCAAAAGAGTTCCGTTACATTACGGTCTATAGCGAAAAATCATTTGCGGTTTATTTTAATGATGTTACACAATTTCAGACACATTGTAATTGATATATATAACTAAGGGGCATTACAAGAAGCTTAATATGGAATACGGTGTGCATAGCACTTATAGTTACTTTACAGGGACAGGCAAAATAATTCCGTTACATTACGTCTATGGAGAAAAATCGTCTACGGTTTAATTAAATAATGTTTCACTATTTTAAACGCATTGAAATTTATATATATCACTAAGGTGCATTACAAGAGGCTTACTACAGAATAGTGTGTGTATAGCAGTCATCGTTCATTTACAGGGACACACAAAAGAATTCTCTACTGTCTGTTAACAATAATTCCTGGAAGTGCTTTTTAAATTGCTAAACGCGATTTTAAATTTAACTCACTTTTTGTCGATTACTTGGCGTGTATAAATTCTGTAGATCCTATACAGGGCAGCACAAAAGTTCGCAAACACATTTCCGTTTATTGACAGAAACTCCAGAAGGAGAATTTTAAACTGTCCTGCGTGTTTCCTAACTAAACTAAAATTTAGCATCCTATGTAGTATATATACAAATCTATAGATCATATACAGGGCTGAATAAAAGTATTCGGATATTTTTCCTTATATTGTATATGTTGGAAATATATGTTGGGAATTCCTGAAATTACGTTTTTAAATATGTTATGTGTTTTACAAATTGTTTACGTCGATGTTATCTTTCAGCTTATTAAACGGTAATGATTTGTAAAATTATTTTGGAAGCGTTGGAAAGTGTTACATAATTTATGCTTGACGCATGATTTTTCGTTCTTGTTATTATTATTATTAGTTGTCATTACTTTTCATTAAATCCACAAAAGTTGAATTTTAAATCAATAAGACAGAAATATCAATAAAAAAAGATATTTCTCAAATATATATATATATATATTAATCTGTGCTTATAATATGGAATTTTGTATGTACTTCTAATCATAGTTTAAATGACACTTTATCAGAAATATGCGTAATGTTGTAAGCCAGTCAATCAATCCCTATTAAATAACCGAAGTAGGTGACCGAAACTAATTTATGTCGCTCCAGTGTCATTCAATCGATTGTAAACAGAAGTGATTTAATGAAATCATATCCAAACTGTAACCATATGCACAAATGCAGTACCTTGTTTACAGTTCATTGTTTTGTTATTTCAATGCTGGCCTAAATTCCGCTGTAAATCAAATAAGTTATAATCTATTTCACGTAAATTAATTTTATTAGGCTTAAAATTTAAAATTAAAATTTCATTTTTTTACATACTTACCGGTATAGATCTTCTTGTACATTCGTTTAGCAAATAAATATTTTTGAATTAATTAGTAATGTAATTTCGAAGATTTCTTTTAAAAAATATATATATTTGTTAAAAATTTAGGATCAAAGTTAATGAATTTAATATCCAAAATATTTATACACTTTGAGGAACATTATATTTTATACAGACTCCTTTATATTTCCTACTTATTATGTTTATTTCTCACCTTTAATCGTTTTCTTTTTCAACTCGTAATATCTTTAGTTAATTCTCTAAATGCATTTTCTGCAAAACTAACTTCTGTTTTTTAATTACTTTTGAAAATAAACACTGGTGGAATTGAAATAAAAAAAAAATATATATATATATATATACACTGCTCAAAACAATTAAAGGATATTGCAGTTTTAGGTGGATTTTGTATCTGGGAAACTTTTTAGCTGACTGATACATGGTCGGCAGACATAGTAGGTCTTATGAGAATAAATTACACATGTTTGGCAGAAAAAATGCATTTTATTGCGCATTTGTGTACAAAAGGAGAAAAACACAATTTGTGCATATGAGAAAAAAATAATAAGAAAAGGTGTTTCTTCAAAGAAAATCATTTTCAGTAGGGGGTATGGTTTCCACGGGCGGCCAGCAACGTTGAACACATTTGAGGCATGGACTCAATGAGGCTATTAATGACGAGTAGGGGTATTCTGCCCCACTCTTCCAGAAGAGCTCTTTCCAGTTCTTGGAGAGTTTGTGGGGGTTGTTGGCGGCCAGAAACTCGTCTTCCTAGAGCGTCCCAAACGTGCTCGATTGGATTCATGTCTGGAGAACACGCTGGCCATTCCATTCGAACGATTCCTTCCTCGAAAAGGAAATCCTCCACCAGGTTTGCACGATGTGGCCTGCAGTTATCGTCCATTAAAATGAAGTTATCTCCGATTGCTGCAGCGTAAGGGACTACATTAGGTCTGAGGATCTCATCCCTATATCGGCGACCAGTCAGAGCTCCATCTCGAATGATGTAGAGGTCAGTGCGCCCGTCAATGGAGATGCCACCATACATCAACACTCCTCCACCGCCAAATCTGACACTTTCGTGCACGAACGCAGGATTATTCCTACTGCCACGGTCCCTCCAGATGAAAATACGCCTATTATCCGGATGCACAGAAAAACAGGACTCGTCAGAAAACAGAATATTACTCCATTCATTTCTCCTCCAGTTGACATGCTCGGTTGCCCACTCCCTGCGGTCGCGACGATGCCTTGATATTAATCTAACACATACCATTGGTCGGACAGCATACAGACCTACAGCATGGAGCCGGTTTCGGACAGTCTGAGTTGAAATCGTGGTGCCTGTAGCCGAGCGAAGGTGTTGTTGGAGAAGAGTAGCGTTCATGTTTCGGTGTCTCCGAGCTGTTAACGCTAAATACCGATCTTCATTGGGCGTTGTTGCCCGTCTACGACCTTGCCCTGGTCTTCGGCCTGCACATCCGCTCTCCAAAAAACGGTTCCAGATCCTGGAAATGACACTTTGTGACACTCCAATGGCTTGCGCTACTTCGGCTTGAGTTTGGCCCCTTTCTAACCTACCAACAATTCTCCAAGCTTTTGAATCTGTCAAATGACTTCGCTGAGACATCGTACTCATCGAAACAAAGCAATCACTGAATGCCGATCATCCTTGTCTTCATTCTCTTTTATCCAGTTGAAAGTCAAATTTCATTCGCTGCCGCTGGAGCGACGTTTTTGACGTCGAACTCAAAATTTGCATACTCCACAGTTTGAAAACCAGAAAAATTTGCATTTGTGATTCTCTTCTTCCATTTTCGGTAAAAAAAATTTCGTTTATATCTTTATTTTATATAAAACTTCAAATATCCTTTAATTGTTTTGAGCAGTGTATATATATATACATTCCCTAATTTACTTTAAAAAGCATTGGTGTTCTTACATACATATAGAGAGTTATTTATGATAATAATCTCTATAATAAAACCGTAAGTCATGTGACTGTCATCAACAGTTCCGGGATGCCCGCTTCACTTTTTCATATGCCAGGCGGCCATTTTTATTCAAAATATTTTTTGAAATAAAACTGCATAAAAGTTTCATTTTTAGAAAGATCGTTCAAAAAAAATTAATATTTGAGAGATGATTTACGTTCAATTATGTATACATTCTGCAATAACTGTAGTTTAAATTAGGTTCGCAGTTCAAATTCTCTATCCATGAAAGTAAAAAAAAAAAAAAAAAAAAAAAAAAAAAAGATTCATTCGTTGTGAACGTTTAAAATATTAAACCATGAATTTTTGGACCGCTGCCTGGTGTAAAAAAAATAATCCGCACCAGTGAGACAGTCAATGTTTCCATAATTCTGTTCTGTACAACTCAACTTCCTTCCGGATGTTTTCTTGACGTAAGTTGAACTCATGTAATAATATTTAATGGATCAAATTTCGAAACGAATTATCAGCTTTTATTTTTCGCGCGTGCAAATTAGAAACGATACTTTAATTTTGAAATCAAATGTTTTGATTTATGATATTTTTTCTTATTTGTCTATTTTCTATTTTAAAGAAAAATGTGAACGTCATGTATTTTAAATTGGAACAGCTGTCACGGACGCATCGGGGTTGGCGCGATTTTTGTTTTGTGCCATTTTGGCGAGAAAATCCCATTTTCAGGTACCTATTAGAGATTACAAAACAGCATGTACTTTTATTTTATTATGAAATAGTTTATTTTATATTAAAAAACACACAATCTTATTATAAAACACACACAATGATTAATTTATTATAAAGTGGATTAAGCGGTTTTTGTCAAGAAAGATGAAATACATATCAACAAAAAATATGCGAAATGCTACCACTATCGCAAAAGTTCTTGATTTGTCTATTAGATTTTTCCGGTTTGACGAAGGATTAAGGAAAAAAAATAAATTATGAATAAAAATAATTTGTTCCAATGCATAATATACATTTAAGGGCGTCCAAACTGGTCGCGAGTGGCGGCTAGTTTATATATAATAAGTAATAACAAATTTTATTTTGTTAATATGTTAAACTATTGAATATTTCTCTTTTACCATGTAAATAAAGATGAAAATCAGGCAGATAAAATTGTTTATCAGGAATTCTGCGTAATATTTTTTAATCCGCCAAATACGTTGCCTACGGAGGTCACATTTAATATGCTGTTATGCAATATAAAATATACATTTTCCGTCATTTACAGAAAAGCAAGTAAAAACATTTTGGGGCAGAAGTGTTATTTCCTTAGCTGATATAATAGCTCTCAAACGAGCGCCTAAATTGTTCTCTAGTTGCAAAGAAATAATAGGCTAATATTTGCACAAAATTGCAATATTGCACAAACACACGGGTCATTTATGTGTCAAAATTATCAAAGAAAAGTCCATAATTGGAAATCCAATAAAGTCAAGTTTTGGGCAAAATTATTATTTTATTTAAAATTTTGACTACATATAAACAATAGTTCTGTAATGTTGATATTTTATAATAAAGGTTTTCAATATTTAAACTAATATTTAACTACCATTATCATTACATTGGAAATATTTGCAAAAGATACAACATATGTTAATATTGAGCTAACAATGGTTTTCTAGCGAACAATTTAGCTAATTAGGATTGCTTCCTAATGTATAATTGTCTTTTTACTAATTTTATGTAAGAAATATAGAAACTTTTAAAAATGTTTTTTATCATAATCGTGTTTATTCTTACTTCTAATATGGTCTTGTTTATGGCATAATTATGAAGAAAACTGCATTTAATGTGATGCGCAATAAAATCCGTGTTTCATATATAAGGATTGCATTTTCGCTATTTATGAGCGTGCTTCGATTTTGCTATCATCTTGCATCAATCACGCGAGAACATTTTACATTGATGCAGTTAAAAGTTAAAAAGACTGACTGACATAAATATATTTTTAAGTTCAGTGAAAGCCAGAAGAGACATGGGTATGATAAAAATGAATTATTTATCGATTCTGATTTAAAGCAGCATAAAACATGCACACTTAAATATAAATGTCATACACACATTATAATAAATAAAATAGATTTTATAATAGTATTTGGAAATTTGTATTCCTTTGGAGAGGACTAGCTCAATAGCAGTAATGTAGAAGTCTATTTTTCAGTATTTCAATATTTCAAACATATGATTAGTGTGCCAAAACTATCAAAGAAAAGTCCATGATTGGAAATCCAATAAAGTACATTTTTTAATATAAAATTGTTATTTTATTTAAAATTTTGACTACATATAAACAATAGTTCTCAATCAGTAGTTCTAAATCAATAGTCAAATAAAATAGACTTTATAATAGTGTTTGGAAATTTGTATTCAATCTGTGAGGACTATCTCAATAGCAGTAATGTAGAAGTATATTTTTAAATATTAATTAATAAAACAATTTTGGGATCAAAAGCATAAATTTGTGCGAATTAATTACTGATTAATTACTGCGAATTAATTACCAATATAGACTCGAAATTGTCAGACAATCAGGGTGATCTTGATGAACACTCACACAATTTATACAGATACATTTACCTGTTCTATATAATAAGATATAAATCTCTATTTTGCTCTATATTCTCATAAGGAAAATTCTTAACTATATTTTTATAAAGCTAAAATTTATTTTAAATAAATCGACGTAAAATGTAAATTTTGTTTGTCATTTAATTTTAAGTGTTTGTGCGGATTTGTTTATTTATTCTCTTTAAATTGTTTACAGATTGGACTTTTACGTAGCTAAAAATGAGCTTGCCTTCATTCAAATTAGAGAAAATATCCATCTATTTTCTACCGTTTTATAAAAATATATTTCAAATTGTTCAACTATTTATTACTAAATTGAATATATATCTATATAGACTCCTAATTTATGTTATGCAGCAAGTTCTCATGTCAGGGAGAATAATGATTTTCTAGTTTTATTTTATTTTTACTTACTTATATTTAATGTTGCTAATGAGAGACTGATTCAGAAATAGGCATTCTGACTAATTGAAAGTATTGTGTAAAACTTTCTTTTAACCTTAATTACACTACATTTTACCAGGCAGACGAATAACGAGTACAAAAGCCGAAACTCTTCTCATTGTGAAACCCTTTGGAACAGTTAATTAATTTTGTTGATAAATAATTATACATTTGAAAGTATAAAGATTCGGTATTCCCATTAATTATCGCAAGTATAATGCCACTTTCTTAATCTTACAAGACAAAATTAACATATAATATATATATATATATACAAGAAAATATGAGCTATTTAGCTCTTGAAACGAATGCAATATTAGTCCGGAAATATCCAGTCCGCGTTAACACAGTGAAAATTTTGAAAAACGCATAGCTTTTCTTAAAGTTTGACAGATGAGTTTTAAAATGTTCACCTCACCTTTTGTTTTATCTAACAATAAATATTAAAATGTGTATCTAAAACACAGAAATATAGATTCATAACCACAATTCATTTATCTATTTATGATGACGATTTGAAACACGAAAATATAAGGCTTTCTAATTTTCGCAACGAATGAAACGAGAGTCCGAAAATAGACAGTCTGTGTTAATGTATCTGAAAATGATGAAAAATATAGATAACAAGAGATATCCCCCCCCCTCAACCTACTTACATTTGAAAGAATTAGGAAGTAAAAAAGGTACTGAGAGATGTAAACATAAAAAACTTTTTGTGATTCTGATTGAAATGATCATTGCATGATATTTTGGTTTTAAAAGTTTTTTCATTTATTTCATCTATACTAATAAAGGAACTTGTAACATTGACTTGTAACATTGTAACTTGAAACATTTATTCCGCTTTGCAGTCCCAGTTCGCTTCGCTCGCTCACCCCTTTATATTTTTGCAGCAATTCTAGCCGGAATAAGTACTACCATAAAACATTTTAACATGTGAATTTGTCAAAAAAAATTTGTCAAAAAATAATTGAAAACTTCGTTGAAAACACAATTAAAAATGCATTTAGTTGGCTGCTACCAGGGCATAAATCATTTAAATACTATGAAAAAGGGCTCTTGGAACCACAATTAGTTTAAAACTCATTGAACCTATAATATTGTACGGCAAGGCTTAAATTCAGTAAAAAAACACTACGTGACAGTTTAGAAGATAGTTTATATATATATCATCAATCATTGTTTAAATTGTTTTCGACATTTTACTGTTCTAATAGATTATAGATTTTTGCAAAATAAATTACGTAGCTTACAATGATCCGCGACGCTCCGCTGCGTCGCGCATTATCAAAGCTTTTCTTAAAGTTTGACAGATGAATTTTAAAATGTTCACCTTTTGTTTTATCTAACAATAAATATTAAAATGTGTATCTAAAACACAGAAGTATAGATTCATAACCACAATTCATTTATCTATTTATGATGACGATTTGAAACACGAAAATATAAGGCTTTCTAATTTTCGCAACGAATGAAACGAGAGTCCGAAAATAGACAGTCTGTGTTAATGTATCTGAAAATGATGAAAAATATAGATAACAAGAGATATCCCCCCCCCCCTCAACCTCCTTACATTTGAAAGAAGTAGGAAGTAAAAAAGGTACTGAGAGATGTAAACATAAAAAAACTTTTTGTGATTCTGATTGAAATGATCATTGCATGATATTTTGGTTTTAAAAGTTTTTTCATTTATTTCATCTATACTAATAAAGAAACTTGTTTGTCTGTCTGTGTTCTGTATGTGTGTGCGATGGCTAGCCAAATCTATCCCACGTAGAAATATGAAAATGCTAGGGGGCTCAGCTCGCTGACGCTCGCCAATCCCCGTGAATTGCAAAGCAATTCACATTTATTCCACTACGCAGTCCCAGTTCGCTTCGCTCGCTTGCCCCTTTATATTTTTGCAGCAATTCTAGCCGGAATAAGTACTACTATAAAACATTTTAACATGTGAATTTGACAAAAAAAATTTATGTCAAAAATAATTGAAAACTTCGTTGAAAACACAATTAAAAATGCATTTAGTTGGCTGCTACCAGGGCATAAATAATTTAAATACTATGAAAAAAGGCTCTTGGAACCACAATTAGTTTAAAACTCATTGCACCTATAATATTGTACGGCAAGGCTTAAATTCATTAAAAAAACACTACGTCCCAGCTAAAAATGAACTGCAGTGAAACTACAAAAAAAAATGCAGTTGGAAAACTGCGGTGATTTGGCACAAATCCCTGCAGTTTTTTTGAAGTCGACATAACTACAAATTTACTGCAGTAAATTTGTAGTTATGTCGACTTCAAAAAAACTGCAGAGATTTGTGCCAAATCACCGCAGTTTTCCAACTGCATTTTAACTGCACACTTACTGCAGTAAATTTGTAGTTATGTCGACTTCAAAAAAACTGTAGGGATTTGTGCCAAATCACCGCAGACTTCCAACTGCATTTTAACTACACACTTACTGCATTAAATGTGTAGTTATGTCGACTTAAAAAAAACTGCAATGATTTGTGACAAATCACTGCGGTCTTTCAACTGCATTTTTTTGCAGTTTCACTGCAGCCTTTTAGAAATTTATTACAAAATATGTATATATATAAAATATTAATTTTTCTGTATGAAAAAATCAGCACTAAAATCTAATTAAATATTTTTTTTCATATCTCAATTTATATGCAATCTGTGCATAAAATATATCATGCATACAACGATTTAATCATCACTGAAAAATATTTTTTGATCATGGCTGACTTATTCAATTATTATGGTTACCTTTTGAAAAATGAAAGAATTCAAGAAATTGTATGAACGACTTTACTCAAAATAATAATATTGAAAGATGAGTGAAGTATTCATAATAATCATAGTTACTTCAATCTTCAAGCAATGATTTTTTTATGGTATTGAATTGTTTTTATTTTTTCAATAGTTTCATTACTGGGCAATTTCTTTGAAATCAAGGACACATGGTTATTGGCTAAAAATTAAAATCTTACTTTTAAAATTTTGTAATAAAAAGTGCAATTTTATAAATAAATTCAATGTGAAGAAGAAAATTGATAATGTGTATTTAGTAATTCCATTGCAACAATAAAAATTGCAATTAAAAATAATTGTATATGAATTTTAAAAAATTAAATTATAATTCTTTATATAATGGCATATCTTTTCAATCCTCTACAGAAATTTCAAATTGATAAAGCAAATAGATGCACAAGAATTTAAATCAGAGTGGACATAACTTTTTCTTTGTCCATTGTAATTTTGTTACCCAAGCATTTAAACATTTTTATAAAATATCCTTGTTTTTTTAATTGCTGTAACTGTTTGATTATTCAATATGTACTTACTGCCTCCCCCCCCCCAAAAAAAAAAGATTTTCTTTGTAGCTTGTGAGAATATATATTACGAAGCTTGTGAGAATATATGTATTGTGCGAAAGGGATTACAAATTTTTAATCTCATAAGCAATTCATAATGAAGTCTATTGTGGCAGATTTAGATGATAATTTTAAATATTAAATGTAGGGGAGACTGGTACACAGTGGACCACTTTTTCAGTTAAATTTTTTTTTCTCTTTAATGGACAAACCGATCTGCATAAAAAATATTTTTGAATATTCCTTAAACCTTTATACATTTATCATAACACAGTTTTCAATATATTTTTCAAAAGAAATTTTTTTATATGCATCCGTAAAGTGGACCACAGTGGACCGCTATTAGGTATTATCTGAAATATACAATATAAGTCTATTTTTCATTAATCTAAGTTTTTTTATTTTCCTTTTACCCACGAAATAACATAGTAATATAAATTTACGAGTAACATTTTGAAACAAAAACAAAATGAATTATATTTTGAAAATAATAACAGATTAATACAGGAACAATTGCAATTTAGTTGAAGTTATTACTTAAGTACAAAACAATCAGCGCACATTACAATTTGCAAATGAAATTCCAAAATACTTATGAGTATGATTGAGCCTGGAACTTTCCTGAAATACTTTTGGGTCTGAGAGCAATATTATGAAATCATTGACATCAACAATAGATTCATCTACAGTTTCGGGAAAAATAAACTGATTTCCATTCAATTTGCATCTCACGAATCTTACTTGAATAGAATAATCACCAATTTAGACTACAGTTATATTTATCAAAAGCAGCAAATACAAAACAAAATATTTCTGACTATATTAAATAAATTGTCATTTTTCTTTGTTTACTTTATTTTACAGTTAAATAACTACTTTTAAACAATATTTCTTTATAGTAAATAAGCAATTATTAAATATTTTGAACATTCTGCATTACAGGAGCAGAGTGGATTGTGGACCACTGTGCCCAGGAGTGGGTGGTCCACTGTGCCCAGGAGTGGGTGGTCCACTGTGACCCATATTGAAGTTCAATAAATAATCGTATTAATATTGTTTATAGCTTCCTTTTAAACATATTAACTTTAAAGTTAAATAAAAACAAGTATCTTAGCTTTACAAAAAAGCTGTTTTATCTTATTTATCTACAACCTTTAATTACTAAAAAAATTCAAATATGATGAAAAATTTTACTTTTAGAAGCTCAAAACAACCAATCAGGATAAAATAGTTCAATCTGAGCTAAACATATTTTCTGAAGGCTATAAATAATCAGCGCAGTGCTGTTGTCTATTAGGATATAAGAGAAGCTTTTAAAAAGTTTAAATAAATAAAATATTAGGGGTGGTCCACTGTGCCCATAGGTCCAGTGTGTACCGGTCTCCCCTACACGAAATTTAAATGCAAAAATTAATTTTAATTGCAACTAATTTTTCCAAAATGTAAATTTCAAATTTGAATATTTTTGCATCTCTTAAAGAAATTATCTATGTGTGCATTGAATATTTATATAATTTTGAATATATAAAATAAATTATATGAAAGGATATATACATATATATAAATTTCTAAATTATATACCATTTACTATGAAATAAAATGTATTACATATATTACAGCTAATAAAAAATAACTGCATAAAATTCATATTAAAAGCAAAACAAATATATGCTTTTCTGTTTTTCTAAAAAATTGCTAAAATTTACAAAAATTACTCTTACCTGCGTCCTGATTTGTCCTTCCAATTTTATCTTGTATACAATTATGGTGCAAATAAGGTTTAAATTAAAAAAAAAAACCATTTTATTAACATTTGATGTTTATGCTTTATAATTTACATCGTATTTAAATACCAAATGTATTTACAAATTCTTCTCACATTTCACAGCCTTTGCTGCCGAATTTAGCTTGTTTCGAATAGTGGCACGTACAAGTGATACATTTACA